>JALMGF010000064.1:2140000-2745000 GCA_023333645.1 Sceloporus occidentalis | reverse complement strand
ATATATAGAGAGAGAAACAATATATATATAGAATAAACATTGATTGATATAACTATATATATATATATATATATATATATACAGTTATATCATTCAATGTTTATATATTATATCAATATATAGTTACATCAATCAATCAATAATAGTCCCACTAAGATACTGGACAATATACTAGATACTAATAATATACTAGAAGGGTCTGTGGCTGCAGAATAACACACACACACACACATAACTGTGGTCACAGACCCTTCTAGTATATTATTAGTATCTAGTGTATCCTCTAGTATCTTACTAGGACCAATGTTTTTGGCTCCTCTTCTCTGTCTCCGCAGCCCAATCGCTGACCATGTCGGGGGACCTGATGGCCTACGAAACCCAGTTCTTTGGCTTCACGCCGCAAACGCTGATGCTGCGGATCTACATCGCCTTCCAGGACCACCTTTCGCACATCATGCTGGTTGCGGAGGAGGCCATGCTGAACAAGCTGGGCAGCGCCCATCGCAGCATCACGCCTTCCCTCGTCCGGAGGGGCACCGAGCAGTTCTTCTCCTTCATGAAGGAGCGTTTCGAAAGCCTCTTCGGACAGATCGAAGAGACCCTCCTGAGGACAGTGCTCAGCCTCCCAAAAAACGTCCTCCTTCCCGAACACCAGGTCCAAGAGAAGTTCCCTTACTCCGCCGAACAGTTTCAGGAGCTGCGGGACGAAGTCGGGCGGCGAGAGGAGCGGCTCAAGGTTGAAACGCGCGCTGAATGCGCTCTCCGGGAAGAGCTGGAGGAGCAAAAGGCGGTCCAGGCGCACCTCGAAAAGGTCCTGCGTTGGTTCGACGGCCTGGACAGCGTCAGCCGGGAAGAAGGAGGCGGCAACCTCAAGGAAGGCTTCGAAGCCTTGGCGAAAACGGCCGCCAAACTGCGCGACGTCGTGCGGGAAGTGGAACGGAAAATGGACCAGTTGGAGAAACTGTGATGGCGGAAGGAAAACATGAAGGATCCCTCCTTGCTCCTGTTATAGCCACCAAATCCATTTCATTGCCTCTCCTCTCAAAAGTATCATCATTTGCTAAATGCCCAGAGCATCAATGATGCCCAGAACACACTGCAGAAATAATCCGGTTTGAGACTCCTTTAACTGCTCTGGTTCAGTGCTGCAAAATCCTGGGAACTGTAGTTTGCGGTGGCACCAGGGCTCCCAATTGAGAAAGCTGAAGGTCCCACAAAACTACAGCCCCCCAAATTCCCTCGCATTGAGCCAGGGACGTTAAAGCGGTTTCAAACTGGATTATTTCAACAGTGTGGTCTGGACCTTTGCAATGGCTTCTATTACCACAAAACACCGTTGGTCAGAAAATGCATGACCTACTTTGTGTGCGCTTCTTTCAGGGACCTCAGCATCATTTGTAAGAGGCATGTGCTGCAGATGTGCATAGCTTGGAAAATGCTCTTCTTTTAGGCTGAGGGATTTATAGGAGTTGTAAACCAGAAGTAACTTTCCAAACTTTGAACTGTATTCTTTATCTCCCTTCCCAAATCCGCCTCTATTTGCATCCTATTAATACTCTGACTATGAGAACTGCTACCTACTAAACTTGTTGGATCTGTAACCACAGAGTAAGTTGTATATACCTAGTAAATTAGATTCTTTGCCTTTCTCTGGGTCTCTGAACCATAATAAAAATTAAAGGATGCTTTCGAACATGTCACAAACCAATGGGACTTATTTTCCAGACTTGGAACATGACTAACACCAAGACCATCTTCCAATGACCACAAGCGGATTACGTTTCAGTAGCTAAGCGGAGGAGGAAAAGGTAGCCTTGGTGTGGCTATTGGTTAAACCAGGAGCATGGCCGCTTGTGGCCCTCCAGGCGTTGCGGGACTGCAATTCCCATCAGCCTGCAATCAGTGGAGAGGAATAGGGCCTGGAGTCCAGCGTGTGCATGGACACAACTAAGTGTAAGTAGAACGCAACCTACTAACGGTAGGCCACAAAAGAGCAGTGGAGAGGAAGTCTAATGGTGTGTCTGCCGTTAAAAGTAGCGTCAAAGAGCTTTGACTACCACAGTGCTATGGGATTTGTAATGCTGTGTGAGAGATTGAGCTTTCCCTGTAGAACTGCGATGCCCCCCTCAAACTACAAATCCCCTAATTCCATAGCATTGACCCATTTGGAGTTAAAGTGGTGCCAAACCTCTTTATTTCTGCAGTGCGGAGGAAAGGGCACTCCTCTTGTTGCTGCCATAACTCCAGTTCCCAGCGTTTCTTTAGGATATGTGGGGATGGTGGAGTCTATTTTTCGGGGAGGCCATAGCTCCTCCGCCTCCCAGAGTTGTCTTCCCCAGCCTTGGAGCGTTACAGACGAGACGGAAAGCATCTAGTTTTGCTCCAAGTTCTTAACTTAAAAGGGGATTTTATTTGGGGGAAATAAAGGTGTGCATTTAGTTATGCAAATAGGAAAAAAGAAAAATCACAGCTTCGACCCATTTAACTTAAAACAAACAACCGAGGACACTTTGTACAGTTATATTACACGGTGTGTATCACACACGTTCCTTAACAAGACACTTCTTGGAAGAAGAAGGAAGATTCTCATTGCAGCGTTGCCTTTTTGCTGGAAGGAGCAGCAGGTTACAAAACGATAGCCCAGGAATCGCATGCCTAGAAAGGAGAACAGAGGAGTGAATGCGCCGTTCTTGGGTTTGCAAAAGCGACCCTGTCTTTTGAATCGATGCAGATACACTGTGAAGTCGAAGGCTTCCATGGCTGGCATCTGTAGTTTTTCAGGGCTATGAGGCCATGTTCTAGATGTCTGACCTTTTGCCAGCATCTGTGGCTGGCATCCTGCCTGCTTCAAATGGAGGTGGCACTATGATCGATTGCACACTCTTTAACAACAGGTATTTTTCAGGTGGTGGTGAAAGTCAGTGTGATGGTGTTTTGAGCATTGGACTATCCCTCTGGTGGCCAGGGTTCGAAACCTGGCTTGGCTAGGAAACCCAATGGGTGATGCCAATGACAAACTCCCTCTGAAGAAATGTGCCAAGAAATCCCCATGAGAGGTTTGCCTTAAGTCAGAAATGACTTGAGAACACACAACAGCAACAGCACAAAGTTGACACAAAGGGCAGAGGAAATTGTGAGTTGTGGGCACACAAACACACATCTCAGGTCTTTTTGACCCAATGCTGCTAACAGCCAGCAACAGAAAGGTGGGGTATCCATTGATTAAATGAGAAACGAGTGAATCTGGAACCAACAGAACCCAAGCATATAACTACATTTGTCCTTTCATATTCACTAGGGTTAGGGGCACAAGACCCCCGTGAAAATGGAAAAACCGTAAATAACAAAAACACCATGTTTTTACCTGAGAGGACACCTCTCTAAGAGTCTCTAGGTCCTCCGGTGCAACTCTGTGGTCAACGTCCAACAGACACTGACCATAGGACTGACCTAGAGATGCTACAAAGGCCTAGTAGAGTATTCTCTAGGGATCTCTAGGTCCTCCAGCACAACTCTGTGGTCAACCTTTGACAGACACTGACCATAGGACTGCGCTGGAGGAGCTACAAAAGCCTAGTAGCGTATTCTCTCTAGGAATCTCTAGATCCTCCAGTGCAACTCTGGTCAACGTCCAACAGACACTGACCATAGGACTGACCTGGAGATGCTACAGAGGCCTAGTAGAGTATTCTCTCTAGGAATCTCTAGGTCTTTCAGTGCAACTTTTGGTTCAAGTTGACCATAGAGTTGCACTGGAGGACCTAGATATTCCTAGAGAGAGAGCATATTAATCAAATCCATGAATAATCAAAGCCACAAATATGGAGGGATGAGTGTACTGTGAGAACACAGGCTTCTTTAGATCGGAAATGGCCCAGACGTATTTGCTACAAAACAGATACTCACCCGACAGCTCATGAGAAGGTTGGCGTCTCTTTCCATCCCGTTTGCTACGGCAAATTCAGGGCTGTAGTGACAATGCTGGCTATGCTCCGTCATGGCGTCTTCCAGCAGCGAACGGAGCTTTTCTTCGGTCATCTCCTAAAAGAGAAGAGAAATTGGGTCTCAGTGCCTTGGATTCTGGGAAGGTCAGCGGCACAAACTATGCGCAGTCCCTCCTCAGAGAGTGGCAACCTCTAACTGAATCCAATGGTGGGAGAAAGGAAGGATATAAATCCTGGAAATAAAACAATAAACATCTGCTTACCTGCGTGGCAATGCGCACCCCACATGGACACGCAACCAAGTGGCTCTTCACACAAAGGCCGTCCCTAGGAAACAGGCAAACTTTGGTTAACAAATCCTCTCATTCAAAGGAGTTGCTTTATGCCCACCCAGTTCTTCCATACTTTATTGTAGGGCCCGAAAAAGTATTCGTCACTGCAGTGGTGCAAAGCAAACGAACATGTGTCCGCCGCAACCTCCCAAAAAGGCATTAAATTGCCTTTGAACCGATTCTAGGAATTGGAAGTGACTTAACGCCTACCAGCGTCATGTGAGAAATTTATGTCAAAATGTGTTTATGAAGACTGGAAATTGTAAGCCACTTCGATCCTCTGGGAGAGGCGGCATATAAATAAAATGCATTATTATTATTATTATTGTTGTTACTACTAGAAAACGTGTGGCTGGAATGAAACAATGCGCTTCCCCAGCACTGGGTTACTTGTCGAACGTGACTTCATGACACCAGCATTATCGTTCCCGACGTAACAAGTTACAGAAGACCTTTCATTGCTTGTGTGCCTTCAAGCCATTTCCAACTTAGGCCAACCCAAAAGCAAACGTATCCTTGGGTTTTCTTTGGACGGGGGGTTGCTATTGCCACCCTCTGAGACTGAGAGAGCATGAGTTGCCATGGCTCAGCTGGGACTCGAACCCGGGTCTCCCAGTCCAACATCCAAACCATTACAACCATGACAGGACATTCATCCCCCCAAATTTGCGGCTTTGATAATTGATAATCACACAATTGATTAACATGCTCTCTCTAGGAATATCTAGGTCCTCCAGTGCAACTCTATGGTCAACTTGAACTAAAAGTTGGACTGAAAGACCTAGAGATTCCTAGAGAGAATACTCTACTAGGCCTTTGTAGCTCCTCCAGCGCAGTTCTATGGTCAGTGTCTGTCGGACGTTGGTCACAGAGTTGCCCTGGAGGACCTAGGGATTCCTAGAGAGAACACTCTACTAGGCCTTTGTAGCTCCTCTAGGTCAGAGGAGTTGCCCTGGAAGACTAGAGGTTCCTAGAGAGAACACTCTACTAGGCCTTTGTAGGTCCTCCAATGCAGTTCTATGCTCAATGTTTGTCGGACGTTGACCACAGAGTTGCGCCAGAGGACCTAGGGATTCCTAGAGAGGTGTCCTCTTAGGTGTTTTTTTATTTACGTTTCCCCCCATATTCACGGGGGTCTTGTGTCACTAGTGAACACGGAGTGACAAGTGTACTGCTATGGTCTATATTCAAAATCTGGAGGTGACTGGCAAAAGCCTACTCCCAGCTCCTCCACCTTACCTTCGACAGACGGGGCAGATGATCCGGTGTCCCATCTCCAAGTCCTCAAGCATTGCGTTAAGGCATTCCTCATCAAACCGCAGGCTTTGATGATATTCCTCCAGGACCAGCTGTTCTGAAAGGAGAGCAAGAACCAGAGATCCTCACCAACAGAAGGGGACAAAGAGAGGCAATCCTCCAAGGTTACACCAAGGGGACTTACCTTGCAAGATCAGCTCCTGCTGGATCTCCTCCAAGATGGCCAGTTCAGAGTCTTCGGACGTCTAAAGAGAACAACAATCAATTGGTTTTGTATTCTGCAAGGCAGGGGCAAGGACTGTAGGGGCATTCGGATATTGTGGGATAACAGCTCCCAGCAGCCTGAGCCAAGGATAAGGAATGCTGGGAGATGCAGGCCAACAGCATTGAGCAGACTGCATAATCCCTTGCTCTGCCTTTGTTTAAAAGCAAAGAAAGGCCATAAAAGATGTGCATCAGGGATCAGCAACACAATTCAGATTGTTGGGCTCAACACTTGAAATCTCAGACAGGGAAAACCTGCATGTATAGTAGTTTGAGCATTGGACTACTAGTTAATTAGTTACTAGTTACTCTGGACACCAGGGTTTAAATCCCCACTCAGCCATGGAAACCCAGTGAGTGACCTCAAGCAAGTCACATTTTCTCAGCCTCAGAGAAAAGCAAATGCAAAATCCTCTCTTTGCCAAGAAAACCTTGTCAGAGACTTGCTATAGGGTTGCCATAAGTTGGAAACAACAACCTCAAACAGGCAGTCTTCAGCCTCAAGACTTATTTCTGCCACCATTCAGGGTGGCTCACAACAATTTAAACTCACTGTTGTTGTTGTTGTGTGTGCCTTCAAGTTGTTTCCGACTTTTGGCAACCCTAAGGCAACCCTATCATGGGGTTTTCTTGGCAGGATTTTTGGGAGGTGGCTTGCCATTGCCATTCCTGAGTCTGAAAGAGTGTGACTTGCCCAAGGTCCATCAGTGGGTTTGCAAGGCTGAGTGGAGAGGTGTCGTTGTTCTTCCCAGTTGTAATAAAGCACACTACACTTGTATGGATCGCAGTTTGTTGCTTCGCGTCCTACTAACCTGAGGGAACGCGTCTGGCTTCCTGAGAGATGGCAGCGGAGCATTGGATGACTTTAAGGCTTGCCACTCGGCCTCCATCACCTCCTGCACCAAAAGGTTGTTGTCGCTTGCCCGCCGAGCAGCCTCTCCTCCCAGATGACGGTATCTTTCCAGCAATCGGGCGCGGCTGCTTTTCAGCCTCTCCATGCAGCGCTATGGGGCAGAAGGCGAAGAGGAAAAAGAAAGGATGACCATTGTTCCAAAACAAAATGCACCAGAGCTTAGAAACATCAAGGTTTGGGGGAATATTTGCCCATAGGGGATCATTGGGGAATATTTGCCCATAGGGGATCATTGGGCAATATTTGCCCATAGGGGATCATTGGGGAATATTTGCCCATAGGGGATCATTGGGGAATATTTGCCCATAGGGGATCATTGGGGAATATTTGCCCATAGGGGATCATTGGGGAATATTTGCCCATAGGGGATCATTGGGGAATATTTGCCCATAGGGAAGCATTGGGGAATATTTGCCCATAGGGAAGCATTGGGGAATATTTGCCCAGAGGGAAGCATTGAGGAATATTTGCCCATAGGGGATCATTGGGGAATATTTGCCCATAGGGGATCATTGGGGAATACTTGCCAACAGGGAACCATTGGGGAATATTTGCCCATAGGGGATCATTGGGGAATATTTGCCCATGGGGAATCATTGGGGAATATTTGCCCATAGGGGATCATTGGGGAATACTTGCCAATAGAGGACCATTGTGGAATATTTGTCCATAGAGAACCAATGGGGAATATTTGCCCATGGGGAATCATTGGGGAATATTTGCCCATAGGGAAGCATTGGGGAATATTTGCCCATAGGGAAGCATTGGGGAATATTTGCCCATGGGGAACCATTGTGGAATATTTGCCCATAGGGGATCATTGGGGAATATTTGCCCATAGGGGATCATTGGGGAATACTTGCCAACAGGGAACCATTGGGGAATATTTGCCCATAGGGGATCATTGGGGAATATTTGCCCATGGGGAATCATTGGGGAATATTTGCCCATAGGGGATCATTGGGGAATACTTGCCAATAGAGGACCATTGTGGAATATTTGTCCATAGAGAACCAATGGGGAATATTTGCCCATGGGGAATCATTGGGGAATATTTGCCCATAGGGGATCATTGGGGAATATTTGCCCATAGGGGATCATTGGGGAATATTTGCCCATAGGGGATCATTGGGGAATATTTGCCTGTAGGGGATCATTGGGGAATATTTGCCCATAGGGAAGCATTGGGGAATATTTGCCCATAAGGAACCATTGGAGAATATTTGCCCATAGGGAATCATTGGGGAATATATTCCCATAGAGAATCATTGGGGAATATATTCCCATAGAGAATCATTGGGGAATATTTTCCCATAGAGAATCATTGGAGAATATTTTCCCATAGAGAATCATTGGAGAATATTTGCCCATAGAGAATCATTGGGGAATATTTGCCCATACAGAATCATTGGGGAATATTTGCCCATAGAGAATCATTGGGGAATATTTGCCCATAGAGAATCATTGGAGAATATTTGCCCATAGAGAATCATTGGGGAATATTTGCCCATAGAGAATCATTGGGGAATATTTGCCCATAGAGAATCATTGGGGAATATTTGCCCATAGAGAATCATTGGAGAATATTTGCCCATAGAGAATCATTGGGGAATATTTGCCCATAGAGAATCATTGGGGAATATTTGCCCATAGAGAATCATTGGGGAATACTTGCCCATAGAGAATCATTGGGGAATATTTGTCTATAGAGAATCATTGGGGAATATTTGCCTATAGAGAATCATTGGGGGATACTGGTCCATAGAGAATCATTGGGGAATATTTGCCCATAGAGAATCATTGGGGAATATTTGTCTATAGAGAATCATTGGGGGATACTGGTCCATAGAGAATCATTGGGGAATATTTGCCCATAGAGAATCATTGGGGAATATTTTCCCATAGAGAATCATTGGGGAATATTTTCCCATAGAGAATCATTGGGGAATATTTGCCGATAGAGAATCATTGGGGAATATTTGCCCATAGGGAACCATTGGGGAATATTTGTCTATAGAGAATCATTGGGGAATATTTTCCCATAGAGAATCATTGGGGAATATTTGCCCATAGAGAATCATTGGGGAATATTTGTCTATAGAGAATCATTGGGGGATACTGGTCCATAGAGAATCATTGGGGAATATTTTCCCATAGAGAATCATTGGGGAATATTTTCCCATAGAGAATCATTGGGGAATATTTGCCCATAGGGAACCATTGGGGAATATTTGCCCATAGGGGATCATTGGAGAATACTTGCCCATAGGGAATGATTGGGGTATATTTGCCCATAGGGAACCATTGGAAAAGACTTGCCTTCCTGAAGGCCTCCTTCCATGGAGGACCAGGCGGGGGTCCCTTGTAAAGAGCCCTATGCCTCTGAACAGGGCCCTCCATCTTCCTGGCTTCCTTCTCCGCGGGAAAGCCAACAGTCCCCGCCCCCTCGTGGGCTGGGGGCGTGGTCATGCCCAACCGCTCTCGCAAAGCACGCTGGCAAATGGAGTCCTGCCATGAAGGCGGCGCGCAAAGCAGGACGGGAAACAGAGGCCCACTTCCGGCGCTGAGGCAGTTGCATGATGGGAAATGTAGTCTTGTGGGGGAAGATTATGGACTTCAGCCGTCTTTTTTTTAATTGATTTTTTTTCCATTACAGAATCATTACACAATAAAGACTATTAATACATACATTTTATTACATTTTTCTTCTTTTTTCAATGTGATTTTCCCTCAATAAATATTAATGTAATAATATAATAAAATAAATATTAATAGACATTTTAACTATATTTTCCTTCTTTTTTTCAATTTGATTTCCTCCAATAAATATTAATATAATAATAAATAAAGGATGATAATAATATAACAATAATATAATAAATATTAATAAAGACATTTTACATTTTCCTTCTTTTTTCAATTTGCTTTCCTCCAATTAGGCATATTTATTTCATTTTATTTTATTCTATTTTTGTAGTACAGCGCTGTGTAAATTTATTAAATAGTAAAATACAGCAAACAAATAAAAATGAACATAAATAAAATAAGTGTACATAATACCAAAAAAAATGAGGAAAAATGATAAAAGTGTATTAAAAATGTCTTTATTGTGTAATTATTCTGTACTGGGAAAAAAATCAAATTAAAAAAGGAGAAAGATGGATGGAGTCCCCTTCTCTATAAATAAAGCTTAATAATAATAATAATAATAATAATATCATTACTTGAAAGAGATGGACAGGTTGCTTACCTGTAACGGTATTTCTTCGAGTGGTCATCTGCGAATACATACAAATGGGTTTCACTGCGCCTGCGCAGTGCTGTTCAGAAACTTCTGGAATCACTAGGCAAAGTTTACTTTGCAACATATAGAAACTTTTTGGCGGTAACTCCGCCCACCCGTTATAAGGCCCCTGCCTTCCCGCTCTTTTCCCCAGTTCCGCAATTTTTTCCGCCAAGCAGGCGATGGAAGAGCCAGTGAGAGCAGGACACTGAGGGGATGGACGGGTGGGATTTGTATGTATTCGCAGATGACCACTCGAAGAAATACCGTTACAGGTAAGCAACCTGTCCTTCTTCTTCGTGGTCTCTGCGAATCATACAAATGGGTTTAGACTGACAAGCTAAGGTCTGCGGCGGATGGAGTGTCCTGAGACCAAAGCTATGGTAAACCAAAGGTACATTTATTACAACAATAAACACCTTGAACCATAAAATGAGTCAGTCTCTTTGTTCTTGCACAAACCAAACATAGCAACAACATTGCTAAACCTGAGAAGGGGAGATAAGGTCGTGCAAGACCTATCCCAGTGAAATCGTGCAAAGCAACATTCAACAAAATGTAAACGCAAAGGCAGTATATACACAAATGCTGAAACACAACCATCAGTAGTGCAATCAATGCAACCCTGAAACCAACACAGCCCTCCCAAAGGCTGCGTCTCGAATGGCTCTGGTGTCCAACCTATAATGTTTGATAAAAGTCAGAGGTTGGGACCAAACAGCAGCCTTGCAAACATCCTCCAAGGGAATCCCCGATAGGAATGCAGAGGATGCTGACACTGCCCTTGTGGAGTGGGACCGAACCCTGCTAGGGAGAGGTTTGCCCAGGAGCTCATAGCAGAGGTGGATGGTACCGGCCACCCATTTGGAAAACCTCTGCGCAGACACAGGCAACCCTTTTTTCGGTACCGAGTAGCATTGGAAAAGTCTCTCGGACCGACTGGAGGCAGCAGTTCTGTCCAGGTAAAACGCCAGCGCTCTCCTGACATCAAGAGAGTGCAGGCTCCGCTCCGCATCCGAAGTCGGATTGGAAGCGAGGGTCGGCAACACAATGTCCTGGCACATGTGGAAAGCAGATACAGCCTTAGGCAAGAAAGTAATGTCTGTCCGCAGGACCACCTTGTCTTTGTGAAATCTCAGGAAGGGCTGGTCCCTCCGCAAGGCAGAGTTCACCCGCACGGCGGGCAGAAGTGATGGCCACAAGAAAGGCGGTCTTCCAAGTCAGTAGTCTCAAGTCCGCCGTGGCCATCGGTTCAAAGGGCTTGGATTGGAGTGCGGACAGTACCGCCTCCAAGCTCCAAGCCGGCGCCGGTACCGACACAGGAGGATGCAAGTTGGCACATCCCTTAAGGAACCCTTTCACCAAAGGATCCCTAAAAAAGGAAGCCCTCCCCCCGAATTGGTACTTAGCACAAATGGCAGACAAATAGCACTTGATGGATGCGAGGCACAGCCCCTCATCCAAAAGCGCCATCAAAAATTCCAGCACCACCGGAGTGGACACTTGAGCAAGAGACAAGCCCTTTCCATCAAGGAAGAGGTTAAACCGTTTCCATTTCAGGGCATAGGACCGCTGAGTAGAAGGTTTTCTTGCAGCCAGGATCACCGTCCTCACCGACTCCGGCAGGGCGGTTAGGGCTGTATCTTCCAGGCCACCAGCGGAAGGTTCACGATGTCCGGGTGCAAGATCTGGCCGTCCTGGGTCGACAGCAGGTCGGGACGGAAGTCGAGGCAGAGGAAGCATCTCCTGGAGAGGTGGAGAAGGGATGCGAACCACGGCTGTCTGGGCCACCACAGGGTGAATAGGATCGCATGCGAACGGTCCGCTGTCATCTTGGACACCACCCTGGTGATGAGAGGGAAGGGAGGAAAGGCGTACAGCAGCTCTCCCGTCCAAAGGAAGGCGAACGCGTCTCCGAGAGATCCGTCCGCTAGTCCTCTGGAGCAGAACTGGGGACAGTGGCTGTTCCACGCGGTCGCGAAGAGGTCGATCCGGGGGGTTCCCCACCGCTCGAACAGGTCGCTGACCGTCTCCGGATGGAGCCTCCACTCGTGGCACACCGAAGAGGATCTGCTTAGGCGATCTGCCAACTCGTTGTCCTCTCCTGGGAGATGAATCGCCTGGAGGAGCACCTGTCTCTGGATGCACCAGTCCCAGATGCGAAGAGTGATCTCGAGCAGAGTCCTGGACTTGGTGCCTCCTTGCTTGTTGATGTAATACATCATGGTAGTATTGTCCGTCCTGAGGAGGACCACTTTGCCTGAGACAGTGAGCTCGAATGCCCTCAGAGCCTTCTCGACTGCGAGCATCTCTAAAGCATTGATGTGGAGATGTTTGTCCTGGGCCGACCACTTGTCCTTGACAACCAGGTCGAGCAGATGGGCGCCCCAGCCTTCCAGAGAGGCATCGGTTGTCAGAGTCAATTGAGGTTGAGGCTGATGGAAGGGCATCCCAATACAGACGTTGCGATCGTCCAACCACCACCTTAGGGAAGTGGCCACCGGCCTCGGTACCGTGAGCCACTTTGACGGAGGGTCTTCCATCGGGGAGAAGACTGAGAGGAACCAGGACTGTAGCGGGCGCAAGCGAAGCCGTGCCCACGGTGTCACGAAGGTTGTTGACGCCATGTGTCCCAGAGCAACTTGGACATCTCTGGCCCTCACCCTTCTGTGGGAAATGCAAGGCTTTAGTGATGCTACCAACGCCTGGAAGCGGTCCGCGGGAAGGAAGGCGGAGCGTCTTTCGGAGTCAAGGATGGCTCCGATGAACTTGGCCTGCCTGGCCGGAGTGAAGTGGGACTTCTCTTTGTTGACGACCAGACCGAGAGAGTCCAACAGACGCAAGGCGAATGAGATTGCCTCTCGGAGATCCTGTTGAGAGTCGGCGACAAACAGCCAGTCGTCCAGATAAGGGAAGACCCTGTAGCCTTTCTGGTGGAGGTATGCTACCACCGGAGCCATGCACTTTGTAAAGACCCGTGGAGCCGTGACAAGGCCGAAGGGAAGCACGTTGTAGTGGTATGCGGTGGAGCCGACGGCGAAGGCGAGGAATCTCCTGTGGGACTCCCGAATTCCGATGTGGAAGTAGGCGTCCTTCAAGTCGACCGTTGCAAACCACAGGCCCTGGTATAGGAGAGGCAAAATAGAAGCCAAGGTTACCATCCGGAACCGGTGATATTCAAGGAAGAGGTTCAACTGTCTTAAGTCCAAAATGGGTCTGATGCCGCCGTCTGCCTTCGGTACCGTGAAGTACCTGGAGAAAAATGCCCTGGAACAGTGTTCGGGGGATAACGGAGAGATTGCCCCTTTGAGGAGCAAAGCGCGCACTTTGTCGAGAAGGGTGTCCGAGGGGGGGGGTGGAAATAAAAGCTCTGGTGGGCGGGAGCTCTTCGAACTCGAGGGAATAACCCCTACAGACAATGTCTAGCACCCAGGAGTCGGAAGAAATAGAGGCCCAAACGTTGGCAAAGGGCCTAAGGATGTCCAGGAAGCACAGAGGGGAGGCGAAGTGCGTGGGAAGTTTTCATGCCCACTTCTTGCCTTGGTCGGGGTCTTGCCGGCGGTTTTTACGGTACCGGGAAGACTGGTTACGGCGGCCAGAAGATGAAGAGGATTGGGACGGGTACCTCTGGCGCTGGGAGCCCTGCTGATGAAACTGGCGGTCCTGATAGGAGGACCTATGGAATTGACCTTGCTGCTGCTGCCAAGGGCGAAATCGCTTGCGGAAAGGGGATGGAACGGGGGCCGACATACCATGTTTCCTCGCCGCCGCCTTCATCCTGAACGATTAAGCCTATCGTCCGTCTCGGCATGGAACAGGCCCGAGTCATCGATGGGCATGTCTTCAATCGTGGCTCTGACACTAGAATTGAGGTCCGAGCCCCTTAGCCAGGCGTGCCTCCTCAGGGTGAGGGATGCTGCCATGGCCCTGCCCGAACACTCCACGACATTCCTGGACGCCGTGATGAGCCAGGCGCCAATGGAATGGGCCTCATCCCTGATTTCAGTCAGAGTCCGTTGCACCCCATCCAGGACGTCCGGCACGATCGGGGAGATGCCCTCCATCAGGGTTTGGACATAGGCGCCCATACAGGCAGTGTAGTTGGTCGCCTTCACCGCCAACGCAGCCGCTGCATAAGTTTTTCTAGCCAAGGCATCAATCTTCCTGGCCTCCTTATCCATTGGTGACGCCGCCTGACGCTGCGTAGAGACCTGCTGGGAGCCCTCGACGATAGCCGAATTCTGGCGAGGGTGTGAGGTCAGCCATGGTGAGTTCGGAGCCGAAACCCTGTAGAGGGACTCGATCTTACGCGGCGGGCCAAGGAGTGAAGAAGGAGCATCCCAGGAGCGCTTGACCAAGGTCTCCAGAGACGGCAGGAACGGCATGGAGGGTGTCGCGTGGACTCGACCCCGCACCCTGCGCTCAACCGGGTCCTTGGCTTCCTCTTCAGGGTACGAGAGCTCGATGTCCAGAGCCCTGGACATCTTAATAACATGCTCCGCAAAAGATCTGACGTCATCCGTCGGGGAGGCTACCTCCGGGTGGTGAAGGAATTGAGGGGAATCCCGAGCAAGTTCCTCTTCACCCGAGGCAACATCAGAGCCGATGGGGTCCGGTTCCGAATCAGAAGAGAGCAGCTCAACAGCAGCCACAGGTCTGGTGCGTTCAGTCGGCCGGGTCACGGGCAGCAAGGAGGCGGCTGAAGACGGCCCTGGTCGGTCGGCCCGTTCCTCGGGTCGGTGTCGATCCTGGCCATGAGCACGGTCCTACTCACGAGTGCGGTCCCGCACCGAAGTGGGCTTAGCCAAGGCGACCTCTCTCGGGACTGGCAAAAAGAACTGGTCAGTTTCCGAGTCGTAGAAATACGTCACATCATCGGGCTCCCGAGCCGGTGAACGCGGAGCAGGTGAAGGAGACCTCGCTGGAAGGTCACAAGGGTCCTCATCCTCTGAGAGAAGAAAAGGAAGAGCTGTCGAAGTCGACGGATCTTGAATTGAGGATGATTGGACGGCGGCCACGCGGTCACGATCCCTTACAGGAGAGTGGACCTTGACAGACGGTGTGGCGAGGGAAGCAACCGTCACCGGGGAGTCGGGACGAGGCGCTCTTGATGATGGGCCTTGCGGGACCGAGAAGTCTCCTTGGGCGCGGCCAGTCTCTTGGATGGAGACCCTGACTGAGAACTTGGGTGACCACTAGACGACTTGGCCTTTTTAGCAGCAGAAGATGTTGAGGCCGGGGCCGATGATTGCCTCTTCTTGCCCGACTTAGGGCGAGCAGGTGCATCCGGGGGAAAGAAGAGGATCGGTGACTCCGAGATTCTAGCCACCTGTCCGGCTCCATCCTTCTTCCCGGAGGTGGGCTCCTTCGGGCCCGAGGCATCGGGTTCGGAGGCGGCCCGTTTCAAAACGGAGTCATCCGGTTTGGAGGGCTTGGAATGGTCCGACGATCCCGACTTGGCCTTGGACTTCTTGGAGCTGGACGAAGTCGCCGAAGCCGCATTATGGGACCTCTGATCGGAGGCCGCTAGGTGGGATGACCCCGATGCCTCGGAGCAGAACCCAATGACCCAGATTTATGAGGGTGCTTAGCGGGTTTGGAGGTGGCACTGGGCTTAGTGGAGCCGCGGACCACAGGGGGTGCGGTGTCAGAAACCCCCGAATCCAGCACCAGTGAAGTAGAGGGAGGTGCGCTGGCCGGGCCATCACGGGCCGAGAGAGAAGGAGCCACAGCAGAAGCTGAGGGGGCCGAGGCAGGGCGAGGATCCCCCTCCCGAATCTTGCCCTGGGCTATTGCGGACGTCAGCCGCGATTCCCGGTTCTTTCGGGCTTGGGAAGACATAGACTTACAGAGACTGCAAGCCCTGGGGTTGTGGTCCTGGCCAAGACACAGCAGGCAAGAGGAATGCGGGTCTTGTACAGGAACTTTTCCTCCACAGACGTCACATTTCTTGAACGGAGGAGACATCGTTTGTCGAAGTCGACAAGCCAAAACGAGATCCGAAATCCAAATCGAAGTACACGGTCCGAGGTCAAAAAGCACGGGGGAAGAAGAGAAGCCAAAGTCCAGAAAAACAGTCCGAGTCTAAATAGAACCAGTGATCCAACAACTAGCAAGAGCGAAGTTCCAAATAGCAACCAGCACGGCGGAAAAAAGGAACTGGGGAAAGAGCGGGAAGGCAGGGGCCTTATAACAGGTGGGCGGGGTTACCGCCAAAAAGTTTCTATATGTTGCAAAGTAAACTTTGCCCAGTGATTCTAGAAGTTTCCGAACAGCACTGCGCAGGCGCAGTGAAACCCATTTGCATGATTCGCAGAGACCACGAAGAAGAAATTTTGTTATACACACACACACTTCCTTTTATCCACTTACTTTGTGAAGTAATACAAAATTGATATAAAAAACAACTACTTTGTCGTCGTACTTTTTAATTTTTGTGTGACGTAAAGGTCATTTATTGTTTAGTTATATAGTTTTATTATTATTTACGGTCACCTATTTTTTTGGCAGAAGTTCACTATTAATTCCCAGTTTGTGCCGAGTGTTTTTAATGGTTTGCCTTCTATCCGGTTAGTAAGCTTGTCCATTTCTATATTGTCACATAATTTTAATAGTCTATCCATCCTCCATGAGCCTTTTGATTTAAATAGAAAATGCTTGCCCATAGGGGATCATTGGGGAATACTTGCCCATAGGGGATCATTGGGGAATATTTGCCCATAGAGAACCATTGGGGAATACTTACCCATAGAGAATCATAGGGAAACACTTGCCCATAGGGAATCATTGGGGAATACTTGCCCATAGGTGATCATTGGGGAATATTTGCCCATAAGGAATTATTGGAGAATATTTGCCCATAGGGAACCATTGGGGAATATTTGTTCATAGGGAATCATTGGGCAATATTTGTCCATAGGGAATACGTGCCGATAGGGAATCATAAGGGAATATTTGCCCATAGGGAATCATTGGGGAACATTTACCCATAGGGAATCAGTTTGTGGCAAGTGAGGAAAAGCTGAGGACGAAGGGGAAAAGTGGAAGGAAGAGAGAGAGAGAAATTGGGGCCTTTTAGAAGCAACTGAAAAAGTGGAACGATATAAGAATATTTGGGACTGACCGTTCTCTGCCAAATCAGCCCAGCTTCTGTTCTTCCCTGCACATGTACGTGTCCACCCCAATGATTCCCTATGGGCAAGTATGCCCCAGTGATGCCCCCTTATATTGTCCTGGAACTGAGAGAAGATTCTGCGGGAAAAGAGGAATGTGGGCCACGGAGAACAAGGAAAGTTAGGTCAGGGCGTTTCGGGGTAAAAAAATGAAACCCGACTGCCGCCGGTGATCGATACAACAGCGCTATAAAAATAAAGCTGAATAATAATAATAATAATAATAATAATAATAATAAACCAGTTCCTTCCCCAGCGGTCCCACATCATGTCTCTATTTCGTGGAGTTGTGGAAGCCGGTCTTGCTAAGGCCTTGGAAGATTTTGGTTCTATTCAGGCTTTATGGCTGAAGAACGGGGCATAAATACTCTAAATAATAATGATAATAACACAAATAAATTGGGGAATACTTGCAAATAGCAAATCATTGGGAAACAACTTGGGTGTATATAAGCTCTTATCTCCGCCAGGAGAGTGAAGAACAACTTGCAGTTGAGGTATGGGAATCAGCCAGAAGATGTCATTCCTACTGACCCTCTCTTTGCTGTTTGCCAGCTTCCTCCGTGATGATATGCCATGGACCCCAGTCGCTGAGGACTTCCATGGAGTTGCAGACGAGATGCAGAGTGTACTCTCAAACGGTGGAGTGAAGAACAGCCTCAGTCCATAAGAGATGGAGGCCACCTCCAGCACCAGAACCGGACAGATTGTCTGCTTCTGGACTAGCAGCACAGTGGCGGAGTGGCACTGGACAAATCCCCATCTCCTATCCTTGAGCAACATCCAGGCAGCATCAGACTCCTAAGCGCTGGCAAACAGGGGCATCCTCCTGTCAACAAGCCCACCTTCATGTTACTCGGACTCCAATTTGCCAGCTTCTGGTATCTCTGGATCCCTACTGATGGTGACCCATCGAAGAAAATTATAGGAAACTCTCTGGCTGCAGTTTGCCACCTTCCAGTACCTCTAAGACTGTGTGTGCCATGGGTCTCTATCCCTGAGGGCTTCAGTGACAAGATCCAGAGAATAGTATCAAATGGTGGTATCACCCTCCAAGACTCAGCCCCTAGGAGACAGATCCCATCCCTATCACTATCAGGTTGCTGCCCAGGGCCATACTCTCCTCCTGGACTGTCAGCGCAATGGAAGGGTTGACACTACGGATCACAAGAAGAAAGAGGAGCCAGGCTTCTGCCATAAATGCTGTGGGCTCCATCACTGCAGTCATGTCGCCGCCCTGACATTAGCTCTGGACAGTCAACAAGTAGGCTGCAAAAATGAAGACCCCTGTTCCCCCCCGAGACTGAATGTAACCCTGGACCCAGTTCAGAGAGGTAAGTTCTTCTCCGCTGGAGGGGGAACTGGCTGGCAGCCTGGCAAGTGGCCCTCTCAACAGTCCTGGATGGAGACCCCAAGAGTGGCACTGAAAGATGCCCCCCAATGCGCTTTGTGGCACATCATCCTAAGTAAGAATAAGAAGGCCCCACTGTATATAATGGGACTGGAGCATCCGCAGATTTTGGGGTCCATTGGGGTCCTGGAACCAGACCCTAGCAGATATCCCACTGTAATAATAATAATATTAATAACATCTTTTTCCTGCCTCTCTTTTATATCCCCAGAACCACGAAGGATCCATGTTCAGGCGTATGTCCCTCAGACATCAACCGTGGAGAAGCCTCCCTCTTTGACGCTAAGGAATAATAACGATAAGGATAATAATACGGTATGATCACCCTCAGACTGGAGGGCCCCATAGAGCCTGAGAAGGGACCACGTTCTGTGGCCAGGCATTGGAGGGCCCTGGCTGCTCCTCTGGAGGGTGCCTAGGCGTCCTCCTTTTCCAGGACATGTCCTACGTTTCGACCTCCTGACCAGGAGGCATTCCAAAACATCCTTCATTAAGAGCATGACTTTCCCTTGCTATGAGTGTGCTTGGCTTCTGTTTTGCAATGTCCTGCATTTTTCTTTTCATGTGTTTCCATGCTGAATAGGATTCACCTGCTTTCAAGGAGGTCACCCTGCATTCCCTGGATGTTTCTGAACTGTCAGCTCCAGCATCCACAGCAAGCTTGAAAGAGAGAAAGGTGGACTGGTCACAGTTGGTCGGGTGGTTTTGGTTGGCGGCGGCAGCGGCAGCGTCTATGGAGGAGGATTCCCATGAATCCCACGACCACCGAGGGAGAAGAAAGAATACAAAACACTCTAATCTCCATCAGCCTCGGCTGTGGATGAGGGAAGAGACAGTCTCTGGTGGACTTGGTCCCCCCACAGAAGGCCATAAGAATGAGGCAGGAACTGCTAAAAGAAGAATGTGAAAGACACTCCAGGAGCCCTTTTGGCCAAAGAGTCCTAAGTCCTTCTGAGTACATAAGGCTTTGGGCCCAAAAGTAGGCCAGAAAAGAGCAGAAACCAGGAAAGGTGGGATGTTTAGTCTTCATGGTCTCCCTCTTCCACACTCCAGGAAATTGCAGCTTGGAATGGGACATTTTGGCAAATCTCCATCAGATGATGATGGGAAAAGAGTGTGTTTTCTTATCCCTTGAAGGCAGGGACAAAGAGGTCACTATTTCATCCCTAGTATCTCTGGGAGTCAATGCAGAGCACCAAGAAATCACTTGCTCTCTTCATACATCTTGGATTTTGAGAGCGTGTCTCAATTTGGCTTCTTCTCCTTCTTCCAAACATGCTTTCCCATCTTTCTTCTAAAACATCTACTCGCAGCTTCGATGGCGAATCCCCCAAGAGGAACAAAAGACCCCAAAGACACGTAAATCAGGAAAGGTGGGATGTTTAGTCTTCATGGTCTCCCTCTTCCACACTCCAGGAAATTGCAGCTTGGAATGGGACATTTTGGCAAATCTCCATCAGATGATGATGGGAAAAGAGGGTGTTTTGCTTATCCCTTGAAGGCAGGGACAAGGAGGTGACTATCTGTTTCTTGGTCTCTCTGGCAATCATTGGAGAGCACCAAGAAATCACTTGCTCTCTTCATACATCTTGGATTTTGAGAGACTGTCTCAATTTGGCTGCTTCTCCTTCTTCCAAACATGCTTTCCCATCTTTCTTCTAAAACATCTACTCGCAGCTTAGATGGCGAATCCCTCGCGAGGGACAAAAGACCCCAAAGACACGTAAATCAGGAAAGGTGGGATGTTTAGTCTTCATGGTCTCTTTCTTTTGGACTCTAGGGAATTGCAGCTTGGAATGGTCCATTTTGGCAAATCTCCATCAGATGATGATGGGAAATGTTGGGAAATGTAGTTCTTTCTTGAGGATCGTTAGAAACTCAGGAAAGTAAGCAAGACTGTTTAATCTTACTAGCAGAGTTCACACAGCGGAATATGAGGCAAGCAGGAAAACTCAACTAGCTCCACTTTTCTCTCCCAGCCACGTGTCCCCAACAAAAACACAGTCACTTGGTTAAAAGGGGGAAAAGAAACAAGTTTAGTTACAAAACCATGTGTATGAAGAGACACAACGGTCTAGCTTCATGTTGCAAGAAAAATGAGGTAGGAAAAGTAGTCTACATGCATCTCAGGAAAGAACGCTGCCTGAGCATCCTTCATCAGCTCCGGACACAGGCAAAGAGATGAGTAGCTAAGCAAGTTTAGTACGAATGGCGACTCCTCTTTGCTTTCTTCTTCTTCTCGAGAACAAAAGGTTAGGTGTCCTCATGGGTAAAAAGGAAATGAGGAGGGGGCAACAAAATACCATAGACATGCATTACTAGAAGGTCTCAGCAGCATGCAAAGTTGCTAGATCCCAACAGGAAAAGAGTCTGTTTTGCTTGTTTATTTATGAACCGCTTTTCCCAGGATCAAAGCGGTGTACAAATGTCAGTAAAGACAGTCAGTAAAAACAGTACCACAATTCACCTATTAAACATACATATTAAAACGAATTAAATCCAAAGGCACGGTTAAAAACATACAGGAATGACGTTAAAATCATTATTTGAAGGCAGGGACAAGGAGGTGACTATCTCTGCCTTGATATCTCTGGGAGTCAATGCAGCGCACTGTGAGATACAGATTTCTTCTAAGTACCAAAGTCCCAGATCAAATCAATCTGGACAAAACAAGTGAAGCAGCCATTTCCAATGTATCAGTTGCAATCTTGCAAGAAGAAGGGGGTCTCAGGCAAGGAGGCTTTACGCCGTCTGAGGTTTCACACAGTATTTATAAGACATTTTCTGTTACGATATTTCCGTCTCATGTTTTTTATTGGCCAGTTCTAGTCATGCGATCAATGTTAAGACCACCTTTCCAAGTATGTAAAAACTCCACCCATGACATCTCTCATCATACGTCTCATGACCATTTAAATTAGCCATTATAGATTCATAGGGGTGTTCTAATATTCATCACCCCCCATTTATTACGCAGGGTCAGATAGAAATGTTTGTGAACTTTAAGTCATCCTTTTATTAAAAAGTATTCTTGTCAATTAGTGAGAATAAAACTCCCGTATCTCTTGATTGATTTCTCCCGAATCACATTGTCCGTGATTGACAGGTGCAGACAAAAGTGTTTTCCTTTGAAGCTTCTTTGGCTAATTTAACTGTTATATTTGTAATGCAAGTCTATTTCATTATATACATATATATATATTTAAACAGAACGCTTAGCCATTTTGATAATCTTAATAGAGAAAAAAATACTATTTAAAATAACTAAGTCCAGCATATTTTATAAGCGTATCTTATTTATTATCAAGAATATAACCTCCCTTTACTCTTGTAAAACAATATATTTAATAAATAACAGTGTTATAAACAGCTTATCTAAAAACTCTTTCTTTTACTAACCTATATATTTTTATAAAATCCCCTTTCAGTTAAAGGCCTCAGCTGGCCTTTACTCAATCCTATTAGAATAGATATATTGATTATAATAGTATACAGGTATATATGTGGTTCCATATTATATATATGTAATTTAATTATAGCATACGTTTATATAGTCTAACACAATTTCTATTCTATTCATGTGTTTCTAACTCCTTTATTAAATCTTGTGTTTGATTCAAATCCATTTCTCTCACGCACCAAGAAACCACTTGCTCCCTTCATACATCTTGGATTTTGAGAGCGTGTCTCAATTTGGCTGCTTCTCCTTCTTACAAACATGTTTTTCCATCTTTCTTCTAATACATCTACTCACAGGTGGGATGGTGAATCCCCTGCTAGGGACAAAAGACCCCAAAGCCCCAAAATCAGGAAAGGTGGCATGTCTTGCCATGTTGTGGCACAGCTGCTCCTTTGGGATGGTGCCATGGTTTTCGTACCGGTTTTGATCCCCCTCGGAAGCTCTATCCAGCTCTAAACCGCCCCAATCCAAGGAAGGCTGTTCATGGTTCGAAAGAAGGAGTTTGGGAGCGTTCAGATGTGGGGGGACTTCCCCTGCACCAAGAGCAAGTTGGAAGCCTTCTTGCAAGGATGACAACGAAGGACTCCTTGTTAAGTGCTAAACATTCGGAAGCATCTCTCTCATTCAGAAGCTAAAAGTCCAAGAGCTGGAAGAGGTCCCCTGAGTGTGTCAGGACCCTCCCTGAATAATCTAAGGAACCCAGCACCGCTGGCAAAACCAAAAGCGTTGCTAAGAAAGAAAACTATTACAGTCTAAATTGTACAATACAGCGAAGCTCAAGCGATTCTGATCTAGTGATAGAATGAATCCGGAAGATGAAATAAACTACTGGAAGTCAAAAGCTATTCAGTCATAAGAAGCTTTGAAATCCACGCATAGACATTACAAAGGCCTCGCACGCCGTCGGCTCAAAGACACTAGAGCGTTACGGCAGGAGGATCCAGATTTACGAAAGACGGTCATTGACCCATTCGGGGAAAGAGTACAAGAATATCTTCTTCATGACTCACACTTGCAAATGTCAAAACACAAGGCCAGAGAAACCTCCAAAGACAAAGCGAAAGGTGATTTGGAATCCAAAACGTTCCAGAATTTCAAGGGGATACAATTGTTTTAAATTAGCCTCCGATCCAGGCAGGCAGTCATAGAGCAGCCTTGGTAGTAAAGGTACTTTGGGCAACAGCCGAAAGTTTCTAATTGTACAGACTGAAGCGATGTATTTTGCATTGAAATACAGCGAGTTAGAGTTAGAGGAACAGACAAGCTTCTCATTTACGATAGAAAGAGTCAACGATCAGGAAAGTCATGAAGAAGAGGCTTCCTTCCTTCCAAAAGTGCCCCAGCCTAAGAAGACTACCACTGAAATCCCAAAATACTCAACAAGACCAAATTTACCTCCCATAGAGGGACATTTAAAGCATCAAAAGCGAAGGCAGAAGAGACGCATGAAAAGGCTGTCATCACAATCCAGGCCTGTCCCTGACCCCACCGTAGCCCCTTTACCCTATCTCTAACTCTATCTCTAACCCCTGATCCCACAAAGAAAGGAAAGGATACGGACCCCAAGGGCCATCCAGTCCAACCCCCTTCTGCCATGCAGGAACTCACAACCAAAGCCTCCCGGACAGAAGGCCCCCCAGCCTCTTGGTTTGCTCCATGGACATCCCACCTCTGAGGTCAGGAGGAAGAAGAGTCAGGCCCAGCTCCATCGCATCCAGCCCCAGAATCAGGCAAAGAAAGGCCCTGCTCCGACCACCGAGGGAGAGAAGAAATACAAAACAGACTCTAATCTCCATCAGCCCCAGCTGTGGATGAGGGAATAGACAGTCTCTGCTGGACTTGGTCCCCCCACAGAAGACTGTAAGACTGAGGCAGGAACCTCCAAGAAAACACGCGAAAGGCACTCCAGGAGCCTTTTTGGTCAGAGAGTCATAAGTCCTGCTAAATAAGGCTTTGGGCCCAAAAGTAGGCCAGAAAAGAGCAGAAACCAGGAAACCAGGAAACCAGGAAAGGTGGGATGTTTAGTCTCCCTCTTCCGCACTCCAGGGAATTGCAGCTTGGAATGGGACATTTTGGCAAATCTCCATCAGATGATGATGGAAAAGAGGGTGTTTTCTTATCCCTTGAAGGCAGGGACAAAGAGGTCGCCATTTCATCCCTAGTATCTCTGGGAGTCAATGCAGAGCACCAAGAAATCACTTGCTCTCTTCATACATCTTGGATTTTGAGAGCGTGTCTCAATTTGGCTTCTTCTCCTTCTTCCAAACATGATTTTCCATCTTTCTTCTAAAACATCTACTCGCAGCTTCGATGGCGAATCCCCTGCGATGGACAAAAGACCCCAAAGGCACGTAAATCAGGAAAGGTGGGATGTTTAGTCTTCATGGTCTCCATCTTCCGGACTCCAGGGAATTGCAGCTTGGAATGGGACATTTTGGCAAATCTCCATCAGATGATGATGGGAAATGTTGGGAAATGTAGTTCTTTCTTGAGGATCGTTAGAAACTTTCCTCGTTCGGGAAAAGAGTACAAGAATATCTTCTTCATGACTCACACTTGCAAATGTCAAAACACAAGGCCAGAGAAACCTCCAAAGACAAAGCGAAAGGTGATTTGGAATCCAAAACGTTCCAGAATTTCAAGGGGATACAATTGTTTTAAATTAGCCTCCGATCCAGGCAGGCAGTCATAGAGCAGCCTTGGTAGTAAAGGTACTTTGGGCAACAGCCGAAAGTTTCTAATCGTACAAACTGAAGCGATGTATTTTGCATTGAAATAGAGTGAGTTAGAGTTAGAGGAACAGACAAGCTTCTCATTTACGATAGAAAGAGTCAACCATCAAGAAAATAATGAAGAAGAGGCTTCCTTCCTTCCAAAAGTGCCCCAGCCTAAGAAGACTACCACTGAAATCCCAAAATACTCAACAAGACCAAATTTACCTCCCATAGAGGGACATTTAAAGCATCAAAAGCGAAGGCAGAAGAGACGCATGAAAAGGCTGTCATCACAATCCAGGCCTGCCCCTGACCCCACCGTAGCCCCTTTACCCTAGCTCTAACTCCTATCTCTAACCCCTAATCCCACAAAGAAAGGAAAGGATCCGGACCCCAAGGGCCATCCAGTCCAACCCCCTTCTGCCATGCAGGAACTCACAACCAAAGCCTCCCGGACAGAAGGCCCCCCAGCCTCTTGGTTTGCTCCATGGACATCCCACCTCTGAGGTAAGGAGGAAGAAGAGTCAGGCCCAGCACCATCCCATCCAGCCCCAGAATCAGGCAAAGAAAGGCCCTGCTCCGACCACCGAGGGAGAGAAGAAATACAAAACAGACTCTAATCTCCATCAGCCCCAGCTGTGGATGAGGGAATAGACAGTCTCTGCTGGACTTGGTCCCCCCACAGAAGACTGTAAGACTGAGGCAGGAACCTCCAAGAAAACACGTGAAAGGCACTCCAGGAGCCCTTTTGGCCAGAGAGTCCTTAGTCCTTCTGAGTACATAAGGCTTGGGGCCCAAAAGTAGACCAATAAAGAGCGAGGGGCAAAATTCAGGAAAGGTGGGATATTTGGCCTTCTACATCTTTCTGAATCTTGGTATACTTCCTTCATAGAAATCTAAGGCGTACTTTACTTCTCGGGCCCCAACTACGGAGGAAACCAGTGCCATCAATCATGAC
Source organism: Sceloporus occidentalis (assembly GCA_023333645.1). NCBI lineage: Eukaryota > Metazoa > Chordata > Lepidosauria > Squamata > Phrynosomatidae > Sceloporus > Sceloporus occidentalis. The sequence goes on along the minus strand of JALMGF010000064.1, from coordinate 2,719,292 downwards.
TGCCGTCTGTCTCCCTCCCAGACTCCACCATCCCTGCCTTCCTCCGCAGGAGAGACTGGGCCCTCGGAGGGAGGGAAGGGGCATCGGAAGACCCCAAAGGCTCCCATCCATGCAGGCAGTCCTTAGCAGCCTTGGGAGCCAAGGTATTTTTGAGAAACGTACGATATTTTTAATTGTAGAGACAGAGGCAGTGTATTTTGCATTGAAATACAGCGAGTTAGAGTTAGAGGAACAGACAAGCTTCTCATTTACGATAGAAAGAGTCAACCATCAAGAAAATAATGAAAAAGAGGCTTCCTTCCTTCCAAAAGTGCCCCAGCCTAAGAAGACTACCACTGAAATCCCAAAATACTCAACAAGACCAAATTTACCTCCCATAGAGGGACATTTAAAGCATCAAAAGCGAAGGCAGAAGAGACGCATGAAAAGGCTGTCATCACAATCCAGGCCTGCCCCTGACCCCACCGTAGCCCCTTTACCCTAGCTCTAACTCTATCTCTAACCCCTAATCCCACAAAGAAAGGAAAGGATCCGGACCCCAAGGGCCATCCAGTCCAACCCCCTTCTGCCATGCAGGAACTCACAACCAAAGCCTCCCGGACAGAAGGCCCCCCAGCCTCTTGGTTTGCTCCATGGACATCCCACCTCTGAGGTCAGGAGGAAGAAGAGTCAGGCCCAGCTCCATCGCATCCAGCCCCAGAATCAGGCAAAGAAAGGCCCTGCTCCGACCACTGAGGGAGAGAAGAAATACAAAACAGACTCTAATCTCCATCAGCCCCAGCTGTGGATGAGGGAATAGACAGTCTCTGCTGGACTTGGTCCCCCCACAGAAGACTGTAAGACTGAGGCAGGAACCTCCAAGAAAACACGCGAAAGGCACTCCAGGAGCCTTTTTGGTCAGAGAGTCATAAGTCCTGCTAAATAAGGCTTTGGGCCCAAAAGTAGGCCAGAAAAGAGCAGAAACCAGGAAACCAGGAAACCAGGAAAGGTGGGATGTTTAGTCTCCCTCTTCCGCACTCCAGGGAATTGCAGCTTGGAATGGGACATTTTGGCAAATCTCCATCAGATGATGATGGAAAAGAGGGTGTTTTGCTTATCCCTTGACTCTCTATGGTTTGGTATCTCTGAGATGCAGAGCATCAAGAAACCGCTTGCTCCCTTCCTACATCTTGGATTTTGAGAGCATGTCTCAATTTGGCTGCTTCTCCTTCTTCCAAACATGCTTTCCCATCTTTCTTCTAAAACATCTACTCGCAGCTTAGATGGCGAATCCCCCAAGAGGAACAAAAGACCCCAAAGGCACGTGAATCAGGAAACGTGGGATGTTTAGTCTTCATGGTCTCCCTCTTCCGGACTCCAGGGAATTGCAGCTTGGAATGGGACATTTTGGCAAATCTCCATCAGATGATGATGGAAAAGAGGGTGTTTTGCTTATCCCTTGACTCTCTATGGTTTGGTATCTCTGAGATGCAGAGCATCAAGAAACCGCTTGCTCCCTTCCTACATCTTGGATTTTGAGAGCATGTCTCAATTTGGCTGCTTCTCCTTCTTCCAAACATGCTTTCCCATCTTTCTTCTAAAACATCTACTCGCAGCTTAGATGGCGAATCCCCCAAGAGGAACAAAAGACCCCAAAGGCACGTAAATCAGGAAAGGTGGGATGTTTAGTCTTCATGGTCTCCCTCTTCCGGACTCCAGGGAATTGCAGCTTGGAATGGGACATTTTGGCAAATCTCCATCAGATGATGATGGGAAAAGAGTGTGTTTTCTTATCCCTTGAAGGCAGGGACAAAGAGGTCACTATTTCATCCCTAGTATCTCTGGGAGTCAATGCAGCGCATCAAGAAACCACTTGCTCTCTTCATACATCTTGGATTTTGAGAGCATGTCTCAATTTGGCTGCTTCTCCTTCTTCCAAACATGCTTTCCCATCTTTCTTCTAAAACATCTACTCGCAGCTTAGATGGCGAATCCTGTCGCGGCAAAGAGACGCAGAGACAGGAATGGGGGTGCACACGACTTCTTCCCAGCCATGTCTTGGCTGGGCCTTTTATTGTCATCTTGCTTACTTCCGTCCATCATTTCCCTTACAATCATCGCTGATAGCCTTGCTCCTAGGTCATCTGACTGGCATGACAGGTGCGTGATCAGTGCATGCTTGGTGCGTGCTCTTGAGGCAAGGAAGCAGGATATGGAGACCAGCTAAGCCAGCCGAATCAACATGGGCTTATCTATCTAATTATGGATAAAGCATTGTTATCTTGAGAGAGGGTCACAGTTCTGTGGTTTGCCAGCAGAACTGCCACATCTCAAACTTGATTAGCCTTGCTATGTTGAGAGAGGGTCACGACCCTGTGGTTTTGCCAGTGGGGTTGCCACAGAATCCCCTGCGAGGGACAAAAGACCCAAAATCAGGAAAGGTGGGATGTTTAGTCTTCATGGTCTCCCTCTTCCGGACTCCAGGGAATTGCAGCTTGGAATGGGACATTTTGGCAAATCTCCATCAGATGATGATGGAAAAGAGGGTGTTTTCTTATCCCTTGAAGGCAGGGACAAAGAGGTCGCCATTTCATCCCTAGTATCTCTGGGAGTCAATGCAGAGCACCAAGAAATCACTTGCTCTCTTCATACATCTTGGATTTTGAGAGCGTGTCCCAATTTGGCTTCTTCTCCTTCTTCCAAACATGATTTTCCATCTTTCTTCTAAAACATCTACTTGCAGCTTCGATGGCGAATCCCCCAAAAGGAACAAAAGACCCCAAAGGCACGTAAATCAGGAAAGGTGGGATGTTTAGTCTTCATGGTCTCCATCTTCCGGACTCCAGGGAATTGCAGCTTGGAATGGGACATTTTGGCAAATCGGTGAATGATCAAAAGGTTTAGGGGAGATGGACACTCGGCAATTTTATTTAAACAGTGTATTGCACTCAAATGCAATGAATGTATTTAAAAAAAATGATTAAAATACAAAGCATGCGATCTATAAAAGGTAATTCAAGCCTGTGGGCCAGGCCCTAACAGACATAAACGTAAAATGAACAATCAGTACTGGGCCAGAAAACTGCAAATCCCATGGGAACATATACAGTACATGAAATACCAGTTCATTTGTGCCTCACAGAATGAGATTAAAGGGTATACAACAGGTTAGAGAGTGCAGAATGACTAACAAATTAACAGGGATAATACAGTAAGCCCATGACAAAATAGTAAATGTTGACCAAACGCGTTTCGACATATGTGTCTTCTTCAGTGGTCATGTACAACTAATGAGACAATCTTGGAAAGGCTCTCATAAGATGTATGGGGACATCCCGTCTCTGTGGGTAAGTTGTAGCTCCTAAGGGACCAAATATCCTGCCTAAAAAAATATACATGCAGGCAACTAGGACTGGGATGTCCCACACACAGTAGCAAGCTCTAATGATTGAAGGATTGAACGCCGTGATTGAAGTAATGGCGGTATATGAATAAAGTCTCATTCATTCATTCATTCATTCATGTCCTTTTCCTGTTTTTCGTGCCTGGCATGAGAGCTGGAGAGCAAGCTCATGCCATGCACATTAACAATGTAGACCAATAAAAAGCAAGGTGCAAAAATCAGGAAAGGTGGGATGTTTAGTCTTCATGGTCTCCCTCTTCCGGACTCCAGGGAACTGCAGCTTGGAATGGGACATTTTGGCAAATCTCCATCAGATGATGATGGAAAAGAGGGTGTTTTGCTTATCCCTTGAAGGCAGGGACAAGGAGGTGACTATCTGTTTCTTGGTCTCTCTGGGAATCATTGCAGAGCACCAAGAAATGACTTGCTCTCTTCATACATCTTGGATTTTGAGAGCATGTCTCAATTTGGCTGCTTCTCCTTCTTCCAAACATGCTTTCCCATCTTTCTTCTAAAACATCTACTCGCAGCTTAGATGGCGAATCCTGTCGCGGCAAAGAGATGCAGAGACAGGAATGGGGGTGCACACGACTTCTTCCCAGCCATGTCTTGGCTGGGCCTTTTATTGTCATCTTGCTTACTTCCGTCCATCATTTCCCTTACAATCATCGCTGATAGCCTTGCTCCTAGGTCATCTGACTGGCATGACAGGTGCGTGATCAGTGCATGCTTGGTGCGTGCTCTTGAGGCAAGGAAGCAGGATATGGAGACCAGCTAAGCCAGCCGAATCAACATGGGCTTATCTATCTAATTATGGATAAAGCATTGTTATCTTGAGAGAGGGTCACAGTTCTGTGGTTTGCCAGCAGAACTGCCACATCTCAAACTTGATTAGCCTTGCTATGTTGAGAGAGGGTCACGACCCTGTGGTTTTGCCAGTGGGGTTGCCACAGAATCCCCTGCGAGGGACAAAAGACCCAAAATCAGGAAAGGTGGGATGTTTAGTCTTCATGGTCTCCCTCTTCCGGACTCCAGGGAATTGCAGCTTGGAATGGGACATTTTGGCAAATCTCCATCAGATGATGATGGGAAAAGAGTGTGTTTTCTTATCCCTTGAAGGCAGGGACAAAGAGGTCGCCATTTCATCCCTAGTATCTCTGGGAGTCAATGCAGCGCACCAAGAAATCACTTGCTCTCTTCATACATCTTGGATTTTGAGAGCGTGTCTCAATTTGGCTCCTCCTCCTTCTTCCAAACATGATTTTCCATCTTTCTTCTAATACATCTACTCACAAGTGGCATGGTTAATCCCCTGCGAGGGACAAAAGACCAAAATCCTGAAAAGCATAAAAGGTGGCATGTTTCTCCAGGTTGTGGCACAGCTGCTCCTTCGGGACGGTGCCATGGTTTCCGTACTGGTCCAGCGTCTTGATCCAGGGGCTTTGGAAGCTCTATCCAGCTCTAAACCGTCCCAATCCAAGGAAGGCTGTTCATGGTTCGAAAGAAGGAGATTGAAGTGTTCAGATGTGGGGGGACTTCACCTGCACCAAGAGCAAGTTGGAAGCCTTCTTGCAAGGATGACAATGAACAAACTTCCCCGTCCGTCCCTCGTTCCGTCTCTAGAAAGCATCACTAAGGAAGGACTCTTTATTAAGTGCTAAACATTCGGAAGCATCTCTCTCAGTGCTAAAAATCCAACAGCTGGAAGGCTTCTGCTTACGGCGGGAAGACACGAGGACGCGCAAGGGCTTCGCTCCGTGCTCCATCCAAATCGTGGTGGGAATTTTGAGGGGAGACGCCAGCTATCCCCACTGTTTTTCCATCGCCGGGGAGGTCTTAAAGTTGCAAGGTTTGTTAGAAGACTAGCTGGATCCTGAGACACCCACCGCCAGACTTTTGCGTGGCTGGAAGCTGCCCTTGGCGGAGAGGAGCGGCACGGAGCCAGCAGCGGAACCGGCGGTTCGTGCTGAGACTGGGGCAAGGAGGGAGAAGAGAAAGACCGGACTGCCATGGAGAAGCCGGAAAGCAAGTGCCGCTTGGGAGGAGGAAGGGGCCCAGAGTAGACTGCAGAACTACCCCCACCACGATTTTGCATTTCCTTTTTTCCCTCTGAAGCTGGAAGGCAGTGAGAGCAGCTCTTTGAAACTTACTATCTGATTTGCTACAGGAAGAAACCCTGCTGTTTTATGAGGCATGTGTCCTAAGAGCATGGAAACCACGCCAAAGCCACACTGAAGTAATAAGGAGTGAAGCATAGTTTTAGCGCAGCTTCTGGCCTCTTAAGATGCATTTAAGCAGCATATCTCCTAAAGTGCCATTGGACTTCTCCCGGTTCATCCTGATGATTTTCACTTTCTGGGTTTTCAGTTTGAAGGAAAATATTATTTTGACAAGGCGATGCCTCTGGGTTCCTCCATTAGTTGTGCAGCCTTTGAGACATTCAGTACTTTTTTGGAGTGGGAGTAAAAACGCAGGGCTTCATCACCTTTAGTAACACACTATTTAGATGATTTCATGTTTGTTGGCCCTGCAAACTCCTCCAAGTGTTTGGATTTGTTAAATTCTTTTTCTGCATTGGCTGCTGAAATTGGGGTACCGCTAGCTGCTGATAAGACTGAAGGCCCCACGACATCTATATCCTTTTTGGGTATCCAGCTAGACTCTGTTAAAAGTTCTTCCTCTTTGCCCCAGGCCAAGATTGTGACCCTGTGTGAGCTGATAGAACATGCCTTGGCCGCTTCCAAGCTTACCTTAAAGCAGGTTCAGTCATTATTAGGTCACCTCAACTTTGCTTGCAAGGTTGTGGCTCCTGGCAGGGCCTTTTGTGCCAGGTTAGCTAGGTCTTTGTCAGGCCCCATCATATCCGAATTACCATGACATTAAGGATGACCTACGTATACGGTTACAGTTTTTGAAAGGCTTTAATGGTGTTGCCATTTGGCAACGGACTTGGTGCCTTAATGATTCTTTACAGGTTCACTCAGATGCGGCCGGTAGCATCGGCTTTGGTATATATTTCCGGGGCCATTGGTGTGCTGAACGGTGGCCTGATTCCTGGCAAGGGTCAGATATACTTAGGGACATGACTTTTTTAGAGCTATTCCCCATTGTTGTGGCTGTTCATGTTTGGTGCACCAAATTTTCTAACAAAAAGGTTTGTTTCTGGTGCGATAATCAAGCAGTTGTGTCAATACTTAATAAGCAAACCTCTAAATCTGCAAGGGTAATGGGTTTGTTAAGGACATTTGTTTCGTGTTGTTTGATCAACAATATTTCCTTTGTGGCACGTCATGTCCCAGGTTTGCTGTCCCAGGTTTTCCTTCCAACTGAAAACCCAGAAAGTGAAAATCAATAACAGTATTGCTGATTCAATGTCTCGCTTTCAGGTTCAGCGGTTTCGACAGTTAGTGTCATGGCCAGCCAAGATCAGCTCTCGGAGGATGAGGATGAGCCTCCTCCAGAGCAAGGGCTGATTGAGGCAACGCCAGGTGCTGTTCCTACCCTGCCAGGTCCCAGCTGTGATCCTCCAGCCCCAGAGGAGGAGGTCCAACCAGGTCCTAGTGCTGAAGAGAGGCCTTCTTTGGTACCACAGCCTAGTGGTGACTCTGGAGATGAAGCTTGCCTGCAGGTGCCTTCCTACAAAGAGAGAAGGGCCGAGAGTGCTTGCAGGCGCAGATCACAGAGGATTGCCGAGAGGCAATTAGCCAACCAGCCTCAGGTGGCACGAGGGAGAGTTTCCCTTAGTTAAGTGGGAGAGAGACTAATGCTGGTTGCTAGAGTTTATTGCATGATCTCTCGGCGTGATTGCTGCTAGCACTAGCTCCTAGTATCTGGATTCTTTGTTACCTTGACCTCGGACCGGACTTGGTTATCTCTTGGCTGTTTTGACCTCGGACTGTTTGACCAACGTTGTTTCTTGGTATCCTGACTTCGGCTTGACTCTCGGAACGTTTGGACTTCTGGAATTCTGAACTCGGCTTGACTTCTCGGACTGCTCTCACGCTTACTCCTTGCGAGGTCTGTGTTTTGTTTCCACTTGTCTGACTAAGCCACTCTTATCAGCGTGTCTATGAGTGCTGGCCGCAGTCCCGGACAGTTAGCCCCAGAGGCAGACCTTCAGCCTACCCAGTGTCCTGTTTCCATGTGGGAGGTTGGCTGTCGGAAATAATGGACGGAGGTCTGGGCTCCATTGCTCCATCTACGCTTAAGACTTACAAACATGCTTTTAAAAACAAAAGCTTTTTGAATTTTTCAATGACTCAGGGATTCAGCATGTTTGGCCTTTGACCACTGAAGTGGTGCTGCGTTTCTTGGTGTGGCTACGTCACATAAGCATTGCTCCAAAGAATATGTCTATTCATTTGACAGGCCTTTCCCTTTTCTCCAAAGCTGGTGGCTTTGTTGATCCTTGTGCCTCTTTCCTAGTTAAAAGGGCTGTTGAAGGATGGAAACGTGCTTCTACCTCCTGCCCCCTCTAAGGCCCCGAGGGACTGTGTTTGTTGCGGCTGCCTGGGAGAGCATTCCACCTGCGCAGCTGCGCACCCACCCAGGACTTGCCACCGACGGACTCACAGCGGCGCTGCCAGGACCGAGGGAGACCAGGAACACCTGAGGGGGAGCCAGGGAGGGGCGTGCCGGTGGCAGGGGCATGCCATAAAACCCAGCTTGCTGGGGAACCTCCCCGTCCTGCCCCCTCTAAGGCCCCGAGGGACTATGTTTGTTGCCGCTGTTGCCGGAACGGCTGCCTGGGAGAGCATTCCACCTGCGCAGCTGCGCACCCACCCAGGACTTGCCACCAATGGCTGCGCAGTGGACGTAGGGGACGGGGGGCAGGGTCCTTATAGCTGTGTCTGTTACAGAGGTTGACTTGTGAAGTAGTCTTACTCTGTTCCAGCTTCCTTACATTGTCTGTGCACGGGGTATATATGCTCATGGATTGTGTTTTTCCCATGAGCACCAATGTCATTCTAGCCCCCTTGATGATGTATATTGCCATCCAGCTGTAGTATGGTTTTTAGAGTTTTATTTCCTTGAGTTATGTATCGCTGTGGATGTTTTATTTTGGATTATTGTTGTATGGAGGGTGGGGTGGGTTTGCATTGTTGTGTATTTTGTTGTAATTATCTCTGCATAACTTGTATTTTGTTGTAATCGTATTCTTGTACATTGTATAACTTTGTATTTTGTTGTAATTGTACTGTTGTATATTGTTGTAAACCGCCCTGATGTTTCGAAGGGCGGTATATAAATAAACCTTTTATTATTATTATTATTATTTAAAATTACCAGGCGCCCTGTATGTTTTCAACTGCTATTTAAAATTTGTGCACAATTACCTGTTATATGTTCTTCAAGTTTTGAAGTTAAATTATTTTGTGCTGCGTTTTCAGTGGCCTTTTTTGGTGCATTCCGGTTGGAGGAAATTGTTGCTGGGTCCAAGAGCGATTTGTCTGGCAGGGCACTGTGCGCTTCTGACATTTCGTTCTTAAAGCATGGTGTTTCCTTGACCTTACGATGGTCCAAGTGTGAATTGGGCGTTGGAGATCTAAGGCCTTTGCTGGTTATGTTCGCCCACATTTGGACCAATGTGGTGGACATTAAATCGCTCTTGGCAGGGTTGGCGGTAGGCCTTCTGCGTAGGCCTTTTGTGGCAGCAGCATAGGCCAGGATCTGCACGTTGTTGTACCAGGCCTATGGAGCTCTGGTTTGGGAGTCAATAGGTACCCGGGGCAAATAGGGCAGGCGTTTGGCCACGGCGGGGGCCAGAACGCGGGAGCGCCTCCTGGTGACTAGGGCATCCAGGGACCAGAGAGCGTCTCTGCTGGCGTGACTCCAAACACTGCGAGGCCCTGGGTTGGAAATTCAACAAAGCCACTTGCAGGTGTGTGAATCTTTATGGGGTCACATTAAAGTAAAACTGACACTGCAGCTGAGCTAGATTGGAACAAAGCATCACCTGGACCTTGCGGTTTGCAGGTGTTAAAGGGGCAAGACCGCCTTTGAAAGACTTTCAATAGACAAGCCAAGAGGGTTGTTTTCTCTTTCTCCCTTTCTTTCCCTTTCCCTTCCTGCCTTTTTTCTTTCTCTCTCTCTCTCTCTCCTTCCTTCTCTGCTCTACCTTTTTAGGGGGGGGGGGAAATTGCTTTTCAATTATAAAATCAATTCACGAACTGAAGAACTGAAAGAATCATCAAAACGAAAGAAATGGCAAACACCAGAGCCAAAACAGCGCAAATGGCAATCTCACAAACAACAACAACACAAAGAAGGAATTGGAAATTGGAAATCGTCAAGAGATCAGATATAAGCACAATTATTCTTCAAGAATTACGAGAGTTCAAGAAAAGCTTGAAGAAAGAGATAAAGGTATTTAAGAAAGATATCGCTCCTGAATGTCGATTATAAAATATACACTAATATATTAGCGGTAAGATTAAAGACCGTTATTTCACAATACATTCAAGAAGATCAAAACGGCTTCCTTCCGGGAAGACACACAAGAAATAAGATTAGAAATATAGTTGATGCAATCGAATATTATCATATTAATAATGAAAAAACTTGCAATGGTCTTATATGGACGCAGAAAAGGCCTTTGGCAAGGTGAAATGGGACTTTATGATTGCTGTTTAAAGAAAATAGGTATAGAAGGACATTTCATTATGGGTATTCAACAGATTTGTAAAGACCAAAGGGACCGACTCTTGATCGATGGGGGGAAAAGTCAGGAATTTAGGCTTTATAAAGAAAGAAGACAAGGTTTTCCAATCTCACTTTTCATCATCACAGCTTAGATTCCAATAAAGGAGATAAAGGAAAACAAGAAAACAGAAGGCACAAAAATAAAGACGAACGAATCGAAAGTCAAAGCCTATGCCGATGATATTGTTGTAACGCTTCAAGATCCCCTAAACCATATTCAAGAGCTATTTCAAGAAACCCAAACTTTTGGAGAACGCTTCGGCTTTAAGATGAAAAAGGAAAAGACATTGATAATGACTAAAAACACCTCGAAAAAAGAACAGAAGGAACCGATTAAAAGCAGGGATTGCATCGTAACGAATAAAACCAAACATTTGGGCATCTGGATTTGGATTAAAAACACAGATCTCTTGGAAGACAATTATAAAAAGCTTTGGGAAGAAATTAAACAAGACCTAATCAGATGGAATAAGATGAACATATATCACTGCTTGGAAGCGGGAAAATGAATCTTCTACCGAAAGTACTGTATTTACTAATGACTCTCCCAATAATAACGAAAGAAATGGAACAAAGAGATAAGAAAATTCGTATGGAAAGGCAATCAACCAAGAATTAAACTGTCCACTTTACAAGATGATAAAAGGAGAGGAGGAAAGGCATTACCAAACTTCAAAATAGATCATCAAGTATGTTGTATGATCCGGATACAAAACAGCTTAAACTTGGATAACCAAAAGCTAATAGATTTGGAAGGTATACAAAATCGATTTGGACGGCCTGGTAAAACAAATCCCAAATCAATAGAGACTTTAATAACCACCTGATCAGAAAATCCCTCATAAAACTTTGGATCCACGTAAAAAATAACGTTTGCAATGAAATTCCACTCTGGATTTCTACCCAAAAGGCCTTTTTTCAAAGAGGAAGAGAAGGAAAATGGTTACGATACGAAGACTTATTAAAGGAAAACAGGAAAGGAGAACGCTATTTCCCAGAAAGAGATGATTTGGAGAAAGCTAACATCAAATTAACATGGTTTTACTATTAACAGATAAAAAGCAGATTTAAAGAAGGTATAAAAGAAGATGAAATCCAACCTAATGCAAACGAAACTGATAAAATATTGAGGTCGCCAGATAAAGGAGAAAGGCTTTATGAAATATGTTTACAAAGGGAACTAGAAGAAGGACATATCAAGGACTGGATGATAATTTGGGCAAGAGATATAGGACACCCAATGCTTTGAGAAGATTGGAAGACACAGGGAGGAAAGCCGATTCATTTACTGGTGCGGTGGGCCTTGTGCCGTAATAAATACATTCATTCCTTCATTCAATTCATTTACAGCCTCGCAAGATCTGAAAGAAAGCTTTTTGAAACTCTCCAACCGATGGTACTTTACACCCACAAAATGAAAGAAAACAAACCAAAGCCTTAGTGACCGATGATGGAAATCCCAAAAAGAGGAAGGGTCTCTATTCCACAAAGTGGAGGGTTTGCCCAACGGTCCAAAAATCATGGCGACAAGGTATTTCCTGAGGATTCATAAGACAGAAGATGTAAAAAGAAGAGGCAGTCAAAGAAGAGGGAACGGTATCTCATTTCCCCAGATCTGAAAGTCCCATAAGACGAGACTTACTTCTAGCAGAAGAATATAACCTGGGACAATTTGGAACAACAGAAAAAGACCTTGAGAAAAAGAGGCATTCCTCAGAATCAATGAACTTTCAGGAACAAGAGTATTATGGCAAGGTTCATCCCAGAAGAATGGAAGAAGGTCCTGGGAGAAGGTGGCATCCCTAGAGGACACGGCCTTTCTAGGACCACAGCCTCCAAAGGAATACAAGGATCTTCCAGAACTAACTAACCAGGCTCTCAAAGGAGAATAAAGAATTAAGAAAGGAGATTGGTTTCTTGAGAAGCCGGCTCTCCCTCCAAGACTCGATCTTGTTCGGCCCGTAGAGATCAGCATACCGGCCCCAGCAGCCGACCTCGTCGTTCCTGTGGAAATGGGACCTGCTCCCAGAGACCTAAATCCAAATGTAGTCCAGGTTACCTACAGAGAGCCCAGGAGACCAGCAGCAGGCCTTCGCAGGCGAAGTCTAAGACTCATGGGACTTTGACCAGAGTATGGCCTTCTCTCTCTCTACGAAAACGTCCCAAGAGGGAATATTAATTTGGACCAAGCCAACGATATTAACATCACGTATAATATTAATAAGAGAGAGGTCTGCAACAGGACACCGCTAACCACCGCTTAACTCACTTCGTTCACAGATAAGTTCGTTAGACTCGCTCTTGTTGTTTTGGCATAATGTTATAGATTTTGCTGTTTATTGAATGGTTTTAGTTCCACTTTATTCAGAAAGTCCATGAGAGTCTATGTCGCTTATATCCGTTTATAGTATTTACTAAGTTGTACTGCAAGTATTTTACATGCGAACGTTTGAAGGAGGAGGAAGAGAGAGAGAACGGGGAAGGAATAAAGTGCTCCGATAAAACCAACCGCGAAACGCTCCTTTGGCGCCGTAAGCAGTTTGGCTCCTTTGAGAACATGCAATCTTTGTGCTATTTGGTACAAAACAACCTTTCACACCTTCCCCCTTTTCATTTGATACACTTTTACATGATGTTTCCCCTGGACCGTCTTGAATCTTTCCCCCAAACTTCAAAGAAAGGTTTCTATATAGGGTTTTCTTCCGCAGTTACATCTCTCTGAATCTTGGTATACTTCCTTCATACAAATCTAAGGCGTATTTTACTTCTCGGGCCCCAACTACGGAGGAAACCAGTGCCATCTTGTCATCACTGCCGTCTGTCTCCCTCCCAGACTCCACCATCCCTGCCTTCCTCCGCAGGAGAGACTGGGCCCTCGGAAGGAGAGAAGGGACATCAGAAGATGTCCAAAGGCTCCCATCCATGCAGGCAGTCATAGAGCAGCCTTGGTAGTAAAGGTACTTTGGGCAACAGCCGAAAGTTTCTAATCGTACAAACTGAAGCGATGTATTTTGCATTGAAATACAGGGAGTTAGAGTAGAGGAACAGACAAGCTTCTCATTTACGATAGAAAGAGTCAACGATCAGGAAAGTCATGAAGAAGAGGCTTCCTTCCTTCCAAAAGTGCCCCAGCCTAAGAAGACTACCACTGAAATCCCAAAATACTCAACAAGACCAAATTTACCTCCCATAGAGGGACATTTAAAGCATCAAAAGCGAAGGCAGAAGAAAAGCATGAAAAGGCTGTCATCACAATCCAGGCCTGCCCCTGACCCCACCGTAGCCCCTTTACCCTAGCTCTAACTCTATCTCTAACCCCTAATCCCACAAAGAAAGGAAAGGATCCGGACCCCAAGGGCCATCCAGTCCAACCCCCTTCTGCCATGCAGGAACTCACAACCAAAGCCTCCCGGACAGAAGGCCCCCCAGCCTCTTGGTTTGCTCCATGGACATCCCACCTCTGAGGTCAGGAGGAAGAAGAGTCAGGCCCAGCACCATCCCATCCAGCCCCAGAAGCAGGCAAAGAAAGGCCCTGCTCCGACCACCGAGGGAGAGAAGAAATACAAAACAGACTCTAATCTCCATCAGCCCCAGCTGTGGATGAGGGAATAGACAGTCTCTGCTGGACTTGGTCCCCCCACAGAAGACTGTAAGACTGAGGCAGGAACCTCCAAGAAAACACGTGAAAGGCACTCCAGGAGCCCTTTTGGCCAGAGAGTCCTTAGTCCTTCTGAGTACATAAGGCTTGGGGCCCAAAAGTAGACCAATAAAGAGCGAGGGGCAAAATTCAGGAAAGGTGGGATATTTGGCCTTCTACATCTTTCTGAATCTTGGTATACTTCCTTCATAGAAATCTAAGGCGTACTTTACTTCTCGGGCCCCAACTACGGAGGAAACCAGTGCCATCTTATCATGACTGCCGTATGTCTCCCTCCCAGACTCCACCATCCCTGCCTTCCTCCGCAGGAGAGACTGGGCCCTCGGAGGGAGGGAAGGGGCATCGGAAGACCCCAAAGGCTCCCATCCATGCAGGCAGTCCTTAGCAGCCTTGGGAGCCAAGGTATTTTTGGGAAACGTACGATATTTTTAATTGTAGAGACAGAGGCAGTGTATTTTGCATTGAAATACAGCGAGTTAGAGTTAGAGGAACAGACAAGCTTCTCATTTAAGATAGAAAGAGTCAAACCATCAATAAAATAATGAAAAAGAGGCTTCCTTCCTTCCAAAAGTGCCCCAGCCTAAGAAGACTACCACTGAAATCCCAAAATACTCAACAAGACCAAATTTACCTCCCATAGAGGGACATTTAAAGCATCAAAAGCGAAGGCAGAAGAAAAGCATGAAAAGGCTGTCATCACAATCCAGGCCTGCCCCTGACCCCACCGTAGCCCCTTTACCCTAGCTCTAACTCCTATCTCTAACCCCTAATCCCACAAAGAAAGGAAAGGATCCGGACCCCAAGGGCCATCCAGTCCAACCCCCTTCTGCCATGCAGGAACTCACAACCAAAGCCTCCCGGACAGAAGGCCCCCCAGCCTCTTGGTTTGCTCCATGGACATCCCACCTCTGAGGTCAGGAGGAAGAAGAGTCAGGCCCAGCACCATCCCATCCAGCCCCAGAAGCAGGCAAAGAAAGGCCCTGCTCCGACCACCGAGGGAGAGAAGAAATACAAAACGGACTCTAATCTCCATCAGCCCCAGCTGTGGATGAGGGAATAGACAGTCTCTGCTGGACTTGGTCCCCCCACAGAAGACTGTAAGACTGAGGCAGGAACCTCCAAGAAAACACGCGAAAGGCACTCCAGGAGCCTTTTTGGTCAGAGAGTCATAAGTCCTGCTAAATAAGGCTTTGGGCCCAAAAGTAGGCCAGAAAAGAGCAGAAACCAGGAAACCAGGAAACCAGGAAAGGTGGGATGTTTAGTCTCCCTCTTCCGCACTCCAGGGAATTGCAGCTTGGAATGGGACATTTTGGCAAATCTCCATCAGATGATGATGGAAAAGAGGGTGTTTTCTTATCCCTTGAAGGCAGGGACAAAGAGGTCGCCATTTC
Source organism: Sceloporus occidentalis (assembly GCA_023333645.1). Classification (NCBI taxonomy): domain Eukaryota; kingdom Metazoa; phylum Chordata; class Lepidosauria; order Squamata; family Phrynosomatidae; genus Sceloporus; species Sceloporus occidentalis. Next base: position 2,704,159 of record JALMGF010000064.1, on the reverse strand, counting down.
ATCCCTAGTATCTCTGGGAGTCAATGCAGAGCACCAAGAAATCACTTGCTCTCTTCATACATCTTGGATTTTGAGAGCGTGTCTCAATTTGGCTTCTTCTCCTTCTTCCAAACATGATTTTCCATCTTTCTTCTAAAACATCTACTCGCAGCTTCGATGGCGAATCCCCTGCGATGGACAAAAGACCCCAAAGGCACGTAAATCAGGAAAGGTGGGATGTTTAGTCTTCATGGTCTCCATCTTCCGGACTCCAGGGAATTGCAGCTTGGAATGGGACATTTTGGCAAATCTCCATCAGATGATGATGGGAAATGTTGGGAAATGTAGTTCTTTCTTGAGGATCGTTAGAAACTTTCCTCGTTCGGGAAAAGAGTACAAGAATATCTTCTTCATGACTCACACTTGCAAATGTCAAAACACAAGGCCAGAGAAACCTCCAAAGACAAAGCGAAAGGTGATTTGGAATCCAAAACGTTCCAGAATTTCAAGGGGATACAATTGTTTTAAATTAGCCTCCGATCCAGGCAGGCAGTCATAGAGCAGCCTTGGTAGTAAAGGTACTTTGGGCAACAGCCGAAAGTTTCTAATCGTACAAACTGAAGCGATGTATTTTGCATTGAAATAGAGTGAGTTAGAGTTAGAGGAACAGACAAGCTTCTCATTTACGATAGAAAGAGTCAACCATCAAGAAAATAATGAAGAAGAGGCTTCCTTCCTTCCAAAAGTGCCCCAGCCTAAGAAGACTACCACTGAAATCCCAAAATACTCAACAAGACCAAATTTACCTCCCATAGAGGGACATTTAAAGCATCAAAAGCGAAGGCAGAAGAGACGCATGAAAAGGCTGTCATCACAATCCAGGCCTGCCCCTGACCCCACCGTAGCCCCTTTACCCTAGCTCTAACTCTATCTCTAACCCCTAATCCCACAAAGAAAGGAAAGGATCCGGACCCCAAGGGCCATCCAGTCCAACCCCCTTCTGCCATGCAGGAACTCACAACCAAAGCCTCCCGGACAGAAGGCCCCCCAGCCTCTTGGTTTGCTCCATGGACATCCCACCTCTGAGGTAAGGAGGAAGAAGAGTCAGGCCCAGCACCATCCCATCCAGCCCCAGAAGCAGGCAAAGAAAGGCCCTGCTCCGACCACTGAGGGAGAGAAGAAATACAAAACAGACTCTAATCTCCATCAGCCCCAGCTGTGGATGAGGGAATAGACAGTCTCTGCTGGACTTGGTCCCCCCACAGAAGACTGTAAGACTGAGGCAGGAACCTCCAAGAAAACACGTGAAAGGCACTCCAGGAGCCCTTTTGGCCAGAGAGTCCTTAGTCCTTCTGAGTACATAAGGCTTGGGGCCCAAAAGTAGACCAATAAAGAGCGAGGGGCAAAATTCAGGAAAGGTGGGATATTTGGCCTTCTACATCTTTCTGAATCTTGGTATACTTCCTTCATAGAAATCTAAGGCGTACTTTACTTCTCGGGCCCCAACTACGGAGGAAACCAGTGCCATCAATCATGACTGCCGTCTGTCTCCCTCCCAGACTCCACCATCCCTGCCTTCCTCCGCAGGAGAGACTGGGCCCTCGGAGGGAGGGAAGGGGCATCGGAAGACCCCAAAGGCTCCCATCCATGCAGGCAGTCCTTAGCAGCCTTGGGAGCCAAGGTATTTCTGGGAAACGTACAATATTTTTAATTGTAGAGACAGAGGCAGTGTATTTTGCATTGAAATACAGCGAGTTAGAGTTAGAGGAACAGACAAGCTTCTCATTTAAGATAGAAAGAGTCAAACCATCAATAAAATAATGAAAAAGAGGCTTCTTTCCTTCCAAAAGTGCCCCAGCCTAAGAAGACTACCACTGAAATCCCAAAATACTCAACAAGACCAAATTTACCTCCCATAGAGGGACATTTAAAGCATCAAAAGCGAAGGCAGAAGAGACGCATGAAAAGGCTGTCATCACAATCCAGGCCTGCCCCTGACCCCACCGTAGCCCCTTTACCCTAGCTCTAACTCCTATCTCTAACCCCTAATCCCACAAAGAAAGGAAAGGATCCGGACCCCAAGGGCCATCCAGTCCAACCCCCTTCTGCCATGCAGGAACTCACAACCAAAGCCTCCCGGACAGAAGGCCCCCCAGCCTCTTGGTTTGCTCCATGGACATCCCACCTCTGAGGTAAGGAGGAAGAAGAGTCAGGCCCAGCACCATCCCATCCAGCCCCAGAATCAGGCAAAGAAAGGCCCTGCTCCGACCACCGAGGGAGAGAAGAAATACAAAACAGACTCTAATCTCCATCAGCCCCAGCTGTGGATGAGGGAATAGACAGTCTCTGCTGGACTTGGTCCCCCCACAGAAGACTGTAAGACTGAGGCAGGAACCTCCAAGAAAACACGTGAAAGGCACTCCAGGAGCCCTTTTGGCCAGAGAGTCCTTAGTCCTTCTGAGTACATAAGGCTTGGGGCCCAAAAGTAGACCAATAAAGAGCGAGGGGCAAAATTCAGGAAAGGTGGGATATTTGGCCTTCTACATCTTTCTGAATCTTGGTATACTTCCTTCATAGAAATCTAAGGCGTACTTTACTTCTCGGGCCCCAACTACGGAGGAAACCAGTGCCATCAATCATGACTGCCGTCTGTCTCCCTCCCAGACTCCACCATCCCTGCCTTCCTCCGCAGGAGAGACTGGGCCCTCGGAGGGAGGGAAGGGGCATCGGAAGACCCCAAAGGCTCCCATCCATGCAGGCAGTCCTTAGCAGCCTTGGGAGCCAAGGTATTTCTGGGAAACGTACAATATTTTTAATTGTAGAGACAGAGGCAGTGTATTTTGCATTGAAATACAGCGAGTTAGAGTTAGAGGAACAGACAAGCTTCTCATTTACGATAGAAAGAGTCAACCATCAAGAAAATAATGAAAAAGAGGCTTCCTTCCTTCCAAAAGTGTCCCAGCCTAAGAAGACTACCACTGAAATCCCTAGAGACAGAACATACGTCATTTACTTCCTATTAGAGGGACATTTAACGGGTCAAAAGCGAAGGCAGAAGAAACCCATGAAAGGCTCCGCTCTGGGCCCCACAACAAACTCCAACTCCCAGAATTCCATAGCCTTCAGCCAGACAAAGGGTTAAAGCGCTGCCAACCCGGGTTATGTCTCCAGTGTGGATGCTTTTCACCGCTTGAACTGCCTTTGATAGCAGGCTACAAATATGTTTCTTTTCCTTGAAGGTCCCAGGTTTTGGGGTGCCTTGTCCTCCTCTTTTGCAGCTATGGCATCTAGCGGTCACTTTGGACAACATGGAGCCATGGAGGAGTTAAAGCAGTGTCAAACCGGATTGTTTCTTGCAGTGTGGATGCAGCCCCACCACCAGTCACTTAAAAGGGAGGCTTCGGAGACCTAGCCATGTTTGCATGGGAAATCAGGAGGCAAAAGGGTCTGGAAGGGAGAACCTTTCTTTCTCTTAGGCTGCATCTGCTTTGGAGACATAGTTCAGTTTGACAGTGCCATTCCTGGTAAAGTGTGTATAGACAACGGCGATGATGATGGTCCCATTGGGCCATTCTCCTGTTGCAGAACATTTAATGTTTTGGCTAATTCTTAGGCATTCTTAATACAATTCTCAGGGATCAATTCTCTAAGATAACATTCCCTGCCATCAGGCAGAGTGAGGCAGATGCTTCAGGCAATAGATTTGGGGTCTATCAGGAAAGGGCAGCAAATTGTATGCTATTAAATTCATTGTGTGTGTGTGTTGTGTGCCTTCAAATCCTTTTCGAATTAATGGTGACCTTATGGGGTTTTCTTGGCAAGATTTACTCAGAGGAGGTTTGTCTGTGATTGCCTTCCTCTGAGGCTGAGAGTGTGTGACTTCTTGCCCAAAGCCATCATGTGGGTTTTATGGCTGAGCTGAAATTTGAACCTTGGTCTCCAGAGTCATAATCCAACAATCAAATCACTGTGCCATGCTGTATTATTATTATTATTATTGCCAAGAGAGGGGGAGGCATTTCTGAGATTTTCTGGCACTTGGCTGTCCGAGGTTGCTATGGATTTTCGTTTTGGTGAAGAAGGTGGGCAAAAATACTTAGAGGGGATTTGCTAAACCTTTCATTTATTCGGAGGAGGAAAAGGAGGACGGCTGGGGGATAATCCCAAACTGAGATGTTCTGCTTTAAAGTGAATGGGAAAACCACCTGTTGAGGTTGGAAGTAGCTGTTCTCTCCCTTCTCAGGGTTACTCTGCCTGCCTCCTGATGCGTAAGTGGCAGCTTGTGGGATGATGATCACTGGTTATTTTAAGGCAGAAAAGTCATGAGATGTTAATGCTCTGTTTAAAAAGACTTCACTTGACATGTTGTTTCTCATGAAAAGCCCTTGCTTGCTTGCTCCAAATGCAAGCAGGGTAAAATCTAAGCAGGTGTTGGCTGGCCTACTCCAGGAAAGCTCAGGATCTTATTGGAAGGATTAGAGCAAGGGGCTGTTTTACTCTTGAGATTCTCCTCTGTGCAATATATATGGGAACTGCCTGTCAATTTGGCCTGCTAACAGATTCAGAGGGAGGGACCCTAGAAGACTTTTTGGGAGAAGGTTGTAGCAACGCCTTTGAAAGGCAGCTGGAGCATGAATTGATGATTTCTGGTGTGGTTAGTTGCTTCAGTGTGTTGAATCTGCTGGTTTATTAAATACAATTATATATTGCAATTACACATTTTTGTAGTTTAAACTATAAATTGTGCAAAATGATGTTTTTTTGTCGAAGTGACACACCACGCCGAAAAGGTTGCCCATCACTGCTCTATGCAGAACATCTGCCCAGAGAGACAGAGGTCTTCAGAGCCTGGAGGGGGACAGCCATCGGCCGCTTTGCACTCCCTGTTTGGACAGGAAAAGGGGGCTGGATCCAGGGACCAGAAAGCATCTCTGCCGGCGTGACTCCAAACACCGCGAGGCCCAGGGTTGGAAATTCAACAAAGCCACTTGCAGGTGTGTGAATCTCCATTGCCGATCTAGCAACAGGAGAGACAAAACAGGGCCCTAGCAGAATCAGGACAGAAGGTCTTCGGTTTCGGACTCGCCTGGGTTGGTGGCTGGCAACCTTTCTGTGCTGAAAATGAAACACACTGCTTTTGGAGATCTCCGTCAATTGCCAGGAAAGGAGAAACATGACATATATGCCTGCCCCACTTTGGATTACCTCTCTTTGGTCAGTTGGGCCTTAGGTCAACTATGATGTGAATCTCATTTGCAAGTGATGCAAACTCTCAATAGCAGGGACCTCCCCCAGTTTAAGCCTTCCTTGTCTGAGAGAAGTCCTCAAATGACTGCTGGCCCAGTCATTCCAGGCTCTTAGGAATTTCTCTCTAGGATTGCTATGCAATGGAGAAACTGGCATGAAATGGACAACGTCCTTCAACTGAGACCGATGGCAGAGGCACAGCCTCTTCTCAAAGGGCACTTTGTTGCAGCGTCCATCTGAAACCGCAGCTGGCATTACTTGCAATCGCAGACAGTGTAGCCAAGGGTCCGTAGGGGAATTTTATTATGTTGTTATTAGTCCAAATATTGCAAGAGGGGGCTGGCTACAAGAGCCCACCAAGATCGCCCTCCCGATATTTATACGGAGTAGACCAGGGGATCCCAATAAATAAAGCTGAGACGGATATTAATAACTAGATGTCTAATTTATTGAAATAGGGGAAAAACACATGCGTTGCGCATACACTCACACACACGCTCAGGACTCAGGAAAATTAGGGTTGGAAGATGGGAACAGATTTCAGGCGTTACTAATGGAGATGCTTACCAGAATGTAGATTCCCTCCGGGAAGCGAATGGGGTGATGGACAGTGAGACAAGCCTGCTCCGCAACCTGGGTTTGAGCAGAAATGCCGGCTACCAGAACAGAGGTCCGACTGACGTGGAGTAAGTAGACCTTGTAAATGGCGCGCTGAGCAGCAAAAGTGGGGACTTTTTATAGGCCAAATCTGGCCTGGGGCAAAGAGGCTGGCTTGGCCGAAACAAAGGTGTTCTAAAGATTTTCTTTTCACCTGGATGTCTGCTTTAGATAATATAAAGGGTTTATGCCACTCAGACAATAGGTTCGAGGAGGAGGTTGATAGCTTCAGGGAAGGCAATCCTTTTACTCTTCCCAGCCTTGAGATAATCCCTTCATGCGACTTCCCTGGACCCTCTGAGATGTTAATATGGGAACTCCCTTAGGGGAGGCGTACATGTCCTCTCGCTTTGCCAGTAATGGAGGACAGGCTTGGAGTCTGGCCAGGGGTCATCCAAGGGTTATCATGGATTCCAAAATTTATATAAAACAGCCTGGGTAACAACAGTAAAGGCCATTTTTAAAGCTAGTTTACGTTTGGCCAAATATCTGGCTCTCAAATGGTTTCCAAAAAGGAGAACCACGGGGATAAAATTCTGAGGTCCTGATTGACCGTAAATCTCTTCTTGGATCGGTCCAGAATCGCCAGTCTCTTCATTGCCTCTTATCTGTGCCAAAAACCGTGTTCGTCCCAAAGAAGCGATAACTATGTAGAAGAATCTGAAGACTTGATTTCCAGAACTGGTTGTGACACATTTCCATGTAACGCAACGCAGGGAGACAATCAATTGATAAGGTGGCAATTGGCTTGAAGTACTTTATCTGTGCCCAGTTGACTCTTGTTTGAACGGATGGGCAGCCAGATTCGGTGCGCAAGAAAGCTGCAGCGGTTCCAGTTCGTGGGGCGCAAAGTATTCAGATAAACTTGTTCTGTATTATTTCCAAGGCTTTGCCAAGGTTGGTATCTAAGCCACATACTTCTGCACCATATAGACAAATAGATAGACAAAATAGATAGAGACAAAATGTGTCGGGGAGAGAGGCAACGTGTGCCATGATCCCCCTCTTCTTCCCTTCTATGACCAGGCCTCACAGTGACATTATTTAACACCACTCCTTGTCGTTTTTATCATTGTTTGTCAATGTAATGTTTGTTAATGTCGCAAACGCCCACACCACTCTTTTACCCAACCCTAACCCTAGACCCATCCCTTGCCCAAAGCCAAGGAGAGACCGGCTTCCCCCGTGAGACGTTTCCTGTTCTTATACCGGAACAGAGAAACACATTGATCTCGGAATAAATTTAAAACAAGAAAGGATAATGAGCTTTAAAAATGCATTGGAGAAGGGAACATGAGAGCGAGTTGAAATATTTCATTAGGAAGAACCGAGGAGGTTGATTTTTTGTGAGGCTCTTCTGAAAGCACTCTCAAAACTGAACAGGAAAGAATAGAATTGGGAGGAAAATAATGTAGCTCATAGTATGGCCAAACACTGGCAATGAACTGCAAAGGCCTCTTCTTTGTTTGAGGCAATACGAACTGGGAAAAAGCAGCCGGTTAAGAAGATAAGATTTGTAAAAACAGGTCCAGTGGAAATGGAAGAGAACTGGCCTCTCTATACTTGAGTTGCATATTAATACAAAGCCTCTCTGATGGGTTTATTGCTAAACTCCTTTGAATATATCATTGGAGATGATGAGATCCCCTGAGTGTGTCTGGATCCTCCCTGAATAGACTAACAAACCCAGCACCGCCGGTGAAACCAAAAGACTTGCTACGAAAGAAAATGCTCAACAGTGAATCTGTCCTACTGATACAATGAATGCACAAAGAAAATCAGATGATGAGATAAAGAAACTGGAAAACAAAATTGATTCAGTCGGAAGAAGCTTTAAAATCAATGGATAAACATTACAAAGGCCTCGCACGCCGTCGGCTCAAAGAGGCAGGAGAATAGAGATTTACTGTACAGTCATTGACCCATTCGGTGAAGGAATACAAGAATATCTGATTTATGACAAAACTATTGCAAGTGACAAAACGCAAACCCAGAGAAACCTCCAAAGATAAAACGAAAGGCGATTTGGAATCCAAAACATTCCAGAATTTGGTCCGCATACTAGGCTTCGATCATAACTGAATGAAACACACTGCAGGAGCCCCTTTGAACGAATGGTATAGAGTCATACAGTTCCTGAACATCAACTTCTTTTACTTGATGCTCAGATGATTCTGTTGTTTCCGGAGGGGTTTACTTGCCAGTAAGGAGGTTTAGGAGCGGGGCCTTAAAACCAGTCCTTCACCCGTTGCTCCATTATAGACAGTTTTTCAAACAAACAGACTGCACTTGTTGCCAGAGGTTTCTTCTGGATCCCAGAAGGACGCAGCTAAGAACTAAAAGACTCAATACTTGAACTTAATAAGTTCAACTTGGAATGAGATGAAACATCTGGCAGAAGAGGGAACCAGAAGCTCTGGAGAAGACTCTAAGAGGAGGCCAAGCGTGGGCTTGGCATTTATGGCAGGGGCGGAAGCGATACCAACCAGGTGCCTTGGGATGAGGTTTGGGGAGGAGATTTTGGGATCTTAGCTAAAGGAATAAGGCAGGCGTGACGTTCTGGACTGACCATTGTGGACCTAATGGTCAAATGGACAAAGCTCAGGAGATGGCTTTGGTGTGAAGTTCAGCACCGAGCATTGCAGAAACAAACTCAGCAGGACAAAGGTTTAAAAGACAATTTGGGGGTGGTGCGAAGCCCAGGACTTTCTTAACTTGTGAGTCGATTGTCGTCGGCAGAGAGGCGGGATATAAATATTGGTTTTGTTTTCATTATTATTTAGTACATGCTGCCAAGGAGCTTGGTTTAGATCAATGAGCTCAGATTTAGAGAAGTTTGCGGGGACCCCATTCAACCAAGTCCGTATTGTGATTTTCCCAATGGGGACAACACAACGGTTTTCGTACTGGTCCAGCCTCTGGATTGTGGGACACCGATCCTGGGAAACACAACAGAGTGCCTACATGACGCTGTGTGAGTTTTTCCTTTCTAACAGGATTCATGGAATGCAACACCATCAGCATCCTTCCAAAAACAAGGAGGGGAAAATACAAGTTTACCACTGATACACCGGAGTAATATTTTCCAAGCTTAATAATAGTCATTTTTCTTTTTCAATCAGATTTGAAAAATGGGAAAAAAGGGGCACCGGGAACCATCCAAGCTTCGAAATGCAGAAATAATTTCTTCCGATACATCTATGCGCAGTGTTCTAGGAACTGCTACGGAGACTTAAAAAGCCTGTGAGTTAACCCCCTGCAACTTCGGTCTGACAGAGACAGACAAGGAGGGGACCAGGATCAACCCAAAACACAGACATGTTTATTTGAGACAGCTCTCGGCCCCAGGAGGAATCAGCATTCGAAAAACCAAACCCTGGAACGCCAAAGGAAAATGGTGCGTTTTTATAGGGGCTGAGACAAAGGAACCCTTCCAGCACGCTTCATTGGCCATGGCAAAAGTTAAACATATAGAATATTCCCACCATCAGAGTACAGGGTTATGAATACATTAAAGCACATCCTAGTCCCATTCCATTCTCCCTATCTGTCTTACCCCCCTTTTGGACCTTGACTAGAGCCTCAAAGTCACTTAGCTCAAGCCGTGCTTTGACTCCTCTGCTATAAATTCTATTTGCATTTCTGGGGGCCTCAACTCCAAAAGCTTCCTCCAAATGTCCTTCCACAATGCCCTATATCTATATATGCAAGCTAAATATTAATTTTTAAGACCTTCCATCTCATTAGAGGAACAAAAATCAGGAAAGGTGGCATGTTTCGCCAGGTTGTGGCACAGCTGCTCCTTAGGGATGGTGCCATGGTTTTTATACTGGCCCAGCAGCTGGATCATGGTTGAAACTGAAGTCCTTGGCACCTGAGAGAAGCCTTCCAGGTAGCAAGGGTTTGTCGTTCTGTGTGCCAACTGTGAGAAAACATTGTGCGACAGATCGACAATGTGCGACATTGTTCCCTCCCTTCAGGTAGGGCCAAGAGCAAACCACACAGTGCCCAAGAATGGGATTTTGGAGCCACAAGGATTCTTCCATGGCATAAATGTAGTAATATACCGTAACGTCACATGTCAGGATTGACTCTATATGATCTGATATGTACAGACATTCTGGTCTGTATGCAAGTTCAGAGAATGGAGAATATTAGGACGCAACCAAACAAATGGCAGCAGTGTGGGAAATGCTTTGCTAGCCATTCGGGTCTCATTCAACATGAGAAAGTCCACGCAGGAGAGAGAGTACACATGTGCCAACATTGCGGGAAAGCCTGTTTTAGAAAAGAGCAGCTTGTGGAGCATCAGTTTGTCCACACAGGCAAGAAACCGTATGCGTGCCTTGTTCCTAAATATAGTAATATACTGTGCCTCTTCCTTGTTCCTAAATATAGTAATATACTGTAACGTCACACGTCAGGATTGTCTCTATATGGTCTGATATGTACAGACATTCTGGTCTTAACAGTACTATGCGAGTACAATTGTTATAGTCTCCCCTGTTTACGCGAACTTGGGGTGTCTTGTGGGATCAATAGCTTGGTTCTTTGTTTCTTGCCAATTTCTAAGACACAAAGGGGATTTTGGGTTTTGTGGTTGATGTGACAGCATAAACTGACTGGAGTCCCTTATAGTTTGCTTCTCTTGTTTGGTAGCTGTGTGAATTTCAGCTTTTTATATAGACAGACAGATCGATCCTGAAGTCTTAGATGTCGTGTTCAAGTGATGGTTTAAAGAAATGGAGGCGCCAAAGGCTTCTATCTCAATGGGATAAAGATGTCTCCGCCACAAAAAGATCTGAAGAAGACGCTGAAAGGAAAGGTCATGCTACAAATTTCTCCCCCCCCCGACACTCTCAAAATCTCTATGCATATTAATGCTACAGACTAACATGGCTATGACTTTACATTTTTAATTCCACACCGTACGCCACGGTCTTACCGTGGTCCTAACATGGAACTCCTTTATTGACGGTTCATTTGAGGGATGGGATATGTTTGTATGGTGCTGCGCAGGACCCCAAATTATGGCTAGAAGTCATCCCCTGGTTTGGCCGCTTCTCCCCAAGAAAGAAAACAACGCTAAATAAGGAACGGCCATTTCTCCTTTCATTCAAATGAACTGCAGCCAACTCGGCAAAGATAAATAAGGCCTGGCCTTCCAGCATCAAGGACAATGCTGCGCATAGACACAAGGCACAGACACAGCAGCCTTCCGACTCCAATGCCATTCACGTTCAACACAGAAGGCCAAGAGGGCACCAGAAATGGCATCCATCCATCAGGCATATAGATTAGATCTATTATAAGACACTTTGAAACTGTTTAGGGGTTCTTGGAAAGAGAGCTTTCAGTTTTACGCTGCCAAAATCGGTTATTGAGGCACCAGACCTGGGTTGCATATTAAAGCCTGACGTATCCCTCAGTCCATTTGAGTATAGCTGGGGATGAGGACAGAACCGAAAAGATGACTGAACACAAACGACAGAAACTGCGTTCTTTGTGGATGCTGTTTGTTCAAAGACGAGGACTGAGTTAGCAAGCCTTACTTTTCATGGAAGATCAGTTCTAGCCCAGAGGCTGGGAATCATGCCTGCCATAAGTACATGTCTCTCCCGTTTCTGGACGTTTTGGTAATCCAGTTCTTCCAGGCCATTTTAGGAGGGACCCAGCAGCCTAGTTCTTTTGGGGGGGACTTAATGGTCTCCTTTTCCTGGCTCCAGGGAATTGCAGCTTGGGACGTATCTTTTGGAAGAGCTGCATCAGAGGGCGATAAAAGTGTGCGTTTTGCTTATCGCTAGAAGACAACAACTGGGAGAGTATTTTGGAAACCTCTGTCAGTAAGTGCAGCACACCATTAGCACATGTTTTCTCTGCTCACCCCATCATCCTTTCAATGAAAAAAGACAGTCTCTGCTGGACTTGGTCCTCCCACAGAAGACCGTAAGACTGAGACAGGAAACCTCCAACATAAGAACTTGAAAGATACTCCCAGAGCCCTTATGGCCAAAGAGCAAGACCTTAGTACTTCTAACTACAGAACGCTTGGAGCCCAAAAATAGACCGATAAAGAATGAGGTGCAAAAATCAGGAAAAGTGGAATGTTTCGCCTTCATGGTCTCCCTCTTCCGGACTCCAGGGAATTGCGGCCTGGAATGTAATATCTGCAAGAGCGGCATCAGATGGGAAATGAGTGCGTCTTTCTTATTATCCATTGAAGGGGTCCTGTCACTGCCATGGGACCTCTGTGAGTCAATGCAGCGCAGCAAGAAACCGCTCACTCTCTTCGTACATCTTGGACTTTGGAAGTGTGTCTCAATTTGGCTGCTGCTTCTTGCAGACTTCCCCCCCATTTTTCTTCTAAAGCATCTACGCGCAGCTTAGATGGTGAACAGCCTCTGGAGGCGAAGGGCTCACAAGCGCAAGAAATCAGGAAAAGTGGCATGTTTCGCCAGGCTGTGGCACAGCTGCTCCTTAGGGACGGTGCCACGGTTTTCGTACTGGTCCAGCATCTGGATCCAGGCAACTCTATGCAGCTCTAACAGAGGAAAACTGTCCCAATTCCTGGTTGGAAAGAAGTCCTCACGTTTGGCACTTGAGATAAGCCTTCCCCGGGGGCTGGAGGTGTGCCATGGGTGCAGGCTCTGGTTCCTTTGTTTACTCCGGCACCATGTAAATCCCACCTCTGAGAAGAAGAGGAGTCAGGCCCAGTTCCATCCCATCCAGGACCAGAAGCAGGAGGTGAAGGAAGGCCCTCCTCCACCCGACTGGAGAAAGAGAGAGAAGAGGAAAAGGAGAAGAAAGAACTGTCACTTCATCAGCCACGGATGTCTGTGGGAATTGGTCCCCACACTAGGCTTTGATCATAACTGAATGAAACATCGCCCATTTTGGACAAAGAGCAAGACCTCAGTACTTCTAAATAGATAAAGCTTGGAGCCAAAAAACAAAGAAACTGCAGAACTTTTGGAGCTCAAAAGTCGAAAAATGAAGAGCAAACGTTAAAATCAAGCCTCAGCCCCAGAAGCCACAAGGTTCGGTCGCTTGTCCACAGGGAAACATTGGGCAAGCTATAGATGACTTTATTGCTAAGACAAGGAACTGCTTTTAATTCTCATTTTATCCGTTTAGAGAACTGTGATTAAATATTACCTTACAAGGACAGTGTCCGAGGGTAGAAGAAGGGGAGAAGTCGGGTTGGGATCCCGCCATGGAAATCGACGCTCTGGAGAACCCAGCGGACACTCAGAGGGCCGGGAGTGGGTCTAGAGAAGGAGCAACAGCTGGGGGGGGGGGGATACAGAAGCCAAGGGAGAGGCGGAGTTAGGGGTTAGAAAAGGGGAAAGGCTAGAGGCACCGGGGGGAGGAGGAAGCAGGGGAGCCGGAAGAGACGAGGACGCCGAGAAACCCAGAACCGACAGGCTACGGGGCCGAGATTGAGGCTCGGGTGTGGGACGCGTGTTCGGGGGAGATTTCGCACCGGTATCTGAGGGGCCAACACCAACAGTACTCCAGAAGAGGCGAGGCGCGTCTGATTGGTGAAAGTTGGAAACCTCCTTTCCCCGAACATCCCACAGCCAGCGACCCCAAACCCTACCAAGCTTTGCCGGTGTTCCTCCCTGGACCCCACCACCTTTGCAACTTTATAGGCCGGGGTTCAGGCCCTTATCTCGAGCAAGCCCCGGTCAGCCGCCAAGGGGCACTTCCGCCTCGACGGGGAACTACCCTAAGTCTCCCAGGGCCGCCAGGTTAACCAGAGTGAGGAGAGGGGTCGGAAGAGTTTGTTGAGTCAGAAGCCCAGTTGGCTGTAGTTTTGTGTTCATTTATGACAGTGAAGCAACTGCCCTGTTTTGTTGCCCACGGGCCTGTTTTACACCCTTTAAAGTTAGCGGAAGCATCTACCCGCGTCTTGTGCTTACTATGGAGCCTATGGGACCACCCCTCCCACCCGACGGGGCTAGGGGCCCGGCGACAGACAGAAATCGGGCTTTAATGACAAAAAAGACAATGTCTCGAGCTTGGAAGAGTCTGCTAGTCTGTCTCTTTGCTATTTTAATCTGTCTGCTCCTTTATTTAATCTCTCTACTCCTTTCTTTCTTTATTTGCATTTATTTAATTTAATCTTCCTTGGATTTATTTATTTTTCCTCCAAAGGAGTTTCATCCTGTTTTCCCATGGTTAGTAAAGAACATTTTTGGAAATCCAGACCCCATTTCAGATGGAATGGGTCTCCCCAGAAGAATCCATTTTTTGGGGTTCAGAAAACAGTGCTATTTCTCCCTTCCTTCGAATGAACTGCAGCCAACTCGGCAAAGATAGATAAGGCCAGGCCTTCCAGCATCAAGGACAAGGCTGCGCATAGACACAAGCCACAGACCCAGAGCGACTCCCACCCATCTATTAGGCATATAGATTAGATCTATTATAGGACGGCTAGAACCTGTTTAGCAGTTCTTGGAAAGAGAGTTTGCAGTTTTGCACTGCCAAAACATGGAAACATCATGAATATTAACATGTGAAAACACTATAAGCCATATTGGAAATGGAGGGCACTGGGACCCTTAAAGAACGCCTGGAAACGAAGGGCACCAGAAGCCAGAAAAAGTTAGTCACATATAAAACATTTTGTTCAGGGACGTCTGTTGCCATTTGATATGGTGAAAATCCCAAAGGACTAAAAATCAGGAAAGGTGGCATGTTTGGCCAGTTGTGGCACACTTGCTCCGTAGGAACGGTGCCATGGTTTTCGTACTGGCCTAGTCTCTGGATTGTGAAACACCGAAACACAACAGAGTGCCGACATGACGGGGTGCGAGTTTTCCCTTTTTAACAGGATTCATGGAATGCAACACCATCAGCATCCTTCCAAAAACAAGGAGGGGAAAATACACGTTTACCACTGATACACCGGAGTAATATTTTCCAAGCTTAATAATAGTCATTTTTTCCATTCAGATTTGAAAAATAAAAAAAAAATGGGCAAAAAGGGCACCGGGAACCATCCAAGCTTCGAAATGCAGAAAGTATTTCTTCTACAGCTCTACAAACAGTGAGGATAGTGATTCCCTGCAGGGGGGAAAGACCCAAAGGCACATTAATCAGGAAAGGTGGCATGTTTCGCCAGGTCGTGTCTAGGAAGCGTTTGTAAAGTGTGGCAGCAAAGTCTCTGTGTTGCGATCGGTGGGCTCCCTGCATAGCGTGGCATTTAGATGCAGTGGCTTGTTCTGGGTGGCCTTTCATGGTAGATGCCAGGAGTTTGACTGAAAGCAGACAGCCCTGCTGTTGGTCCCCTGCAGCTCCCTTTGAGGTCCCTCTGGTGCAGCAGCCAGTCCTTCTGGACCTTCCTGCCCTCTCCTTGCCCACAGAGAGCCCCAAAGAGATGCTCGGCCCCAGAGGAACATCGGAGGAGAGTGAGGGGCCTCAAATGCCATCATTGCCTGCCCCATGGAGACTCCTGGGACTCCTGACCCCCGGGGGCTGGAGGTGCGCCATGGGTGCAGGCTCTGGTTCCTTTGTTTGCTCCAGCGCATGGAAATCCCACCTTCGAGAAAGGACACAGAACCTGCCAAATAAAGGGCCAGACCTTTGTGCTCACACCACAAAGGACAAACAAAGACCCTAATACAAGCTCCATCAGACCCAGTCATGGATGAGGGAAGAGACAGTCTCCGCTGGACTTGGTCCACACATTACACTCTCAGCCTGAGAAACTCTCCCTTACAAACTGAAGAACCATGCAAGTTCTCTGAACATCTTTTTGGCTGACGAGCATGGTTTTCGTACTGGCGCAGCATCTTGATCCAGGTGTGCTAGCAGCTCTCAAAGAAGAAAATAGTCCCAATTCCAGGAAGGCTGTTGGTGGTTGGAAACAAGTCCTCATGTTTGGCACCTGAGAGAAGCCTTCCAGGAAGCAAGGGTTTGTCGTTCTGTGTGCCCACTGCGAGTAAACATTGTGCGACAGATCAACAACGTGTGGCATTCTTCCCTCCCTTCAGGTAGGGCCAAGGGCGAACCGAGTGCCAACCACACAGTGCCCAAGAATAAGGTTTCGGAGGTACAAGGTCTCTTCCTTGTCATTTAATATAGTAACATAATATAATGTCATTAAAAAGAAGACATGCTTTGGAGGAACTGTGCCCCGTGAATAAGAGAAGCACATCAGGACAAAGTGCAGGTTGCTTTTGGATGGAGGTGCAAAATGTCCTTCAGTAAAGAACTGGGGGATTTCTTTGAAGTGCTGGGCATCAGGAGAACTTGTTCCCATCTGAAGCAGAAGAATGACCCCTAATGAATACCTAGGCTTACGATGGAAGAGGGAAACCTATCTGTGGGGTCGTTCCCATTTATTTATATGCCATCTTCACAATCCAAGGTGTATCGTTCCCACTCAATCTCAAATTAACTCTAGAACGGTTCTAGGTTAACCCGATATCGTTCCCACTGCGATTTGAATCTTACAGGTTTTACCCCGTGTTACCCCTTGATCCGAGATTGGAACCGCGTTATTTAAATGGGAACGTTTGGGCGTCTGATTCGGGTTCCACAGGATGGGATGGGTCAATTGAAAGAAAAAGACAAGGGTGTTAAGGGCCAAAGGTTTAGCCCACTGTCCTCCGAGGCAGCAGCTCAAAATGGCTGCCCCCCCTTTATCCTATGTCTAATTAACAAACGTCTAATTAACAAACTGTGAGCCGTTCTGATAGCCTTGGGTGAAGAGCGGGGTATCAACAAATAAGTATTATTATTATTATTTTCCTACTCTGAAAGAAAAAGGATGGTCTCACTGAGACCTAAAATGGCTGCCATCCTAAAATGGCTGCCAAGGGTTGGCCTTAGATTACTACGTGACTCCGCTGCTTCCAAATCAGAAGAGATTTCAGGGCTCTTGAGTCCAGCTGAACTGATGAATTAATCCATCTCCTGGCTTAGGAAGCTACAGAGTAAGGGATAAGAACGTAGTGGGAACAGGCTTGAAAGGGAACCCAAGGGCCATCCAGTCCAATCCCCTTCTGCCATGCAGGAACTCACAATCAAAGCCCCCTGGACAGAGGGCCACTCAGCCTCTTTGTCTGCTCCATGTAACTCCGACATGTGAGCTCAAGAAGAAAAGTCAGTCCCAGCTCCATCCCATCCAGGCCCAAAAGCTGACAGAAGGAAGGCCCTCCTCCACCCGACCGGCCCAGATCCGACCTCTGAGGGAGAAAAAGAAGCAGCAAAACCACAGACCCCTAGCTCCATCAGCCCCAGCTGTGGATGAGGGAATAGACAGTCTCCGCTGAACTTCCAACATAGAGGAGGCACTCCAGGAGCCCAAGAATGCTTCTCAGTACATTAAGCTTGGGGCCCAAAAGCAGACCAATAAAGAGCGAGGTGCAAGAATCAGGAAAGGTGGCATGTTTCGCCTTTGCGGTCTCCCTCCTGCATCGGATAAAGATGAGAACAGAGCGTGTTTCTCTTATCCCTTGACGGCAGGGACAAGAAGGGGACTCTCACTGCCATGGGACCTCTGTGAGTCAATGCAGCAGTCACTCTCAAACCAAACTTAATTCTGTATTAGTTTCACATATATAGATCTACATTCATTTCAGTGTTGAATCCACATTATAAGTTCCTTCAAGGGTTGACCAAACTGTCATCGTAAGTGTGAAAAATGCAAGAGTTAAGGAGCCCTGGTGACGCAGTGGTTAAAACGTCAGTTAAAGAACTGTGGGATTATTAAAGCGAAATGGACTCCCTGATATTATTCTGCTATCGAAAAAGCAACATGGGTTATACAGTGAATGAAATAAAACATGTATGTGAGAGTCAGGGTGACTCAGCAGAAGCAATAAGAAACCATACAGGTGTAGAAGGTAATACAATTAACAAGTCCTGAATGCTAAGGACAGAAAAGTAAAGTGGATAATTGAACACACCTGAGAATAGTTAAGTGGTCAAGGCTGAGATGATGAAATCATTAATTCTGGGTAGAAACAAGAGAACCAATGAGAATGGATGTACACGCCCACTGGGTGGATACTGACAAGAGTGGGTGGTATGATCCAAGGACTATAATAATGGCTATGATTCCCAATGTATTTTGTGGGTAGTAGTAGTGAGGAGTTGTGTTGGATAGTTGTGGAGCTGTATATAGTAGAATAAAGTAGATCTTTTATACAAGACTACTGAGTTGTCTGGTGTCTTGGGTGAAGATACAAGAGCCAGCAGGATTCTGAAGAAGTGGGAAGACTTCTGTGGAAGCAAGAGTGAGAAGGCTTGGAGAGTTTGTCAGGGTCTTCAGCCTATTCTCTGTAACTCTGCTGCTTTAGAGCAAAGCTTTATCCACTGGCCAAAACTGGTCAGCGTCGGTGCGCAACAAGGTGGTGAGTTCGAGCCAGAGGTGAAGAGCTACAACTCCCATCATCCCTGACAGATTCTTTATTTTGAAGCTTCATGCACCGCTATGATCCATGGCATAGCGGTATATAAATAAAAAATGTATTATTATTATTATTATTCATGCTCAGCTTGGTTGAAAGTTGAAAACTATAAATTAAAGCAAGAACTGTTGGAACGAAGAAGGGGATGAGTGTGTCAGGATCCTCCCTGAAACCAGGAAAAGGGGGGCAGCGGGGTTTTTTAGGGCTATTCTTCAACACAGGCTGTATCAGAACAGCAGGAAGCTAGCCCATCCTTATCTAGCTCCTTCTGACTTGACCAGGCGTGTGAGACAAGACACCCTTAAGGACTGGGCCTTTATGGCAGGCAGAGCTGAGAAGATAACACAGATGGATACAAGATCTGCCATCTGTGCTCAGCCTCCTCCCAGGATTCCTCCCATGGATTTTCTTTTCAGTAAACCCCTGCTCTTTCATCCAGCTCAGTACTAAACACGACGATGGAAAGGTTGGTGGCAGGCGCGGCTTAACTTACAAATCAGGCGTCGCTAACGCCAAGGAGGTTGAGGATACCAAGATGCAGCCCACTGTAATGAACCAAGGTGGGCAAACAACAGCCTACGGGTTATGCACAAGGCTAGAACATGAATGTGCACATAATTTCAAAATATTGCAGGCCGCTTCCCCAATGCTTCCCTATGGGCAAGTATTCCCCGATGCTTCCCTATGGGCAAGTATTCAATGATTCTCTGTATATGTATTATTGTTATGATCAATGTTTTTGCTTTATCTAACTCGAGGCCAGCGAATTTTCCAAATAGTTTGATTTCTTGCAATGGCTCATGGATATTTTCGACTGGGTTTTCTAAAGTTATGACCAAGTCAACCACGATGGCTCTGTGGTGGTGGCCGTAGCCATGGGCATCTGACTGGTGGACTCCACAGGTGGCGCTGTGGCAGTGGATGTAGGCACAGGCTGACCAGTAGCCTCCAGAGGTGTCTTTGTGGTGAAGGACGTAGCCACGGGAGTCTGGCTGATGGACTCCACCGGTGGCTCTGTGGTGGTTGACGTAGCCACTGTGGACACCAGAGGTGATGTTGATGTGGTGGAGGCAGCCGTGGTGATTAAAGGCGGGTTAGTGAACTTCATCTACAGCTTGAAGAAGGATCTTCTCGCAGTGACTGTGCCTGTGGGAAGCTGAGGAACCGGCGTGGGGGTGGTGGCTGAGGCAGCTGTGGCCGTGAGAGAGGGAGCATGGACCTCCATGGTGGCTGGCATTAAAATAAGCAAAGCCACGAGCTTCTCCAGGGGAGACTTGGAAGTGGTTGCAGGAGTGGAAGTCAAGGTGTTGTTTGGTGTGGTCTCCGTTTGGTCAGTGCTGTGTCCATCTGCCTCCCTGCTTTCACCCGGGCAAGGAACCCCCTACAAAGAAATACAGAGTTTGTTTGGCTTTCTGGAAATGCAAGGGGAGATTCCTATACTCTTTTCTCAGTTGGCAGAAAGGCAGGAATGTATCAGGTAGAGCTTGTGCCAGAATGGTGACCCTGTTACTAGATGTCCAGCATGGGTACCACCGTTGGTAACAGAGGACATGGTGGTGGACTGGGCAGAGGATTATGCTGTGGTGGCGGCAGCAGTGGTGCTGGTCAGCTTGGGAACAACAGATCCTGTTGTGGTGGAAATCTCAGGAACTGCTGTAGTCGTTGTTGAAGCGGAGGTCGGTTGACCATGTTCCACAGGTGGCGCGGTCTCGAAAGAGATTACTTTCCCCGACAGACATTGTATTTTTGGCCTGGCAGCACTGGGGACCAGAAGTTCCAGTACAGACTTTCATAATAAGTCCGTCAAGGGCTTATTTAATAGCATCACAGAATCGTAGAGTTGAAAGAGACCACAAGGTCTTGGTTGCTTCAGTCCCTGGCTGCTGGGGAAGAGATCCTGTGGCGCTGGTTCCCGGCATGATGATGGTGTGGCCTTCAGTGCTGGCACCTTCTTGGACAGGCTCCAGAGTTGGCGGTGGAGTGGTGGGGGTAGCCACAGTTGTAGAAGACTGGCCAACAGCCTCTGGAGGTGGCTCTGTGGTGGTGGATGTGGCCACAGGTGTCTGACTGGTGGACTTCACAGGTGGCTCTGTGGCAGCGGGCGTAGCCACAGGCTGACCAGTAGACTCCACAGGTGGCTCTGTGTTGGTGGACGTAGCCACAGGCTGACCAGTAGACTCCACATGTGTCTCTGTGGTGGTTGATGTAGCCACAGGCTGACCAGTAGACTCCAGAGGTGTCTTTGTGGTGAAGGACGTAGCCACGGGCGTCTGACTGGTGGACTCCACTGGTGTCTCTGTGGTGGGTGACGTAGCCACAGTGGACACCAGAGCTGATGTTGATGTGGTGGAGGCAGCCGTGGTGATAAAAGACAGCTTAGTGAACTTTATCCGCAGCTTGAAGAAGGATCTTATCGCAATGACCGTGCCTGTGGGAAACTGAGGAACCGGCGTAGGAGTGGTGGCTGAGGCAGCCGTGACCGTGGGAGGGGGCGCATGGACTACGCTCAGGAAGTTTTAGCGCTCAAAATATAAAAATCCTCGCATTAGTCCAAGTCCTTGGTAGACATGTTACATCACCTTTTTTTCTGCTAAACCATCCTCACTTGGACAAGCAGGGTACTATAACACAGGAAGATAGCCAGATGACCACAACTACCGATCAGGTTCTGATCTATGTGTGCCAACTGTTGATTCAGTTTGTGGATGACCAGGACACCCCAAAATGGAATCGAAAAATTAAAAATATCATCTGCACATGCAACTGTAGCCAGTTATGGCTACAGTTGTTTTGGCTGGACTATAATTGGAGTTACAGCTCTTCGTAAATATTGTGAAAACGAGGAATTACATATAGTTTTGGTGGGAGGGGCCACGCCCCCCCATGCCACCGGGGAGGCGGCCGGAGGACTTGCCCCAAAGCCGCTCTGGCGGCGCACCTGCGGAGGGAGGAGGCCGGTGAGAGCAGCCTACTTAAGCCGGCTCGCCGGCACCCGAAGGAGGATGCCGCCATGCCCCCCCCATGCCACCGGGGAGGCAGCCGGAGGACTTGCCCCAAAGCCGCTCTGGCAGCGCACCTGCGGAGGGAGGAGGCCGGTGAGAGCAGCCTACTTAAGCCGGCTCGCCGGCACCCGAAGGAGAACGCCGCCACACACCCCCCATGCCACCGGGGAGGCGGCCGGAGGACTTGCCCCCACTGCCACTGCTGTAAGCGCGGCTGAAAGAACTGTGATTTGTGCCCTGATACCATCTGGGCAGTTTTTTGGGGTTTTTTGTATTTGTGGTAACTCTGGGGGTTGGAGGGTTAATGTTGTTTGGATATCGCTATTGTTGTTATGTAATATTGGCTGTTTTGTGATATGCATTGATATTATATTGATAACTGTATTGTTGCCTTTGTATTGAGATGTATTGCTATTGATATTATGATGTATTTGAATATGTAGTGTTATGTTATTGTTATGCAAATTGTTGTAAACCGCCTTGATTAATTTGTTTTAGAAGGGCGGTATACAAATAAACCTTATTATTATTATTATTATTATTATTATTATCAACTCCCAGGAGATCCCTATAAACCCACTTCTCTTTGGGTCTCAACCCAAGCCTTGGCCAGCTAAATACCAAACTCTTGGAAAACATTTTCATAAGGAACGTTCAAGTTCAGATACAGTAAAACATAAAAGTGTTTAGGGTGGTCCATTTGGCCTTTCCTGAAGAGCCAACTGGTGAGACAAGTGACACCTCTCACCAGGAAAGCATGCTATTCACTTAAGTCTCCTCAATGTAACAAGGCTACCATCCTGGTTGCCTTAGAGGGAGAACAACCATTTGACGGACTTGATTCCCTTCCCCACTGCCATCCCCTTCTCCTTGAGAGCCTTTGTGGCTCAATAGCAGGGTATAAATACCCTTAAATAAATAAATGGAGCTTAGTCCAATTAAGAGGCCTTCAAATCTGCTGGCTGAAGGTTCTTCTATTGAAGCCTAGAATCACATTGGCCTTGTTAGCTGCCGCATCGCACTGTTGACTCCTGTTCAATTTGCAGTCTACTTGGACTCCTAGATCCCTTTCACACGCATAACTCTCGTTCAGGCAGGTGTCCCCCATCCTAAATCTGTGTGTTTCATTTTTCCAGCCTAAGAGCAGTACCTTACATTCTCTGTACTGAATTTCATTTTGTTAGCTTTGGCCCGGCTTTCTAGTCTATTCTCTGTTTAATGAAACACTCCAGAATCTTTCCTGGTATTGATATCAGACTGGCGTTGATGTCGGGCTGGATTGCCATCTGTCAGGAATGCGTTGATTGAGAGTTCCTGCATGGCAGAATGGGGTTGGACTGGATGACCCTTGCGGTCTCTTCCAACTTTAGGCATCCATGAAGGTTGTGTCTCCCCTTCAGAGCAGAAAACCTGCAGATTGGAGACACGGCAAAGCAAGTCCACTGAGCCCCGGAAGTGAATGCTCCCTTTTATTAGTTTAGGACATGGACATGTTACCGCCTAGAAAAAGGCAAATATTCCCTCATGTCCACAAAATACCCAATGTCCAAAGAAGAGTTAGAGGATTAAGACACAAACAACATGACTAGGATAGAGCGTATCTCTCAAATCAGTCCAGCAAAGAAATGACAGCCTCCCAATCTTCTTTTATATCAATGAACAGAACCACTGTAGTTTGTTCCTATATTTAGAGTCCAATGTACATTTTATATATATGATACCAAATAAAGTGTGGCAAAAAGGCAGAAAGTGAAGCCTCATACATGGACAGAAATGTCCCAACCGGCTGCCTCTCACAGACATAGAATATGTGGAATATCTAAACTATACCAATTGCTTCAAAAATATGAAATCGAACAAGAAAGTGTTAAAAAATGTATGGTTGATTGGGCGAATAAATCAAAATATACAACTATAGTACAATGGGAGAAAAACTGGGGGGGAAAGATGTTTTGATAAAACCTGGGAACCCTTTAATAGCGTACATGAAGAAAGAAAAAGGAAACGGCACAGGAATAGTATTTAACTGAAAAGGCAGAACTTTGAACAGGGGCATAAAATCACATAAACAACATCTTTGGAGTTGCAATTAGTGAAGGGTTTTAACTCACAGTGATCCTGTAGTATGGGGTGTGTAAATGTTAACTGTTTTAATAGTCAATGGTTGTCTATGAGCAGTGTCCACATTTATACTGTCCCCTAATATGAGATTACTCTTGTTTGCGAACATAGAAGTCAGTAAGTACTAATGAGTTTTTAATGTTCCTGGTCCTGTGTAAAAAGCTATGATGGGTGCCTTGGAGAAACCAGGAATGCTCTGAACAATGTGCCAATGTTTCCAAATGATAGGTTTGATATGATTAAAAGGAAAGGAGCCTATGACTCTGTTATCAAATGTGGAACGGCCCTTAAGAGCAGCTCTTCTCCTAGCTTCCCGGACAATATGTTGGGGGAAAGCTCAAAAGAATTGAGTATTGAACCTGAAATAGTTCTTTTCCAAATTAATATCCAAAATATCCAACAAAAAATGAATAGGAGGTTTGTTTGTTTTTACAGAACTCGACGGTAAATAATGCTCAATTATTTCTCTAGCTTCTAAATGAGGAATAATGAGTTTACATCTAAAGTGACTAGACAGCCCTTTGAATTTACCTCTGTGTTCTCTATGTTCTGAATGAAACGACGAGTATCTTTGATATACGATTGTGCTTTTATTACTAGAGGAGCCAAAAGAGAATCTAAAAACTGGGATAGGGGTTCCCCAAAAGTGATCCTGAACCTGAAATTATAGGTCTACCTGTCGCGGCAAAGAGACGCAGAGACAGGAATGGGGGTGCAAAACTTAGCTGGCCAGGTCTTGTCCAGCCCTTTTTATTCACATCAGGGTTACATCAGGTTTACACTATCTCATAGTACATCAGAAGGCAATTTGCGAAATCAGGGACCAATGTGTATTCAGGAGAATTCCAATTAGCAAAGGGACCAGGATGTGTACACTGGCTCAGCCGAATCAACATGGGCTTATCTAATTATGGATAAAGCATTGTCAACCAGAAGGCGAGTCATAATCCCGTGGTTTGCCAGCGGGGTTATCACATCTCATTCTTGGTAAACATTGCTATCTTGGGAGGGGTCGCACCCCCTGGGCTTGCCAGGGAATGCTACATCTACTTTGTGGATTTTAGGTAAAATATAAAAAAATAAGAATGTGTGAATGTTCCTGCATAAGAAAAATGGCTGTAGAGGAGTCTATATAACCTAATGTCTCTGCTTCTCGTACCATAACTTTGATAGAACTAGTGGGACCCTTTTTAAGAGCTTTATAACTGTGATTATCAGTAAGTTGGCGTTCTACGTCCTGAAAGTAATCTTGTCTAAAAGGATTCCCCCTTTATCTGCAGGTTTAATTACAATATTATCATGTTTGGCAGCTAAAGACCATAAAGTACAATGCTCCTGCGGTAATTTAAATTGTACCAAGGCCTCTTTAAAGAATTTTCCAATTTCTCAATATCTCTCAGAACAACTTCTTCACAAGTAGCTATATTATGATTTTGAATTGAGGGATTAAACTTAGAAGGGCGTCTAAAGGTGCATTGAGGATCATGAGAAGGTTCCCCAGAAGATGTGCAGTTTTAGTTGTCCAGTCAATTTGAAAACGTCAATTCTAGTCTGAAATGGATTATAACTAGGAGTGGGTACAAATGGAAGACCTTTGTTCAATCGTGAAAGTTCCTCTTGAGTTAAAGTGTAGGAAGACAAATTGACCACTAAGTCCTTGCTTTTTTTCTTTCCACAAAACATACTTTTTTTTAACTAGAGGAACTCTTAAGCCAAGGATAAACTCTTTCATTGATGTAATCAAGTTCATCTCGCTTGAATTTCTTAATTTTATAGGCCTTCATTTCATTGAGGGGGGAAAACCATTTAATTCCTTCTCCAAAGTTTCCATATGTTTTTGTGTATCCTGAGTAGGTTGGTCTTGGGATAATTTGGTGAATGATTCCTCAATCTTAAGTGTGGTATGTTCTAATTCTGTGTTGAGTCTGTCCACCAAGAGTAACGTCAAATCTAAGGAACACTTATTAAGGAGAGTGGCTCATTTGGTCTTGAAATCAATGTCATTTGTAAATAAACCTGGACTTTTTTGTATTCTAAGTCTAAGACTTAAATGAGCAAATTTTAGAGAGGAACTTGTTTTAAAAAAGGAAGTGAATTATTTGTTGGGATATTTTAAAATACAGACACTGAATATTATCTTTATAAGCTTGTGGCTTGTAGGAGAAAAAGAAAAAATCTTTGATAATAATATCCGCTGTACTATTTTAAATATTTGTAAAAATAAAAAATATATATGTATTTAAAATAAAAATTCCGTAGCTAACACTAGATACCTCTTTGTTAGACAAAGAAAATCTTCTGGTCCCAGTTGAGTATTAACCATTTAATATTAAGAAATAAGTTTCAATTCTTGCATTTAGTTTCCAAATCCCACTTTGGAAACTAAACAGGGTCAGCCCTGGTTAGTACTTGGATGGGAGACCACCTATGGCTGTATAGGATATTTCGAAGAAGCTGGCTAAGCCACCTCCAAGTCTTCCTTGCCTAAGAAAACCCTATGAAATTCATTTAACTGCAGTGGCTCCATCCCACAGAAAACTGAGATTTGTAGTTTTGTGAGGCACCAAGAACTCTTTGGCAGCAGCGTGACTAGATTTCATAAATGGAAAAGAGGACTATTGCCACAAAATGTAGGACAGTCCAAGAACAATGGAGAATATTTACAGAACAAAAGCTAAAAACACCATTATACATGTAAAATTGTGCTTTTTGTTCATGTACAAAACACAGGACATTTTGAAATTCCTCATGGATACTTGTCCTGGAAAAAAGAAAACGGTCTGATCACCCTTTGGCCTCTTTTCTTACACATAGTGACACGCTTTGAACCCCACTGTGAGAGAAAAGCAGGCTCCCTTGAAATAAACATAATCAATAAATAGTGCTCTGTTCCCTTTTTGCCTGCCATGGCTGCCTCCTAATATCTAGCCTAAAAGTGAAGAGGGTTTGTAACAAACCCTGGCAGCCAAAGGACTTAGGTCCGGACAAGAAATTGTAAAGCTCCGTGTAAACTGTATGGCGCTACATAAACTTTAATAATAATAATAATAATGGATGATGATTGTGATAACGATGTAGAAATAATGTGGTTTGACACCATTTTAACTGCAGTGGCTCCATTCAACAGAAAACTGGGATTTGTAGTTTTGTGAGGTGCCTGGATTTCATAAATCACACTATGATTTATGAAAGTAAACTGAGCTTAACAAAACAAAAGAGGTTTTGAGCAAAAACTATTGCCCTAAACAGCAAGAAACATTCCCTCAGAGGTTCTGAGCCAATATGAGGAGATGAAGTTAGCCCTTCAGCCCCACAGGGTTTCTTTTAGCCAATGAGAGCTGAGCAGGTGGAGAGCCCTGATTGGCCCTCACACTCAGCCAATGGGAGCTGAGCAGATGGAGAGAGCTGATTGGCCCTCACCCTGACAGGGCTTCTGCCTCAAGGGAGTTCGCATAACTGTGCAAAAGAAACAGTTAAGAAAAGTACTTGTAGAGGCAGTTATAGCCGTTTATGTCAGTTAGCCAGAGGAACAGTAGAAAGGGTTTAGAAATTAAAAGAGAATGTTAACTTCAGGAGAGTAAGGGAGGAATTCTAGGAAAACACATGAAGAGTTTAGAGATTAGATAGTCCCCATAATATAAAATACAGGAATGGTTTTTAAAACACACACACACACACACACAGAGAGAGAGAGAGAGAGAGAGAGCGTAAAGAGTGTTTATTTATCTTGAATATTACATTTGCAACCAGAAAACTATTAGGCTTACCTCACTTGTCATGATATTTTTGTTTTTGTTTTATAATTTATGTATTTGTCTAAAATGAAAAATTACCTTACCTATTTATTACATTTACAACTAGAAGGAAAGCATATGGGGAAACCCTGTTAAGAGTTTATATCAAATGCCCACTTGCTATGATATTTTCCTTTTTTATTTTCACCTTGACTATTATTACATTTGCAACCAGAAAGAAAGCTGAGGGACAACATTATTTCTACATTACTACTACTACTATTATTATTAAAGTTTATTTATGCAGCACCATACAGTTTCTTGCTGTTTAGGGCTAACAGTCTTGCAATAGTTTTTACCTCATTTTTATTTATTTATTTTTTGGTTAAACTCAGTTTACTTTCACAAATCATACTGTGATTTATGAATTCTAGTCACCAAAGAGTTGTTGGGTGACTCACAAAACTACAAATCCCAGTTTTCTAAATTTGAGTTTACCTCATACATCCTCTTGTTATGATATTTTCCTTTTTTTATTTGTGTATTTCTCTAAAACGATTAAAGCCAAAAAAAAATATCCGCACACGTATACAACTTACAACATATCATAGGCTTATATAAAACAAAAAATAAATATGCTTAAGTTTAATATACCCAAATTAATATGTAATTTGAGTAACTACAGCATACTGTCATAATATCACACTAATAGCAAAGAGACAAAACAAATAGACAATATTGCACTCAAAAGGACAAACAAAACTGCATTTTATACTCTCTTCTTTTGATATTTTCCTAAATATAAAGCTATGCTGGTGTTTTTTGTTTGTTTTTCATGACTTCTTTTCTTTAAAAGCCTGTTTTATTTATAGGGAGAGTGAGGGGAAGCTCTGGCCACACATTTCCAGACGAGGATGACTAGTACTATATTTTTCTAGGTGTTCTTTTTATATTATTATTATTATATAATACAGTACTTTGAAGCTTTGAGCAGGAACAAAACCTGGGACTTCTAGATTTGGTTTTTCCCTCATGTTTGTGTGTTTTTATCCCACATTTCTCCAAAAGTTGGGACACAAAGCGGCTCACGGTTTAAGCGAATAACAGAATTTAAAAAAGTACGAAATGTGAACATTAAAATAGAATTAAGCTATTATGGGCTATTTAACTAAATGCATCTGAGGAAGTAGACTTGAGTCTAGGAAAGCTCATGCTGGCAACTTTCTTTCTGTGAGACACTCTCTCTACATACTGATTTCACAGACTAACGTGGCTATATCTTTGAATACTATTAACTGACTAGGTCAGTGATGACGAACCTATGGCACGTGTGCCAGAGGTGGCACACAGAGCCCTCTCTGTGGGCGCACATGCTGTCGCCCGAGCACAAAGTTTGCCAGAGTTTCTTACTAGAAAGCCAGAGGGACGTGGCACTTTGCAATAAATAAGTGAGGTCTGGGTTGCAGTTTGGGCACTCGGTCTGTAAAAGATTCACCATCACTGGACTTGGTGATCTTGGGCAGGTCACACTCTCTCAGCCTCAGGGGAAGGCAATGGCAAACCACTTCTGAACAAATCTTGCCTAGAAAACCTCATGAAAGGTTCACTTTAGGGTTGCCGTAAATCAGGAATGACTTGAAGGCACACAACAGTGACAGATGTACACTATTAAAGCAATAAACCCTGAATGCAGGAGCATTAAAATGGTAAAATGCTTTGGGGCAGCTGAGTTTGAGCAAGAGAGAGAGTCCACTAGTGTATGTCTACCCTTTCTAGGCTCATTCCTTCTCCCATACATGGGAACCATTTTGTCTTTGCCAATGGCTCCTTTATCTGGGGCTCTTTGAGACTGGTTGCCTTGAAGTTGTCAGGGCTTGGAACGTGGTTTTACAAAGGCCTAATTTATTAAATTTTTAATTGGGGAATGACAAAGATAAGTTTTCTTACTGTATTTATTAATTTTTTAACTGAGCTTCCAAGGTTTTAAGTACAAGTCAAGCCGTCCTACAAAAACGTACTTGCAAAACATAGCGCTAAACTATCTCTACCAAACAAACCGTCCACCTAAAAAGATCGCACAAGATGGTTCAGTGAAACCATTGAATCCATATATATTGAGACAAAGGCCATGACAAAAAACTTTTTAAGATACACCAAACATTTCAAATGAGAATACAAAAGAGCAAAAAGACGTCCCATTGTTTAACATGCAGTTAAAATTAGTTCTGATATAAAATCAAAACCTTTCCAGTCGTGGGTGAACTTATACTTTGCCATCAAAAGCAAATGTGGCCATTTTATTAAACTCTCTCTTTGTAACCCTTTTTGCAGCCAAGGCAAAAAGGGCCATTTTGTGTGTTAACATAGTCATTGATGTCACCCAAAACAATCATAGGAGTTTATCGCATGGGACGGATCCCGAGCAGAAATTGAATTTAAACTGGGGGGGGGGGGGGGGCAGCAAAAGCGGGTCAGTTTTCTTTCTTTCTTTTTTATTTATGATAAGTCATATTTATTATGTTTTCACATAGACAAATTTGTAATGCGCATATTCCAAGATACTTTACATTTTCCACATTTTTTCGCCTTCTTAACACCTTCTTTAAACTTAATCTCAGTATCCAGTTTTTAGAATTCTCTTAAACTTGGTTCTTCCTTACTAATATATCTTTAGAGAGATTTACAACTTGTCAACTAATACAGATATCTTTCCCATTCATCTCAAAGCCCCGTGATGGAATTATTTTATACCTATTATACACAATAGTTCTATCGCCAAACTTACTTTTTGCTTCTGTTGTTATATGTCCTATAACATATTTATCTATTTTTCTCTTCTTTGTCCGTTAATGGTTCTGATTATTCAAAGACAGTCGAGAGTATTTTTACTCCAGTTACGGAGCTTTCCTTCTACTTCATCTTTCTTTAGAGTATTGCAACATGTTTGGGTCCCATGGCGCATTGTTAGTGAGGAACCACAAATAGTTTATGCCCTAAAACATGAGGCTAGGAAGTCGTCCATGGCACTGACAATGGTTATTATTTTTCTGTCTACTAGAAGATGTGGGTCTGATACTACATAGATTTCCCACTTTGAGGAAAGGGGTGATCATTGCTCTCCTCCCAAGGGACAACGCTGTTTGCAGAATTCCCTCAACAAACCTGGATGGAGATCCACAATGATGTGCAGATCCACCATGGTGTGCAGATCCACCATGATGCGCAGATCCACCATGATGCGCCTGAGTTTGACATAAATGTAGATCTTGTAGAGGCTCAGTCTCTGATGCTTCATCAAGTACGCATGCCATGCAGGCCACTCAGTGTCACAAGGATGTGCCTTTGCTAACCACTTTACTATCCCACAAAACCTTCCTGAAATTGGGCTCCTTTATGCAACAATCCAGGAGGTCATATAACAAGAAGTCCCCAGATATGGGACTCCATAGTGAGTTGTCAAAGGGCATTCACAGCTGTCGACGCTAACTGGACCCAACTGGATGAAAAGCATGACGATAGAATAATAATTACAGTGCTAGAATAACATACAACGATGCTACGTATAGTACGTCTAATAAAGAAATTGTAGTAACGATAAGAAAACAAAGGTTTCACAAAGATATGGGCATCATTAAAAGGGGATCTGGAGTAGTAGTAGGCCATCATCAGGTTGGATGTGTAGCTCATGGCATTTACGATGGTTGTTGTGACACCTCTCTCACTAAACATTTTTTGGGTGGGACAATGACTGATGCTATCCAGTTGTTCATCCCCACATTGACGTGACCCTCTTCCACACTCCAGTGTACCTTTGGGACAAAGGCATGGGACAAAAGCTGCTCGATGTTAGTGCTCCTGGTATTTGGAAGGTCTTTAAAGGGGTGAAAACAGCAATAGAAATGCAAGATGCAAGTAGGGGGGAAATCCTACTGAATTTCTGAAATGCATTACGTCTCACTGGACCACGATGGGCAACGCAATGCCGAACTCCCTGGTTGCAGCTACTCCTACTAGGCCTGACTCATGAACTAGATCTGATACCTTTCCCCTCCGGTTCTTCCAACACTCACCGTTCCAATAAAGATCAAAACATGGAGAATTATGTTTCTCCCCTGGGATTTTTGTTGTTATTTCCAGTATTTTCTTGACACATGTCCAAGTCCACAGGGACCTATTGGTTCAGAGGGAGAGGAAGGACCTTGGTTCGCATTCCTCTTTTGCCTTATGATACAACTCTTCCTATCATCATGTCACAAAATGAGATACAGTTCATAACACATCACACTTCCCTAATCCCTGCAATAATAAATGCCTTGCTTCCCTCCCTCTGTAACTGTTATTTAAAAGTCTTATTTGATTATGTATACAATACGGTATCTCTCATTCCATACAAACCTAAGTAAATTCTTAATGCATTCCATCGTCGGCTTACCAATATTACCATCTTGTTTTTATAATACATTGGGATTGGGGACCACTCTTCATTTACCTTATCAACATTACCTTGGTTTAACACTGTTAACCAGTCCATTTCTTCCATACCATTAAGCTTAAGTAGCCATCCATCTATAGTAGGTATTTGGGGGGGGGTTCCCATTTTTTCACCAATGACAACTTCGCTGCTGTGATCAGATATAAGAGAGCTTTTTCACACTTCCTTTCAATTTGAGGGTTTATTTTATGTAACATGTTTAACAAGTAGACTTCGGACTTTAACTTGAATTTGATGTCAAGAATGTCTTGAATACTAAGATGGATTTGTTTCCAGAATTGATTTAGTTTAGGGCATATCCCCCAGATATGTACCCAAATTCGTTTCATGTTTCCAGCCTTTGTTTTGATCAGTTGTATAGATCTTAGCAGTTTTAACTGGTGCCATCTTTGCTCCATCTTCCGCTGGCTTTCTCTCAGATTTTGTGATTTAGTGAATTTTAATTGGCTTAAGGTCAATGTTTCTTCTAATATCTGTAGCCCGTTTAATCATATTTTTTGATATTGGATCCTTTTCCTGTTTTAATGAGCACAGACTCTTATATAATTTAGCTGTCCTTCTTTTTCGCTGGATGCAAGCTACAAGAAAAGAGATCCCACCTCAAGATGAGGAGGAACCTCCTGACAGTAAGGGCTGTTCGACAGTGGAAGATTCTCTTTCCACTGAGGTCTTCCAGCAGAGGCTGGATGGCCACCAGTCGGGAATACTTTGGCAGTGAGTTTGTGCATTTACCTCTGGTTGGGTGTTCTCTTCTTTCCTGACTCCTTGGCACCCAGGGTCTGGCATGGGGACGGCAGTTGCCCCTGGCTGGAGAAGGGGATGGGTGCCCTTGGTGATGCCACAGTGCCCAATGGAAGGGAGAAGTTATATGAGGCAAGTGACTACCCCACCCAACCTCTGACTGAAAGTGTGGAAAGATGTGGAAAAGCCCTTCTTGTTCCAAATTCTGGGTGATGAATCCTAAGAGGGAGCTGCGGCTATTCTGGCATCTTCTTTGCTCAGCAGGGCCCAAGGTGGCAATGGGGCCCAGAGTCCCCTCCAGCGCTCTGCAAAGAAGGGCAGCGGGTAGGGCTTCCCTGGGTCTGAAAATGAACAACAGAGAAAGCAGAGATGTTCGGGTTATTGAAATTAATTATTTTTATTATTTCCCAACATGTGCGGATAGAAACATACGCTGACCGTCTATGTTCAACGCTTCTATATACTTCGACACATACACCGCCGGTATGAAAAAGATAGCCTCCAAATAATAAGGAGAGCATCTATATATTAGTCAACACTACATTTGCCTTTAATTGGGACGTTACCTTGCCTAGTTTTCTTCATTATATTCATTATATTTCTTCATTATAGTTCTTTGCTTCAATGATGAATTCCTTTAAATCATTGTTATGCTACTGTTTTCCGCATAGCGGCCTTTTTATAAATGCTTATACCCTGTTTGTTATACCTTAACCCCATAAGAGCAGACATGAGATAGTTAGAAACAAACAGCTCTCCCTGTGCTCTCTGGGATGGGTTGATCAAGAGGTACGTCAAGGTGATGCAGAGGGTTCGGACTGACTCCTTCAGCCCCTTGGCCTGACTATGGGGGTGTTCTCACTTGCGATTTACAACGGTTTAAAATACACCAGTATCGGTTAAACCGATTCAAAATACAACGGGTGTTATCCTGCGTTCCAAATCGCTTTTTTCTCTTCATTCTCATTTACCAACTGATTCGCTTTAAGTGATCCGCTTTTGTTCCTATTCAAATAAAACGGTGTATATATAAACCGGTTTTAGCCTTATTTCGTTCCCACTCACCATTTTGGGGCTGTCAATCAAAGCGACGTCGTCATAATGTCACTTTTAAATTTTGCGGTTTTTTATAAAAGAGCCAATGAGGAGGCGCTTAAAGTGCCTATGAGTCCTGTAATTATTTGTGGGGAAGGATGGTTGAGGGAGAGAGAAAACTGCCTCCCCAAAGCACTTCTGCTAGGCTGCTGCCTTGGAAGAAAGACCCCAGAGAGGCTGGGGGAGGCTGCAGGCAAAGCGAATTTGGGGAACCCAAGCTCTTTCCAGAGGAACTATGGGATGGGTTTTGCAGGACATATCCCCTCTTCAGGTCTCCCAAGACAGCCAAGGAGCATCCCTTCAGAGAGCCCAGAGATCAATGGGGAGGCTGCTGGCAAAGCGAATTTGGGGAGCCCAAGCTGTTTTCAGAGGAACTATGGCATGGGTTTTGCAGGACAGCATCCCCGCTTCATGGCTCTACAGACAGCCCAGGGAGGGAGCACTCTTCCCCAAAGATTCTCTTTCCAGGGTTGGAAAATGGGATCAAGGAGGAGAAGGCAGGAGTCTGCATCCAGGCTCTCCTCCGTTACAAATGGTTTTCAGTGATACACACACATGCAGGGTTTCCTGTGTCTCCCCACCCAGATTGGGAAAGCGAGATGGAAAGGCTCTATTTCCCCCGAGATTGCTGTTCATCCAGACTCTCCTCCGTTACAAATGGTGTTCAATGGCTCTCCTCACACCGGGGGAAGCCTTTAAGAGTCCTTTGAGAGATGAATACACACACACACATCCAGGGTTTCCTATGTCTCCCCAGATTGGGAAAGCGAGATGGAAAGGCATCCAGCCTCTCCTCAGTTGCAAATAGTGTTCACTGGCTCTTAAGAGTCCTTTGACAGATGCAGGCGCTTGAGCGGCCGGGACTTCAGGCACTTAAAGTGCTGAAGAGATTAAGCGCCTGTAAACCATTAAAAAAATTAAACAATAATCATCCTTATCTCTTATTGAAAGACCGCCATGGACAAAGGGGTGAGGGAAGCAAAGACGGCAACGGCCGCAATGGATGGGGACAGGAAAGGGCGACTCCCCCACGCCAGCCCATCGCACTCCGCTCCTCCCATCCAGCTAACCTGATTTCAGAGCCTGATCGTTCCTATTTAAATACTCTGATTCCTATCCTGAATCAAGGGAAAATAGCACGTTCAACCCTTTCCCTGTTTGAGCAGGATGTGCTGCAATTCTGCTTTCACTACACAATTTCTAATGGCACGCGGACGTCTTTAAATCGGCCCATGCAATTTGATCCAAGTTATTCTGTGTTCTTGGTTTGTACCATGCCACCTCTAATCTCTTCCCAAAAGCCTATTGGAAAAGAGAAAGCGGTCCTCTCTTCCCAATGAAAGGAAAAGAAGGAGGGAGCCGGTCTGTCCCTGGAGGAGGAGGAGAAGTGTGGGAGCAGCCCCCAAGAAGGCCCTCTCTCCACGGATGCTATTCCCTTTTAGATTCCTGGACGTTGGAGGAGAAGGGTTTGCGATGGGAGCCCACAGCATTTGGGGCAGAAGCCTGGCTCCTTTTTCTTCTCCTAGTAAATACTGAGATGCCATAAAATCCAAGGAGAGCTCCTGCAGATGTTGCTGGTGGCCGCTGTTGTTTTGGCTTGGAGGGGGAGCTTTCCGCCGTTCATTCGGTCGACAGCAGCAAATGCGTTTCCACCCCTGAAGGGCATACGTTCCTCTCCTTTTTTTATTCCCCCTCAGTCATGAATTTCCAGAGCTTGATACTATTCCTAACCCTAACCCTAGCAGCATTTTCATAAATGCTTATACCCTGTTTGTTCTACCTTAACCCCATAAGAGCAAAAGTGAGATGGTTAGAAAGAAGGGGGGGGGGTTGTCTTATTTCCTATAGACTTTGCTTCACCTAATTTTTATTTGTTTATTCTTAAAGTCATATCTTTGCGATCCCCCCATTTTTTCCTTTATATCGTCGTATTGCTTTTTCCGCTTGCGATTGTGGAAAGATGACCCGTTATTGCAAACTCCTGAACTTTCCATTTTTCCATTCCTCAATTGTGGGGGCCCTTTCACATTTCCAGTGTTTTGCGTACACTGTGCAAAATGCTGTTAATAATAATAAATAAATAATAAACATTTTATTTGTATACCGCCCTTCCAAAGATCAGGGCGGTTTACAGCAGTTAAAATACACAATATACAATTAAAAACATACCAAAATTACATAAATCAAAACAAAAGCAAAAACTTAAAACAGAAGCAAAAGCCCCCGGGTTAGCCAATCCATTGCCTGTGCGGCAGGGGGGCCTATAGGGACTTAATTGGGGAATGCTATTTGAAACAGGTAGGTCTTCAAGTCCCGTTTGAATTGGGCCAGGGAGGTAGCTGAGCGGAGCTCTATGGGCAGCGTATTCCAAAGGGCCGGGGCGGCGATGGAAAAGGACCTCCTAGAAGTGGAGGATAACCTCGCCCCGGGAACCCTAAGTAGTTGCTGCCCAGATGTTCTGAGGGTGCGAGGCGGAATGTACGGGGAGAGGCGGTCCTTCAGGTATCCTGGGCCCAAGCCATTTAGGACTTTATAGGTCATCACCAACACCTTATATTGCGCCCGGAAGCGAATGGGCAGCCAATGGAGTTTTTTAAAGACCTCCATTGTTGACATGTACGTGAGTTTCCTTTCATCTTGCAAAGGGGAGATATTTTGGACTGGTGCATCTCCCCTTTTGAAGGGAAAGCCAAGTCTCCCCCAGAGAGAGACAGAGGGGACCCAGACTCACGGTGCTAGAAGACAGGACTTCATCTCTTCCATCAGATGTAGCCTCTTCATGAAGGTCTTTATCAAGTACATAGTTTCACTGCAGGGAAGAGAGAGCAAAGTGAGAGATAAAGGAATACCTTGTGTTGTCCACAGAGATTTGGATTCTTACTTCTAGCCCCATCAAACGGACTAGAAGCTCAGCCTACAATTTGTTCCTCCAGCCCTTTCCTCATGACAAACATACCCTGGAGAGATGTAGATTTTGGAGTTGCTGCTCCTCACCTCTCCCTGTGATCTCTGGAATGGGTTGATCAAGAGGTACGTCAAGGTGATGCAGAGGAGTCTGACCCATTTCTTCAGTCAGCCCCTTGATATCACTGGTGTTTTACAATGGTTGAACTATGGTAGGTGATGCTACTCCCAATAAGAGGACCACTCTTGTGGTCAATTGGGAAAGAGAGAGGGCCCCCTTCCCCTTCGCCAACTCCAAAGATAAGGTACAGATGGGAAGGAGAAAGAACCGTGCGGCTCATTTCCATGGCTTAACTGCCAGTTGTTCCTCGCTTTCCTGAAGTACACGAGAGCCTTGGTTTGCTTTGGATAGCAAGAGACGTATGGCAGCCTTCAGATTGCACTTGGAAGAAACCAGGACATTAATAATAATAAATGAATAAAATAATAAAACTTTTATTTATAGCCTGCTTTTTGTTCAAACCATCAAAGCGGCTTAAAATAGTACATCTGTATATGCAAAGTTCTCCCCCTGAAAAAAAGATGAAACAATATGGGATTTGAAAATTACATCCCGATTAAAACCAATAAGTCCTCCTGTATTTGTGTGCGGGGGAGAATCACGACAGGGCCGAGTCGTTTCGAGAAGAAACTCTCTTGAAGCTTTCTCAAAGACTGAAGGTCTCTCGGAGTAAGTTCTTTCCAGAGGACCTGAGCGTATGAAGCGGATTGTATGAAAGTGGGCGATTCCATAGAGACCTTGGGCCCCAGCCATGTAATAATAATAATAATAATAATACTGTTTATTGATAGCCCGCTTTTCCAAAGAGAGATCAAAGCGGGTTACAACAAGGGTGCAAAACATCGTACAATTTACAACAGGATCAACATCATAAAATATCATAAAAAATACACCATGTTAAAAACAGAATAAAATTACAGACATTAAAACCAACAACAAACTAGCTTGAAAGTGCAGAGAACAGATGTCACAACGCATGGGGAAAAGCCTGTTGGAAGAGGCAGGTCTTCAGCTTCTTCCTAAACAGGTCAAGGGAGGTAACAGAGCGGAGCTGGTCAGGAAGAGAGTTCCAGATGTGCATGGCCGAGACAGAAAAGGCCCTTTGAGAAGACGAGGTGTATCTTGTCTTGGGAACCCTTAGCAATCGCTTCCCAACCGATCTGAGAGTGCGGGGCGGATTGTATGGGCTTTAAAGGTCATAACCAAGTCTTTTGAATGTGGTCATCATGGGCATTGTCAAGAGGAAAAGGGAAGAAGCGGGGAGCTGCACTGTTGGACTTCTAGCCCCCCAGGAGTGAAAATAGGGAGGCGGGGGATTATTGCAAAAACATCCCTGCCTCGAAATCTCAATGCTTTGGGGCTATAGCATCTGTAATGGTCTCCTTCATTTCAGGGGAGAAAATCAGAGACCGTCTGGCACACAAGATACAACTCCTTCCATGTTCTGTAGGGATGAATACAGAGAAGGGGAAAAATTAGGGAACTGGAAATTGTTATATGTGGCATGCCTTGCAAAGGGTCAGCAAAACTCTCCTTTGCTTCCCAACAAAGAGCGAAAGGGCGACACCTGAGAGAAATCCACCTCACCCCACCCCAGTTCCAGTCTTTTCCTACCCATGAGCAGATAGAGCCTTGGCCATTCCTCCTTTTCTTTATCTGTGTCCCCGACACAGTGGTCCCTTGGCATCCGTTCTGGTTGTCTCCTAGATCTCCCTCCTCCATGGATGCGCAAGTCCCATGATATACAATGGGGTCTTATTCTTATTATTACAGTGGGACCTTGGTATCTGTTAGGGTTTGATTCCAGGACCTTCTCGGAATACCAAACCTGTGGATGCTCAAGTCTCATTACGTATAGTGGCGTAGTAAAGTGGTGTTAGGACGGAATAGTGCAGATAACCCTCCTAAACAGAAGTGAAAATTGATCCGTGGTAGGAATTAATACAGAAACTGCAAATTGGGGGCCAAGAAAGTCACTGGTGGCATGGATTTTTGTGGGCGATGATGTGCCTGTTTGCCAACACTTCATAGTTACTTTTAAGTAGATCCCCAGGGAATACGTTGGGGCTTTCCTGTGTACCATTGCGCCGTTTTAATCGATACTACTACTACTAATAATAATAATAGACATTTCACTATAAACCTGAAATGAACCTGGCCAGCCTCAATAGTTACAAAGCCATGCACGGTCAAGTCTGTTTCCAAGAGATGTTCTGGACATTGTCCTTCAGAGGAGGAGCAGTGTCTATCTAGAGAAGGCTGTGCGTGTGTTTTTAGAAAAGAAAGGGAGTGGAGTTTGCTTAGGGTGACTACATGTCCTCTTTTATGGAGGACTGTCCTGTGTTTGAAGGAATATGAGAGGACAATATACCAGGCCCTTAGGGTTTGTTTGGTTTCTGGACACCCCCCCCCTCATGGACCGCAGAATCGGTGGATACTCGCGTCCCATTAAATACAATGGCGTAGTAAAATGGGATCCATGATATAAAACGTCAAAATCCAGGTCGGCGTTTTGGCACTGATGATATAAACATATTACAAAGCCATAGACGGTGGGATCTGTGGGTAAGAAATCCGTGGATATGGAGAGTCATCTGTACTCTTTTGGACGGCTTGTTGAATGTCTCCCCATTCAAATCTTCCCAACATAAAGAGGCTCAAGAAAGAACCACAAGAGCCATCATCCCCTATCCAATACCATCCAGCATGGCAAGGGCACAGTTCCTGCCTTCCCCGTTTGAGCAGGATGTGCTGCAATTCTGCTTTCACTACACAAATAATTTCTAATGGCACACGGACGTCTTTAAATCGGCCCATACAATTTGATCCAAGTTATTCTGTGTGTTCTTGGTTTGTACCATGCCACCTCTAATCTCTTCCCAAAAGCCTATTGGAAAAGAGAAAGCGGTCCTCTCTTCCCAATGAAAGGAAAAGAAGGAGGGAGCCGGTCTGTCCCTGGAGGAGGAGGAGAAGTGTGGGAGCAGCCCCCAAGAAGGCCCTCTCTCCACGGATGCTATTCCCTTTTAGATTCCCGGACGTTGGAGGAGGAGTGTTTGCAGTGGGAGCCCACAGCATTTGGGGCAGAAGCCTGGCTCCTCTTTCTTCTCATAGTAAATACTGAGATGCCATACAATCCAAGGAGAGCTCCTGCCCTAGCAGCATTTTCATAAATGCTTATACCCTGTTTGTTCTACCTTAACCCCATAAGAGCAAAAGTGAGATGGTTAGAAAGAAGGGGGGGTTGTCTTATTTCCTATAGACTTTGCTTCACCTAATTTTTATTTGTTTATTCTTAAAGTCATATCTTTGCGATCCCCCCATTTTTTCCTTTATATCGTCGTATTGCTTTTTCCGCTTGCGATTGTGGAAAGATGATCCGTTATTGCAAACTCCTGAACTTTCCATTTTTCCATTCCTCAATTGTGGGGGCCCTTTCGCATTTCCAGTGTTTTGCGTACACTGTGCAAAATGCTGTTAACATGTACGTGAGTTTCCTTTCATCTTGCAAAGGGGAGATATTTTGGACTGGTGCCTCTCCCCTTTTGAAGGGAAAGCCAAGTCTCCCCCAGAGAGAGACAGAGGGGACCCAGACCCACGGTGCTAGAAGACAGGGTCCAGCAAATATGGACTTCATCTCTTCCACCAGGTCTAGCCTCTTCATCAGGGTTTTGATGGGATCCATTATTTTGCTGCAGGGAAGAGAAAGCAAAGTGAGAGATCAAAGTCAGTCATGTCTTAGCCGTAGAGATTTGGATTCTTACTTCAAACCCCATCAAGCAGATCAGAGATTCCTTCCTCCGGCCCTTGTCACAAACGTACCTTGGAGACACGTAGATTGTGGCATTCCTGTGGTCTCTGGAATGGGTTGAGCAAGTGCTTTCTCAAGAGCATGTTGAAGGGTCGGACCTAGTTCTTTTATCGCATCTGGGGGTGTTCCCACTTAACTTTTAAATCGCTATATAATACACCGATTGTATTAAATCCGATGCAAAATACCACGCTATTTACCCTGCTTTCCGAATCGGGGTATTTTTCGTTCCCATTCATCCCTATAAACCGGTTTTAATGTTGCTGATTGTCCCCATTTAAGACATAAATCGGTGTATAATGTAGGATTTAAACTGGTTTCGTGGTTGTCAATCAAATGACGTAGTAGTGACGTAGTTTTAAACCGGAGTAATATAACTCGATGTAAGTCCTACAGTCGTTCCCATTTGTCCGTCCGTTACCATTTCCCCTTCTGTTTTGCGCCTGTTTTTTGAAAGGACCAATCAGGCTGCGCTTTGGCTTTTACGTCATGCTCTTGAGCCTTACAAGTCCACCCCTTCGCTCCGCAGTTCTCCTTCATACAGCCATGGATCCTCTAGGCGAGTTTCATAATTTGTTTTCTCTAATTAGCTTGCTTATGCATAACTTGATGGAGCAACGCGAAATAGTCATGTCTATATTTGAAAATGGTGAACATGATGCAGAAATGCTTGCACATCTTGAAGATCTTAATGGCATGCTTCGCTTCTACTCGCAAAATTCCCAATTGAGCATGCAGCCAATGTCTAGAAGGTGGTGGATTTACCCCAAATCTGATGTTCACTGGAATGTTTATGCCAGAACTGTCTGGTCTGATGAGATGTGGAAACGGACTTTCAGAATGCCTTTAATATTCTTGTTAAGGAGCTGCGTCCTCATCTTACCCGGAGAGACACAAGGCTACGTAAGGCAGTCCCTGTGGAAAAGCAAATTGCCATGGCCGTCATGTACCTGGCCCATAAAGGCTCTTATGCAACAGTTGCTACATTTTTTGGAGTGGGCAAGTCGACTGCTTACAGGGCGATAATTCAAGTCTTCCTTTGCATGGAGACGCATCTGCTCCGTAGAGCTGTCTACCTTGGAGACTACAGAAAGGTTGGTAATTTCTTTGGCCTTTTCCGATTTTGTAGGCTGTTTCCAGCTATTCGAGGGTATATTACTATTTTATCAGTATATTACTACTGACAAGTAAAGATTTTTTTACCCTCAGAAATCCATAACCTTCAATTTAAATTGAAGAAGTAGAGAGAGAGAGAGAGTTATAGGGAGATTGCAAGAGAGGAGAGTTAACTTGAAGAGGGGAAGCGGGGGGGGGGGCTGCTCCAATTCCTTGCAATTGTAAAAGGCAACTCAGGTTCAGGCATGTCACCTTTTGGGGGGGGTGGTCCCTCCTCCTCTGGCCTCTGGGTTGCAACCTGCATGTGGAGGGGGCAGGGAAGGAATACAGTACGCCTATTACAGCGATAGAGGGAGAGAAAGGAACAGCGACCACACCTACTAAGATGCATTGAGATGCAATAATAAAAACATTAACAATAATATGTATAGAGATCGTGCAGCATTGTACACATTGGGACTCATTAAACAAACACTCTAGACTTCACACCTAGACTTCAATCTACTTCCTAAGTTGCATTGCGATGCAATAAGAATAATATGTATATAGATCTTCCAGCATGCTCCCTTGGGGACACATTAAACAAACACTCTCTCAGCCCCAAATAAACACCAGCTGAACACATTTACCAGGAAAACCGCTGATTGAAATTGCCTTTGGTTTGCCATGAGTCAGAACCCACTTGCAAACAGCATTAGCAATGGCATCCTGGGATTTGTAGTTTTGGAAGCAAAGTAGCCATCTCTGCCAGCCCCCAGACACACTTGTGCAATTCTAAGATCTATAGCACCTGTAATGGTCTCCTTCATTTCAGGGGAATAAATCAGAGACCGTCTGGCACACAAGATGCACACCTTCCTTGTTCTGTAGGGATGAAAAGCCAGACCCACTGGCTTCAAACCAAACATGCCAAGACCTTAAAGGTTCCTTGGCTCACCATTTTAAAACAGGCTCTTCCATGAAAGGGATGCCTCAACCTGGAGGTTTGCCTTGGGACTCCTTTTTGCACTGCAGCTCCTTCATTTCAGTGGAGAAAATCAGAGACCGTCTGGCACACAAGATACATGTGTTCCTTGTTCTGTAGGGATAAAAAGAGAGAAGGGGGAAAATTAGGGAATTGGAAATTGTTATATGTGGCAAGCCTTGCAAAGGGTCAGCAAAACTCTCCTTTGTTTCCCAACAAAGAACGAAAGGGCGACACCTGAGAGAAGCCCACCTCAGCCCGCCCCAGTCCCACTCTTTTCCTACCCATGAGTAGATAGAGCCTTGGTCATCCATTTTTTGCTTGTCCTTTTCTTTATCTGTGGCAAGGAGTCATGTCAGGGTCAGAAGGAAAGACCACTTTTGCTCTTTTCCATGCCTCCATGCGAATTGATCCTTGCTTGAGCGAGGTGTACTGCAATTCTGCTTACACACACACAGCTTTTCTCATGGTATGCAGATGTATTTAAATCGGCCCGTGCAGTTTGATCCAAATTGCTAGCATTTTTAGTTCTTGGTTTGTACCATGCAACCTCTAACCTCTTCCCCAAAGCCTATTGGAAAAGGGAAAGGGGTCCTCTCTTCCCAATGAAAGGAAAAGAAGGAGGAGGAGGAGGAGAAGTGTGGGAGCAGCCCCCAAGAAGGCCCTCTCTCCACGGATGGCAATTATATTTAATTCTTTCAGTGATGAA
This sequence comes from Sceloporus occidentalis, assembly GCA_023333645.1. Lineage (NCBI taxonomy): Eukaryota > Metazoa > Chordata > Lepidosauria > Squamata > Phrynosomatidae > Sceloporus > Sceloporus occidentalis. The sequence goes on along the minus strand of JALMGF010000064.1, from coordinate 2,661,107 downwards.
TTCCTTTAAACCATTGTTATGCTACTGTTTTTTGCAAGCGGCGTTTTCATAAATGCTTATACCCTGTTTGTTACACCTTAAACCCATAAGAGCAGAGGTCAGATTTCTTTGGGCAGACCTAAAATTGCTCGCAAGAAAGGGGGGAAATGGTCTAATTTTGTATAGACTTTGCTTCACCTAACTTTTATTTATTTATTCTTAAAGCCATATCTTTGCTATCCCCCCCCCCATTTTTTCTTTTATATCGTCGTATTACTTTTTCTGCTCACAATTGTACATGAGTTTCCTTTCATCTTGCAAAAGGGAGATATTTTGGACTGGTGCCTCTCCCCTTTTGAAGGGAAAGCCAAGTCTCCCCCAGAGAGAGACAGAGGGGACCCAGACTCACGGTGCTAGAAGACAGGACTTCATCTCTTCCATCAGATGTAGCCTCTTCATGAAGGTCTTTATCAAGTACATCATTTTGCTGCAGGGAAGAGAAAGCAAAGTGAGAGATCAAAGTCAGTCATGTCTCAGCTGTAGAGATTTGGATTCCTACTTCTAGCCCCATCAAACGGACTAGAAGCTCAACTGACGATTTGTTCCTCCAGCCCTTTCCTTGTGACAAACGTACCTTGGAGGGATGTAGATTTTGGAGTTGCTGCTCCTCACCTCTCCCTGTGATCTCTGGGATGGGTTGATCAAGAGGTACGTCAAGGTGATGCAGAGGGGCCGGACCCACTTCTTCAGCCCCTGGACATCGCAAAATTGTTTTACAATGGTGCTGATGGCTTGGGTTGCCTTCACCTGAGGAGAGAAGGAGATGCTACCCCCAATAAGAGGACCACTCTGGTGGTCAGTTGGGAAAGAGAGAGGGGCCCCTTCCCCTTCGCCAACTCCAAAGATAAGGCACAGATGGGAAGGAGTCATGTCTGTAGATAGATAGATAATAAGTTTATTTTGTATAGCATACACCATTACAAAAAAGTAGTTCATATAAAAAACATATAAATATAAAATATAAGCAACAACTACATTGTATGATGTACATTGCATTGCAGGGTTAAAATTGTCTTTTGAAAACAACAACAACAACAACAACATGTAAGATGGATCTAAAGAGGCCTAAGGGGCCAGATACACTAAAGCTGGTTTACAGAGCTGAGGATATTCAAGAACAGTTGGGCTTCAAAACTATCCTGTGACGCAACCATCGTCTTTACAGAACTTCCTCCTTAACACTGAAACTTTAAAGGCATAACAGTATCCCCTAATAATAGAATGATCAGATATGAGTCAGAGTTGTTTGATACCAAGCCTAAGTCTTTGTATAAAGCATTTCTGATATCTTTATAAATTGGGCACTCTCTTCAACTGAGTTGGAGCCACATGGACAAACTCTTTCTTCCCAGATGGTCCTTTGATAGCGCCCTTGCACCACAGCCGTGGTCATTGACTGACAACGTAAGGCTGTGAAGGCATATCTCTGAAACAAGTTACATTATTTAGATATTGTGGATAACTTATTTGGGAAGGGAGTTTGGTGTACCAAGGAGCACATTTTGATAGGCCAACAGAAGGACAATCTAACTGAAAGTCGTGTTTCATAATATGGGACTTGATATATGTTACAGCTTTATCATAATTTAAAGAGCACAAAGAGTCCTTGGAGAGCCCATACAAATCAATAAGATTTCTTGATTCCAAGATCTAAGTATTTTGTTTTCACATTTGAACATTTCTTTGAAAGCAATCAATACAAGGTCCTGTCCCATTAGTAAGTTTGAGCCAGTATTTAATGGCTTGAGCCTGAGTTATAGCCTTAAGAGTACAGAGACCACCTTCCAAGCGAAGGATAGTGGTCTCGGTTCCTTTGGGCAGACCTAAAATGGCTCGCAAGTCATTATTTTGGACTGTTTCCAAGTTAGATTTTATGTTAGTCCCCCAGATTTCAGCCCCATAACGCAACTTAGCTGTATCTTTAGCCTCAAAGATTACCATGATCACAAAGCTAGAGTCATGTCAGGGTCAGGAGGAAAGACCCTTGTGGCTCATTTCCATGCCTTAACTGCGAGTTGTTCCTCGCTTTCCTGAAGCAGACCAGAGCCTTGGTTTGCTTTGGATAGCAAGAGCCGCATGGCAGCCTTCAGATCGCAGTTTGATGAGCGGAGGACATTAATCATAATTTGGGGGGGGGGGGACATCCTAGTCGTTCCAGGATCTGCCACAGACCTTTTCTACTCACAGTGTCAAAGGCTTTGGTGAGGTCGACAAATGTCTGTTCAGGAATATCCTTGCAAGGATTTTCCCAGCAATGGGGAGCAGAGTTATCCCTGGATAGTTTGAGCCGTCAGATCTTGCTCCTTTTTTCTTATACAGGGGGATGATGACTGCGTCTCGGAGATTTGATGTCAGTTCGCCTTTTCCCCAGCAACTCAGAAGGAGCTCGTGGAGTTTAGCATGGCGTACATGACCTCCGTGTTTCCAAGCTTCAGGTGGAATTCCATCAATCCCGGCTGCCTCACCTTTTTTCATCTGTTGCATGGCCTTGATGACAGAAGCCTCAGTCCATGACATACTCTACAGCAGTGATGGCGAATGTAATCTGGGAAAAGAGGCGCCCAGACTGGTCCTGTCCTCTTGATCTAGGGTTACTTCTCCTTCCCTGATCAGCTTGTGGTCCACTGCAAAGAGGGAGAGGCGACTGAGTCCTTGTTAGTGGGATCGTTCCAGCTTCCAGCGTTTCCATAAACGCTTGTACTCTATTTCTTCTACCTTAACCCCATAAGAGCAGAGGTGGGATAGTTAGGAAGGAAAGGGAAACAATTGTCTTATTTCATATAGACTTTGTCTCACCTAACTTTTATTTGTTGAACCTTAAAGCCCTATCTTTACTATTCCTCCCCCCCCCCCCCCATTTTTCCTTAAATCGTCATATTGCTTTTTCCAAGCTGTCTGAGCAAAAGAGAGACGAGAAGAGAAAGAACGGGACAAAGAAAAAGGCAAAGAGAAACACAGACAAAATATACCCTTTACAAGCAATAATACAATCGTTACTTCCTTGAACCTTTTCTCTCTGGTTTCTATCGCTCCAATATGGTTCCCTTTGCGCATGAGTACTTTCTTTAGCAATACAGTCTCATTGTTTTGTTTTCCCCTCCATCTCACTTGGTTTTTTCTTTACGTTTGTCTCCTTATATGCTCCTCTTTCCACAGTTATTGTACGAATAACACTTACAGTTCTTATTACTGTCTAATTTTCTGTCTTTTAACACATATATAATATAATAAATAATAATAATAATAATAATAATAATAATAATGTTTATTTATATACCGCTTTTCCAAAGTAGATCAAAGCGGTGTACAACAGGAAGTACAATACAAAGTAAAACAAACAAACATAACAGGCCTCTCTCTCCCCAAGATGGTGGTTGGAAGGAGGGCTTTTCTTCTTCAGACAGGCAGTTGGAGTATATATTTATATATATATATTTCCCCATTTTCCCTTTAAATACATAGAGGCTTTCTTCCATTTTTTTAAGCTTTTCTCTTTCACATTCATTTGAGAATAGGTCCGTTTCCATTATATCGACAGGCTTTAACAACCGTTTGTCCAGCTCTATCTCATTTTTGAGCTTCCAATACCTAGCATAGATACCTAGGTATATCTAGGTACCATAAATATTTTCCAATACCTAGCATAGCTTTGGTTAGCATATGGAATATAATTCAAGGATAGGAGGTGGCGACTTGAACAATGTCACACCACCGTTGTGCTGTCAGTCCAGGAGAGGACCATCTGTCTAGTTCTGGTGCTGATGCTGGAGGTGGCCTCCATCTCTTATGGACTGGGGCTGTTCCTCACTCCACAGTTTAGGAGGAGGACTCCACCATTTGAGACTACGCTCTTGATTTCGTCACTGAAGTCCTCAGTGATAGAGACTCATGAAACCTCTTCAACATGGTCCCAGAGGTACTGCAAGATGGCAAACTGCAGCCGGAAAAAGTTGCTGGTGGCTTTGATGACCGTGGCGATGTCCCTCTTTGCCAGAGCTTAGGAGACCGACGGCACTGTTGTGGAAAACAGCCACCTGGAGCTTCTCTCACCATCCCACAGCAAACCTTTGGCTTGACAGAGCAGAGGAATGAGGGGGACCAAAGTCAGTTGAAAACACAGAATCTTTTAATGTGCCAGCAGTCCCAAAATAAATTAATATTCCAAAGATTCTGTGACCAAGACTAAAGGAAAATGGCCACTTTTATAGGGGTTCAAACAAAGAGACGCTCAAATACATCTCATTGGTCATAGGGAATTTAAACATGTAGAATTTTCTTACAATCAGAGCAAAGATACATGAATAGATTAAAATATACTTAATAAATAAAATAAATAAAATTTTTATTTATATACCGCCCTTCCATCAGATCAGGGCGGTTTACAACAAATTAAAACAATACATACGCAGTAAAATCCATACAATAAATCAATAAAAACAAAGACAGAAAAGCCCCGGATTAGCCAATCCCTTGCCAGTGTGGAGGGAGGAGGCCTAGAGGACTTTAATCAGGGAATGCGATCCCAAACAGGAAGGTCTTTAAGTCCCGTCTAAATTGGGCCAGGGAGGTGGCTGAGCGGAGCTCTATGGGCAGCGTGTTCCAAAGGGCCGGGGCGGCGATGGAGAATGTCCTCCTAGTAGTGGAGACAAATCTTGCCCCAGGAACCCTAAGTAATTGCTGCCCAGATGTTCTGAGGGTGCGGGGCGGAATGTATGGGGAGAGGCGGTCCTTCAGGTATCCTGGGCCCAAGCCGTTTAGGGCTTTATAGGTCATCACCAACACCTTATATTGCGCCCGGAAGCGAATGGGCAGCCAATGGAGATCTTTTAATACCGGTGTTATATGGCTGGCCCTGGAAGTGCCAGTGACCAGCCTGGCTGCCATGTTCTGCACCATTTGTAGCTTCCGGGTTTGGTATAAGGGTTGCCCCATGTAGAGTACATTGCAGAAGTCCAGTCTCGAGGTTACCAGAGCATGTACCACAGTTTCAAGGTCCCTCTGGGCCAGGTATGGGCGCAGCTGGCGAATAAGCCGAAGCTGATGACAGGTGCTCTTGACCGTCGCATTCACCTGAGCAGTCAGGCGAAGGGACGAGTCAAGAAACACCCCCAGACTGCGCACAGAGTCCTTCACAGGGAGCGTGACCCCGTTCAAGACAGGTGGAACCACCGCCATTCCTGGACCAGGGGAACCTATCACGAGTACCTCCGTTTTCTCTGGATTCAGCTTGAGTCGGTTTTCCCTCATCCAGCCCATTACTGACTCCAGACAGGCCACGAGAGGAGAGACACCATCCCCGGTCACTGCATCAGTCGGAGACATAGAGAAAATTATTTGGGTGTCATCAGCGTATTGATAACCCCGCGCCCCATGTCTCCGGATGATCTCTCCCAGCGGTTTCATGTAAATGTTAAATAGCATGGGAGACAGAATGGCTCCTTGAGGGACCCCAGTTATAAGGGCCCTCTCATCGGAGCACACGTCTCCCAGCTGCACCATCTGGGACCTCCCGGAGAGGTAGGACCGGAACCACTGGAGCGCAGTGCCCCCGATTCCCACCTCTGCCAGGCGCCCCAGAAGGATACCATGGTCTATGGTATCGAAAGCCGCTGAGATGTCCAAGAGCACCAACAGGGACACGCTTCCCCTGTCGATGCCCAGACGGAGATCATCGACCAAGGCGACCATGGCCGTCTCAACCCCGTAACCCGCCCGAAAGCCAGTTTGAAATGGGTCCAGATAATCCGTATCATCCAAGACCGCCTGAAGCTGGATTGCAACCGCCCTCTCGATCACCTTCCCCAGAAATGGCAGCAGCGAGACTGGCCGATAATTATTATGTACCAGGGGGTCAAGGGAGGGCTTTCTTAATAAAGGTTTTACAGTGGCCAATTTGAGATCAGATGGAAATTGCCCTTCCCTCAAGGATGTATTAATGATCCGGCGTAACAGTGAAGTCACTGCCGGTCCCCCCTGGGCTGCTAGCCACGAGGGACAGGGATCGAGAGAACAGGTTGTCTTCCGAACACTTCCGAGGATCTTGTCCACATCCTCGGTACTTACCAACTCAAACCGATCCAGTTTAACAAAGTCCACGGAGGCTCTGGATGCCTCTACCCTAGGTTCTGCTTGAATGTCGGCGTCAAGACCTTCGCTTATCCGAGAAGTTTTATCCGCGAAGAAGTTGTTAAATTGGTCACAGCAGGCCTTAGAAGGTTCAAGGATCTGGTTCGGGGCAGGAGGGAGCCGAGTTAGCTCCCTGACTACCCTGAACAACTCTGCTGGACGCGACTCCGCGGACGCGCCACGAGCAGCATAGAACGAATTCTTAGCTGCTCGTATCGCCTCTCCGTAGTCCACTAACAGTTGGTCTAGGAGAGTCTTGTTGTTTAAGCGAAGGTGTTTCCGCCAACGGTACTCTAGCCGTCGCAGCTCCCGCTTCCTTGCCCGGAGATCTTCCGTATACCAGGGCTTACGTTTGGAAGCGGGTCTGAGAGGGCGCTTGGGAGCGATACTGTGTATAGCCCTTGAGAGACCGGTATTCCAAATACCAGTCAGGGCATCAACAGAGTCGCCGTCACTTCCAACCATGTATATCCCTCTAGGGCTTCCTGGAACCGTTCAGGTTCCATTAGCCTTCGAGGGTGGACCATCCTAATAGGTCCACCACCCCCGGGAGGGATCTGGGTAGAGACCTTGATTTTCGCCTCAACCAGGAAATGATCCGTCCATGGCAGGGGGGAAATATTAGTTATTTCCGCCCACGGATTTTCCGCATCCGAACAAAAGACCAAATCGAGAGTATTACCCGCACAATGCGTAGGACCCACAATCAGCTGGGACAGGCCCATGGCCGCCATGGTATCCATGAATTCGCGAGCTGCACCGGGTGGAACATAGCTGGCCGTGAGGGAGATGTTGAAGTCGCCCAGGACAAGTAGCCTGGGCGTCTCCAGCATCAGTTCAGCGACCAGCTGTGTCAGCTCGTTAAGGGAGTCCGTTAGCGCATGGGGTGGCTGATACACCAACAGAATCCCTAGACTGTCCCTCGCTTTTAGGGTCAGGTAGATACACTCGATATAGGACGTCTGTCGGATGTGGTTCCTAGTGAGGGACACGGTGTTCCTATGTATCAAGGCCACTCCCCCCCCCGCCCACCTAACCTGGGCTGGTCCTTCACCGAGAACCCGGCAGGCAGGGCCTGAACCCACACAGCATCCCCTTCAGACCCAAGCCAGGTCTCGGTAATGCAAGCCAGATCGCAACCTTGGTCCTCCAACAGATCGTGGAGGATGTGGGACTTGTTGTTGATCGATCTGGCGTTGCACAGGAGCAGCAACAGGGTTTGTGGCACGGTTGGAGTGACCCTCAGGTCCCTTAGGTTGGGAGGGGGACAGGAAGGAGAGATAGATATAACGCATCGATCTCGCCTTCCCCTGGAACGCAAGTCCCTCCTCCCACCGCCATACCTCCCTCTGCCCCACACTACCTCAATGGGAGCTCCGCTCAAAGCGATGTTATCCCCTTCCTCCCCAGCCCATGCATCCCCCGCATCCATGACCTCCCCCCACCCTTCTCCAGCAACTTAAAGAGCAGAGGTTAGCCACGTCAGGCATCCTCTGCTCTAGGCTAACCCATAACCTCCCTAGCCCAGTAAAAACTGCGCAGTAAAAACTCCCTGTCTTCCCCCCAGATGTCTTTAAAGGGCCCACTCCCGGCTGCCGCAAAGCGCCAAAGCAGCCTAAAAAAAGAGTCCCGCAACAGTGCCCTTCCAGTCCGTGGGCGGCTCTCCCGGGGCGGTGCGCAGTTGCGCACCTCCGACACCCCGGGAGGAGGCTGCCCGGCAGAAGCGCGGCTCTGGCTGCGGAGTCCGGCGAGGAGGCGGAGGGGGCGTGGCAGGAAGGTCCGGAACGCCGGCTTTTAAGCTCGCCGCTCTCACCTGGCGAGCACTCTCCCTGTCTTCCCCCCAGATGTCTTTAAAGGGCCCACTCCCGGCTGCCGCAAAGCGCCAAAGCAGCCTAAAAAAAGAGTCCCGCAACAGTGCCCTTCCAGTCAGTGGGCGGCTCTCCCGGGGCGGTGCGCAGTTGCGCACCTCCGACACCCCGGGAGGAGGCCGCCCGGCAGAAGCGCGGCTCTGGCTGCGGAGTCCGGCGAGGAGGCGGAGGGGGCGTGGCAGGAAGGTCCGGAACGCCAGCTTTTAAGCTCGCCGCTCTCACCTGGCGAGCACTCTCCCTGTCTTCCCCCCAGAAGTCTTTAAAGGGCCCACTCCCGGCTGCCGCAAAGCGCCAAAGCAGCCTAAAAAAAGAGTCCCGTAACGGTGCCCTTCCAGTCCGTGGGCGGCACTCCCGGGGCGGTGCGCAGTTGCGCACCTCCGACACCCCGGGAGGAGGCCGCCCGGCAGAAGCGCGGCTCTGGCTGCGGAGTCCGGCGAGGAGGCGGAGGGGGCACAGGCACAAACACAGGAGCCTCAGCTTGGCTTGGAGCTGGCTGGTGGTAATGCAGCAGGGCAGAAGAAGCCTCAGAGGCCTTGGCCCCGCCCCCTGTCCAAGTTCCTTGCCTCAGCTGCTGCCCAGATGGTAAAGGCACAGGCACAAACACAGGAGCCTCAGCTTGGCTTGGAGCCAAGGTACATTTGGCTTCCTTATCACCTAGGTGTTATCCTGCACTCTTATCTTTGATTTATTATGGCTTTCAGAGCAGTTCCAGGCGCCATATGGGGCCTTGATGAGGATCATTTTGTTCTTTAAACATTTCTGCTCTGCATCCTTTGCTGGGGCCGTTTAAATCTAATGTGGCTCTGCTTTCTACATTTCTACTTTATATTTATAAGCTGAATATTGATTATTGAAATCTATCCTTCTCAGTACCACAGTGTTGCTCAAGGAGAGGAAGGACATGCTCCTCGCAATGTGATTCCCTCCTGTCTGCTGACAGCCATGGAGGACAGGCAGCAACCTCAATTTGGTGCCAATGCTGAGGGTGATATGTGTTTTGTAGGGACTGAGGTTGCTCCTCAACTGCGCAGTTTAGGACGGCATTGCCACCGTTTGAGGCTATGCTCTGGATCGTCTTCAACTCCATGGAAGTTTTCAGCAGTTGGCTTCCATGGTCATTAACAGTAGGGATCCTGAGATATCAGAACCTGGCAACCTGGAGCCTGAGAAAGCTCTCAGCGATTGGGGTCCCAGGCATATCCTCAGAGGGGACCCAGGGGCAGTGGAAGATGGCAAACTGGAGGCTGAGAACGTCATTGGTGGTGCTGGTGACAGTTGCAACGGCCCTGTTGGGTATCACTTAAGAGCCTCATGCTTCCTAGAAGTGGCTCAGGCATGAGAGGTGGCAATTTGTGCAATGTCACTCCATCATTCTGCTGTCAATCCAGGAGCAGAGTGTGGTACTGGGCAGCCATCTGTCCAGTTCTGGTGCTGATGCTGGAGTTGGTCTCCATCTCTTACGGACCAAGATTGTCCCTCACTGCACGGTTTAGGAGGGTGATGCCAACATTGGAGACTACGCTCTGGGTCTCGTCTGCAACTCCATGGAAGTTTTCATCAATTTGCCTTCATGGGTCATTATCAGTTGGAATTCATACTGTAGTTGTGGAAAGTCACAGGTGGACGATGCCCCTGTTTTCGCTTAGGAGTCTGACGCTGCCTGGATGTTGCTCAAGGATAGGAGATGGGGATTGGCCCAATGCCACGCTGCCACTGTGCTGCTAGTCCAGAAACAGACAATTCGGGGAGGGTCCTGACACACTCAGGGGACCTCCTGTGCCCTGGCATCATTCATGACACCCTCCGAAGGCTGTGGGCAAGGGATGGGTCTAAGGTTAGGGTTGGGCGAAAGAGCGGTTTTGCCAGTTGTCGCCCGGTACAATCCGCACTCCATTCACCCTCCATTGACACGGCCGCTAGCACTACACCTCTTTCTCAGCTCTTCCGCGTCCTGAGGTCTTGTTCCTGGGTTTTCCACCACCGTTTACTACAGCTGTTGATAGATCACTTCCACTTACTCCTCTGCTTCAGTCGGTGAAAAGAAAACCAGGAAACCCTCCAAATTTAGGGCAGGGGCTGAAACGGCACGGCCGCTAAATCTTCCTCTCAGCTTCCCAGGAAAAGCTCCATCGCTGCCGAAGGCGGCAGACAGCGGGACCTCGGTTTTCATAACAATAATATGATTTATTCATATCCCTCCTTTTCTCGAACGAATCGAGGCGGGTTAGACTCAGGACAAAAGGACATACATAAAAGTTTGCAACACGATACCATAAATCTGAATTCTATCCCTACCCCTGACATAAATGAACCCGGCACTATTAAAACGATATTAAACATTACATTAACAAACATTACATTGACAAACAATGATAAAAACGACAAGGAGTGGTGTTAAATAATATCACTGTGAGGCCTGGTCATAGAAGGGAAGAAGAGGGGGATCATGGCACACGTTGCCTCTCTCCCCGACACATTTTGTCTCTATCTATTTTGTCTATCTATTTGTCTATATGGTGCAGAAGTATGTGGCTTAGATACCAACCTTGGCAAAGCCTTGGAAATAATACAGAACAAGTTTATCTGAATACTTTGCGCCCCACGAACTGGAACCGCTGCAGCTTTCTTGCGCACCGAATCTGGCTGCCCATCCGTTCAAACAAGAGTCAACTGGGCACAGATAAAGTACTTCAAGCCAATTGCCACCTTATCAATTGATTGTCTCCCTGCGTTGCGTTACATGGAAATGTGTCACAACCAGTTCTGGAAATCAAGTCTTCAGATTCTTCTCCATAGTTATCGCTTCTTTGGGACGAACACGGTTTTTGGCACAGATAAGAGGCAATGAAGAGACTGGCGATTCTGGACCATGCAAGAGGAGATTTACGGTCAATCAGGACCTCAGAATTTTATCCCCGTGGTTCTCCTTTTTGGAAACCATTTGAGAGCCAGATATTTGGCCAAACGTAAACTAGCTTTAAAAATGGCCTTTACTGTTGTTACCCAGGCTGTTTTATATAAATTTTGACCCCTGGCCAGACTCCAAGCCTGTCCTCCATTACTGGCAAAGCGAGAGGACATGTACGCCTCCCCTAAGGGAGTTCCCATATTAACATCTCAGAGGGTCCAGGGAAGTCGCATGAAGGGATTATCTCAAGGCTGGGAAGAGTAAAAGGATTGCCTTCCTTGAAGCTATCAACCTCCTCCTCGAACCAATTGTCTGAGTGGCATAAGCCCTTTATATTATCTAAAGCAGACATCCAGGTGAAAAGAAAATCTTTAGAACACCTTTGTTTCGGCCAAGCCAGCCTCTTTGCCCCAGGCCAGATTTGGCCTATAAAAAGTCCCCACTTTTGCTGCTCAGCGCACCATTTACAAGGTCTACTTACTCCACGTCAGTCGGACCTCTGTTCTGGTAGCCGGCATTTCTGCTCAAACCCAGGTTGCGGAGCAGGCTTGTCTCACTGTCCATCACCCCATTCGCTTCCCAGAGGGAATCTACATTCTGGTAAGCATCTCCATTAGTAACGCCTGAAATCTGTTCCCATCTTCCAACCCTAATTTCCCTGAGTCCTGAGTGTGTGTGTGAGTGTATGCGCAACGCATGTGTTTTTCCCCTATTTCAATAAATTAGACATCTAGTTATTAATATCCGTCTCAGCTTTATTTATTGGGATCCCCTGGTCTACTCCGTATAAATATCGGGAGGGCGATCTTGGTGGGCTCTTGTAGCCAGCCCCCTCTTGCAATATTTGGACTAATAACAACATAATAAAATTCCCCTACGGACCCTTGGCTACACTGTCTGCGATTGCAAGTAATGCCAGCTGCGGTTTCAGATGGACGCTGCAACAAAGTGCCCTTTGAGAAGAGGCTGTGCCTCTGCCATCGGTCTCAGTTGAAGGACGTTGTCCATTTCATGCCAGTTTCTCCATTGCATAGCAATCCTAGAGAGAAATTCCTAAGAGCCTGGAATGACTGGGCCAGCAGTCATTTGAGGACTTCTCTCAGACAAGGAAGGCTTAAACTGGGGGAGGTCCCTGCTATTGAGAGTTTGCATCACTTGCAAATGAGATTCACATCATAGTTGACCTAAGGCCCAACTGACCAAAGAGAGGTAATCCAAAGTGGGGCAGGCATATATGTCATGTTTCTCCTTTCCTGGCAATTGACGGAGATCTCCAAAAGCAGTGTGTTTCATTTTCAGCGCAGAAAGGTTGCCAGCCACCAACCCAGGCGAGTCCGAAACCGAAGACCTTCTGTCCTGATTCTGCTAGGGCCCTGTTTTGTCTCTCCTGTTGCTAGATCGGCAATGGAGATTCACACACCTGCCAGTGGCTTTGTTGAATTTCCAACCCTGGGCCTCGCAGTGTTTGGAGTCACGCCGGCAGAGACGCTTTCTGGTCCCTGGATCCAGCCCCCTTTTCCTGTCCAAACAGGGAGTGCAAAGCGGCCGATGGCTGTCTCCCTCCAGGCTCTGAAGACCTCTGTCTCTCTGGGCAGATGTTCTGCATAGAGCAGTGATGGGCAACCTTTTCGGCGTGGTGTGTCACTTCGACAAAAAAACATCATTTTGCACAATTTATAGTTTAAACTACAAAAATGTGTAATTGCAATATATAACTGTATTTAATAAACCAGCAGATTCAACACACTGAAGCAACTAACCACACCAGAAATCATCAATTCATGCTCCAGCTGCCTTTCAAAGGCGTTGCTACAACCTTCTCCCAAAAAGTCTTCTAGGGTCCCTCCCTCTGAATCTGTTAGCAGGCCAAATTGACAGGCAGTTCCCAGATATATTGCACAGAGGAGAATCTCAAGAGTAAAACAGCCCCTTGCTCTAATCCTTCCAATAAGATCCTGAGCTTTCCTGGAGTAGGCCAGCCAACACCTGCTTAGATTTTACCCTGCTTGCATTTGGAGCAAGCAAGCAAGCAAGGGCTTTTCATGAGAAACAACATGTCAAGTGAAGTCTTTTTAAACAGAGTATTAATATCTCAAGACTTTTCTGCCTTAAAATAACCAGTGATCATCATCCCACAAGCTGCCACTTACGCATCAGGAGGCAGGCAGAGTAACCCTGAGAAGGGAGAGAACAGCTACTTCCAACCTCAACAAGGTGGTTTTCCCATTCACTTTAAAGCAGAACATCTCAGTTTGGGATTATCCCCCAGCCGTCCTCCTTTTCCTCCTCCGAATAAATGAAAGGTTTAGCAAATCCCGTCTAAGTATTTTTGCCCACCTTCTTCACCAAAACGAAAATCCATAGCAACCTCGGACAGCCAAGTGCCAGAAAATCTCAGAAATGCCTCCCCCTCTCTTGGCAATAATAATAATAATAATAATAATACAGCATGGCACAGTGATTTGATTGTTGGATTATGACTCTGGAGACCAAGGTTCAAATTTCAGCTCAGCCATAAAACCCACATGATGGCTTTGGGCAAGAAGTCACACACTCTCAGCCTCAGAGGAAGGCAATCACAGACAAACCTCCTCTGAGTAAATCTTGCCAAGAAAACCCCATAAGGTCACCATTAATTCGAAAAGGATTTGAAGGCACACAACACACACACACAATGAATTTAATAGCATACAATTTGCTGCCCTTTCCTGATAGACCCCAAATCTATTGCCTGAAGCATCTGCCTCACAGAATGGCCCAATGGGACCATCATCATCGCCGCTGTCTATACACACTTTACCAGGAATGGCACTGTCAAACTGAACTATGTCTCCAAAGCAGATGCAGCCTAAGAGAAAGAAAGGTTCTCCCTTCCAGACCCTTTTGCCTCCTGATTTCCCATGCAAACATGGCTAGGTCTCCGAAGCCTCCCTTTTAAGTGACTGGTGGTGGGGCTGCATCCACACTGCAAGAAACAATCCGGTTTGACACTGCTTTAACTCCTCCATGGCTCCATGTTGTCCAAAGTGACCGCTAGATGCCATACCTGCAAAAGAGGAGGACAAGGCACCCCAAAACCTGGGACCTTCAAGGAAAAGAAACATATTTGTAGCCTGCTATCAAAGGAAAGCTCAAAACACTCATTCAGGATGGAGGTTGTTTTGGGAATCCCTCCTGGACAGAAGGAAGGTGAAATGGAGGGCAGGTCCTGGAAAAGGAGGACTACGTCTGGTCACCCGGAAATTAAACCCATGCTTCTTATTCCTGCTCAAAATGGAGGTGCTTTGGGGAAATTTCTCCTGGATAGAAGCAAGTTTGAAAATGCAGGACGTGTCCTGGAAAAGGAGAGGAGAAAGCCCTGTCGGTATGGAAGTTCCCAGAGTTGGTTTCATGGCAGTTCAAGCGGTGAAAAGCATCCACACTGGAGACATAACCCGGGTTGGCAGCGCTTTAACCCTTTGTCTGGCTGAAGGCTATGGAATTCTGGGAGTTGGAGTTTGTTGTGGGGCCCAGAGCGGAGCCTTTCATGGGTTTCTTCTGCCTTCGCTTTTGACCCTTTAAATGTCCCTCTAATAGGAAGTAAATGAGGTATGTTCTGTCTCTAGGGATTTCAGTGGTAGTCTTCTTAGGCTGGGACACTTTTGGAAGGAAAGAAGCCTCTTTTTCATTATTTTCTTGATGGTTGACTCTTTCTATCCTAAATGAGAAGCTTGTCTGTTCCTCTAACTCTAACTCGCTGTATTTCAATGCAAAATACACTGCCTCTGTCTCTACAATTAAAAATATCGTACGTTTCCCAAAAATACCTTGGCTCCCAAGGCTGCTAAGGACTGCCTCCATGGATGGGAGCCTTTGGGGTCTTCCGATGCCCCTTCCCTCCCTCTGAGGGCCCAGTCTCTCCTGCGGAGGAAGGCAGGGATGGTGGAGTCTGGGAGGGAGACAGACGGCAGTCATGATTGATGGCACTGGTTTCCTCCGTAGTTGGGGCCCGAGAAGTAAAGTACGCCTTAGATTTCTATGAAGGAAGTATACCAAGATTCAGAAAGATGTAGAAGGCCAAATATCCCACCTTTCCTGAATTTTGCCCCTCGCTCTTTATTGGTCTACTTTTGGGCCCCAAGCCTTATGTACTCAGAAGGACTAAGGACTCTCTGGCCAAAAGGGCTCCTGGAGTGCCTTTCACGTGTTTTCTTGGAGGTTCCTGCCTCAGTCTTACAGTCTTCTGTGGGGGGACCAAGTCCAGCAGAGACTGTCTATTCCCTCATCCACAGCTGGGGCTGATGGAGATTAGAGTCCGTTTTGTATTTCTTCTCTCCCTCGGTGGTCGGAGCAGGGCCTTTCTTTGCCTGATTCTGGGGCTGGATGCGATGGAGCTGGGCCTGACTCTTCTTCCTCCTGACCTCAGAGGTGGGATGTCCATGGAGCAAACCAAGAGGCTGGGGGGCCTTCTGTCCGGGAGGCTTTGGTTGTGAGTTCCTGCATGGCAGAAGGGGCTTGGACTGGATGGCCCTTGGGGTCCGGATCCTTTCCTTTCTTTGTGGGATTAGGGGTTAGAGATAGGAGTTAGAGCTAGGGTAAAGGGGCTACGGTGGGGTCAGGGACAGGCCTGGATTGTGATGACAGCCTTTTCATGCTTTTCTTCTGCCTTCGCTTTTGATGCTTTAAATGTCCCTCTATGGGAGGTAAATTTGGTCTTGTTGAGTATTTTGGGATTTCAGTGGTAGTCTTCTTAGGCTGGGGCACTTTTGGAAGGAAGGAAGCCTCTTCTTCATGACTTTCCTGATCGTTGACTCTTTCTATCGTAAATGAGAAGCTTGTCTGTTCCTCTACTCTAACTCCCTGTATTTCAATGCAAAATACATCGCTTCAGTTTGTACGATTAGAAACTTTCGGCTGTTGCCCAAAGTACCTTTACTACCAAGGCTGCTCTATGACTGCCTGCATGGATGGGAGCCTTTGGACATCTTCTGATGTCCCTTCTCTCCTTCCGAGGGCCCAGTCTCTCCTGCGGAGGAAGGCAGGGATGGTGGAGTCTGGGAGGGAGACAGACGGCAGTGATGACAAGATGGCACTGGTTTCCTCCGTAGTTGGGGCCCGAGAAGTAAAATACACCTTAGATTTGTATGAAGGAAGTATACCAAGATTCAGAGAGATGTAACTGCGGAAGAAAACCCTATATAGAAACATTTCTTTGAAGTTTGGGGGAAAGATTCAAGACGGTCCAGGGGAAACATCATGTAAAAGTGTATCAAATGAAAAGGGGGAAGGTGTGAAAGGTTGTTTTGTACCAAATAGCACAAAGATTGCATGTTCTCAAAGGAGCCAAACTGCTTACGGCGCCAAAGGAGCGTTTCGCGGTTGGTTTTATCGGAGCACTTTATTCCTTCCCCGTTCTCTCTCTCTTCCTCCTCCTTCAAACGTTCGCATGTAAAATACTTGCAGTACAACTTAGTAAATACTATAAACGGATATAAGCGACATAGACTCTCATGGACTTTCTGAATAAAGTGGAACTAAAACCATTCAATAAACAGCAAAATCTATAACATTATGCCAAAACAACAAGAGCGAGTCTAACGAACTTATCTGTGAACGAAGTGAGTTAAGCGGTGGTTAGCGGTGTCCTGTTGCAGACCTCTCTCTTATTAATATTATACGTGATGTTAATATCGTTGGCTTGGTGCAAATTAATATTCCCTCTTGGGACGTTTTCGTAGAGAGAGAGAAGGCCGTACTCTGGTCAAAATCCCTTGAGTCTTAGACTTCGCCTGCGAAGGCCTTCTGCTGGTCTCCTGGGCTCTCTGTAGGTAACCTGGACTACATTTGGATTTAGGTCTCTGGGAGCAGGTCCCATTTCCACAGGCACGACGAGGTCGGCTGCTGGGGCCGGTGTCCTGTTGCAGACCTCTCTCTTATTAATATTATACGTGATGTTAATATCGTTGGCTTTGTTACCCATGCTGCTCCATATATATTTTGGTATAAATGATAACCCTTATTGACCCCTAGATGAACTCTAACGGCCTGTCCTCCATTGCCAGCAAGGCATGAGGACATGTACATACACCCCTGAGGGGCACCCACATCATCATATCTAGAGAGTCGCATAAGAGGATTATCATATGACCAGGAAGAGCAAATGTTTGCCTTGCCTGAGGCTCTTGCCCCCTCCCCAGGTCTGTTGTCCGAGCAGCTTAAGACCACTAAGACAATCAGACAGGGACATCCAGGTGAAAAGCAAGTAATTCAACACCTTTGTTCTCACCATCAAGCACCTTTGCCAGAAGCAAGATTTTGCCTATAAATACTCCCAGATTTGCCTGTTCACTGGGCCAGTCTGGATTTCAGGGGGAAGCTCTGTCCCCTTGAACCCTGACCTGGCTCCTGGCTCCTGATTCCTGGCCAGTCATTCCATGGCTGAGCCTCATGCCATCCTCATCATATTCCATTTGGATTCCTGGAGGGAGTCTACATTCTGGTACGTATCACCCCAGTGATGCCTAAAATCCTATTCCATGCTCACCTATGCTTTTCCTGAGCCTTGTATATGTGTGTGTATGCTAGTAAATCGTATGTGTTTTTCCCCTTATAAATAAATTGGTTATTAATTCTAGAAGTCTGTCTCAGCTCCATTTATTGGGATCCCCTGGGCTACTCCGTATACATATCGGGAGACGATTCTGCAAGGGCCGTCGTAGCAGGCCCCCTCTTGCAATATTTGAGCTAATAACAATAATAGCTTGGTCCAAATTAATATTCCCTCTTGGGACGTTTTCGTAGAGAGAGAGAAGGCCATACTCTGGTCAAAGTCCCATGAGTCTTAGACTTCGCCTGCGAAGGCCTTCTGCTGGTCTCCTGGGCTCTCTGTAGGTAACCTGGACTACATTTGGATTTAGGTCTCTGGGAGCAGGTCCCATTTCCACAGGAACGACGAGGTCGGCTGCTGGGGCCAGTATGCTGATCTCTACGGGCCAAACAAGATCGAGTCTTGGAGGGAGAGCCGGCTTCTCAAGAAACCAATCTCCTTTCTTAATTCTTTATTCTCCTTTGAGAGCCTGGTTAGTTCTGGAAGATCCTTGTTTGAATTGCATTCCTTCGGAGGCTGTGGTCCTAGAAAGGCCGTGTCCTCTAGGGATGCCACCTTCTCCCAGGACCTTCCTCCATTCTTCTGGGATGAACCTTGCCATAATACTCTTGTTCCTGAAAGTTCATTGATTCTGAGGAATGCCTCTTTTTCTCAAGGTCTTTTTCTGTTGTTCCAAATTGTCCCAGGTTATATTCTTCTGCTAGAAGTAAGTCTCGTCTTATGGGACTTTCAGATCTGGGGAAATGGGATACCGTTCCCTCTTCTTTGACTGCCTCTTCTTTTTACATCTTCTGTCTTATGAATCCTCAGGAAATACCTTGTCGCCATGATTTTTGGACCGTTGGGCAAACCCTCCACTTTGTGGAATAGAGACCCTTCCTCTTTTTGGGATTTCCATCATCGGTCACTAAGGCTTTGGTTTGTTTTCTTTCATTTTGTGGGTGTAAAGTACCATCGGTTGGAGAGTTTCAAAAAGCTTTCTCTCAGATCTTGCGAGGCTGTAAATGAATTGAATGAAGGAATGAATGGATTTATTACGGCACAAGGCCCACCGCACCAGTAAATGAATCGGCTTTCCTCCCTGTGTCTTCCAATCTTCTCAAGGCATTGGGTGTCCTATATCTCTTGCCCAAATTATCATCCAGTCCTTGATATGTCCTTCTTCTAGTTCCCTTTGTAAACATATTTCATAAAGCCTTTCTCCTTTATCTGGCGACCTCAATATTTTATCAGTTTCGTTTGCATTAGGTTGGATTTCATCTTCTTTTATACCTTCTTTAAATCTGCTTTTTATCTGTTAATAGTAAAACCATGTTAATTTGATGTTAGCTTTCTCCAAATCATCTCTTTCTGGGAAATAGCGTTCTCCTTTCCTATTTTCCTTTAATAAGTCTTCGTATCGTAACCATTTTCCTTCTCTTCCTCTTTGAAAAAAGGCCTTTTGGGTGGAAATCCAGAGTGGAATTTCATTGCAAACGTTATTTTTTACGTGGATCCAAAGTTTTATGAGGGATTTTCTGATCAGGTGGTTATTAAAGTCTATTGATTTGGGATTTGTTTTACCAAACACACGCAGGCCGTCCAAATCGATTTTGTATACCTTCCAAATCTATTAGCTTTTGGTTATCCAAGTTTAAGCTGTTTTGTATCCGGATCATACAACATACTTGATGATCTATTTTGAAGTTTGGTAATGCCTTTCCTCCTCTCCTTTTATCATCTTGTAAAGTGGACAGTTTAATTCTTGGTTGATTGCCTTTCCATACGAATTTTCTTATCTCTTTGTTCCATTTCTTTCGTTATTATTGGGAGAGTCATTAGTAAATACAGTACTTTCGGTAGAAGATTCATTTTCCCGCTTCCAAGCAGTGATATATGTTCATCTTATTCCATCTGATTAGGTCTTGTTTAATTTCTTCCCAAAGCTTTTTGTAATTGTCTTCCAAGAGATCTGTGTTTTTATTCCAAATCCAGATGCCCAAATGTTTGGTTTTATTCGTTACGATGCAATCCCTGCTTTTAATCGGTTCCTTCTGTTCTTTTTTCGAGGTGTTTTTAGTCATTATCAATGTCTTTTCCTTTTTCATCTTAAAGCCCAAGCGTTCTCCAAAAGTTTGGGTTTCTTGAAATAGCTCTTGAATATGGTTTAGGGGATCTTGAAGCGTTACAACAATATCATCGGCATAGGCTTTGACTTTCGATTCGTTCGTCTTTATTTTTGTGCCTTCTGTTTTCTTGTTTTCCTTTATCTCCTTTATTGGAATCTCAGCTGTGATGATGAATAGCAAAAGTGAGATTGGAAAACCTTGTCTTCTTTCTTTATAAAGCCTAAATTCCTGACTTTTCCCCCCATCGATCAAGAGTCGGGCCCTTTGGTCTTTACAAATCTGTTGAATACGCATAATGAAGAACAGACCGATGTTTGCACATAGACGCACCCAGAACATCAAGAATAAATTGGTGAGGGCAAACAATGCAAGTCCTGCTGAACAAATGAATTTGGCAGCCAAAGGACATTACATCTGTGGACAATAAAAAGTTTTTTGTCAATACTGCTGATGTTAAAAGATGTGACTTGTATAAATTTACCACATGTGCGAGCAAAAATGTCATCTATGTGATGGAATGCCCTTGCAAATTGATCTATATAGGGATGACCATCAGGGAGGTTAGAACCCGGATGATTGAACATCGGAGCTGTATCAAAAACCGAAGATTGGAAGCCACTTTGGTTAAACATTTGATAGAGAAACAACATTGTTTTGATTCATTGAAGTTCTGGTGCATAGATTGGTTACCTAATATGAAGACTATTAGACCGTTACAGTTATTGGAGCTCAAGTGGATCCATTGTTTGAACTCTGAATTCCCAGGTGGCTTAAATGAAAATGTTAATTGGTTAGTCTAAATATGTTCAATTCTGCCGTTTTACTGTCCTTACACCCCTTTGCTTTCCCTTGTCTTGCTTGAGTTTTGACAGGATCAGGCTCATTGCCAGCACAGCTGCTTATATAAAGACACCCTGATAAGGAACCAAGTTCATTGTAGCTTTTGCATTTAGAGAGAGCACACTTTTCTAGGCCACTGAGGAAGGCTTCGGCCGAAACGCGTTTGGCCTCTATTTTTCCATTTTGAAACCTTTTTATAATTGCCCATACAAAGGAAGGTGTTATTTCTCACCCTTTTACTGTTTATTGGGCATTTATCCAGGGTTACTTCCCCTGGCGAGGAGAATTTTACTGTGTATATTAAATTGCCTCCGTTTTTATATATCTTTGTGGGGTAAAATTACCCTTATAGATAATATTTTCGTTTTCAGGGTTATATTCTTTTCAGAACCTTTTGGTTTGGGTTGATTTGCCAAAATGTCCCATTCCGACTTCCGGTTGAAACGCCGAGACGAACGGAGGCGGAAAGCTTCTGCTCCGTTCTCCTTTCCATTGCAGTTAGACCCGTTTAAGGTTCCAGCTATAAACATCCAGCTGGTGACCATTAGGGTACCAAGCCGGGCGAGGCTTGGGTCGAGGGTCTGCAGGAGACCCGAGAACTCGCTCTCCTCTACCCCCCGCGGGGGGGGGGCTGGTGGTGGAAGGAGGGCGGTTCTGAGAAGGTCGCAAGACAGCCGGGGCTGCAGTGTGTTGGTTCTATGACTCCAGTCTCAGGCACGACCTTTTAATTTGAGGCTACTCCTGAAGAACCCGATGGGGTAGCGTTTCTGTTGAGGACTTACTACTTGGTTTTTCGGCAGAGCCAAGACATTGAACCCAAAAGAAGGGGTCCTCTCCGCGACTTGGAAGGAAGAGTTATAGTGAGTCCTTTTAGTTTTTTTTCTTCTCTGCGCATTGTTAAAACACCTTGATGAGAGTTGCAGCTCTACTACTAGTGGAAATAGTGTGACTAATTGTTATAGAAGAATATTTTGAAGGCTATTCTACTCAGTAAAGTTTCCTATAAAGAACTGATTTGACAATTGCAAGGGAATAGCATTTTTTTTTCTGATCTCCTTTACGTGGGAACTAGTTGAATTGTGAGGAGAACAGCTGTAATCCATCGCAGCTGGGGACTTTGGAGACTGTTTGACCCGGCTGATTCAGCTGGGCTCAGAAAGAAATATTATATTAATAATATTATAATATTATTTTGACCACAACAGACACTTTTCTTTCCTTTCCCACACTACAATTGCTAAGACCTCAAAAGAATAACATTGTGATGGAGGCAGCTTTTAATAAGACTGTCTTAAATGGATACAAGAAGCGGCAAGTACAGGAAGATGAATGCAAGCGGGAATCCATATAACACAAGGCGTGACTCCCTAGATGGATTAAGCAAGCAATCAGAAACAACATCGATGATACTAGAGGAACTGAGGGACTTTAAAAGAAATTTTAAACTGGAAATCAGGGAGGAACAGAAGAGCCTAAGGGAAGAAATTAGGCGGGATATGCAACTGGAAATTGAGGGTCTCTCTGAAAAAATTGATTTGATTAATAGCGACATTGCAGAAATTAAAAAAGAAGTTCAAATAACTACAAAGAAAACAGGGGACCTGGAAAGGAAAGTATCTAAACTGGAAAGGCAACAACATCAGGAAGACTTTCTTTTACAAATTCAAGAAAAACGATATAGGGACAGAGCCATTAAGATCAGAGGGCTCCCCGAGGTAGAGGACGAAGATCTGGAGGAGAGAGTCCTACCCGCGCTATCCCAATTTTTGGATATACCGCTGGACCTGATTGAGTCACAGACAGATAAATTATTCAGAGTCAGTTCAAAAATAGCCCAAGAGAAGGGGCTCCCACGCGACGTTGTCATTTGTTTCACTACTACTAGAATAAAGGAAAAGTGTGTGCAAAAGAACTATAAGGATAATTTTGTAATTGAAGACACTCAAGTAAAAATCTTTAGAGATCTTCCTCTACAAGTTATAAAACAAAGACAGCAATATAAATTTGTGACAGCGCTACTACAGAGGAAAAATATAAGCTACAGATGGGCGAACCCGGAGGGTATTGTCTTTATGTTTAAACAAAAAAGAGTCAAGTTAAACACGGTAGAGAAAGCCAAGGATTTTTACAGATCCTTTCTTTATTCTGATTCGGGCGGAGAGGGGAAGCATCGAGACGGGAACTCGGAAGGAGCTACAGTATTGAATCAGGAAAGAAGAGACTTTCGAGACGAGCAGCAGAAGAAAGGAGAAGTCTCTCAGAGGGCTGGAATAGAACAGAGTCAACCTCTCCTCCTGAGCCTTGATCTGGGAGATTCGATCTTCTCCCCTTCAAAGACACTTGTTTCCTGATCAGGTTTTGCTATTGCTTTTCCCTCTCTTCAGCGGTTTCCTCTTAAGTGTTGGGGAATACAATATTATTATTACTATATATATATAACTTTCTTTCTTTCCTTCCTTCTCTAAAAAGAAGAGATTCATTAACTAAGGGGTAAAAAGTTATAAGAATTTATCATTTCTCATTAGGATCATAACGTAATTTTTGCTTTTTACAAAGGTTTTCAAGATAAAAATGACGATCAGATTTGCGTCCTGGAACGTAGGGGGTTTAAATAGAGATAAAAAGAGGAGACAGATTTTTTATTTACTGGAAAAGAGAGGATATGATATAGTGTTTCTACAGGAAACAAAAATAAGAAGAGGAGAGCAAAAATATCTTAGAAATCCCAACTTGGGCAATTGCTATGCACTTTCGATCAACAAAAGAAAGAGGGGCTTGGTCATCTACGTTAATAAGAAATTTCAGTCAAAAGAGCTAAGTACTGACGTTGGGGGAAGATACCAAATACTAGAAATTGATACAGGAAAAATGAAATTAATCTTAGTAAATGTATATGGTCCACTTGAAAAGAAAGAAACTTTTTATAGGAAATTGAATGAGGAATTAATGCTGTACGACCAAGGCAATGTTGTAATGGCAGGGGATTTTAATGGGGTACTAAACCCAAAACGAGATAGGAAATCTGGGGGAAAAATAAAGGACAGCCAGGGGAAACTTCCGAGGAGTTGTAGTGAATTGATCCAAGAGCATAGTTTAGAAGACCTATGGACTCACCAAAATGGGGATAGAAATGGTTTCACCTTTTACTCCGAAGCCCATAAGTCGTGGTCGCGAATAGATTTATTTTTGGTTTCAGCTCAGTTAGTTACAAAGGTTCAAGTAATGGACCTAGATCCTAGAGCTCTTTCAGATCACTGCCTGATTGAGACGTCTTTGAAGGAGGATAGGAAAGGTGATTATGTCTGGCGTTTAAGGGATGACTTACTAGAAGATGAACAATTTGTGAACAATATGAAAAAGGAAATAAAGTCCTACTTTAAGATAAATGAAACCCAAGATGTTCAATCTAAAATAGTGTGGGATGCTGGGAAGGCAATATTTCGAGGTATATTAATTAAAAAAGCATCCGAAAATAAAAAAGCGAGGGAAAAAAAGGAAAAAGAGCTACTGAGGAAACTTAAAGAGAAAGAATTCCTTCTGAAGTCTAACCCCACAAACCATAAAATTAAAAATGAAATAAAGATCCTCCAAAAACAGACACAAAGTAAAATCTGTTTAGAGAGAGCTCAGGACCTAAGGAAATCTAGGCAACTTAATTTTGAAAACGGGAACAGAGTGGGAAAGTGGCAAGCGAGAAAATTGAAAAGACCGAAAGAGCAGAGAGCTATTACCAAATTAAGGACAGATAAAGGCTTGATGACTTCCCGAGAAGGTATTGAGAAAGCCTTCCGAAATTTTTACAAGGATTTTTATAAAGACCCTGGTGGCAAAAGGGGTCAAAACTTAGCTTTAAAGGAATATTTAAAATCAAATTTCAAATTCCGGATGAGGATAGAGATAAGCTAAATGCAGAAATATCGAAACAGGAGATACTGGCTGCAATTTCAAACGGAGCTGTTAAATCCCATGCACAAGGTATTTAATCAGATAGAGTCAGAAGGCATTCCCCCTTCGTGGGAAGCAGCAAGTATCTCTCTCATCCCTAAAGAAGGGAAAGATCCCCTATTAATTCCTAACTACCGTCCAATAAGCCTCCTAAATGTGGACTACAAAGTTTTTGCTTCTATTCTTTCATCTAGACTTAAAGGCATCTTAAATAAGGTTCTCGGTAGAGAGCAGAATGGCTTTCTACCGGGGAGGCAAATAAAGGACAACATCCGGCCGATCATAAACTGCCTTGAATATTACCATGTCCACAACGATGAGAAGTGTGCAGTGATTGCTTTGGACATGGAAAAGGCCTTTGACTCTTTGAGATGGGATTTTTTGTTAGAAACTCTTCATCATATAGGATGTGGGAAAACCTTTATAGGCCAGATAAAAAATATATACAACAAACAAAGCGCTTTGGTTATGGTAAATGGGGAATTAACTCCCGAATTTGGCATACATCGGGGGGTAAGGCAAGGTTGCCCTATAGCTCCACTACTTTTCTTGATTGCCATGGAAGTTTTGATTCTAGCTATTAATCTAAATAAAAATATAAAAGGCCTGAAGAAAGGGGGTTACGAAATAAAATCCAGAGTCTTCGCGGATGACGTTGCCCTGATATTGGAGGAACCGAACCAAAGTATAGGACACCTACTCCACGAATTAGACCGTTTCAGGTTTTTTTCAGGATTAAAAGTAAACAAGAATAAAACGGCCATGTTAACAAAGAATCTAGCGAAAGAGGAAGTGGAACTTCTAAGGAAGGAATCTGGCTTTATAGAGGGGAAAAAACTGAGGTATTTAGGAATCTGGCTTGCAAAGGATAATCTGAAATTGTTTGAAAATAACTATACTGAGATGTGGAAAGGTATCCAGGATGATTTGAGAAGGTGGAATCGTTTAGATCTTTCTTTATTGGGGAGGATATTATGAAATTATGTTTCTATTGCAAAACTTGCCAATCATGATAACAGATAATGTCTTTAGAAATTGGGAAAGTGAACTTAGAAAATTTGTGTGGAGAGGACAAAGGCCCAGAATTAAAAGGTCTGTGTTAAAGGACGCGAGGCAGAAAGGGGGATACTCCCTCCCAGATTTTCGTATCTATTATTGGGCTTGCAGCTTGGTTTGGCTGCAACCCTGGATTAAGCTAAATGACCCCTTTACTTTAAATTTGGAAAATACCCAACTGAGATATGGCTGGCATGCTTTTTTATGCTATAGAAAATGGAAAGACAATAAGGATTTTGATAACCACCCGTTTAGGAAGTCGTTATTAATTACATGGATGAAGATAAACAAGTTTTTTTATTTTAAGTTACCGTTATGGACCTCCTCACAAGAGGCATTTTATGGGAGATGGCATACCAATAGCAAATGGCTCATATATAAACATTTACTAAACTCTGAGACTACAGGGAAACCCATCCCCAAAACAAGAGAAGTGCTATCAGAAGAGGGGTATAATTTATCATGGTTTAATTTTTTTCAAATTATGCAAAAGTACAAAGAGGACGACAAATTAATTGGGATTGAAGACTCCTTTAATGAATTAGACAAGATTTTATGGCATACAGAAGAGAAAAAAAAAAGATAGCAAACTTATACAAGTTATTATTGGATCGATCTTTGGAAAAATTCACTGTTAAGGATTATATGTTGAAATGGGCTAAGGACATAAATAGTGCTATACAAATGGAGGAATGGGAGTCAGCTTGGAAAAGGACAGAGAAGTTCACGGTAGGACAAAATCTAAAAGAAAACCACCTTAAGGTAATGAATAGGTGGTATGTTTCCCCGTGGAAACTAAAGAAAATGTCTAATGTATCCGATGGAAAATGTTGGAGATGCCATGCAGAAAAAGGTACATTGTACCATATGTGGTGGTCTTGTCCGGAGATCCAGAAATTCTGGTCACTGGTACATAAATCCTCACAACGGATATTAGGTATCCAAATTCCACTGAACCCAAAATTATTTCTTTTGAATATTACCTCTGTTCTAGACCCTAAAGATGAACCACACAATTGGAGATTAGTTTTATATTTAGTCACTGCTGCCAGAACTGAGATAGCTAAACTTTGGAAATCCAGCATCGTCCCTTCATGGGAAAGCTGGATGATGAGAATTAACGAATGCAGAGAAATTGACGTCATATCCTGTTATGTCCAAAACCGGAGCAACAATAAGAGGAAAGAGGATTGGAAGAAGGTATTGGTACAATGGGAAAAGGAATGGAATTTGGATATTTCCTTGATCGAACTGTAATTTATTCAATATTGGCTTTATAGAATCATAGAATCATAGAATCATAGAATCGTAGAGTTGGAAGAGACCACTAGGGCCATCCAGTCCAACCCCATTCTGCCATGCAGGAAATCCAATTCAAAGCATCCCTGACAGATGGCCATCCAGCCTCTGCTTGAAGACCTCCAAGGAAGGAGACTCTATCACCCTCCGAGGGAGTGCATTCCACTGTCGAACAGCCCTTACTGTCAGGAAGTTCCTCCTAATGTTCAGGTGGAATCTCTTTTCCTGTAGCTTGCATCCATTGTTCCGGGTCCTAGTCTCTGGAGCAGCAGAAAACAAGCTTGCTCCCTCCTCAATATGACATCCCTTCAAATATTTAAACAGGGCTATCATATCACCTCTTAACCTTCTTTTCTCCAGGCTAAACATCCCCAGCTCCCTAAGTTGTTCCTCGTAGGGCATGGTTTCCAGACCCTTCACCATTTTTGTCGCCCTCCTTTGGACACGCTCCAGTTTCTCAATGTCCTTTCTGAATTGTGGTGCCCAGAACTGGACACAATATTCTAGGTGGGGCCTGACCAAAGCAGAATACAGTGGCACTATTACTTCTCTTGATCTAGACACTATACTTCTATTGATGCAGCCTAAAATAGCATTGGCCTTTTTAGCTGCCGCATCACACTGTTCACTCATGTTCAACTTGTGGTCCACTTGGACTCCTAGATCCCTTTCACACGTAGTTTCATTCAGCCAGGTGTCACCCATCCTATATCTGTGCATTTTATTTTTCCGCCCTAAGTGCAATACCTTACATTTCTCTGTGTTGAATTTCATTTTGTTAGCTTTGGCCCAGCTTTCTAGTTTATTCAGGTCATTTTGAATCTTGATCCTGTCCTCTGGGGTATTAGCTATTCCCCCTAATTTGGTGTCATCTGCAAATTTGATAAGTATGCTCCCAATTCTGTCATCCAGGTCATTGATAAAGATGTTGAAAAGCACTGGGCCCAGGACAGAGCCCTGTGGGACCCCACTGGTCACTTCTCTCCAGGATGAAAAGGAGCCATTGTTGAGCACCCTTTGGCTTCAGCTGGTCAACCAATTACAGATCCATGTAACAGTTCCTTTGTCTAGCCCACATTTTACAAGCTTCTTTGCAAGAATGTCATGGGAAACCTTGTCAAAGGCCTTACTAAAATCAAGATATACTATATCCACAGCATTCCCTTCATCTACCAAGCTGGTAATTTTATCAAAGAAAGAGATTAGATTTGTCTGGCATGACTTGTTTCTCTGAAACCCATGTTGACTTTTTATGATTATGGCATTGCCTTCTAGATGTTCACAGACTCTCTGTTTAATGATCTGCTCCAGAATCTTTCCTAGAACTGAGGAAGGGAAATTGGTCCTTGCCCTATGGGGATAGGAAAATAGGTCTAATCCTATAAAATTTCCTCCTCTCTTTTCCCTTTCTTTCTAGATCAGCTTACAATTGGACCATGAGGAATTTTACTCAGTCTGTACTCACTATTATCTTTTTGAGGACTCAGCACAAGATAGCTTTGATGTGTCATGTTTATTAAATCGACATTATTTTATGTAAAAAACAACCTTAAAATCTCTTGGCCTTTTTAACTGACCGAGAAGATGATTTATTAAGATAGACAATTATTGCAATTTTTATTTACTATTTGATCGATCTCTTGGTAAATCCAACAATGGACTTGGGGTACCACATTTAGACTCTGGCCATCATATTCAGACTTTGGGTTATATGAAATTAAAAGATGTTAGGTAAATGGCCACTGGAAGAACTTAAAGGAAGACGAATCGGGAATTGTAGAAATTGTTTTATTTGCTGATTTGTCTAATGGGAATTTGTTATACTTTTTGAATGTATTATTTTATGGAAAATTCAATAAAGATTATAAATAAATAAATTTAAAAAAAAAACAAAATGTCCCATTCCAAGCTGCAATTCCCTGGAGTCCGGAAAAAGGAGACCATGAAGACTAAACATCCCACCTTTCCTGATTCACGTGCCTTTGGGGTCTTTTGTCCCTCGCGGGGGATTCGCCATCTAAGCTGCGAGTAGATGTTTTAGAAGAAAGATGGAAAAGCATGTTTGGAAGAAGGAGAAGCAGCAAAATTGAGACATGCTCTCAAAATCCAAGATGTATGAAGAGAGCAAGTGATTTCTTGGTGCTCTGCAATGATTCCCAGAGAGACCAAGAAACAGATAGTCACCTCCTTGTCCCTGCCTTCAAGGGATAAGCAAAACACCCTCTTTTCCATCATCATCTGATGGAGATTTGCCAAAATGTCCCATTCCAAGCTGCAGTTCCCTGGAGTCCGGAAGAGGGAGACCATGAAGACTAAACATCCCACCTTTCCTGATTTTTGCACCTTCCTTTTTATTGGTCTACATTGTTAATGTGCATGGCATGAGCTTGCTCTCCAGCTCTCATGCCAGGCACGAAAAACAGGAAAAGGACATGAATGAATGAATGAATGAATGAGACTTTATTCATATATCGCCATTACTTCAATCACGGCGTTCAATCCTTCAATCATTAGAGCTTGCTACTGTGTGTGGGACATCCCAGTCCTAGTTGCCTGCATGTATATTTTTTTAGGCAGGATATTTGGTCCCTTAGGAGCTACAACTTACCCACAGAGACGGGATGTCCCCATACATCTTATGAGAGCCTTTCCAAGATTGTCTCATTAGTTGTACATGACCACTGAGGAAGACACATATGTCGAAACGCGTTTGGTCAACATTTACTATTTTGTCATGGGCTTACTGTATTATCCCTGTTAATTTGTTAGTCATTCTGCACTCTCTAACCTGTTGTATACCCTTTAATCTCATTCTGTGAGGCACAAATGAACTGGTATTTCATGTACTGTATATGTTCCCATGGGATTTGCAGTTTTCTGGCCCAGTACTGATTGTTCATTTTACGTTTATGTCTGTTAGGGCCTGGCCCACAGGCTTGAATTACCTTTTATAGATCGCATGCTTTGTATTTTAATCATTTTTTTTAAATACATTCATTGCATTTGAGTGCAATACACTGTTTAAATAAAATTGCCGAGTGTCCATCTCCCCTAAACTTTTTACTCATTCACCGATTAGCCAAAATGTCCCATTCCAAGCTGCAATTCCCTGGAGTCCGGAAGATGGAGACCATGAAGACTAAACATCCCACCTTTCCTGATTTACGTGCCTTTGGGGTCTTTTGTTCCTCTTGGGGGATTCGCCATCGAAGCTGCGAGTAGATGTTTTAGAAGAAAGATGGAAAATCATGTTTGGAAGAAGGAGAAGAAGCCAAATTGAGACACGCTCTCAAAATCCAAGATGTATGAAGAGAGCAAGTGATTTCTTGGTGCTCTCCAATGATTGCCAGAGAGACCAAGAAACAGATAGTCACCTCCTTGTCCCTGCCTTCAAGGGATAAGCAAAACACCCTCTTTTCCCATCATCATCTGATGGAGATTTGCCAAAATGTCCCATTCCAAGCTGCAATTTCCTGGAGTGTGGAAGAGGGAGACCATGAAGACTAAACATCCCACCTTTCCTGATTTACGTGTCTTTGGGGTCTTTTGTTCCTCTTGGGGGATTCGCCATCGAAGCTGCGAGTAGATGTTTTAGAAGAAAGATGGGAAAGCATGTTTGGAAGAAGGAGAAGAAGCCAAATTGAGACAGTCTCTCAAAATCCAAGATGTATGAAGAGAGCAAGTGATTTCTTGGTGCTCTGCATTGACTCCCAGAGATACTAGGGATGAAATAGTGACCTCTTTGTCCCTGCCTTCAAGGGATAAGAAAACACACTCTTTTCCCATCATCATCTGATGGAGATTTGCCAAAATGTCCCATTCCAAGCTGCAATTTCCTGGAGTGTGGAAGAGGGAGACCATGAAGACTAAACATCCCACCTTTCCTGGTTTCTGCTCTTTTCTGGCCTACTTTTGGGCCCAAAGCCTTATGTATTTAGCAGGACTTAGGACTCTTTGGCCAAAAGGGCTCCTGGAGTGTCTTTCACATTCTTCTTTTAGCAGTTCCTGCCTCATTCTTATGGCCTTCTGTGGGGGGACCAAGTCCACCAGAGACTGTCTCTTCCCTCATCCACAGCCGAGGCTGATGGAGATTAGAGTGTTTTGTATTCTTTCTTCTCCCTCGGTGGTCGTGGGATTCATGGGAATCCTCCTCCATAGACGCTGCCGCTGCCGCCGCCAACCAAAACCACCCGACCAACTGTGACCAGTCCACCTTTCTCTCTTTCAAGCTTGCTGTGGATGCTGGAGCTGACAGTTCAGAAACATCCAGGGAATGCAGGGTGACCTCCTTGAAAGCAGGTGAATCCTATTCAGCATGGAAACACATGAAAAGAAAAATGCAGGACATTGCAAAACAGAAGCCAAGCACACTCATAGCAAGGGAAAGTCATGCTCTTAATGAAGGATGTTTTGGAATGCCTCCTGGTCAGGAGGTCGAAACGTAGGACATGTCCTGGAAAAGGAGGACGCCTAGGCACCCTCCAGAGGAGCAGCCAGGGCCCTCCAATGCCTGGCCACAGAACGTGGTCCCTTCTCAGGCTCTATGGGGCCCTCCAGTCTGAGGGTGATCATACCGTATTATTATCCTTATCGTTATTATTCCTTAGCGTCAAAGAGGGAGGCTTCTCCACGGTTGATGTCTGAGGGACATACGCCTGAACATGGATCCTTCGTGGTTCTGGGGATATAAAAGAGAGGCAGGAAAAAGATGTTATTAATATTATTATTATTACCGTGGGATATCTGCTAGGGTCTGGTTCCAGGACCCCAATGGACCCCAAAATCTGCGGATGCTCCAGTCCCATTATATACAGTGGGGCCTTCTTATTCTTACTTAGGATGATGTGCCACAAAGCGCATTGGGGGGCATCTTTCAGTGCCACTCTTGGGGTCTCCATCCAGGACTGTTGAGAGGGCCACTTGCCAGGCTGCCAGCCAGTTCCCCCTCCAGCAGATTTGTTTGCCATTGCCCTCTTCTGAGGCTGAGCAAGTGTGACTTGCCCAAAACCGTCCAGTGGGTTTTCACGGCCGAGGAAGATTTGAAGCCTGCTCTCCAGATTAGAATCATAGTCCAAGGCTCAAACCGCTACGCTATGCCGGCTCTCCTAAGGTCCTTTACCCAAACCTTATCACCCAATGCAGATGGAGTCTAAGGGCCTGCACAGACGGGCCAAAATAAAGCTGCTTCGGGTCACTTTGGAGGTATGCTGTTTAAATGACACATGCATCTTCAGAGGCCAGAAGGCGCGCTAAAGCTGCGCTCTAGTCCTTAGTACTGGAGTGTTGCTTTGGCGTGGCTTCCAGCCTCTTAGGATGCATGCTTTATTTTGTCTCTAAGCCTCCATCCTACACTCAGATACCTGAGAATATACTCCACTGAACGTTGTGAGACTGAATATATTTATATTTCTTCTTCGTGGTCTCTGCGAATCATACAAATGGGTTGTACTGCGCCTGCGCAGTGCCTTCGGAAACTTCTGGAATCACTAGGCAAAGTACTCTTTGCAACATATAGAAACTTTTTGGCGGTAACCCCGCCCATCCCTTATAAAGCCCCTGCTTTCCCGCTCTTTCCCCAGTTCCTTTTTTCCGCCGCGTTAGCTGCTTAGGGAACTTCGCTCTTGAGAAATCTCAGTTTGGAATCACGGACCTGACCTCGGACTGTTATTTGACCACTCTTTGCTTGACCCTCAACTGACCACTTGGCTTTGACTTTGGACTCTCCGTTCTGCCCGCTCCTTCTGATTTGGCAATCTTCCCGGACCGGCACTGACCATCGGACTGTCTGACTACGAGTTGTAAGTGGACCATGCCATCGGTCCCCTTCAAGAAATGTTCCGTCTGTGGGGGTAAGATTCCTGGCCAAGACCCCCACTCCGCTTGTCTTCTCTGTTTGGGCGAGGCACATATTCCTGCATCCTGTGCCTTGTGTAAATCCCTGACACCTCAGGCCAGGAAAAATAGGGAGACTAGACTGAAGGCCGCTATCTACACGAAGGTCTTCACCACGGGCGCTATGTCTTCCTTATCTTCTTCTTCCACGGCCGTAAACCCATTGCCGACCCTGCCCAAGACTCCGGCCCAACTTGTACCCGCCGAAGCTGGGATGACTGGGGAGGTCGCCGCCACTTCATCGACTGTCCCCCGAACCTCCCTGGATGCCCCGGAGACCGAGGCCCCGGTGGAAGGCGCCCCTCGATCCTCAAAGAAGGACAAGCAGGAGAAGCGCAAGAAGGGCTCGAAGGAGGGCCGCGCTTCAGACAAGGATTCGAGCTCCCACAAGGGTTCTGCCTCGAAATCCTCTGTCTCTCAAGCCTCTACTGCCAAGGCTGTGAAATCTCCAGACCCTGCCAAGGCCCAGGCCACCGTGCCGCTGGCGCCTTCGGCCTCC
This sequence comes from Sceloporus occidentalis, assembly GCA_023333645.1. Taxonomy (NCBI): domain Eukaryota; kingdom Metazoa; phylum Chordata; class Lepidosauria; order Squamata; family Phrynosomatidae; genus Sceloporus; species Sceloporus occidentalis. The sequence goes on along the minus strand of JALMGF010000064.1, from coordinate 2,627,941 downwards.
AAAAAATCCCGTTCGAGGTCCCCGGAGGGAGGACACTCGGCCGCCAAGCGCCACCGCTCCGAGAAACGGGATATGGATGGGTCGAGACACAAGGAGGCCCCCCGAGAGCCATCGGATGTCGACCGAAGGCCTTCTGATCCCCGCTCCGCGGCAAAAGCTCTCCTGGCTTCCGAGGCCGTCGACACCCGTCCCGGGCGTCGAAGCTCTTCCCCATCTGGGTCCCGGCCTCTCTCGACATTCCGCCATGCTCCAGAGGACATCATTATGGACCTCTCTGAGCCAGCCTCACCTGCCAGCCCGAGAGACGACAGGCGATCTCCCACTCCGATGCCCACGTTGGTGGTCCACCGTGCTTTGGTACATTGGGTCGCTTCACCATCTCCTCCACACCCCTCGGAGCCCAACTATTTTTATGACGAGGAGACTAACACCTACTACATGGCGGTCTCCCATGACTCCATCAGATCCCACTTCAGTGCACCTGTCGAGAGATCTAGACCACGTGCATCCTCCAGGCCCCCCCGCACGGCTACAGCTCCGCCTAGCCGCATCTCGACAGCCACCGACCTCGAGGTCGTTGACCTTGACTCGAGGCAGGAGACATCCTCCCAGGCTCGCTACCATCCCAGAGACGACTCGGAGGCCTCGTCGGACGACGACTACCGGCCGTCTAATCAAGAGTTTGCCCAGCCGGGTGCAGTGTCCCCTTCGGACGACGTACGCACGTTTGCCGAGCATGTGATCAAGATGGGAAATGCTCTGGACATCCAATTCTCTCAGGCAGAGGACGAGGCCTCGGATCCAATTGAGAGGAGAATTCACGGCAAGCTTCCCACACCGCCTGCCATCCCTCTTCTCCCCTCGTTGGAAAAGCTAGCCAAACGCTCATGAGCAGCCCCCGCATCGACAGCTGCTAGTAACAGGAAGATGGAATCCCTGTACAGAGTGGCCCCACACCCGACATGGCTGTTGGAACATCCACGCCAGAACTCGGCCATCGTGGAGGGTTCCCAGCGCACCTCCACACCGAAAGCTTCCCTGATGCCTTCGGACAGAGAGGCTAAGAAGATCGACGCCCTCGCTAAGAAGGCCTATTTTTCTTCGGCTCTGGGGATGAGGGTAGCTAATTATAACGCGTGTATGGGCGCATACATACAGTGGCTTATGGAGAAGATCTCCCCCCTCATCCCAGACCTTCCGGACGACTCCCAGGGCATCCTCTCTGAGGTCCGAGACGAGGCACATTCAATTGGAAGCTGGATTATTACATCGGCCAGACATTCTACTGATTGCGCCGCAAGATCCATGTTGGCGGCCATCGCCCTACGGAGGCACGCATGGTTGAGGTCCTCCGACTTGAACCAAAACGCCCGCTCCACCATCGAGGACATGTCCTTCGACGAAGACGGCCTCTTCCACCGTGAGACGGATGAGAAGTTAAACTTCAAATACAGGATGAGAACCGCAGCCAAGAAACACGGTATGTCGGCCTCTCCTCAAACTTCCCGCAAACGCTTTACGGGCATCCGTCAGTGGTATGGCCAGGGCCAGAGACCCTATCAGCAGGACCGTCCATTCCAACGCCAGGACCAGTCCAGGCAGCGTTACTCCTCGCAATCCTCTTCTTCCTCGGGCCGTCACTCTGGTTCTAAATGTAAGAAGAACTACAGGAGACAGGACCCCGTACAAAGTAAGAAGAGGAACTGAAGGGACGCCGCGTACTCCGTCGCTCCCTCCTTCCCTGTCTTTTTGGATAGACTAAGGCCATTTTCCACCGTCTGGGCCTCAATTTCCACCGATTCTTGGGCACTCACCATCGTCCGTAGGGGTTATGCCCTTGAATTCGAAGAACTCCCGCCAACTGGGGGTTTCCTTTCCACCCTACCCTCGGACACCCTTCTCGACGAAGTACGCACCCTTCTAGCCAAAGGCGCCATCTCACCGGTCGACGCCATAGACATTCCTAGATGTTTTTTCTCTCGTTATTTTACGGTCCCGAAAACCGATGGTGGTATCAGGCCCATACTAGACTTGAGAGCCCTAAATGTTTACTTGTCCTACAGGCGCTTCCGTATGGTAACGCTTGCCTCTGTTTTGCCTTTGTTGTACCAGGGCTTGTGGTTTGCGACGATCGACTTAAAGGACGCCTACTTCCACGTGAGCATCCGCGAGAGCCACCGCAGGTTCCTAGCCTTCGCCGTCGGGACCGACGCTTACAGATACAACGTCCTCCCGTTTGGTCTGTCCACAGCTCCTCGAGTTTTCACCAAGTGCATGGCACCTGTAATATCCCACCTGCATCGCCGCGGCATCAGAGTCTTTCCGTACCTGGACGATTGGCTAATTGTAGCGCCTTCAGACTGAGAGCTCAGCCGTCACATTGCCAAAACCTTAGAGCTCCTACAAAGCCTGGGACTGGTCATAAACCTCGAAAAGTCCCAACTGCTGCCCACCAAGCGCATAAGGTTCATCGGCTCGACCCTCGACTCAAACACTTGTGTAGCATCCTTGCCCTCCGACCGCTTCCGAACTCTCGCCCGAGCTATAGGCAGGTGTGTCGGCCAAAGAAGGGTCGTCGCCAGGGACGTCCAGGTAGCCCTAGGACATATGGCATCAACAACCTTTGTCACGCCGTGGGCAAGACTTCGGTCTCGGCCCCTCCAGTCCTGGTTCCTGTCCGTCTTCGACCCGGAGACAGACCATCCATCACGTCGCCTCACGATCCCAAGGCCGGTGGCCCGCTCCCTCCACTGGTGGCTCGACTCCCGGAACGTTTGCGCCGGCATGCCCTTTTTGCAACCCCAACCGGAGGTTGTGTTGACCACCGATGCATCAGAAGACGGATGGGGAGCCCACACCCTGGGCCTGTGGGCCAAAGGCCAGTGGTCCCAGGACGAGAAGATGCTACACATCGACGCCCTAGAGCTAGTGGCAGTACAAAAGGCTCTGAGGGTATTCGAGTCCTCCCTATCCAACAAGGTTGTTCAGCTCAGGACGGACAACACCACCGTTATGTATTACCTGAACAAGCAGGGAGGAACCAGATCACGCACTCTCCTCGACATCACTCTCGAGGTTTGGGACTGGTGCATAGATCGGAACATTCTCCTCCAGGCAGTACACCTGCCGGGCATCCAGAACGACCTGGCGGATCTTCTCAGCAGGTCTCCGTCTCAATGCCACGAATGGAGACTGCACCCTGACACGGTGCTCGACCTCTTCAGTCGATGGGGAACCCCACAAATAGACTTGTTCGCGACTGTCCACAACGCCCATTGTCCCCAGTTCTGCTCCCGGACGCCGAACGAACACTCCCTCAGGGACGCGTTCGGGTTCCAGTGGTCGGGGGTTATGATTTACGCCTTCCCCCCCTTCCCGCTGATCACCAGGACAGTCTCCAAGATGACATCGGATGCTACCAATGCCATCCTGATCACCCCATGGTGGCCGGGACAACCTTGGTTCCCTTGCTTCCTCCACCTCTCCCGGGCCAACTTTCTCCGGATCGAGCACAGACCGGATCTGCTCACGGTTCAAGGGGGTCGGGTTCGACACCCGGACATCGAGACCCTTCCCCTAGTTGCGTGGAGGATCCATCCCTAGCACGGCTACCGGCTCCCGTACGCAGAGTCATCCTAGCTGCCCACAAGCCAGCAACTTGGAAGTCCTATGCTCTAAAATGGAACAAGTTCCTTTGGTTCCTGGCCGACAGGCAACTGTCTCCAACCCAAGTCACGACACCGGTGGTCTTGGACTTTTTGATGTCTCTGATCGACTCAGGCCTCTGCCTCACCTCTGTCAAGTGCTACTTGTCGGCCATTTGTTCCTTCTTCCAGTTCGATGGGAGGCCCTCCTTTTTCAAGGACCCCTTGGTAAAGAGTTTTCTTAAGGGATGCAACAACCTCCACCCGCAGGCATCTCTACCACCCCTGGCCTGGAGCCTCGATGCGGTATTGGGAACATTACAATCTAAACCATTCGAACCCTTAGCCACCACAGACATTAGACTTCTAACCTGGAAGACGGTTTTTCTGGTGGCCATCACCTCGGCCCGCCGTGCGGGCGAGCTCTGTGCCCTGCGCCGAGACCAACCATACCTGAGGTTTCACCGGGACAAGGTAGTCCTCAGAACAGACATTACCTTCCTGCCCAAAGTTGTTTCTATGTTCCACATGTGTCAGGACATTATTCTCCCGACCCTGGCCCCGAACCCGACTACCGATGCCGAACGGGCCCTGCACACCCTGGACGTTCGTAGAGCCCTGGCCTTTTACCTTGACAGGACTAGAGACTCTAGCCGCTCCGAAAGACTGTTCCAGTGCTATTCGGAGTCCAAAAAGGGACTGCCCGTCTCGGCTCAGAGACTCTCTAAGTGGGTGTCTAACACCATTTGTTTATCCTATGAACTTTTGGGTAAACCTTTGCCAGCTAGGGTTCGTTCTCACTCCACGAGGGCAGTTGCAGCATCCTCTGCCTTTTTGTCAGGTGTGCCCCTGGATGACATCTGCAAGGCTGCAGTATGGTCTCAACCTCTTACCTTTATCAAGCATTACAGGTTGGACGCCAGGGCCAGAAGGGATGCAGCCTTTGGGAGGGCTGTCTTATTGTCTGGGTTACACTGACTATGGACTGGGGTGCATTATGTTGTATTCTATTGCATCACTCCATACCAAGATAATTATTTCTAACTGCAAGGTTTCTGAGCTCATGGACCTATTGGTTTGAGTTCATGGAGCTCTGGTTTGGTTTTTTACCTCTAATTTTATGGTGATAATAATAAGAACACCCCTTAGACCACTACCTTGTGTTGGTTTTTTTCTCTCTTTCACTTTATTGAGATGTAATAACAGTGTTTGGAGACACAGGTGATATGACACTCCCTCCTCCATCAACCTTAGCTTGCTAGTCTCAACCCATTTGTATGATTCGCAGAGACCACGAAGAAGAAGGACAGGTTGCTCACCTGTAACGGTATTTCTTCGAGTGGTCATCTGCGAATACATACAAATCCCGCCCATCCTCCCCTCAGTGTCCTGCTCTTATTGGCTCATCCTTATCGCCTACTTGGCAGAAAATTTCGGAACTGGGGAAAGAGCGGGAAAGCAGGGGCTTTATAAGGGATGGGCGGGGTTACCGCCAAAAAGTTTCTATATGTTGCAAAGAGTACTTTGCCCAGTGATTCTAGAAGTTTCCGAAGGCACTGCGCAGGCGCAGTACAACCCATTTGTATGTATTCGCAGATGACCACTCGAAGAAATACCGTTACAGGTGAGCAACCTGTCCATATTCACACCTATGAAATCACATATGCTCTGTGTCTGGTGGTGTATATATACATTTATATATGTATGCATATATATCCGGCAGTTTAGTAAACAGATAGACCAAAAATCATAATTAAAATCTTTTATTGAACGATTGCTTGTCTCCTGGGCTTTTGTACATGTTGGTGCCGGGGAAGTTCGGAAGGACACACCGAGGATAGTCAGGGCAAGGTATTCCCGCAAGCAAGTCCAGCAAAAAGCGGGGGTCCCAACTTCAGATGCTGCAGTGTCCAGAAATGTCATCCCCAGCGTTCTGCAGGATCAGAAAAGAAAGGCAAACGAAGCAATATTACTTGATATCATACCCAGAAGCACTCATACATGTACAGGAAGGTCTACAGGTGGGTAGATAACTATAGCTAGGAGCGATCATATATATGCACATGCTAGCTATGGGAGGATTGTTCACATGGGGTTCACCATTTCCATCCTATGAGGCTGAGATAGTGTGACTTGTCCAAGAGTTTTCTCTGGGAGGGTTGCAGGTCAAATTAGGGGGGGCAGATAGGGGGCCTGGGAGAAGGCAGTGGATGATGGGATTGGTAGCAGGTAGAAGGAGAGGTGCAGATGGACACCCTGGGAGAAGGCAGTGGATGATGGGATTGGTGGCAGGCAGAAGGGGAGGTTCAGATGGGCCCCTGGGGGAAGGCAGTGGATGATGGGATCGGTGGCAGGCAGAAGGGGAGGTTCAGATGGGCCCCTGGGGGCAGGCAGTGGATGATGGGATTGGTGGCAGGCAGAAGGAGAGGTGCAGATGGACACCCTGGGAGAAGGCAGTGGATGATGGGATCGGTGGCAGGCAGAAGAGGAGTTTCAGATGGGCCCCTGGGGGCAGGCAGTGGATGATGGGATTGGTGGCAGGCAGAAGGAGAGGTGCAGATGGACACCCTGGGAGAAGGCAGTGGATGATGGGATCGGTGGCAGGCAGAAGAGGAGTTTCAGATGGGCCCCTGGGGGAAGGCAGTGGATGATGGGATTGGTGGCAGGCAGAAGGAGAGGTTCAGATGGGCCCCTGGGGGAAGGCAGTGGATGATGGGATTGGTGGCAGGCAGAAGGAGAGGTGCAGATGGACACCCTGGGAGAAGGCAGTGGATGATGGGATTCGTGGCAGGCAGAAAGAGAGGTTCAGATGGGTCCCAGGAAGAAGGCAGGGGATGATGGGATGGGTTGCACACCGAAGGAGAGGAGCAGAAAGAACATTGGAAGACACCCCCCCCCCCCCGGTCACAAGCGGGTAAATTTTAAACCCCACTTTGCAGAAAAACCCCTGGAAGGACTGCAAGCTTACCTTCCCTCTGTGCCAAGAGCACTACTCTCCCAGCTTCCCTGGAACCAGCAAGAGGAAAGACCCACCGGAAGGAAAAGTGGGGCAAATTGCAACAGGGCATCATGGGAGAGTTGGAATCTGGGGGTCTTGCGACGGAGTTCAGGACTGGGAATTCACACCAGACCCATTCGCACTGAGATCGAACAGAGCCCCAATGCGGATATCGCCAATCCACTTATTAAGTGCACTCGCCAACACACGCCAAAGAGAGGAGCCAGTATGCATTCAGTTCGGAAGCCCCGTGGAAGGGGCGCACATCCAACAATGCCAGGTATGAAAGTACATTCGCGTTAGCACACAAATTCGAATTGCCCAGTATGCAAAAGCCCCAGTTCCACGCGGCAGAGACCCTGTCTGATAAACGCCAGAGTCTCACCATGAAGTGGCTACCTCACCTTGCTTAATAATAGTAAGGCTGACCTTTACATGACTCTGCCTGGCATCTTACTAGTGACACAAACAGTTGGGCAATGCATGTCGGGTCTTTTTGGGGGCTGAATTGCACACGTGGGTCCATCACACAGTGCACAAAAGTACACAGAGCAGTGTATGTAGGCGCATCGACTCTATGCATTGCCTTTGTTTATTGCACACTACAGTTGCGCTATAACTGTAATTCAGGTTGTCGGTCATGTTCTTTGACCTCAGATCTGCATAGGTCGCAGCTATGTAGGGGTGTAGTGTAAGGGATTGTGTAATGTCTCTCTGCCATCAGATATTTACATTGCACTGATGCAGTATAGCAGTGGTAGCCAAGTGCGCATGTGCAGAGGCCATTTTTCTCCCTGTCTCTATCTCCTGAGTGGCACTGTTATATTTTGGTGCACTTAAGGTGACACAATGTGCGCTTTAGTTGTGTATTCCTGCATGGTAGGTGGCTATGCCCCTTTCCAACCCTAAGTGTCCTGCTTTTGGCCCAAGGTTGCGCAAGCTGAGTTACGCCCGCAGTGCCGTCACACATGGTCATGCCATGTGCAGATGCTTTTGCATTCTTCATTACACATTCAGTTTTGACAATAACATAATTCCCTACGGAGGTAACCATGCACAATTGCTGCTGCATGACTCTGATCATAAAATTATCCTCTGTCTCTTCACTGTGGGATCTCAACCACGTTGTGCCTCTCTTCTTTCACCAGAAATGGGAAAAGCCATCTGTCATTATTATTTATTTTTAATTGTATTTATATCCTGCCTTCCTCCCAATTCAGGGACTCAAGGCAGCTGACAAAATATAACACAGTCCAAACAGTCTGGAGGAGGGTGGGAAGTGGAATCAGCAAAGGTCCTGGTCTCTCCCTGCTTTAGATGGACATACTTTATGTGCTGTTCCTATAATAAATGTTGGCATTATTTCCTCCTCAATCTCTCTCTCTCTCTCTCATATACACACACTGTGATTGTCACCGAAGGGTCTGAGTCTTGTGACATCAGTGTCCCGCTATGTCTGACATGACAAGGGCCCATTGCCAGCACCTCCCAAGTCAGTGGGGCGGTGAATCCATTCCAGATTTTAAACAAATCTTGAAATGAGCTGTCCAAGATACTGAACCATATCGTTCCATAGTTCCAGCGCTATCCAAAACCAGGAATGGATTCAATGGTTTACTGACACAGACGCCACTAGCTTTCACTAGGGTTCACCCTTGCTTTCAGGTGATTTCAGCGAGTGGGATGCTACTCACCTGGCAACGTAACCAGCCACAGATCTCACTGGTCTTGTCCTGTCCTTAAGGCCTTTGATACCAGTCCTGCCCCTCTCCGTGGTAGGTTTCCAGGAAAGAAAGATAACTATAGCCAAAGGGCAAAAATGTGGTGCCAGTCCCTGGCGCATTCGGGAGAAATGCTGGTTTCCCCCCACGCCAGATAGCCTGAGAAGCATTGCTTTACACCATTAATGCATCTGAAGAAGTAGACTGAATTCTAGGAAAGCTCATGCTGCCAACTTCTTTCTTTCAGTTAGACTCAAAAGGTGCTACAAGATCTGATTCTATAGACTGACATGGCTATACCTTTGCATTCTTACCCCATTAATGTAAGATTAATAATAGACACTATTTTGAATAAACTCGAGCTACTGTGGCTATGCCAAAAGGTATTTACAAATACTATGCTTCTCTTACTTTCCCTGGCCTCTCTAGTTACACCCAGATCACCATCTCGACTGAAATTTAGGGCTTTTCTACCCTAAAGTGCATCCATGGTTGGGGAATTGTTGCTTCCTAGCACCTATAGAAGTGTGCTTATCCTGATCCATAGAGTTATGTGCGGAAATAAGTGGGGAAATATAGATAGAGATAAGACATGGGGACTTCACATAAGCACCAAACCACAGTAAAACTGTGTATTTGAAAGCATCTGTCACCATGAAGTTTAGAACTTAATCCCCTTTTTGGAGAAGTCCAACCTTCTAAAGAAGCACATGTACTAGTCAGGGAAATAAATGTGCCATGCTCCACATTGAGCTCTTAAAGTATGGGCTATTGAAAAACCTCAGCAGAACCAACAGGTGAAGGAGAAAGTCCAAGGCTTTCTCAATTGGTTCCCATTTCTTTCTCCGAGTGCGAAGGACCTGTCATGGTGTCCAAAACCGGAAACAAGTCCACATCCTCCTTGAAAAGCCCAGCTCCCCGATCCCATTCCTTCTCAGCTGGCAAAGACATCATGGTCCCAGAAGAGTTCCCAAAATCCCAGGAGGAGTTTGGCCATATTTCGGCTTGAGCGCGACCAGGATGGGCCCGGTTTAAGAAAAACGGCTCGGACCAGAATCACGTCTGCAGTTCCACCAAGCAATTTCGGTCCTGGCTGGCCAAACTGCTCGACCGAGCGAGTTCCCGAGAGTGTATTTCTTCAAGTTCCCGTAACACCTGGAAAAGCTTACAGGGGCCGTCGGCGTTTTCGGGGTCTGCAGCCAGGAGAAGACAGAGAGCAAACAAAGAAAGTTATTTCCCCGAAAATAATTCCTTTACATCATGTGTTACATACCGTGTTTCAAAAGGAATTGATTGCGCTACTCATCCTACCACTTGTTGCTTTTTGGGCATGTGAAAAAGAAAACCCTTTGCACTGAGCACAGAATGGCATAAAGCTTGAAAATCCCTGTCAAAATGCACTTGAGGATCAACATTAAAAAGTACTGCATATACTTGACTATAAGTTGACCTTATGTATATGTCGAGGGCAGGTTTTGGGCCCGAAATGATGGATTTTGCTACGACCCATGGATACGTCAAGGGTATATAGCAAAGGATCTAAAGGATGAAGCAAAGCAAAACAATGCCAAAGAACTTGCAAAACCCCAGCAGACATAACTCTTTGTGCTTAGTCTTAAAACTGAATGGATCAGAGAGTAAAGGAATTCAATGCTTCCTGGGCAGATTGTACTATTGCTTTTCACCAGGGGATGATTCCTTCTTTTAAATAAGAATTAAGCTATAGTACTTACATTGACCTGTGGCTAAGTCGACTTAGGTTTTTGGGCTCAGTTTTTTGACCTTAATGCCTAGAGTATATACAGCAACTGGGTGGTGTTACTTGGCACCCCACTAAAGTGCCTTTCAATCCTGCTTGTTAGGTTATGTTTTAAGAAACAGCTTTATTACATCCTTGTCTCCAAAATAAAAAAGTAACTTGTTGCAGGTAAAGAGGGTACGTTTAACAAGCTACTTCCAAGCTTTGTTTTAAAGATAGGTTTCTGACAGTACCTCTGATAGAATATTATTTTGGGGCACTGCAGGAAATTTAAAACGCTCCCCTCAAGCTGCTGGTTTGGTGCACATTTTTGGCCAAACGAAGAGCAGTCGAAAAACAATAAACCTCTGCGTCTTTCATTAGAACAACAACGTTCACTAAACCATACTGTCTCTCTATAAAGGCCTGAAAAGCACCTTTTTAAAAACGTTTACGAACCGCACCTTCGCTTTGGCTTGAATGAAGGCTTTCACCGTTCTCCAGAGACAGCAGTTCCATGTACTTTTCCCTTTAGAGAGTAAATAACAACAGAGGGTTAGATGTTAAGAGCATCCTATAGGTTTTCTTGACAGAAGACAAAAGTGCGTGTTCAAATATGGTCACCTACAGAGATTTCCCTTACTAAAAAGCCACATTATAAAGCAATGTCCTCAATGGGCCGTTCTAGAGCAGCCTTCCAGCCTCCCCAAGCGACTGCACACTCCATGATATATGACTTCAGTTCAGCCAGTCAATGTCAAGGCCTTCACCGTCATAACTATGATAAAATATGCACTATTTGTGTGTGTGTGTGTGTCTTATCTTCTATGTAGCGCTCTCAAGGTACAAAAAACAACTTGCATGCAATGGGGTTAAAACAGAAAACTTGCTCTCTATAGTTGCGAGGCATTTTCTGATCCCAGTGGGCTGAATGTTAATAGCAGGGGAGTTTATGGCACGAAGGAGATCAGGAGTTTATCCCGTGAATATCCTGGGAAAATCGCCTAATTACACGAAACGATTTCACACAACATCGCACAAAACCCACCTTTACAGTGGTCCCAAAGAAGCATTAACGCACGTCTTTTTTACTTTCGGGATTTCAGCGACAACGCCTTGCCAATATCAGTTTATTTGTGCAATTGTGTGTGATAACCATTCACTCAGTCCCTCGCCATTTTGGCTTTATTTGCGGGATGCGTCAAATGCGCTTTAATCTCTCTTTAATGCCGAAATCAGCCCTGTTGTGATAAACTCCAGGGCTGGCGTTGTTGCTCCGGTTTCCTGTGTGTTTCTTTGAGACTTGAAATGGAGCGAAATGTTTCAGCTTCTACCTTCTTCAGACAAAACTGAGTTGCACCCAGAACACTCTGTTTGCAGTGTTGGATGCAGAAAGCGGCAGATATGTACAGAAACAGTTCACAGTTCAGAATGCCTACCTGGCAGGTCAGATGTTGTCTGGCTCTTGCACAATAGCATGCGACCCTAAAATTGTGATGGGAGACTGCAGAGGGCATAGAGACCAGTTTTCGCCCCAGTGCCCTTGCAAGCAAACTCTTACTACCTGACAACCAGTCAAGGCCAAAAAGCAGAAACGATTTGCCATTTCTGTTTACAGCTAGATTTTCTGCCTCTCATCACAGTGGCAGTTTGCTTTTTTGGGGACATGGAGACCATAGAGGCTTTAAGTAGATTTGAGTGAGCTGCAAAATGTCCCTGGGGCCACCGTTTCTCCACCTCTCCTCTAAGGACGAGGGTTCAAAGGAAGACCCCAGCCCAAGTGTCTCACATTTGGTTTGGCTTGCTAGCTCACCTCATCCGCTCTTGCGCTCCAACCAGGTGCCGGAATATCAAGTGAGCTTCCAAGTCGGGATCCAAGGGGTCGTTCCATTCCCGAAGGGTGACGCCGTGGCGGGTTTTGTCACAGCCAAGGTCTGTAAGACAGAGCTAGTTTTCACCCTTTACTTTTCCGATCAGCTTTCTTTCCCTACCAGATGGCTAAGAAGACCTCTCTTATTCCCTCCACTGTTCATTTTCACCCCGTCCCCTTTTTAGCACCATCTTCTTGTTGGATGGAGGCTGCTGGTAAGATATAAACTGTGCCGTCTGGTGGCTCCCATGTCAGTGGGGTCATGGATCCATTCCAGGATTTTGCTCAAGGAACTCTGATGCTGAACTTGGAATGGTGTTCAGTGCCTTGGAGAGCCACTTTAATGCCTGGATTACCATATATACTTGACTATAAGTCAACCTCTTGTATAAGTCAAGGGCAGGTTTGGGGCCCAAAATTATGGATTTTGCTATGACCCATGGATAAGTTGAGGGTAAAATTTAGGGGCATATAGCAAAGGATCTAAAGGATGAAGCAAAGGAAAACAATGTCAAAGAACTTGCAAAATTCCAGCAGATATAACTCTTTGTGTCTAGTCTTAAGGCTGGATGGATGAGAGAGTAGAGGAGGCTTCACGTATTATACTCTTGCTTTTCACCAGGAGATGGTTCCTTCTTTTAAATAAGAGTTAAGATACAGTCCCCCCATTGACTCATAGATAAGTCGACTCAGGTTTTTGGGGTCAATTTTTTGACTAAATTTCTAGACTTATATACGAGTCTGTGCAGTAAAATCTGGAGTGGATTTGCCATCCAACTGATATAGAAGCCACTAGCTTTCCACTAGATTTAAGTAATGATTCCTTTACGCAACACATGATTCTATTTCAACATATGCAGTTGATGTTAACCAAAAAATGCGATACCTGTTTTGTCCTTTTGGTGACAGCAGCTCCATTTGTCGCCTCGGAAGACGCCGGGGTGATAAGAGCACAACATCCCGGTGTTGTTCACGCACCCCTTCCGCAAGGCCGATAACCACTGGTTCAGCTCATTGACACACTAGAAACCCATGCAAACCAAGAAACGTAAATGCCTATGTACACATTTCACTGAGCGCCACTCGAACCATTTTTATTTTTGGTCCTCCTCTCACTTCTGCTCAAAGAGGCATCACAAGTTCCAGTCACAGCTGGATGTTTTATAGGGCTAAAGCAATCGTGCAAATAATTGTGCACATAACTCACTAATAATTCACTATAGAATCGCACATGATGCCATAGTATAACTCTACCAGCGGATATTGATTTAACACTCAGACAATAGGATCTTCTCCAATAATTCGTATTGATTAATCAATTCATTTCAAAACTTTTCATTCACATTTTGGGGTTGAACTAAGTGGCCTTTGCAGTTTCCACCAACTCTTAGGATTCTGGGATTGTTTGACAATACCAACACATCAGCACTAACGTTTCTATTATCTGTTGCTGTTATAACGTTTCCAGCTCTCTTAAAAATATTTGCCTTCTCTGAGTTTATTACTATGTAAGCAATAGAGAGGGAGAGATAGACATTTGGTGCAGACAAAACCCTTAAACCAAGCGTCAGAGGAAGGTCATAACAAACCTCTTGCCAAGAAAATCTTAGGATCTCTCTCTCTCTCTCTCTCCAGCCTGGTGTAAATGGTTTGAGTACTGACTAGGATTCTGGGAGACTACTCAAGCCATAGTCTGACCTTTAGCAAGTCACACACTCTCAATCCAAGAGGAAAAAACAATGGGAAACCTCCTCTGAACAAATCGTGGCATGAAAACACTAGTATGGGGTTGCCATAAGGGAGAGTCAGTTTGGAGGCACAGGACAACAACTGCAACCACAGCCACAACCCAGACGGACCCTCGGACCCTGCTCCCGGCTACTCCAACCTTGCACTGCAGGTACGCTGTGTCCGCCTGCCCGGCCTCATTGGCGTAGATGATCTGCATGACGTTGGAGTTGCCGAAGCTCTTCTCCTCCACCTTCTCCGCCGCCAGAATGTTGGCCAACAAAATGAAGGAGCTTTTCTGGAAGGCGACCCCAAAAGAACGTAATAAGGATTTCGTTATGAAATTTCACATCCAGTTCTGGAAAACTACCTGCCAGAGTCGAAGGTACTGTTGCTTTACAACTGCTATCTGGTTGTATATGGTTGTGGACAGAGCGTTCTAGTCCCTGCTCCTTCCCCTGAAAGACTCTATTAGTAAATGTTTCTATCAATGTCCAAATATCAATTCCGAAAAAGAATCAGCTTGTGTTTTGTAGACTACAGAAAATCATTTGGTTGTATAGATCATGAAAAGCTATGGAAGGAGCTCAAAGACATGGGGATGCCACTACATCTGATAATCCTGATCAGGAATCTGGACCAAGGACAGAATTTGGAGAAACAGAGGGGTTCCCAAAGGGGTCATGCAAGGCTGCATCCTATCACTTCTTTAACTTATATGCTGAAAACGTCATAAGAAAAGCAGAATTGGAATCAGAAAAAGGAGGAGCAAAGATAGGAAGAAGGAACATCAACAACATTTGCAGACAATGACACCATAATATTAGCAGAAGACATTTGGGAATTGGAACGGTTAATAAGATGAAAGTGCAAAGGCAGGTCTGATGCTGAACATAAAGAAAACAAAAGCAGTGACCACAGAAGAAATACACAAATCCAATCTAGACAAGGAGGAAATTGAGATAGTCAAAGAATTCCCATATCTAGGATCAAACACTGACCAGAATGGAGATGGCAATCAAGAAATAAGAAGAAGACTAGGAATGGGAAGGGCAGCTAGGAAAGAACTGAAGAGCAAAGACATGCAACTGAGCACTAAAGTCAGAATCGTCCAGGCCATTGTATTCCCCATCATCCTCATGTATGGATGCAAGAACTGGACAGTGAAGGAAGCAGACGGAGGGAAAACCAACTTATTTGAAATGTGGTTCTGGAGAAGAGTACTTAAGATGATCCCATGGACAGCCAAGAAGACCGATAAATGGGTTCTTAGACAGATCAGACCAGGGCTTCCCTTGGAAGCTAAGATGGTCAAGTTGAGACTATTGTACTTTGGCCACATCATAACAGTGATACTAGAAAAGGTAGAAGAAAGAGAAGAAGACCATAAACCAGATGGATAGACTCAGTCATGGAGGTTATGGGCAAGAGCTTGCAGGATCTCAAGGCAATGGAGGACAGGGATTTGGACTGGATGGCCCTTGCGGTCTCTTCCAACTCTATGATTCTATGTCTCATCCACAGGGTCACCATGAATCAGAACCGTCTCCAGAGCAGCTAACCACAACAACAACCATTGATGTCTTGCCCCCAAAAGTCTCTAGTCTCTGCCACCTCCTTACCTTGGAGTTGGGTATCTTGGAGTAGGTGAGGGCCTCGCTGGTCAGGGAGAAGTAGAGCTTCTTAAAGGACGAGGAGAGGAGGGGCCCTTTGCTTTTTGGCTTGTGGATGAACAAGGGTCCCTCTTTCACCACCCGCGTCTGGAGGGAGAGAGCGTTCTGCAGGTCTAATTCTGCAAGGAACATTCAAAACCCAGGCAAACAGATTCAGGAAACACCACGGATAGAATCTAATTTTTAAAAACTCCTAACAAGTTAGCATTTTGCACACAGCTCTTTGTTATATGTATCTACTACTTTGTTTATTTACTCTGCAAGGTGCCCATAACGCGGATAGGAAGACTGAGGCACAGATCGAATGGTTTGCCGAAGACCACCAAGCAAATTGTATGGCGGTGTATCATCCAGTGTTCCACAGATTAGGACTGGGACACATATGGCAAAGCAACATCAAAATGCGACCAAGATGGCACAAGTTACTAATGAAAGAATACACAAAGCTAGGAGAGACGGCAGCAGTTTGCTTTTGCCTGAGCCTACTGTGAAGACAAGATTCCTCTCCTTTCTCCCTGGCTAACGGAGTCCAAACAACTTTTACACTTTGAGTTCAGTTTGCAGCAACTGAAATAACCCAAAGAAAGGGGGAAAGTGGAGGCGAGCTTAGGCTGCAATAAATTGGTTTATCATAGACTACTGCAAAGAAGTGAGAGTCCTTGCGACAGAAAGCCACTACCTGGGACTTTTGAACGCTGCTTTGGAATGCATATGGACCCTCTCCAGGCAACAAGGAGAGGAAGGAGGATAAAATCTGATTAATAAACATTCAGATTTAATAATGCAATAGACAATTTGCTAATGATCAGTTCTCTTTTGTGTCTTCGTTGGCTCCAGAGACCATGGATATGCATGCCTTCTTTTTGAAAGATATTCCAAAAAGCATACTGTTTCAACCTAAAGGCTCTGTTATACGCCTCTCATCCAGAGAGGGAAGAGGAGAAGGAATGCCCTTTGATCACAACACAACCATATAGACCCTTGGCGGTGGTTGGCTGCAATGTATCCTGGAACTATAAAACCAGGGTCTATTCTGCCGGCTCTCTTGCATGGTGACCTCCCTGACTGACCTCCCTCTTCCACTGACCTTCTTTCTCTTCAATGTCAATGAGCTGAAGGATGAAGTGCTTCATCTGTGTGACCCCTTGTTGGATGGTGGGCTGCAGAGGTGCCATCCAAGCCTCCTTGGCGCGGCTGATGCTGGCATCCATGTTCCCCACGTTTTGAATGGCCTGCCAACCAACAAAGTTAGAGTCAGGAGTTGGGATGGAAAGAAATTTTGCTTGAGTGAAAGTAGCACTTTCCTATCTCCAAATAATTGCAGCTACGGGGATCCATTTTCCACCCCTGGACTTTCCCAGAGTCACTTTGGGTCCTTACCTTGGCCAGGAGGAGAAGGGTCCGACTAGTGCGCGCGTCGGCATGTTTCTCCCAGAGGTGGAAAAGTTTGGGAGCCATGATGGCTGGAGAGAAGAAGCGCAAGCAGAGGAAGCTGGTGATGGCAATGAATTTCACATTCTGCAAGCAGAGAAGATGCAGCCGAGGGCTCAGTGTCAGCAAAGGAAAAGGGAATGTCCTCTCTGCTACTCACATACTCCCAGGTAGTACCTGGAGGAGGAACTTTGGGCAACCACACTGTCCCACCTGGCTCCTCTCACACTTGTTCTGACCGAAAGGTCACTGTTTTCTCCCCATCCAGCTGCAGGGTTCTGGGAGTTGTAGTGCAAAAACAGTGAACTTTTCCTAAACTATCAGTCCTTAGATTGCATGGGATGGAACCATGGCAGTTAAAGTGGAATCATAGTGTTACAATTACACGGCGTAAATGGGCTCCTCGATAAGCCGAAGCCAGTTTGCAACCTCAATGATTTTTTCAACGTTACGTTACAATAATTGTGTATATAAAGTGCTGCTAAGTTTGTAACAATGAACCGATAACTATTTAAATCTCTATCACAGCAGCTTTTCCCACCTTGTGCCCTATAGATGGGTTTAACTGCAACTCCCATAATCCACAGAAAGCATGGCCAATATAGCCAACAATTTAACACCCTGCTTTCTAAATAAATTAATACTGTAGCAGAGGGAGCGTCATTTGCATCCGGACCTTATCTGGGACTCTTTCACACTATACAATATACCTCTATGACTGCACTTTAGTTGCATTTTAGTTCCATTCCATGAAATCCTGAGATCTGGGTTTGGTGAGGCATTAGAGCTCTCTGGCTGAGAATTAATTCTAAGCACCCTAAACTGCCAATCCCAGGATTCCTTGGGATGAAACTATGGCAGTTAAAATGGAAACATAGTACTACAGGTTTATTTATTTATTACGATATTTATACCCCACTCTTCAGCCCTAAAAGTTGAGTCTCCCTTATCCAAAATAGTCCCAAATTGTTCACATGGGGGGCTGAGATAGTGACACCTTTGCTTTCTGATGGCTCAGTGTACACAAACCTTGTTTATTGCACACAATTATATAAAATATTGTGTATAAAATTACCTTCTGGTTATGTGTATACATGAAAGGCATGTTTTGACTTGGGTCCCCTCTCCAAGCGATCTCGTTTTATTTATATATATATATATATATGCAAATATTCCAAAATCTGAAAAATCCAAAATGCTTCTGGTCCCAAGCATTTTGGATAAGGAGGCTCAACCTGTATGATAACCGTGTGGTGTGAAAGGGCAAATGTTAATTTGCAAAAACTGGATGATTTTTACAAAAGAGCTTTCCAAGCTGTGCCCTGAACTGACCTGATCTCTCTCTTCAGGGAAACAGTCCCCGACCCTTTTGTAAAGGAGACGAAAAGTGGCCCGGATGATGGCAGGACATGCCTTGGCCGACTTGGCAATGGCCGCGAGGAGGTCCGTCAGATAGGAACGAAGCAGCTGGGCGCTCTGTTGGATCACGTCGCTCTCGCTTTGGATCCGATGGAGGCTGGAGCACCTGACCCAAAAAGCAGCATCAAACGAAGGTAGAATTACTTACGGTATTTATACACCACCCTTCAGCCCTAAAGGCTCTCAGACAAACTGATAAATGGATGCAGACATGGATTACAGAATCATGTCAAGTCTGATGAATACAGTGGATACAGTGCATACAGTGGGCCCTTGGGTTTGGTTCCAGGACCCTCCATGGATACCAAAATCCATGGATGTTCAAGTCCCATTAAATACAGTGCCATAGTAAAATGGTGTCCCTTGTATAAAATGGCAAAATCACAGCTTTTGGATATTTAAAGAAATATTCTGAAGCTGTAGATGGTTGAATCCGTGGATCATGAATCCGTGGATATGGAGGGCCAACTGTCCTTTTTGCATCTGACAGCTTCTTGTGAGTTCACACAATTCAGACTTTCTGTTAACCCAGTTCTAATTTTCCCTAGCCGTCACTCTGGCCTCTTACCCAACATCTTTGCTCTCCACTTTGCTGGGATCGAGTTCGATGTACCTCTTCTCTTCAAAGACGCGGTTAATGGTCGGCCCAAGTACTCGATGGAGGTACTGCATCCCTGCCACCTACAAGAACGATTTTGGATGAGGTGGGAAAGAGTGGGCTGCACAACCAGATGTGGTTATTATTATTGATATGGTTGTCGTTGTGTGCCTTCAAATCAATTCTGACTTACGGTGACACTAAAGTGAAACTATTGTGACAAGATGCGTTCAGAGGAGGTTTGCCCTTGCCTTCCTCTGAGGCTAAGAAAATGTGACTTGCCCTGTCACAGGATTTCATGGCTAAATGGAGATTCAAACGGTGGTTTCCCAGAGTCCTAGTCTAACATTCAAACAACTATATCATGCTTTGTTTACAAGATATCCGGAAGCCGTGTTGGGCAGATAGCAAAATACAATAACATCCAAAATCCACACAATAGTGATACATTTATTGGGTCATCCAAAATGCACAAAATACAGGATGCAAGCTTTCAAAGCCCCAATGGCTTCTTCATCAGTTTTCCCAAATGCAACAGCAGAAGCTGCATCAGAAATGCAATATTCTCTGCCTAATAAGGGAGCGGATAGCCTTACAAAGGACAGAGGCAGCCTGGATCTCAAAGGAAACATCTTTTTGTGCCAAAGGCAGTTCAATTTTATTTCCTGGACCGTATGACTTTTTATCACCCCAGAATCCACATGGCCAAAAGGAATGGCCTCTGCCTATTTAGACATCCCTCCATACCATCTTAAATGAGAACAACAACATAATCTTGACAAAATATACCCTGTTACTTTAGCATCGCCATATTTTTCTTTCTCCTGTATGGTTTTTTCACATCTCAGCCGGACGAAGACGTCAGTGGAGTTTTGAAAGCTTGCATCATGTATTTTGTGCATTTTTGGTTGTCCCGATAAAGGTTTGGTGGATCTTGGATGTTCTTATACATTACTATTGATGGTCATCATCACCTCTACATGTCTTTCGTTGGTGCAAATCCTGCTTCACAGAGACTTTAGTATTTCTAAGGCGGACCATACTAGGGAAACTGTGTATATGATGCAGACATTATCAGTCTTTAGTTATTAGTTTTACTACGTTTTGCAAGTTTTTACATGCTGCTGTGCACTGTCTTGTGAGGACTAACCCTCAAAAGCAGCTTAAACGTCTTTGAAGCAGATTAAATATATTACCTTCAGAAAAGACTCCATCGACTTGGAAGCCAGAGAGTTGCTGCGAAACAAGGTGCTCGCCTCGCCTGAAACAGAGGACATTGCTGGCATTTGGTCATTAAACCAACGACTTGGGATTTGGTTTTAAAGAAATGTATGGCAAATCGTATCAGAGACTGAGTGTCCTCTTTTTGGACCACAACTCCCCAACTCACCCAGCCGCCAAGGAATATTGTGCCAAACTCTGGACAAAAAGAGTTAATGCCATACTCCAAAAATCAATATATTTGGAGCAGGACCAGAAATTTCCCAGATACTCAACACCTTGACTTTACAATAGATGTCCAAAGTATGTAAAAGCCTAGCCATCCGTTGGATATTTCCCATCATGCCCCAAGGTCCTTACATGTTTTATCCAATTCCATCTTGAAAAGGAGATCCAAGAACTCTTTGGCCAGCCCTTGACCCAAGAAGAGCTTGACAAGGTTGACGGCGACTTCTTGTCTGCACTCGGCGGTCGTCGTCTCGTCGATCAGGGTCAATAAATGCACTTTTCCATCCTGTCGGGGGACAAAATGGTGGAAGTAGTCCCATGGAGGTTTAACACACACTTTAGGTTTCAGGAATGGGAGATGCTTCCTACAAAATGTGATTTTTGTGTGTCTTTGTCTATGAGGTGGTCCATTCTTTCAGTCATGCAAGGAAGATCTCTTTCATCCTATTCCAATGTCATTACTGATTCATTATTTGTACCCCGCTTTACCTCCATGGAGTTCAAGGCAGGAGACACAACTTCCCTCCACATTTACAACCCTGTATGGCATTCACATGGTATCTGTATGGTATTTTATTCCTATTTTAGATTTATTATATTTAGCTTTTTCTAATTTCTGTAGAACTTCTATAGAATTTTATAGCGTGTTTTATCTGCTTTTGTGTTATTTTGATATGGCCTAAGGGCTAATCAATAAACATTGATTGATTACAACCCTGTGAGGTAGGGTTGTGAGTAAGGTTGGTGTTGCGACTCAGGGACTTGTGAGATCCAGATTCAAGTCCCTACTGAGCCATGAAACCCACAAGTTGGCCTCAAAATGGCCTCCCCCTTCCTCTAAGCCTGACCTACTTTGCAGGGTTGTGATGGTAATGGAGGATAATGGACACAACCATGAGCTTCACTGGAGAAACAAAAATATGAGAATGACTGAACCAAGAGCATCACGGCGGACGCTTGAGGCATCACTTTTTTAGCCTGTAGCTCCAAGAGTTCCTCAGTCATCATCGCTCTCTCTTGGGGGATTTTGGAAGTTGTAATACAAAATGGTATTTTACCAAGCTCTGTTTACAGCTGAGAGAAGACAAACGGATCTCACCTTTGCACCCGCTTTGACTTTGTGGCACAACAACTCAACAAGAGGTTGGTAGTGAAGTGATGGAAGCACCATTTCGTCCCGGAGCTGTACCTGAAGGTGCAAGGAACCCAGGTTGCCTCTAAAAAGAAAAGAGGGAAAGATGCATACGGTCCAGAGAAAAACCAGAGCACAAGAAAAGAGAGCCTTATGTGGTCGTAGCAATGCAGCATGAATCGCACACAAATGAGAGAATACTTTCCAACAGGACATGCATTAGGAAGGTCTCACTTGAAGTACAGTAAAAATAACACAGCACACACTTCATTCCCCTGAATATATCTAAGGAGAAGTTGGACAGCCAGGGGTCAGGAATGCTGCCGCTGCATTATGCACTGAAGGAAAGGTTGCACTGGAACCGTGGATCTCTCTCTAGAAACTTTGAACTTTAGTTCCCAGAATCGCTGGCCATGCCGGCTGGACGTTTCTGGGGAACTGAGGTCCAACAGTATTTGGAGGCCCCGGAGTTTGAATGCCGAAGATCTCCACAGTCCCTTCAGCCTGAATGATGCTGCGACATGTGAAAACAAGGGCTGCCTGGTCTCTAATCTCATTTCCCCACCTTTGAGAGACAAGGACTCACTCAGCTAATCTTGGCTTGGACCTGTCCGGACGGAGCAAAAACCATCCTTCTTCCCGCTGAACGTTCTCTAACCCTTGTACATTGAACACCACCTGAGAGAGAGAGAAAGAGAAACAGAGAGAGAAAGAGAGAGGGGAGGAATCAAAAGGGATATTTATTCTCACTTGAAATTAGCATCTCCCACTTTTATTCAAGATATCAGGCAATGGGCAAGAAAGCCGTATCCTTCATAATAGCTCCTGGATCATGGCTTTGGCAGGATCTGCACTGCAGCTTGATGCTGCTTTAACTGTCATGTCTCAATGCTATGGGATTCTGGGATTTGTAGTCTCATAAACTGCCTTGGGGTGTGTTGGAGTCTACTTCTTTGGAGGTTTTAAAGCAAAGGCTGGATGGCCATTTGTCACAGAGAGTGCTTTGACTGTGTCTTCCTGCATGGCAGGGGCTTGGATTGGATAGCATGGGGGGGGATCTTCCACTCTACCAGTATTCGTTCTATGATTTCTCTGTTCCTTCATCCTCCATTTGAACTCACCTTCCCCAGAAAATCATTCCTGCTGACAAGATCCCAGTCCCAGACTTCAACGACGCAGAGCTTCTCCACGGCTGGTTCCTCCAAGTCGAACTCAAACGTCTCGTTCCATCTCGGGTAGCAAGATTTTTTGATCACCTGAAAGAAGAGCAACGTCAAAAGAACCAGGGCCTGGATGCTGTCATGCGCTGGGCAAGGACCAAAGGGCTAAAGCGACACGATGGAGGCTTGACCACTGAGATTAATTTGGGAGATAAGAGGAATGAACTATGTGGAAAGATGTGAAAGGGCCTCCTCTGTAATGGGGAATGCTCTCTCCCTGGAGGCCCACCTGGCCTTATTTTGGATTCACATTGAAACGTGGTTTTTCGACAAAATGTTTAAGGGAATGGAAAATCCATAACCCGAAAGCAGCCACCAAGAAGGCCCTCTCTGCCTTGTCCTCAACTAAAGAGCCTTCCTGAACCCATACCAGTTGACATCTCAGAAGAAAAGTGCATGCCACCATGGTGAAAGAGAAGGGCAGACATGGCCTTTTTGCCACCACCGTTGCCCCCAGTAGCCTGCCCTGGGTGACACCCACACCAGAATGAAGACACTGGTTCAGTTTCGATACGCTCTTGAGACACAGAACTCACCGATGTTTCCTGAATCTTGCCGTTATAGCGGACTCTGACAAAGGGATCGGAGGCTCCATTGCGGTCTTTCCGAGCCAAATCCCTGGGAAGGGAAGGGAAGGGAAGGGAAGGGAAGGGAAGGGAAGGGAAGGGAAGAGAAGAAAACCATGTCTATGTTGGTTTTCATCCTCTGGTGAAAAGCAAGAGTATAATCTGTCCTGGAAGCACTAACCTTTTACTCTCTCATCCATCCAGCCTTAAGAGTGAGCACAAAGAGTTATGTCTACTGGAATTTTGTAAGTTCTTTGACATTGTTTTACTTTCCTTCATCCTTTAGATCCTTTGCTAAATGGCCCTAAGTTTTACCCGCGACTTATCCACGGGTCATAGCAAAATCCATAACTTTGGCCCCAAAACCTGCCCTTGACTTATACATGAGGTCGACTTGTAGTCGAGTATATACATGTATTCTTTTGGTTTGGTTTTGTGCCTTTAAGTCGGTTTTGACTTCTTGAAATCCTAAAACCTGTCATGTGGTTTTATTGGGAAAAATGCTTTCGGTGGCCATTGCCTTTGCCTTCTGAGGCCAAGAGAGTGGAACTTGCCCAGAGTCACCCACTGGGCTTCCTCTCAGAGTCCTAGTCCAAGACTCAAACCACTCCACTACGCTGGCTCTCTTAAGTATTCTTTACATCCCTACTATACCGTTGAACAAAGAGTTTCGGTGTCCTTCTGCCGCACAACAATGTCAGTATTCCAGCCCACTGCAACTCCACATCTGTTCCCCCAATAGCTACGTCGATGAGCACCGTTGAGTTTTATCAATATGATATTTAAAAATAACCTCTCCCAACCCTCCGCTTCCTTCGCTCCGCAGCGTCTTTCCAGTCGGGGACCCCATTCAGCATTCAAAAGGGAAATGGCTCCCCACAAAGACATTGCGTTTCTCTTTCAGCCTCATTTCCTTCAAATTGGGGGTTTGGGTTTTTATTTTAATGAGAGGACACGGCACAATTATTTCCAGCCCAATTATTTTCTTGGCAGCGATCAAGAAAAGGGAAAGGAAGGAAATTATCGTGCGTTGCTTCTGACTCACGTCACCCGAATCATGCAAGGCAGGGGTTAGAGGGCTTGGAACTGGGAGATCCGGGTTTAAGTCCCAGCTGAGCCTAAGGAAGAAAAGAGACACGGGCTAAATTTGGACACCATCATCATCATCACATTTATCTATAATGGCCTTTTCACCAAAGGGAAGAACATCAGGCACATATAATCAAAAATGGACAATAAAACACAACACTATAAAATGCTAAACTACTAAAATAATACACAGTGGGCCCTTGGTATCTACTGTGGATTCCAGAAAGATCCACAGGTACCAAAATCCGTGGCTGCTCAAGTCCCATTAAATACAGTGGCATAGTAAAATAGTGTCCCTGACAATAAAGTGGCAAAATCAAAGTTTGCTTTTTGGAATCTATGTATTTTTAAAATATTTTTGGATGTTCGAATCCATGGATATTGAAAAGCTGACTGTACTAATATCCTAAAAACAAAATCCTTATCAGTCGCTATCCCTCTTGACCGCTTTAGTCACACTTAGCAACGTAATCTGGCAAATTGAAGAGATAGGTCTTCAGCTCAATGCATTGACATGGACTCATACCCCTTTTGTCTCAGGACATCAGCCAGAGGGGTGTACTTTTGATGTTTCCATTCTCTGGCCTCCCTCATGGCCGGCTTCCTGTTTTCAAAGGGGATGGTGACATCCACAATTGTGGTCTTCATCTGTGATTACTAGGTCAGGTCTCAGTTGACTGTCTGTCCCAGGCACAGTTCGATTTACAGAGATGGTGCCCATTGAAGCTGGGATAGCTTTGGCCAGTCGATTCATCACAGCATTGTGCCAATGTTTCCAGGCTGTCAAGTGTGGAGGGCAGTTGCAGAGCACATGCGGAAGTGTCTCATTTGGATGACCGTGATGACGGCAGCGTTTATCATGGTTACCAGTTTTAACGGCGCCATTGAGGGGCACAACATTCAGGCGAGCTTGGTGAACAAAATGCCAGTCGGCAAAACGGGTGAAATCTCCACGTGGAATAAAGTGGTTGCTTGAGTCCCATTGCAATGTCACCTCAAAAACCTTGCCCTGGTTGAGGGAATGGGTAGACTTGATAGATGAGAAATTGCTTGCCATAGAAGGCTTTAACAACCGATATGGTTGGCATGCCTATCTATGGTATGATAAACATAAGATTAATAGGGAATTTGAGCATCATTTTGTGCGGAAAGCGATTCTAACGGTGAGGCTCAAGGTGAAACACCTTTTCTATATGAAAATACCAGGCTGGGTCTCACCCCACGAAGCCTTTTGTAACAGGACACAGATCTCCAGCTGGCTGAGATATGAAGATTTATTACTAAAAGATAACTCGAACAACTATAAGCTTAAAAGGTTAGAAGACATCAAAAATATGGATATTCAAAAACACTGGTTTCTCTATCACCAATTGACAGAAAGATTTAAAAGCGATGTAACAGCGGAAAGGTTTGAAATCAACAATACGGACCTGGATAAGGTTCTGCGTAAGGATCAAAGGAAAACAACGTCCAAATTCTATAAAATTCTGAACAAGATGTAATAAAAGACTCTATGATACAATGGTCCAGGGATCTGGAAAGCTGGCAATATGCCAGGGAGAAAACAAGGAAATTCACGGCGTGTCAAAATCTGTATGGAAATTGCAAAAAAATGGAACTACGATGGCATCTGACACCAGCAAGGCTTGCAAAAGTTGATAAAGGAAGCAGTAGTCAATGCTGGAAATGTGCGAACACAAAAGGTTCCTGGTTCCATGTATGGTGGGAATGCCCCAAGGTAAAGAAATACTGGAACCAAATTCACTCATGTATAACAAAAATTCTTGGGATAAATTTTGATCTAATCCCAGAAATCTATTTGTTGAATATGACGAACAGAATTCCTTGGGAAATAGAGAGCAGACATTGGCGTAAAATCCTATATATGGTCTCCGCAGGAAGACTACTTTTGGCGCAATATTGGAAAAATAATGAAGTAAGTAAGTAAAATTTTATTTGTATACCGCCTTTCTAAGACCAAGGCGGTTTCCAGCATTCCACATAACAATATCATAATATAACAATATAAACAATATAAAATCACAAAAACATAACATTGAAAACATTATACAGTAAAACCAATAAAAACCACCACTCATGCCAGCTTAACATGCTGACCAAGGGGTCGAGGAGAGAATACTTCAGGGGTCAGAGAGTCAGGGGTAAGCCTGCTCAAATAGGAATGTTTTTAACCCCTTCCTAAACTGAGTAAGGGAGGCGGCCGAGCGGAGCTCAAAGGGCAGCGCGTTCCAGAGGCTGGGGGCCGAGATGGAGAAGGCCCTCCTAGTAGTAGCAACTAATCTGGCCTCTGGAACCCTTAGCAATTGCTGCCCGGTTGATCTGAGTGTGCGGGGCGGATTGTACGGAGAGAGGCGGTCCTCTAAGTACCCTGGGCCCAAGCCATTTAGGGCTTTATAGGTAACAACCAACACCTTGTATTGCGCCCGGAAGCAAATAGGCAGCCAGTGTAGGTCTTTAAGGACCAGTGTTATATGACTGGCCCTGGCTGTACCAGTGACCAGTCGTGCTGCCATATTCTGCACTAATTGCAGCTTCCGGGTATGATACAAGGGCTGCCCCATGTAGAGCGCATTGCAGAAATCCAAACAAGAGGTTACCAGAGCATGTACTACAGTTTCAAGGTCCCTCTGGCCCAAGTAGGGACGCAGCTGGTGTATCAGCCGAAGCTGATAACAGGTGCTCCTGACTGTCGCACTCACCTGAGATGTAAGGTGAAGCGACGAGTCAAGGAGCACCCCCAAACTGCGTATCGAGTCCTTCACAGGAAGCGTGGTCCCGTTTAGGACAGGTGGAACCACCGCCGTTCCCGGACCAGGGGAACCTATCACGAGTACTTCCGTTTTCTCTGGATTCAAGCTGAGTCTGTTTTCCCTCATCCAGCCCATTACCGACTCCAGACAGGCATCCAGAGGAGAGATGCCATGAATGTATGAATTAATGTAAATATAAAGAACTCTTTACTTAGCTCTTAGAGAATAGGGAGATTTAAAAAGGTAAATCAATAATTAGACTGGAGTTATCAAGGAGTTTTTGTTTTATAAGGAACCATTAACCTAGAGAGTAATAAACACATAAGGCATATGTCATACATTGGAAGTTTATTTGTAATCAAGATTTGAAAATACAGTGACATTTATGTAAAAATTATATGATGAAGATACAGGAAGCTACTGAAGAGCTTATTTTGAATCTTTTGAACAATGTATATAATGCATTTTAATCAATAAAATGATATTTAAAAAAACAACCCTTGCCCTGGTCAGGTTTGCGCAGAAGCGCGATGGTATATTTCTCCCTTAGTTCTTTCAGTGAACTTTCTAACAGATGTCTTGTTTTATCGGAGAAGCTCTGGACCTCTGGGGGGTTCCCTTTGGTGACGGTGAGCTGGGGACCCTCTTCAGCAGCCCACACCCATTCGCAGCCATTGATCTTAGCCAAAAGGCCGAGAAGCGATACTGGGACCAAAGGCTTGCAATGAGCCCTGGTCCAAACTGGTAGCCAGTGGAGGGTCTTACGAGGGGGAAAGACATGTGAGTTTCAACGGTCAAAAAACATCAGTTTTGTGTGGTGGTAGAAATTATTGGAAACATACTGTATAACAATTCCATCGAATTCCACAGCGTTGAGCCCTGGCCATCAAAGCGGTGCCAAGCTGCATTATTTCGGCAGCGTAGATACCAGCCTCTGTCTCTGTCCCTATGGGACGCCAGTTCCGGATCAAGCTGGTACAACTTTTGCAGCCCTGCCCACGGTTGAAAGTCCAAGTGTGTAAGTGAGCGTGACTGTTGATAAGTGAGACAAATTGTTCGTCTGACCTGGACTGGCCATTTCTTTGTTCTTAAGCTGTTTGCATGCTTGTTCGAGTTTTTTCTCTGGCACAGGACAGCTCATTCCCTACTGTCAACCAACTACCAATGATTTAAAGCCTTGGAAAAGGCAAGGCAGGGCATTGCTCAGGACGTTCTCTGATGGAGGGCAACCTCCCTTGAGCAGGCATGGAGGTCTCAGGGGTGTAAATCTTTATGAATTTCCTTCTTGGAGACAGGAACAAACAAATTGGGATTTTCTCCGCAGAAATATTGTTTTCTCCACAAAAATTGACGTTTTCTTGCCAAGAAAGAAAGAAAAGAAAGAAAGCCCAACCCTATGGGTTTTTCGTGCACATTAAGTCCCAAGTTGCAAAGATTCTCCCAAGTCTTACCCTCTGAAGCAACAGAAAACAAACTCATGTTCTATAGATATCTGAAGGTGACTGTCATGAATCAAGAGATTCAAGCTACAGGAAAAGAAATTCCAGCTAAACATTAGGAAGAACTTCCTGACAGAAAGAGCTGCTCAACAGTGGAAGACGCTGCCTTGGAAGGTAGTGGCATCTCCTTCGTTGGAAGTATTTAAACAGAGATTGGATGGGCATCTTTGAGAGCATTTAGATCATGTATTCTTCCATGGCAGAGGCTTGGACTAGGTGGCCTTTGGAGTCCCTTCCAACACTATGACTCTATATCACATCTTTCCTTCTCCAAGAAGAGCATACCCAGCCCCTCCAACTGTTTCTCATAAGGTTTGGTTCCTGATCTTTTGCTATCTTGGTCACCCTCCATCATCACTATCTTCCATAAACTGTGATGCCCAGAACTGGACATATTAATACTCCAAGTGACACCTGGCCAAGGCAGAACTGAGTAGTAACACTGCTACTCAGCGTTACTCCTTCCTACTCAGCATTGATTTGTTACACGAGAGCCAATGTGCTGTTGTGGTTTGTGTGTTGGACCACTGGGAGACTAGGGTTCAAATCCCTACTTGGCCATGGAAGTCCACTTGGGTAAGCCACACTCTCTCAGCCTCAGAGGAAGAAAAGGACAAATCCCCAATGGAAAATTCTGCCAAGTAAACCCTGCAATAGGTTTGCCTTAGAGTAGCCATAAGTCAGGAACTTGTCCCTCTTGCCAAGTTAATTGGGCGCAAACTACTTTTCTGCTTTGCAGCAAATGAAGTAAGATGAGGGCAAAGGGGGAAAGTGGGAGGAAGAGAGAGAAACTGGGACATTTTAAAAGCAGCTGAAAAAGTGGGATGGCAGAGGATTGTTGAAGACTCTCCCTTCCAAATCTGGACATTTGAAGGGCATGTAATTTGGATTTACCTGGCATCAAACACAGTGCAGCGGAGTTTCCTCCCAGCCCTGCTGCTAACAATTTCCATCTGGAGGTGGATTTCCCCTTGGACCTCTTCATCTGGATCGATTTCGGTGAGGTTCAGCCAACCGCTGTAGCCTGGGAACCGAAGGAGGGACAGAGAGACGGGATTTGCAAGATAGGAAGAACTCACAACCAATACATTAGGTCTTTTCTGATTTCAGAAGCTGTTCAGATCTGGTCTAATGAGTTACAAGGCCCAAGACAATTCATCAGCATAAAGCACAGTGCAGCTCAAAACCTGATAATAACAAGTTTTGTTAAAGAAGTTATTCTAGTAAAACACTATAGGTTAAGTCTCTTTCGCATTACACATTTATACTGCTCCGGGTGCTTCTACACTGTAGAAATAATACAAATCCTACCTTTGGGATGTTCAGCCAAGAGACTTTGTGTGAGGTGGACCTTCCCAATAACATCATCCCGGCTAAGACAAGACAAGAAACCAAGAGACACAAAACAAGGTCAATGGGATATCTCCAACAGCAAGATAGTTTGAATCTAAAGATTTGAGGATCGAGGGGGAAAGAAATCTTTAGGGGGAGAAACCTAAGAAAGAACTTCAAATACTGAGGACTAAATGAAATCGGCGGTGACCAAGAGCTGATATGGGAAGACTAAGGATAGAATGGAAGAGCATGACCAGGAGCCACTTCACGGTGCAAGTTGCATTTCTATCAAATGCACAACGGAGAGCAACTCTAGGTAGGGTTCATGGCCACTCTTTCCACCTGGAAAGGTTGACTATTGTGGCTGTAGGCACAAAAGCTATGAAAAGGGGACTCAAGAGGAAGGATCTACTGTATATACTCATGTATAGGTCTAGAAATTTAGGTCTAAAAATGGACCCAAAAAAACAGAGTCGACTTATACATGAGGTCGACTTATAGTCGAGTATGTATGGTACTCCGCAGGAAGTGGCGTCATACCTTAGCGCATCTTCGTCCATCACGTAGAAGGACACGCAGTGGAAAGTGGGAGGGAGATGGACGTCGTACTCCTCGCCCCAGAAAGGAAAGAGGGTTTTCCACACGGTTGCAGTCCTGGGAGAGAAAAGCGTTGTGATAAAGTGCTCTATAAATCAAGCTTAATAATAATAATAACTGGGTTATTTCTGCAGTGTGTTTTGGACCTCTGAAATCCAAAACGCTTCGGATAAAAGGAGACTCAAGATGTGTTTCCAAATGGTCAACCCCAACGCTGTAAACCTGGCAATTAAAGGAAAATTTAATCTGGGATGTAGGATTTTTATTGGGGCATTGCCCTCATTTGCCACCCTTGCATGTGCCTTGACCTCCCCCCCAACCCCTGACAGATCTAGGTTTGCACATCTTACAGTCATTTTAAAGCTCTCAACCTCCTTTTAAAATGAGACATGTTGGACAAATACCAGAGACCAAAGGTCCTTTGGTGTCTGCAGGAAAACAATAAAGCCTTTTCTATTATCTCTTTTATTGGAGAGGCTGACTCACTCGCAACATATTATTGTGTTAGAGGCACTGCTTTCTTTCCCCATTTATTGTTGGCTTCGGATTAGTTTGTCCCCGACGTCTCGCAGACGCTAATCCAGGACGCAGGTGGCCGAGAAAAGATCATTTTTATCCCTTCCTCTCCATTTCTTCCCTGCCGGGTTGATATGAGTTTTGCACTTCGAATGGAAGTTTGCAGCAATTGAAGGGAACTGGGGAGAAAGGAGGAAAGCGGAAGGAGGAGAAAGAAACCGGGACTTTTTGAAAGGAACTTAAAAAGTGGGACAGCAGAGGATCAATCGGAACGGTCCCTGCCAAACTAAAACACTTGGAAGGGGGGCTTTTGTAAGGTCCAAAACACACATTGCAGAAATACATCCGGTTCGAGACTCCTGGGAATTGTAGTTTATTGCGGCTCCAGAGCTCTAGGACCCAAAGAAGGCTAAAGGTCTCACAAAACTACGGTTTCCCTAGCATTGAGTTAAAGCGGTCCCAAACTGGATTATTTCCGCAGCGTCTTTTCCAACAGGATGATAGCAATGAGAGAGCCATTTGGAAGCACCAAAGTTTAGGGGCAGCCACTGAGAAGACCCTGTTTTATGTAACGGTGGCATCTGTACTGTAGAAATAATGCAGTTTGATACCGCTTTAAGTGTCATGATTCCATCTGGGGTTTGTCGTTTTGTGACGCGCCGGCAGGCTACAAACCCCAGGATCCCATCGGATGGAGCTGCAGCACTTAAAGTGATCTCGAACGGCATTATTTTTACGGTAGAGACAATTTCGGGTTCATCAAGGAGGAGATAGGATTTGTCATTTGATGCATCCCCATTTGGGGTTGGTTTAGGGTGACGAGATGAATATATAAGGTCAGATATATACATATATGGTCAGATATGCTTACCTAATAATGGCTTCATTGTCGATTTTCACAATACAGTAAGGGTCACTGCTGCCTGTACTGAAAGAAAAAGAAATGCACACACATCCATATATATATATATATATAAATCAGCAAAGAGCACCAAAGTGGAGTAGAGAACGAGAGATTTCTATCCCATGGAAATCTGGTATGTCAGCAGTCTGCGTTTTCCCTATAGCTGTGGTTTGGGGCAGAGGGACAAACAATGTATTATTATTATTATTATTATTATTAATGTTTATTTATATAGGGCCCTAAGTTTTGCACAGCACTTTACAGCATCATCCAACAACATAAAACCTGCACATGGCACACAATCCGAAAGTCATATGCAGTAATAAATCAATTTATCCATTAAAATATATAAAAGTTGGACTACAGCTCTCTGTGGTGCCTGCAACGTCATAAAGGCAGTTCTGAGAAAGAACATATTACAACATATCCAGGGATAGCTGTCTTGGCCACATAGCAAAGGATAGCATCATCCCAAATCCACCAGACAGTGATGCCTTTATCAGACCAACCAAAATGCACAAAATCTATGTCGCAAGCTTTCAAAGCTCCACTGGCTTCTTCATCAGGCAGAAGGAGGCAGTGGAGCTTCAAAAACTTGCAACGTGTATAATGTGCATTTATTGAGGATTTCTGTGCATTTAATGTGTATTTATTGAGCATATAAATGCACTGATTGAGAATTTCTGTGCATTTAATGTGCATTTATTCAGCGCATATAATGTGCATTCATTAAGATTTTTTGTGCATTCAATGTGTATTTATTGAGCGCATATGAGAAGTAAACAATAATGTAAGCTTCGTGTAACAACAGAGCATTTGTAATGTTTAAAAGGCGTGTGTATTTGTGAATTGTGGGGCGAGGGGAGGTGACGAACGGTGCAATTAAAAACAGAGAAAAGTAGGACAGTAAAACAGAATTAAATTATTAAAATATTAAAAATAGATTGCCGTAAGTGAGGAATGACTTGAAAGCGCACGACGACAACAACGAAATGGAGTTTCATAATTTAATTGTATTAATGGCTAAGGAGGAGATAGAACCAGACTCCATTATGAACCAGACTCCATTATGAACCAGATTCCATTATGTTGAAGGCTTGCGGCCTCCAAAGAGTTTGTGGTTTCCAGGCTTTCATGGAAACAAGGCCAAATGGGAGGCCATTGCCGGCATTGCGTTGCGCAAACACACCAAGCGCCTCCGCCGCCAAGTTGCCACAAACTTGGGCCGGTGGAAAGGGAGGGCAGGCTTTTGAAATTACATTTCCCACCATGTGGAAATGTAATTGCAAAAGTTGCCATTGTACTTCTTTGGCCCCGTCACAAAAGATACTGCGGTGACAGTGTTTAAACAGCCGTTTTACCCATTAAGTAATTAAGTTGTTACCTCAGGGAAAAAGAAAATCAGAATAATAGGACACATTATAATGACTCTTTACAATCTGACTCCATTCCTCAGAAGTAACTAAAGTAGTTACCTCAGGGGGAAAAATCGGAATAAAAGGACACATTATAATGACTCTTTACAATCTGACTCCATTCCTCAGAAGTAACTAAAGTAGTTACCTCAGGAAAAAATTCGGAATAAAAGGACACATTATAATGACTCTTTATAATCTGACTTCATTCCTCATAAGTAACTAAAGTAGTTACCTCAGGAAAAAATTTGGAATAAAAGGACACATTATAATGACTCTTTATAATCTGACTTCATTCCTCATAAGTAACTAAAGTAGTTACCTCAGGGGGAAAAATCGGAATAAAAGGACACATTATAATGACTCTTTACAATCTGACTCCATTCCTCAGAAGTAACTAAAGTAGTTACCTCAGGGGGAAAAATCAGAATAAAAGGACACATTATAATGACTCTTTACAATCTGACTCCATTCCTCAGAAGTAACTGAAGTAGTTACCTCAGGAAAAAATTCGGAATAAAAGGACACATTATAATGACTCTTTATAATCTGACTTCATTCCTCATAAGTAACTAAAGTAGTTACCTCAGGGGGAAAAATCGGAATAAAAGGACACATTATAATGACTCTTTACAATCTGACTCCATTCCTCAGAAGTAACTAAAGTAGTTACCTCAGGGGGAAAAATCGGAATAAAAGGACACATTATAATGACTCTTTACAATCTGACTCCATTCCTCAGAAGTAACTGAAGTAGTTACCTCAGGAAAAAATTCGGAATAAAAGGACACATTATAATGACTCTTTATAATCTGACTTCATTCCTCATAAGTAACTAAAGTAGTTACCTCAGGAAAAAATTTGGAATAAAAGGACACATTTGGGTGTCCACCCTAAACAGTCGTTACAAGCCGAGTCTACTTTCTCATAAGTAACTAAAGTAGTTACCTCAGAAAAAAATTGGAACAGCCATTACAAGCTGAGCCTACTGTCTCATAAGTAACTAGTTACCGCATTTTAAAAATATGAATAAAAGGACACATTCAGGATGTCCACTCTACTCCATACAATCTGAGTCCACTTGCTCATAAGTAACTAAAGTAGTTACCTAAAAAATATGAATAAAAGGGCATGTTGTAATGACTCCACACAGTTATTGGAATCTGAAGTCCACTTTCTCATAAGTAATTAAAGTAGTTAGAAAAAATTCTAAATAAAAAGACACATTGTAATGACTCTACATGGTCATTACAGTCTGAGTCCACTTCCTCATAAGTAACTAAAGAAGTTACCTAAACAAATGAATAAAATAGCATGTTGCAATGACTCTACACAGTCATTGAAATCTGAGTCCATGTTCTCATAAGTAACTAAAGTAGTTACCTAAACAAATGAATAAAATAGCATATTGCAATGTCTCTACACAGTTATTGGAATCTGAGTCCACTTCCTCATAAGTAACTAGTTGTCTCAGAAAAAAATCTGACTAAAAGGGCATATTGCAATGGCTCTACACAGCCACCGGACTCTGAGTTCACGTTCTCATAAGTAACTAAAGTAGTTAGAAAAAATTCTAAATAAAAGGACACATTGTAATGACTCTACATAGTCATTACAATCTGAGTCCACTTCCTCATAAGTAACTAAAATAGTTACTCAGAAAAATCTGAATAAAAGGGCATATTGCAATGGCTGTCCACAGTCATTGGACTCTGAGTCCACTTTCTCATAAGTAACTAAAGTAGTTAGAAAAAAATCTAAATGAAAGGACACATTGTAATGACTCTACACGGTCATTACAACCTGAGTCCACTTCCTCATAAGTAACTAAAGTAGTTATCTCAAAAAACAACAACATTGGAATAAAAGGACACATTTGGGTGTCCACCCTAAACAGCCATTACAAGCTACAGATCCCAGGATTTTATAGCATGGAGCCATGGCAGTCAAAGTGGATCATTTCTGCAGTGCAGATGCAGAGACGCTGAGCACTGTATTGCACATGTTGTGCGTCATGGAGGGTTGGAACATTTTTATGTTGGGCAATGATCAATAACCTTGGTGAAAAAATCTCATAGGGGGGTCCGAAGGCACGTAAAGCATGGAAAGAACATCCCTTCCAGCTATTTGTGAGCCACCCACACTCTTCATTTTAAACTAGCAATGCGGGGAGGGAAGGAATTCGCATGGGGCAAAGGGAGTGGGACGGAATAAATGGAAGCACATTATATCCCATGTTCATCACCCACAGCTCCCCGGCCGAGCAGAGCTTGTTAATCATTTGTGAGCCAAAGGGAAGGAAATTTCATTATTTGGCTGAAAAATAAACAGCCATTAAAAGGAGGGGGGAAATGTAGGCAGGCCTGCTGTAAAGGAAGGAAAAAGACTTGCCTGGCAAAGGTTTAGCCTTTCGGAGGCTGGTTATCACTTTTATGTTTCCGGGAGAATCATAAAAGTTGGAATGGACCCCAAGGGTCATCCAAACCAACCCCCTTTTGCCATGCAGGAATACATTA
Source organism: Sceloporus occidentalis (assembly GCA_023333645.1). NCBI lineage: Eukaryota > Metazoa > Chordata > Lepidosauria > Squamata > Phrynosomatidae > Sceloporus > Sceloporus occidentalis. The sequence continues at coordinate 2,592,112 of JALMGF010000064.1, read as the reverse complement.
TTATTTACTATGTACTGCTTTGTTATATTGTTTTATTATTTTCATGTTTATTGTTATTGCTTTGTATTATCCCCACTGTTGTAAGCCGCCCCGATTCCCAGTAATTGGGCGTGATATAAATAAATACTATTATTATTATTATTATTATTATTATTATATATTCAAAGCACTCCGGACAATGGCCATCCCAGCCTCCAAAACCTCCAAAGAAAGAGACTTTTTTTTGGAGGTGGAAAGGGGTTGGTTTGTGTAAGGTACAATGTTTATATTAATAAAATCATACAATATGTTAAGGGGGAAAAAACTTATTCCAAGCACTAGCTTTGCTATACACACTTAAATCCATATAATATGTTCTCTCTAGGAATATCTAGGTCCTCCAGTGCAACTCTGTGGTCAAATTTAACCCAAAGTTGCAGCAAAAGACCTAGAGATCCCTAGAGAGAATGCTCTACTAGGCCTTTGTAGCTCCTCCAGTGCAACTCTGTGGTCAACTTTTATTGTGAAGTTGAAGGCTGGCGAAACTTCAGGAATAAACCCTTCTAGAACATGGCCACAGAGCCCGAAAAACCCACAAAAATCTATAGCTACACATTGTTTGTTAATTTAATTTGTGCAATATAACAGTAAACGCTAATTACTATCCTAATATCACCTACACCAGTGATGGCGAACCTATGGTACGTGTGCCAGAGGTGGGACTCAGAGCCCTCTCTGTGGGCACACATGCTGTTGCCCTAGCACAGAGTTTGCCAGTTTCTTAGTAGAAAGCCAGAGGGACATGGCACTTTGCAATAAATAAGTGGTGTCTGGGTTGCAGTTTGGGCACTCGGTCTGTAAAAGGTTCACCATCACTGACCTACACCATAGAAATAATGCAGTTCGACACAACTTTAAGTACTGTAGGTCCATAATATGGAATCCTGGGGTTGGTAGTTTTGCAAGGTCTTTAGCCTTCTGTGCCAAAGAGGGCACCGAACTACAAATCCTGGCATTCTGCCGGACGGAGCCGGGGCAGTTAAAGTGGTGTCAAACTGTGTTATTTCTACAGTGTAGATGCACCCTACGTCAGTCAAACCAAGCATCTTTGTAGCACGGTTGCACAGATCTGTTTTGTGCCACCTCCAATGCTTAACTTTGGCCTCTCTTTTGAAATGTTTTGGCTTCTGCCTGTTGTGTGTGTTCAACTACACACCCGCCGTTGTTTCCTTTTGCCGTGACTAATACTTCCCCCTCGCTTAAGGGTTTCCTTAGAGATTATATAGCAGGTCTTCTTGCACCGCTTCCCCTCCCCAGGCAAAGCGTGTTTCTGTGTATGTATTTCACTGGAAAGTCCTCCCTGGGTAACTGGAGACTTTGTGGTTCTGTCAACAAAGCCTATAAACTAGACCAGAGTGAGGAAATGATTTGAGGTTGACCTTTAGGGAAGCTGTTTATTGAAGACCAAAGGCCCAGCAACCCAAGGAGAGAAGGCGGAGGGGGGGGACATGTTTTTTATGATACGGGCTGAGAAGCGTCTCTCTGTGCTCAGGTTTTGGAGAGGAGAAAGAAGTGAAATTGTAAAAGAAAAAATCTAGGGAAAGAAATAAAACAGAGACCTTCCCCATCTTCCTCTTAAATAGACAATGCTAACTCTTCCAGTTTATACATATATAAGGAACATCACAATAATATACAACCGGACCTCCATATTCACAGATTCCCTATCCATAGATTCAGCCATCCACGGTTTGGAAATATTCAAATGTGTGTGTGTGTGTGTGTATACATACACACACACCTAAAATCTTGCCATTTGATATAAGGGGCACTATTTGACTACACTGTTGGACATAATGGGACTTGAGCATCTACGGATTTTTATAGCTTGGATGTTATGTCCCAAGGGCTCATTGTATGAGAATTTCCATGTTTTGGTCTGTCAGAACACCTTCTACAGAACTAATTTTTGGACTACAGCTCCCAGAATCCCCAGCCAGCAAAGGAATTCTGAGCACAACATACTTTCCAGCGTTTCACAGATGGAAACCGGGACATTTTAAAAGCAGCTGAAAAAGTTCAGTGACAAATCAGGGCAGATGGAGCGTATGGCGCATAAGATGACACTTTGCAGTCTCTGGGGCCGTTTTCCTGCCGCTGCCATTCACTGCGTAGGGAAGCCCCAGTGGCCAGACCGTGAGGCTTCCCCGCGCAGCGAAAAAGGAGCGCCGAAATGGCGCTCCTTTTCGAAATGCAGAAGTGGCGCCGCGAGGGGCGGAGCGCACCCTCGTGGCGTCACTTCCGCCGTGACACGTCTGGATGCACAGCGTCCAAGACGTCAAAATGGCGGCGCCCATGTGGATGGGCGCCGCCATAAAGTCCGTGCTCCGCGCGTACTGGAAAGAAGGGCCGTGAGGAAGGTAAGAACCCTCCTAACCCTAATACGGCCCTTGCTAACCCTAGTACACACGGAGCGCAGACTTTATGGCGGTTTGTAACCCGCCTCTCTCAAAATGGCAAGAGGAAAAGATGCAACATAGATATAACTGAATTAGAGTTTAAATCTTATCAATGAACAACTACATGGATTAACTGTTTTCTACTGCCTTCACTACTTCTAGCCATAGCCAACAGGAGAATCCTGTTAGTGACATGTGTGTGTGTGTGTAAGTGCAGTTACACATACCTAAGTCCCTTTTTGGATGGGCTGCAGGGACATATTCTCATGCCTTTGGACTCTTATAGAAAGAACGAAATTCCACCTAAACATTATGAGTTTATCCCCTTATCTGAAACGCTTGGGACCAGAACTGTTTTGGATCTCCAATATTTTCAAATTTTAGAATACTTACATATATACAATGCAGTATCTAGGAGAAGGGATCCAAGTCTAAAGATGAAATTCATTTATGTTTCATGTATACCTTATCAACACAGCCTGAAAGAAACTTTATACAGAATATTTTAAACAATGTTGTGTATGCAACTACTGTATACATTCGACTATAAGTCGACCACGAGGGCAAGTTTTGGAGCCGAAATTATGGGTTTTGATGTAACCCATGGATAAGTCGAGGGTAAAACTCAGAGGCATGTAGCAAAGGATCTAAAGGATGAAGCAAAGCAAAACAATGTCAAAGAACTTACAAAATTACAGCCTACTCTTAAGGCTGGATAGATGAGAGAGTGGAGGGAGTCGGTGCTTCCAGGACAGGTTATACTCTTGAGTTAAGAGTTAAGATAGAGTACTTACATTGACCTGTGGATAAGTCAACTCAGGTTTTTGGGGTCAGTTTTTGACCTAAATGTCTAGACTTATACATGGGTATATACAGTAAGTCTGTGTACAATGACCATCAGAAAGCAGAGGTGTCACTATCACAGCCTCTCATGTGGACAATTTTGGAATAGATCAGATTTTTGGAATTCTGTATATGGGATACTCAATGTGTATCAAGTCGCCTGTCAGTTTACGGCAGCCCCATGGACTTTTCATAAGGTTTTCTTAAGCAAGGAAGACTAAGAGGTGGTTTGGCATTGCCTTCCTCTGCAACACACCAGGTATTCATTGGTGGTCTTCTATCAAAGTACACTTGTCCCTCCATATTCGCTAGGGTTAGGGGCACAAGACCCCCATGAATATGGAAAAACTGCAAATAACAAAAAAGACCATGTTTTTACCTGAGAGGACACCTCTCTAGGAGTCTCTAGGTCTTCCAGTACAACTCTGTGGTCATCGTCCGACAGACACTGACCATAGAACTGCGCTGGAGGAGCTACAAAGGCCTAGTAGAGTATCCTCTCTAGGAATCTCTAGGTCTTTCAGTGCAACTCTGTGGTCATCGTCCAACAGACACTGACCATAGAACTGCGCTGGAGGAGCTACAAAGGCCTAGTGGAGTATTCTTTCTAGGGATCTCTAGGTCTTTTGGTGCAGCTTTTCATTTAAGTTGCCCATAGAGTTGCACTGGAGGACCTAGCTATTCCTAGAGAGAACATATTAATCAAATCCGTGAATAATTATTTTATTATTATTTATTATAATCAAAGCCGCACATATCTAAGCCACAAATATGGAGGGATCCGTGTATTGCCTGGAGATGTCCCTGCTTAGGTTCCAAGATAAGACAGGATCTGGTGCCTTTAGTGTATTTAGGCTCTACTAGAACTTATTGACAGTAAGAGCTTTTGGACAGTGGAATGGACTGCCCCAGAGAACGGTAGGCTCTCCTTTAAATGCATCTTGGATGGGCCTCGTTGAGAAGTAGTTCTATATTGTGCATGGCTGAGGGTTGGATTAGATGGCCTTTGCAGTCTCTTCCAACAGTGATGGTTCTGTATTATCCTATTTGCAGTTTCTGAAAGCCTTGCAAACTCTTGTGGCACAGGCCCCGGACCACCATTTTGAGTATCACAATAAACAGCTATGAGCTCAGACGAAGAAGCAGGTGAGGCAACAGGGAGATTGGGGACTGCAGGTCCTCCCTGGTCATGATGGCTGGGGGATTCTGGGTTCTGTCGTTCAAGAAAGTAGCTTTCTTAAGCTCTTTGAAGCATAGAGTGATAAGGTGGGATCACTGGCCTCACATGATCCAGTTCGCAAGGGCACTGCGGCTTGCCCAGGGAGTTTTCTTTTTAATATATTAATGGGCTCCCCTTCTCCTCTGTTACAAGAGAATACAATGCAAGGAGAGGGTAGGGAGGGAGTTGCAAGGCATGACCTGGGGCATTTGCGTATGGGAGGCGAGGGATGGAGAGTGCATCTCTTATTTATTTCCCTCCCTGCTTCTGAAGCAAGGGCTCCAGCTCTGCGATTCTATGGCAGGAGTAATCTCAGCTGTCAAAAGAATGCCAAGGAGTTTGGAAGAGGGCAGAGGCGCAGAACGATCGGGAAATCGGAACAAAAACCATATTACCAAGTATCTTGTTGTTGGAGAGAGATCTTGCAGCACCTTTGAGACTAACCAAAAGAAAGAAGTTGGCAGCATGCGTTTTCACAGACTTAAGTCTCCTTCCTCAGATGCATTTGACATTGGGTGCACTCTAACTCACAGGTTACTTTGACACTGCGCAAATAATTTATCCCAATTAAGTTAACAAACAATAATGCGCCTGGGATGCATCTGAGGAAGCAGACTTAAGCCTAGAAAAGCTCATGCTGCCAACTTCTTTCTTTCAGTGACTCTCAAAGGTGCTACGAGATCCCTCTACATCAGTGGTTCTCAACCTTCCTAATGCCGCGACCCTTTATTATAGTGACCCCCAGGCATAAAATTATTTTCATTGCTATATGCACTTATGTGTTTTCCAATGGTCTTAGGCGACTCCTATGAAAGGGTCGTTCCACCCCAAAGGGATCCCAACCCACAGGTTGGGAACCACTGCGCTACATATTGATTCTACAGACTAACACGGCTATATCTTTGAATTCTACAAGTATCTGGTTGTTTAAGAGTAATGCTGACTGGCCGAAATTCTAAACCTGCGCATGTATGCTCCATGTACGCAGCAGCAGTCAAGCCCTGGGAAAGGTCCCTAGCCTTATCCAGCTGTTTTCCAAGGTGCTGAATCTATTCTTGAATATGTCCAGCTCTTTTGAAGCCTGTATTAAACCCTGGACTGGATTCACCGCCTCACTGACATGGAACTCACTCGCCACGACTGCTCTGAACATGAAAGTCCTGTTATAGCTATCATTACCAGTTGCTATTGATAGATTCTGTAGGGTGCAGTGGTCCCTTGGTATCTGCTGCGGTTTGGTTCCAGGACCCTCCCTCTGAATACCGAAAACTGTGGATGTTCAAATGCCGTTGCATACTATGGAATAACAAAACGGCGTCCCAATATAAAATGGCAAAATCAGAGTTTGCTTTTGGGATTTTTTAGGGGGGAAGTGGAAATGTTTTCAAGAGAGCCATAGTGGTGTAGTGTTTTGTGGGGTTTATTATATACAGTCATATACATACAAATATACATCCCCTAGTGAGAAACCTAGCCATTTATCACATAGGATGGATCCTGTGCAGAAACTTGATTTAAAGAAACTTGATTTACTTTACTTTACTTCCCGAAAGTAAAGAAGAGTGTGTTTTGTCGACTTTGCATTCAGATTAATGTCCCATTATTTCTCACTGACGCCAACAGGTCTGAAAAACAACCTGCAAAAGTGGATTTTTAAATCCTGTTTCTGCATGGGATTTAACCAATTTGCCTCCAATTTGTAACATAGATAAAGTCAAGGCACATGACATTATACTGCAAGTAATTATACTGGACTGTGACTCTGGAGATCAGGGTTCGCTTCCCTGCTTGGCTATGAAAACCCACTTGGTTGTATCACACACTTTCAGCTCCAGAAAACCCTGTGATAGTTTCACCTTAGAGTCACCGTAAGTTGGAAACAACTCAAAGACTCACAGTAACAACATTTCATGCCAGGGATGGTTGAACCCCTGGATGCAGAATCTATGAATGTGGATGGATGGCTGTAATCATTTTTAAAACGTATGCCACCCGGCGCATTTGGGTTCGAGGGGAAAGTTAAAGAGTAAATGTGATCGTTTTTTGTGCTCTGTGGCCGTGTTCTAGAAGAGTTTATTCCTGCCGTTTCACCAGCATCTGTAGCTTTGGCATTTTCAGACAATGCTGGCATGGAAGAGAATGGGATATATATACATATGTACTGTGTGACTCTAGGTTGGGAGGAGTGATTTCCATGTTGATCTGTGTATTGTTCTGTTGTTGATGGCCGAGCCTCAGGGTACATCAACAACAGGACAATACACAGATCAACATGGGAATCACTCCTCCTTGCCCAGGATCACACATTATTGATATCCCCAACTCTCTTCCATGCCAGCATTCTCTGAAGATGCCGAAGCCACAGATGCTGCCGAAACGTCAGGAATAAACTCTTCTAGAACATGGACACAGAGCCCCCAAAAAACCCACTAAAAACTATGGATGCTGGCCATGAAAGCCTTTGTCTTCACATAGTAAATGCGATGTTAGGCCATCACAGCATAGAAATAGGCCCACCTGCCGGTTTACACAGTGTCTGTAAGAAAGAAAGAAAGAAAGAAAGATGCTGCTTGGGGAACAATTGCACATCTTTTCAACTGCATGAGTAAGCAAGATTCAATAAAGTGGCTGTTTCCTCTTCCCAGACATTGCGCATATAAAGCTAACAGACTCTGGGAGTTGTTTTCCTCCATAAGCGTTGGACTCTGACACTGTTTTACAGTGGGGCCTTGGGATGTGCTTGGGTTTGGTTACCAAAATCCATGGCTATTCAAGTCCTGTTAAATGCAACGGATAGGAAAACGGCGACTCTTATATAAAATGGCAAAATCGAGGTCAGCTTTTTGCAGTTTAGATATCGCTTTGGACATTTTAGAGCCGTGGGTGATTGAATTTGTGGACAAAGAATCCATGTATATGGAAAGGCGACTGTGTTACAGTCAGAAGGGTTTGTATACTGGGCACCCAACTGCATGTATATTTCTATTTTTTAAAAAGACATAACTGATGGTCAGGTTCTCTCGCTCGCCAGAACTGCATTTAAATGCCTAAAACACATTTTAAATGCCTAAAGTTTTGGATAAACTCACAGCTCCAACATAGGCACCTGGGTGAGTGCCATTTTCACACCGTAAGCATTGGTGCTCATGCCCAAATAACAGAAAAAGAAGGCATGATGCATGCCAAAGTCAAGCCCTGCACCAGAGGCTCCTGCCTTTGAAATATGCACAACTTTTAAAAATCCAAAGCTAAGGTGCAAAGTGGGATTTGTTGCCAAGAAAGCGTTCACGGCCGTCGGTAGCGCCCAATAACTCCCCCGCTCTCAGCTCCCGCTTGACCAAATCTGAAATCCGAGGATAATACCGGGATTTTTTTTACAAAGCAGATTTTTTCTTCTGTATAAACATAAGTCCAACCCTCCCTAAACAGAGACACATGCACACCAAAAATAGCTAAACACTAAAGCGTTCTTTGCTCCTTGCTTACTCCTGGTTCTTGGAAGAGTTCCATTTTTGGACTACAGAAAAGCTCAAACAGGAGGACTGTTGCAAGAATCCCATTGCAAGGCTCCTTTCTCAAACAATGCGCCAACAGATGCCTGATTCCATAGACGCATGCTCCCAAATAGCGCACATCACTTGGCTTTCCAAAAGCACAGTTCCTCTTCTCCCTGGATATTTTCTGTCCAGCTGCCTGGTATTTAGTTAGTTAGTTATTCTCCTGCCGTAATCCCAACATGAAATGCAAAGTGGCTCACAAAAATCCCCTCCTGAAACTATGAATAGCTAAACGTCCTATTTATACAAAACAACTGAATAATTGGAAACAAGTGGAAGAACGATTGCATTAAAAGTGCACAGTTAAAACAGTTCAAAAGACTCAAATCCTGGTCTCTTTAGAGTCCTAGGCTGCATCTGCAGGAAAAAAAATGCAGTTTGATACTGCTTTAGCTGCCATGGCTCAGTGCTATGGAATCCTGGGATTTGCAGTTCATTGCGGCACTAGAGGTCCCTGACAGAGAAGGCCAAATGTCTCACCAAACTACAAATCCCAGAGTTCCATAGCACTGAGCCATGGCACTTAAAGTGGTGTCAAACTGCATTCATTCTACAATGATGCATCCTTGGATATGCTCACAAAGCCACAGTCTTTCAGACAATCTGGGTCCAAGGGTCTTTAAAAACCTGGGGTACCATTGGCCTACCTGACAAGACCGTTGTTAGAAAAATATGTATAAAAATATACCTCAGTTGGAAAGCCTGTAGCGGTTTAAGCATTGGACTATGGCTCTGCAGACCTGGGTTCGAATCCCAGCTCGGCCATGGAAACCCACACAACAGACTCAATCCCTGGTTGTGTTACAGCAAGATGAACAAATGCTGCCGTTTTGGAATATGCTCCGATTTCAACTCCGGCAAATAATATTGGATGCCAAAAAGACCCATCAATGAATCTGAGAGCAAACCAAGCCTGAACTCAACCTAGAAGCCAAAATGACCCAACTGAGGCTATCATAGTTTGAATGTACTGTTGGGCCTCCGTATGCACAATTTCTTTATCCAAGGATCCAGTCTTCCATGGCTTGAAGACACTAAAAAATGTATAAATTCCAAAGAGCAAACCTTGATTTTGCCACTTTCTATAAGGGACACGTATTGTATTTAATGGGACGTGAGCATCCAGGGATTTTAGTATCCACTGGGGGACCTGAACCAAACTCAGGGTCCACTGTATCTTGAGATGACATGAGGCATTAGAATTAAGACAATAATGCTTGATAAAGTAAAGGTGGTAGGATAGGAGGGAGACCGTATTAGAAGCATGCGTAAGTATTTAAGGGGTGTCATGTTGAGGATGGAGCAAGCTTGCTTTCTGCTGCTCCAGAGAATAGGACACAATGGAGCAATGGATGCATGCTCCAGGAAAAGAGATTCCACCTCAACATTAGGAGGAACATCCTGACAGTAATTGCTGTTCAACAGTGGAAGATGGTCCCTCAGAATCTCCTTCCTTGCAGGTCTTTAAGCAGAGGCTGGATGGCCATCTCTCGGGGATGCTTTGATAGTGAATTCCTGCATGGCAGAAGGGGATTGGACTGGATGGCCCTTGGGGTCTCTTCCAAATCTAGGTTTCTAATACTTCTTAAAGTGGTGGTCCTTGGACCGGTGCTGGTCCCTGAGCCATTGGCTGCTGGTCCCTGGTACGTTTCCGGGAAAGAAGCGTAGTGCCCATCCTTGGCACATTGTGAAAGAATGCTTGGCAGTCTCCCAGATCAGACAGTATAAGAAGCGCTGTACTAAATGGTCAGTATTTTGCTGTCGCTTTCATGGTACCATGGGCCCTTGGTATCCACTGGGGTTTGGTTTCAGGACCCCCTTTGGACACCAAAATCCATGGACGATCAAGTCTCATTATATACAATTAGTTGTTGCTATTTATTATTATTATTACACTGGGCCCTTGGTATCCGCTGGGGATTGGTTTCAAGACCCCTCATGGATAAGAAAATCCATGGATGCTCAAGTCCCATTATATGCAATGTGTTATATTATTATTATTATTATTATTATTATTACAGTAGGACCTTGGTATCTGTTAGGGTTTGGTTCCAGGAGCCTCTGTGGATACCAAAATCCATGAATGCTCAAGTCCCATTGTATGCAATGTGTTATTATATTACTACTACTACTACTACTACTACTACAGTGGGTCCTTGTTATCTGCTGGGGTTTGGTTCCAGGACCTTCTTTGGATACCAAAATCCATGGATGCTCAAGTCCCATTATATACAGCGGCATAATAAAACGATGTCCCCTATAAAATAACAAAACCAAGGTTTGCTTTTTGGAACTTATATATTTTTAACAGTATTTTCGATCCCTGGATAAAGAGTCCATGGATACTGAAGGCCGACCGTACTCCGATTGTTGCCACCATCGGATTGGTGATGATGGAGGTGGCTGTTTTAGTGCAATTTGTGGCATTTTCGTTTATTTTTAAGGTAGCTACAAGTAGTCAAAACTAATAGGGACCTGCCTGCCAACATTGCCGCCCTGCACAAAAGAAACAGTTCTGGGGGTCCCTGAGGAGAGTAACATGGCAAAACATATATATTTAGCCTTTTTGATTCCTAGGGAAGAACACATCTGGAGCGGCAGAGAAAAACCGATGATCTGTGAATGTTCAGAGAAGCGAAAGAAAGCTCTGTCCTCCCATTGACTCCTTATGGTCATACACAGAGATTGTTTTATTAATGGCTGTAAATACAGAAGACTATAGAGACAGTCCCAAATTCAGGATGCTAAGGAAAGCGGGGAAAGGCATGATCAAATAGATCACTCTGGTGATTCACAACTCCTTGGGTGTGTACAAAAACATAGCAATGGGTTTGAAGGGAAACCCCAGCTAGAAGGGGTTTCTATTGCCTTAAAACCCAAGCTGGTCTCCCTCCATAACCACAGGTTCTTTATTCACAGATGCAACTATCCACAGCTTGAAAATATTCCTATATATATATATATATACACACACATTTCAGAAAGCACACCTTGATTTTGCCATTTTATATAAGGTATTTTACTCCACCATTGTATATAGTGGGACTTGAGCATCCATGGATTTTAGGGGATTCCTGGAATCAAACCCCAGCAGATAACAAGAGCCCACTCTATCCATCCTTTATACATATACATCCTTTATACAGTGTTTTGCAAAGTAATAGGAGGGCAATATTTATATATAGATAGAGAGAGAGAGAGAGAGAGAGAGAGAGAGAAGAAAGGGGGGATTAGCCATTTCAGTAATAATAAGGTTCAAGTGGGTGTGTGAAGAAGAAGAGGAGGAGGAGGAGGAAGATGAGAAGGAAGAGGAGGAGGAAGAATACGAAGAGGGGAGGAGGAAGGAGAAAAGGAAGAAATGGAGGAGGAGAAGGTGGAAGAAGAGGAAGAAGAAAAGGAAGAGGAGGATGAAGAAAAGGAAGAGAGGGAAGAGGAAGAAGAAAAGGAAGAGGAGGATGAAGAAAAGGAAGAGAGGGAGGGGAGGAAGAGAAGAAGGAGGACGAAGAGAAGGAAGAGGAAGAGAAGGATGAATAATATGAAGAGAAGGAGGAGGAAAAGGAATACGAGGAAGAAGAAAAGAAGATGAGGAAGAGGAGGAAAAAGAAGAGGAGGAGGAAGAAGAAAAGGAAGAGAGGAAGGGAGGAGAGGGAAAGGAGGAGGAGGAAGAAGAGGAAAAAGAGAAGGAAGAATAATATGAAGAGAAGCAGGAAGAAAAGGAAGAGGAGGAAGAAGAAGAGGAAGACAAGGGGGAAGAAGAGGAAGAGAAGGAAAAAGACTATTAGGAGGAGGAGGAAAACAAGGAGGAGGAGGAAGAAGATGAGGAGGAAGACAAAGGAGAAGAATGAAGAAGAGGAAGAAGAAAAGAAAGGTGAGGAAGGTAGACAAAAGAGGAGGAATAAGAAGGAGGAAGATGGAGAAGAGAAGAAGGAAAGGATGGAGAGAAAGAGAAGTAGGAAGAGGAAAACAAAGAGAAGGAAGAAGAGAAGAAGAGGAAAAGGAAAGAGGAGGAAGAGAAGAGGAGGAAGGTCTGGGGGGAGGCATCCTTGGCATCCTTACATGTCTTTGGCGGGCAGGTTCTTCCCTTCCACGATCCGGATGAACAAAGAGCTCCTTTTGCTGGCCATGGCTAGTGGCGGACCGCGGGGAGAGCAGCAGCAGCAGGGCTTGCCCCCATCCCTGGCTGCCACCGGACTCAAGAGAGAACCTAGAGCTGCAAAGCAGATCTCAGGGCTGCCTCCTTCTGCTCCCCTTTCCCCCATTCAAGCCTTTGCCTTTCCTCCAGCCGGGGAAGCAGTCTGCGCCTCCGCCAATCAGGGAGAGAGAAGGCAAGGAGGGGGCGTGGCCAGGGAGGCATCCTCCCTTACCATTGGCTGAGCGCTCTCCAGCTGTCAACAGTTGCTCTGGGTTCTTTTCCCTTCTCTCCTCCAGATGTTTTCCTCTGCTTTCCTTGGCTGGAGATTTGCACAAAATCTGGATGTGCGCAAACATTGCTTCCAGACTTGCTTCTCTGTCTAAAGGCGCATTTGTGCCAATGGCTTCCAAACTTTAAGTCCTCCAGGTGCTTTGGACTTCAGCTCCCAGAAGCCAGATTGGGCAGCAGCCAGGGATTCTGGGAGCTGAAGTCCAAAACATCTGGAGGACTTTAAAGCTTGGGCACCTTGTAGTCCAAAACACACTGCAGGAATAACCCAGCTTGAGACCGCTTTAGCTGCCCTGGCTCAGCGCTAGGAGACTCTGGGAAGTATCATTTTGTGAGCCTTCTCTACCAAATATAAGCCTTTCTATTATATATACTATAAGTAATAATAAATAAGCCTTTTGCTTTTGCCTCTGGTCCCATCGACGCAAATAAACATTGAATAAACGGACCAAGCAGAGCCTCTTTGTCTGGCGTTCTCCTCCTGGAACTTATATACTCACTTTTCAGCTGTCAAAATACGCACAAAGCCACTGCCAAGAAACCTCTCCCTGCATTAAAAGGGCCTTTATTAGCACAGACCTGTCCAACCGAAACATTATCCAGGCCTTCTTATTTATACAGTCTTCTTATTACTTTTAAAGGAACAAGTTCAGGAGTTATTATTAAGGTGCCGTATCTAAGTATATATAAGTCGAGGGCAGGTTTGGGGGCTAAAATGATGGATTTTGATAGGACCCGTGGATAAGTCGAGGCGGGTAAAACTTAGGGGCATGTAATGAAGGATGTAAAGGATGAAGCAAAGGAAAACAATGCTGGGGGTTACAAAATCCCAGCAGACATAACTGTGCTTATACTAAAGACCGGACGGATTAGAAGGGGGTCAGGGCTTCCAGGGCAGATTAAACTCTTGCCTTTGGCCAACCACAAGTTGCACTGAAAGACCCAGAGAGAATGGTGCCACTCTCTTCTGCTTTAGTCAGGTCTCAGCTGGAATACTGTGTCCAGTTTTGGTCACTGCAGTTCAAGAAGGAGGTTGAGAAGCTGGAGCGTGTCCAAAGGAAGGCCACCAAAATGGTGAAGGGCCTGGAAACCATGAAGCCCTATGAGGAGAGACGTAGGGAGCTGGGTATGTTTAGACTGGCGAAGAATCATAGAGTTGGAAGAGACCACAAGGGCCAGCCAGTCCAACCCCTTTCTGCCATGCAGGAAATCCCAATCAAAGCATCCCCATTGACAGATGGCCATCCAGCCTCTGCTTGAAGACCTCCAAAGGAGACTTTGAGGGAGTGTGTTCCTCTGTCGAACAGCCTTTACTGTCAGGAAGTTCCTCCTAATGTTGAGGTGGAATCTCTTTTCCTGGAGCTTGCATCCATTGCTCCGGGTCCTAGTCTCTGGAGCAGCAGAAAACAAGGTCACTCCATCCTCAATGTGACATCCCTTCAAGTATTTAAACAGGGCTATTATATCACCTCTTAACCTTCTCTTCTCCAGGCTAAACATCCCCAGCTCCCTGAGTTGTTCCTCATAAGGTAAGGGTTAGGGTTAGGGTTAGTATTTAAAAGGATGTCATGTTGAGGATGGAGCAAGCTTGTTTTCTGCTGCTCCAGAGAATAGGACACAACGGAGCAATGGATGCAAGTCACAGGAAAAGAGATTCCACCTAAACATTAGGAGGAACTTCCTGACATTAAGGGTTGTTCAACAGTGGAAGATGCAGTCTCAAAGGCTCCTTCTTTGGAGGTCTTTAAGCAGAGGCTGGATGCCATCTGTCGGGGATGCTTTGATTGAGAGTTCCTGCATGGCAGAATAAAGGGGTTGGACTGGAGGATCCTTGGGGTCTCTTCTAATAGGATTCTATGATTCTTTCTATTCTCGTGGTGCTCTGTTTTAGCAGTCGGCACATAGATCTCCTTTTAAAATCAACAGTTCCTTTCTCTGAGCAAAACATCCACCCCAGGCAATGCCTGTCTGAATAAGCGGCAGCCTCCAAGGAATAGGTTATGCTGCTTTGTTTAGATTCATTGCCTATTTTTGGATGAAACATCAGTCCCGCTTGGCTCTTTTCCTCTCGCAATGGAAATGTGTGGGGAGCCAGGGACACAGCATCGGGGGAAGATTCAAAAAAGGCAACCCATATATTTTCCGCCTGGCGCCGTGTGTTTCCAGAATTGCTCCAACCAAACGGAAAGTGCACTGAATTCCTGCATGTGGGGAAAAAATGATTGCGTTTTAAACATGGGAAGAAACATTGGAGTTTGGGTGGCCAACGAAGTCATCCTCTGCTTTTCCACTTTAGAGTCAGGCTGGGATGAGCTACAAGCAGAGGATCAACCAGGCCTCATTCACAATAGTACTACTACTACTACTACTAATAATAATATAATTATAATCATCAACTTTAACTGCCATGGTTCCAGTGTATGATATCCTGGGATTTGTAGTTCGATGGCATGCTATCGCTCTCTGCCTGAGAATTCCAAATGGTCGTCCTTAAACTGCAAATCCCAGGGTCCCGTAGGACAGAGCCAAGATGATAAACGTGGAATAGTAGCTTTATAGTTGTGTTTTCGACTGTGGGTGGAAGGATGGAGGAGCAAGCCAAAGATGAGGATTAAGAAACAAACCGGAACCAGGGAACAACACGCCAGGAGGCAAGATGGAGGGCTCCGGGTTCAAATCTAACAGAGGTTGGATGGGCATCTCTCAGGACTGCTTTAGTGGCATATTCCTGTATGGGAGAGGGTTGGATGTCCCTTGCAACGCCTTCCAACTGTATGAAATCCAAGCGTTTCCAGATAATTATAGAATCGTAGAGTTGGAAGAGACTGCAAGGGCCATCCAGTCCAACCCCATTCTGCCATGCAGGAAATCACTATCAAAGCATCCTCAACAGATGGCCATCCAGCCTTTGTTTGAAGACCTCCAAGGAGGAAGACTCCACCACTCTCCGAGGGAGTTTGTTCCGTTGTCGAACAGCCCTTACTCTCAGGAAGTTCTTCCTAATGTTGAGCTGGAATCTCTTTTCCTGGAGCTTGCATCCATTGCTCCATGTCCTGTTCTCTGGAGCAGCAGAAAACAAGCTTGCTCCCTCCTCAGTATGCCATCCCTTCAAGTATTTAAACAGGGCTATCATATTAACTCTTAACTTTGTCTTCTCCAGGCTAAACATATCCAGATCCCAGAGGACTTTCTGGTTTCCAGACCGTCCACCATTTTGGTCGCCTTCCTTGGACACTCCAGCTTGTCAATATCCTTCTTGAATTGTGGAGCCCAGAACTGGACACAGTGTTCTAGGTGAGTCCTGACCAACGCAGAACAGAGTGATACGATTAATTCAAGTGTCTGGAGGCTACTCAAAGGGGTTTGGGGGGTCAGGACTCGGTTCTGCCACCATTGCGCTCAATGGACCCAGAGCCTGACTCTGTGCAAGGCCATTTTTTATCTTGCGACGAGAGCTTCTCTCCTGTCCCTCTCGATGGGGAAGCACCAAAGTTCACGGCCTGCACCGCGTCATCTTCTGCCTGGTTTTAAAATAGAATGAAAAACAGCTAAAAATAGGTTTCTTGGCAGCAGAGCCCTGCTTGGAAAGGCCAAGAGAAGCACCTTGGGATGAGCCCACCTTCTGGGGAAGACGTTGGGCCAAGTGGCACCGGTGCCGCTTGCTTGTTTGTGTGTCCCTCCAGAGCCATTTCATTCCCCATCCCCTGTTTCTCTCATGTCTGACTCATTCTGCCCAGGGCTCCCGTCCCTTTGCTCCAGATGGATTATAGTCCTGGTCATTGCTCCCAAAGCACAGGATTTGCAAAGAAAAATAAATCAGCCACTTTCCGTGTTTGGCTTTCTCGCCTAATCCTCTCCAAGCCGTTCCTCTGGGGAGAGTGCTGTTCTGCCGCCCACCCAGCACCACTTCCCTGGCTTCTGGAGGGCCGCTTACAGAGGAACGCTGCAAACACAGTGGTTTAAACATTCTGGACATTTCAGTTTTTAAAGTTAACATCAACAATGCACTTATTACAGGCTGAGTCTCCCTTACCTGAAATGCTTTGGGCCAGAAGGGTTTGGGATTTTTAAATATTTGCATGCTTGTTGTTGTATGCCTTCAAGTCGCTTCCAACTTATGGTGACTTATGGCCTCTCACAGGGTTTTCTTGGGTGTTCTTCAGAGGAGGTTTGCTATTGCCATCCTCTGAAGCTGAGAGTGTGAGACTTGGAGTCTTAACACAATTATTGGGGTCTCTTCCAACTGTAGGATTCTATTATGTGATAGATGTCTGCTTGAGTCTATTGGAGGGGCTTGCCTCTGTGTCCCCCCCACTTTGGGAAATACATTGTGGGAGGACCGGGGAGAGGGACATTCTCTGTGTTGGCACCCCAGTTGTTGAATTACTCCCCAAATAGAAGGGACTGACCTCCCCAGCGGCCACAACCACTGGAAGGGGCAGTGCCAGGCCCATGGAGGTCCAGCGGTCATCCTTTCTTGGTGTTTTTGTGTGTCCGCAAGTTATTTCCAACTGTTGTAAACCTTGGAGTCATTTCTGACTTATGGCAATCCTAAGAAGAACCTATAACTGGGTTCCCTAAAGGCTCTCTGTGTTGTATGGATGGGCTGCAGGTGGAAGGATAGGAAAGCCTGTCAGATGCGATGACTGAGAGATAAACCAGGACCAGACAAGAACAAACCAGGAGGCAAGATGGAGGACCCCAGGTTCAAATCCAACAGAGGCGTCTCTCAGGAGTGCTTGAGTAGCCTATTCCTGTATGGGACAGGATTGGATTAGATGTCCCTTGCCGCTCCTTCCAACTGTAGGAAATCCCAGCTTTTCCAGATAATCCTAGAGTTGGAAGAGACCTCAAGGGCCATCCAGTTCAACCATGTTCTGCCATGCAGGAACTCATAGCCAAAGCACCCCCAACAGATGGCCATCCAGCCTCTGTTTAAAGACCTCCAAGGAAGGAGACTCTGAGACTGCATCTTCCACTGTCAAACAGCTCTTACTCTCTGGAAGTTCCTCCTAATGTTTAAGCGGAACCTCCTTTCCTGTAGCTTGAATCCATTGCCTTGTGTCCTAGTCTCTGGAGCAGCAAAAAACAAGCTTGCTCCATCTACAAGATTAATATATAAACAGAGGTGATTTCTCGAGGTCCCAGGCTCTTTAAAGCTTTAAATGTCATCACCCTCACCTTGACCTCAGACTCCAGTATAACAACACATATCTCCTCTGGCAGAACATTGTGACGCTTTTCATCTCTAAACTGGTGGCTCTCATGGCAGTGGACCAGCGAATGCAGGCCCCGCGGTGGATCTACACACATTCAACCTAAATAATGGAGAACTCGAAATAGCAACAGGTTTCCTGTACCTTGGATCAAGCATCGTTCGGAGCAGAGACTGCAGTCAAGAAATAAGAAGGCTAGGATCGAAGGGAAGACTAGGGAAAGGCAGCTACGAAGGAACTAGGCAAGGTCCTAAACTGCAAAGATAGAAAATGGAGCACTAAAGTTAGAATCATCCAGTCCATTGCATTCCCATCATCATGTCTGGATGTGAGAGCGACAGCGAAGAAAGCAGGCAGGAAGAGAACCAACTCATTTGAAATACGGTGCTGAGGAAACTATAGCCGCTCTGACAGCCTTTAGAGCTGAAGAGCAGGGTATAAATACAACAACAACAATAAATGGACGGCCAAGAAGATGAGCAAATGGTTCTTTGGACATATCACACCTTTAAAGCCTTAAATGTCATCACCATCACCCTGACTTCACAACTCTTCTTGGAAGCCATGATGCTGAAATGGAGGCTGTCGTAATTTGGCAACATCCTGAGGAAGGTAGGACTCATTGGAAAAGACAATAATGCCGGGAAAGGTAGAAGGGGAAAGAGAGGAAGGCTGCATGCCAGATGGATGGACTTTGTAAAAGAGGTGTGAGTAAACGTTTATAGGGACTGAGCAGAGCAGTGGAGGATAGGAGGTCTTTGGAATATCATAGGATCATAGAGTTGGAAGCGACCGCAAAGGCCCTCCAGTCCAACCCTCTGCCATGCAGGAACTCTCACCATGAGTTGGGTCAACTCTAGAGTAGTTCACAACAACCATGCGAAGACTGGCCAGCCTCCTGACATGGGAGCCGAGCAATCACTCTGGGGTGGTTTCATATTGGAAAGTACGTCTTGACGGATCTAGAGATGCACAGTCGGACTTCGGCTCTCAGGTGCGAACATATGTGCCATGCCACTTATCTCTCCATGAAACAAGACGCTCGCCCCGACTTTGTCTCCCAAGGATTTTCTTTGCGTGCGGACCAGCACAAGGTGTTAAAAACTCTGCGCAGATGGCGACCCTATTCCCACCGAGGGCGGCGCGCGGAAAGATGCGTCGGTGTATGCTTCTGTCGAACATCCGGAGAGGATCACAGGGAGATCTTCTCAGAGCTGAAAGGTTAAACCTTGGGTAAGGCTCCTGCCTACAGATGTGGGGCTCCTTCTCTTACCCAGGGCACCAGCTGCCGTCGCTGCCGTCGCTCCTGGCGGATTGGATTGAGAAAAATGGTTGAGTGGGTGGCGGGTGGATTATCCAGATGTCAGGTCAGGGAGTCCCAGAGCCGTGGGGCAACACAGCAAAGCTCTTAAGCCCAGAGGGGTTTTGTCACTGCCGCTTTTGCAAAGGGCACGCTGTTTTTCTCTCTCTCTCTGTCTCTGCAAAGCAGAGGCGGAAGGCCTGCTCCTGGCCTTCTGTGCCCAAGAAGGCCAGGCTTTGGAAAAGCATTCACAGAATCCTCCAGCAAGCATGGCATCCTAGGAAATCCTCCGGGGAAAAAAGCCTTTCCGTCCGATGACTTGAATATTGCACACTTCCTATGATTCTAATCCAGCTGGATGCTATAGTAAGTTGCTTGAAACGTCTGGTACAGTACAGTCCGCCCTTCTTATACACGGATTTTTCATACATGGATTCAAGCATCCACAGTTTAAAAATGTTCCAAAAAAGTATAAATTTCAAATATCAAACCTTGATTTTCCATTTTGTATAAGGGGCACCATTTTGCTATGTCATTATATTTAATGGGACTTGAGCATCCATGGATTTTGTTATCCACGGGGGATCTTGGAACCAAACCCCAGCATATAACAAGGGCCCACTGTACTCAAAGGGGTCTTGTAGCAATTTTGAGACTAATTCTTTGCACACAGTGCGCCCTTCCTACTCTCTGGCAATTATTGTTTGCGCAATAATGATTGCAATTATTGTTTGTGCTCTTTTACTACATGCTGATCCTGAGACCCATGATCCCACCAGCAATGCCTATTATATCGTATTTGCTTTGCTGTGCTAGGCGTTCGTCTTGTTTATTCCTTGCGCTCTGTGCATTAGTGCAGAGACATCTAAGACCATGGGATTTAAACAGCGGCTGGATGGCCATCTGTCAACGGGGATGCTTTGATTGTGAGTTCCTGCATGGCAGAATGGGGTTGGACTGGATGGCCCTTGGGGTCTCTTCCAACTCTATGATTCTCTATCTATCTATCACACACATATATACTCTGAGGAGGGCAATATGTGCTGAACTGACAGCTCTCCTTTAAGTATAAGATTTAAGGACCATATATGATATGAAGATTTAAGGACCAGATAGATAGAGTTAAGGGCCATGAGTGTGTGTGTGATATAAACATTTAAGGGCCATATATAGATAGCTCTAAGGGCTATATATATATATATATATATATATATATATATATATATGATATAAAGATTTAAGGGCCATATAAATAGATTTAAGGGCCGTGTGTGTGTGTCTGTGTGTCTGTGTGATATAAAGATTTAAGGGCCATGTATAGGTAGATTCAAGGGTCACACATATATATGTGTGTGTGCGTGTGCTGGATGACCCTTGGGATCTCTTCCAACTCTAGGATTCTATAGGTGATAATCACTGGATAAGCAATAGTAGTCCCCAAACTGTGCTCTTTAAGGGCTTTTGGACTCCAACTCCCAGAATCCCAGGCTATTGGCCAACATGGCTGAGGCTTCTGGGAGTCGAAGTCCAAAATCTCTTAAAGGGCACAGTTTGAGGACCATTGCGTTAAAAGCCATCCAGGTGTCTCATCCTTACATGTCCGCCAGGGGGAGCCAAAGTGCACTCCTTTGGCGAGGCGCTGCAGACAGGCGCAGTTCCATGTCCAGGCCACTAGAGGGAGCAAGAGAAAGAGCAGCGCTTTCGCTTCCTAGAGCGGAGATAGCGGAAGCCGGAAGTAGTTTTCTGGACTCTCTAGGGAGCCTCCAAGAGCCAGCAGGGAGCCATGAACGCGCCTCCGGCTTTCGAGTCCTTCTTGCTTTTCGAAGGGGAGAAAAAGTGAGGAGTGGGAGAGGGAAGAAGGGGCAGTTGAGCTGGAATCTCTCTTCCTGGAGCTTGCATCCATTGCTCTGGGTCCTGTTCTCTGGAGCAGCAGAAAACAAGCTCTATCTATCTATCTATGTCTCTGGAGCAGCAGAAAACAAGCTCTATCTATCTATCTATGTCTCTGGAGCAGCAGAAAACAAGCTCTATCTATCTATCTATGTCCCTGGAGCAGCAGAAAACAAGCTCTCTCTCTCTCTATCTATCTATATATATGTGTGTATGTATGTCTCTGGAGCAGCAGAAAACAAGCTCTATCTATATATCTATCTATGTCTCTGGAGCAGCAGAAAACAAGCTCTATCTATGTATCTATGTCTCTGGAGCAGCAGAAAACAAGCTTGCTCCATCCTCAGTGTGACAACTTATGTCCTTCTGGGTAGTGCTGGACTGCTGTTCCCATGTTGCTTCCTCATCACTTGGGCTGGCTGAGCCTGATGGGAGCTAGAGTCTCACAGCGTCTAAATATACACACATGCGCTCACAGGGGAAGGATGGCATTCAAAGATATAGCCGTGTTAGTCTGTAGAATGAGTATCTAGAGAGATCTTGTATCACCTTTCTGTATACATTCATACATTGTATAACATCGGAGGCTCTTATCTTCAGGCAAAGCACACAGTTTTGAACATATGGGTGACCTGATTGACATGGTATTATTACCAATGTATTATTATTATTTTGCCATCGCATTGGTTAATAAAGCTTTTTTATACTTTGCTTACAGCCACTATTCCCTAGACTTTTTTGTTTTACCATCCAGTTAAAAGCTGCCTTCGGTTAAAAAGGTGGGAGGATAGTATTGTGCCACTAAGATGCAGAGATAAGATTGGACACCAAGGAGATCTTTGTGTTATTATTGAGTGTTGACACTGGCCTCTTCTCTTCGCCCCTCCTTACTTCCAGGATTACCATAAATAAGGATACGAAGGTACCAAATGCCTGTCTGTTCACCATCAACAAAGAAGACCATACCCTCGGGAACATTATTAAGTCGTGAGTAAGAATGGCTCTTGGTTTTGGGGGGGTAACCGTCTCAAGTGAGGATGATGCCAAGAGCCAGGCTAAGCCAAATGCTTGGTCAGACTTCAACAACCGCATTAACCATTCAATAACTCCCAGACTGCTTGAAAAGGAGCCGCAGCATGTTGGTAGTTGCAAATGTAGCTCTTTCACAAGGTGGGCCTAAAGTATTTTAGCAGTAAACTATGTCATATGTAGAATTCAAAGATATAGTCGTGTTGGTCTGTAGAATCAGTATATAGAGAGATCTTGTAGCACCTTTGAGTCTCACTGCAAAGAAGACATTGGCAGCATGAGCTTTCATAGACTTAAGTCTTCAAATGCATCTGAGGAGGTAGACTGAAGTCTAGGAAAGCTCATGCTGCCAACTTCTTTCTTTCAGTGAGTCTCAAGGGTGCTACAAGATCTCTCTACACATATCTGTCTCTCTCATATCTGTATGTCTTGGCTTACTTTGGAGACTTCGTGCCCAACTAATGCTCCCAGGATCTCATGCTCAGTTCCAGCAGGAGATCCTGATCCCAGGTGGCATTAAGAACATGAGCAGAGCCTCCCTGGGTGAAAAACCCAAAGGTGATCGGATCCAGCAAGTTAACCTTGCTTGCTGTTTGGATATCTGAAGAAGATAATAAATGAAAGGTAGTTTCATATGGGCTTTCAAATAAGCCGTTCCCCAAATCTTTAGGGCTCTGTATGTGAGGATGAGCACTTTGAGCATGACAGGGAACAGTCAGTTTTCACTAGTTGAACACTCTTCAGGGACCAACATATTCTCCTTTGAAGCAATATGATGCAGAGGTAACTATGCATGCTGAGGACTCACAAAAGTTATGCTTTTGGATTACGACTCCCAGAGTCCTCAGCCGACCGGGGATTCTGGGAGCTGTAGCTCTGAGGATGTCTAGCTGTGGCTGTATTTTGAACAGTGTCTTTTTATTTGCCCGTTTTTCTCTTCCCTGCAGGCAGTTGTTGAAAGACCCCCAGGTGCTCTTTGCCGGCTACAAGGTCCCTCACCCCCTGGAGCACAAGATCATCATCCGGGTCCAGACCACTCCCGACTACAGTCCCCAGGAAGCCTTCACCAACGCCATCACGGATCTCATCAGTGAACTCTCCCTCCTGGAGGAGAGGTTCCGAGTAAGATGGCCTTCCTAAAGGTGGAGATGGTTGGCGGGGTGGGGCTCGAGTGGGTTTGTGCCTCCGCCACGCTGTGGCTCTGTGGTGAATTGAGTGACAGTGGCTAAGTATAGTAGGAGAGCTCCACATGCAGGACTCTGCTATGGGTCCTTTGTCAGCAGCCCCAGGATTTACTAGGATAGCTGTCCCTAGTAGCTGTGGAGAGCATGGGAAAGGGATCAGAGAAGCATCAGGCTATGGCTGCATCCGCACTGCAGAACTGCCTTGGCTCAATGCTGTGGCATCCTGGGGTTTGTCTTTTATGGCACCGCAGCTTTCTGAAAGCGAAAGCTATATATCTCAGAGAACTACAGATCCAACGATTGCATAGCATTGAACCAGGGCAGTTAAAGCAGTGTCATACTGTTTGATGCAACCTTAAATCCTCTTACCAAACATAGGCCAAGGACATCTACCAAGATACACTGAGGTTTTTCCAAAGGTGATCATCTGCTTGTGTCTGGTTTGTATTCCCATAGTGAGTTGCTTCTCCGATCCCTTCCACAGCAACATGGAGGGGAGGTTGGTTATTGTGAGGAGAAGACGGGAACGCAATCCTCTTCAATCGTCAAAGAATAATACACAAGTATAAAGTGAAATTATGAATGTGTAAATCACTATCATCCCCTCACACATCTTTGTAGCAGGAATGGGGAACCTCTACCACCATTTTCTGTGAGCCACTGTGTTTTATCAAATCACACATTTGATCATGTTTTCTTTTTCTTTCAGGTTGCTATCAAAGACAAGCAAGAAGGAATCGAATAGCAGCCCAGAGCAGTCCAGAGTTGTAGCATGCGTTCGCCAATGAACCATTTCGTGTTTTTTTTTCCTTAACTAGCAGTAGTAAGTAGTAAATATTTATCCGATGTTTAAACCTGAGGTTTAGTTAGCTTACCGTCGTATGTTGGCTAATAAATTATGCTTTTATTTTTTTATCCTGAGTTTTTTTGAAAGGCTTAGTACTTTCCACTGGAAAGGCGTCGAAGTAACTGGCGTTTTCAGAACTGTTTTCTTAAACTAAGCGTGCCGAGTTACAAAAAGTCTGTCCCCTGTGTTTTCTATGGCCTGTTCCAGACTGCCAAAATAAAGCTGCTTGGGGTCACTTTGGAGGTATGCTATTTAAATGATGCATGGGTCCTAAGAGTCCGGAGGTCGTGCCAAAGCCACACTCCATTCCTAAGCACTGGACTGCAGCTTGGGTGCAGCTTCCGGATTCGTAGGACCCATGCATCATTTAAATAGCATACCTCCAAAGAGACCCCAAGCAGCTTTATTTTGGCAGTCTGTTTGGTTTAATAAGGTATACCTGTTTCTGGTTTTCTCAGTGGGGAGCATCACTGTGTTTTGGCTCCTCATTTAACCCTGAATTGGTCATTTGTAAGGATCAGTTTGGATAAGGATCAAACCTCTTTCAAGGAGACATTTTTCTTGAACCTTTGGGTGAATTTTGTTTCATTGCACCTCCTGCTTGTTGCTTAGTTCTTCCCTGCCAAAGAGAGAACAAGGCATCTTCATCTTCTGCATGACAGTCTTTTCAGGTTAGTTGCCTTCGTCATGTCTCCCACTTGTACATGTCTCCCACTTGTACATATCCAGCACTTGCAGGACCTGGTTTTTTTGGGTTGCCCTTTTCTGGTTGGTGCTCTTCCTGAATGCCCACTTCTGTGTTTCTAATTTGTCAGTATCCTTCTTATAAAGATTTGCCTAGACACAGCAGAGGCTTTTGTTACCTTTTTTACAATTCAGTCCTTCTTATTGCGCAGGGAATTGCAACAGTTCTCTTTGCGGAGAATTGAAAGGCCTCACTGCAGAAGTGGGAATCATGCAACTGACCAAATCTTGTTGCGCTGCCAAATCCCAGCAGCCCCAGGTAGCGCAATGGCAGCCAACTGCTGGGAGCTGCAGTCCAGCAACATCTGGAAAGCCACATGATTTGGCCACCCCAACATCCTTGCAGCTAAAACAGAGATCAGTGAGTAGTAACACAACTTCCAAATTTAACTGCTGCGTTTGTAAGTTCTATAAATAGATGTTTGCCAGTCTATCACATTCGATGGCTTGAGGAGAGGCAGGTAATAAATAAAGAATTATTATTATTATTATTATTATTATTATTATTATTATTATTATTATTATTGAGAAGGTCTACTCAACATGATGCCGATTCATCACACTGGGTTTTTAAAAGTGGTTATTGCTGACCTGAGGGTTCCTTTGCCTTTTCCCCAACCTGCCTCAACCCACTTTTCTATCAAGTGTGTCCCTGCTTTGCCTTAGTCTACTCCAAAACTAAGGTGTAGGAGATACTTTAGGGACCTGCACCTTAGCCCTAGCAGGTATGGAAGCAAACCAAAGCTGGTGTCAGATTTAATCATCAAAAGATGCGGAGGAGAAGCTTCTTCTTAGATCTGTGGAAAGGGATGGTGAACTAGAACCTCCCAAACCTCAGAAATATGTTTCCGTTCAAGTCCTGAATCATGGCAGAATCAAATTCAGTATTGACAAGGTGAGAACTAACTTTATTAGACTGTGCCTCCCTCCGACAGAGAAATGTTCGCTGCCACTTTTCTGGCCCGATTTTAAAAACTGCTTCACAATTACCTCGTATCAAGTTTTATTAAATACTGTCCTTCTATAAAACAAATACACTTAATACACCAAGAAAGCAAAGTCACAGTTAAAGAGATGTGGGCATTGGCGGCAAACACGTCATTCTGGCCAATCCCTTTGGTTGATTTTTCTTGCATTGATACACGTGAACTTAAATCCCCCTCCAACCCGGTTATTCTCAGAATGGTCACAAATACTGCACTACTGAAACGTGGATGAAAAAAGGAGCTCCTCCGGCAGCAGGGCTAGGTTTTCTTCCATATTGCGGCAATGTTGACGTCGGTCAGCGCGACCAAGTACGTGAAGGTAGGGTCCGTGACCACGTTGTTCACCAGGACGTCCGTCAGCAGCTCACCGTTGGCTTTCAGCTCCGGCCACTTCAGAACCTAGATGGAAAAGATTGCGGGGGGAGAAACCTGTTGAAAACCTAACTAGGCTTATACATATTACAATGTTGGTTGCCTCCATGCACAATGCCAGTCATGCCACCTTCTAGAATGCTCCCATGTTTCTATGCTCTCCAGCAGATTTAGGGACTTTTAAAGCAGACCAGACAAAGCAAAACATCCTCTCTGGAACATTTAGAGTAGTCAAAGCCTGAGAGACTGAAAAGAGAATCATAAAGTTGGAAGAGACCCCAAGGGCCATCCATTCCAACCCCATTCTGCCATGCAGGAACTCTCCATCAAAGCATCCCTGGCAGATAGCCATCCAGCCTCTGTTTAAAGACCTCCAAGGAGGGAGACTCCACCACTCTCCCAGTGATTTCTGAATGTTGCCATTTCCAGTGCCCAGTTTGTGTCTGCTCTATTTGTTTAGGCTTGAATACAATGGTCTGTACTTGTTAGTTCACGCCGCCCATTAATCTATGCCAGAGCCTGCTGTGAACAAGGATTTAAGACAAACATTTCAGAAAGACCAATGGCTTCTGTACCTGTGAAGGCCCTATTCTCTTGGTTGTACAGTCTTCCTTGGTGATGCTCAAAGCAGACAGATGGTTGCTGAGGTCATACATCCAGACGCCTCCTTTCTCATCGCCACAGAACACGTATTCTTCTGCTGCAGAAGTAAAGAACGCCACGACATGAAATCAAACTCAGGTTTTTAGTCGGAAGAACGTGAGATATAATTCAAAGGGGAAAGACTGCACTGGTAGGGTTGGGCTACTTTGGTAAGTGTGTCCTATAGAGGTGCCCAGGGCAGATGCCAACCCTCTCAGTTTTGCTATACACTAATACACTGATACCCACTGATCTGGAGATTTGAGGGATAGGAACCAGGCAGCTACTATCTTGCATTAGTTGCAATGACTGTTCTGATAAATTCTATAGAAGATACAATGTGCTAGTGGCTGCCTACTCTGCTTGGACCATTCCAAAGCATCTGCAAGGAGCAAATGGATGACTATCGGCTCCAGTGCTGCCAGAAGACATAAATGGTCTGGAGCCTAAGGTCTGCAAGCGCATAAGTTGGCACTTACTTGGGCATGTACTGAGGGTGAGGTAAGGCAGATCTGTGGAGGACCACTCCAGTTCGGCCAGGATGACCGCTTGCACTGTCCTCTGCCCACCCTTCCCTTGCTTGAAAGAGCGGCTCCAGCTCCAGAGGTTGATGGAGCCCGTCTTCGAACTCTTGGTCACTGCAGAGGAGAGAGAAAAGAAGAGGCTTTGCTAGTCAGCGGGCCTGCTGCCAAAACAACACATCTTCCTGTCAAATAATCAGTTTTGCATTGTGTCAGCAGCACTATGAATTTTACTTTACAATGAGGTGGCAAAGATAACCAAGTGACATCCCAATGTTAAAGTGAAGCTGATGCCTCCAGTACTGATGACTGGTTCAACAATACCTGCTGGTTCACAACAACCCAAAACACAACTATAACAAATTCCACTGAGTTCATGTGTATCAAACTTTTAGATTGTATGCTTTAAGACAGGTGTGTATCATGTGTAGAACGCAATGCACTTGAAGTAAGGTGTGGATGTTTAGACACAGTTAGGACCTACTCTGTAGATAAGTCTGCTTCAGAGTTGCAAAGTGTTCAAATGCCAATTTCTTACCCACAATATCTTCATTCAAAAAAGCCAGACCATCCACTCGATGGGAAGAGGTCTCGTTCCCTTCATCGTTCGGGAATTGAAACTCCACTTCAAAAGGCCTGAAACGTTGGAAAGCGTCATATATGGAAAAGAGAACAAATAACCAGCAAATAACTCGTGTGGTTACTGCAACTGTAAATATAAGGTAACCAATATTGTTCAAAGAATGTCAGCCTGAATTTTCACATTGTCCGTCTCTCTGACTGAGGCACATGAAAGGACCAGTCCTGAAGATACCAATAAATAGCTCAATAGATCTAGCAGTACAAACTGTGGCTCTTTTTGTGGGTTAATGACCTTCCCTCCCTTGGTAACGTTAGGCCTGAGCTACTCACCTGTTTTTTGTCTGCTTGTCATCCAGTCTGATATCCCAGGCAAAGCAGCCTTGCTCACAGCCAGCCACCAAGTACCGATCCGGGCAAGAGGGCACCAGGGCAATCCGCAGAGGCGTGTTGACTGTCTCCAGCACCATCAGCTGCCTAGCAAACCAAACACACTGTTACTTCCCAACT
Organism: Sceloporus occidentalis; assembly: GCA_023333645.1. Lineage (NCBI taxonomy): Eukaryota > Metazoa > Chordata > Lepidosauria > Squamata > Phrynosomatidae > Sceloporus > Sceloporus occidentalis. Next base: position 2,563,815 of record JALMGF010000064.1, on the reverse strand, counting down.
TTCACTAACGCTTCACCCTTGGCAGACTTAAAGCTACATTCTTTGTTTGCTATTACCTTTCCTTGAAGTTGTAGTCGCAGTCGGGAACGCCGATGTCCCACATGCAAATTTTCTTGTCATAGGATGCGGCTGTGAGTGGGTAGGAGAAAGGGCGAGAAAAAGAAGGATGTACATTCTGCTGAGAAGGTGACACAACAGACAGACAGCCTTTTAATTAAACAGTTACTCCTGCTTGTCTAGAGAGCCTCCCACCACCTCCTCTTTTCTGCTCTCTTTTAATCTCACCGCCTCCTGCTCCATCCTTCCTTCATCCTTTGGAAAAAAGAGTACCAGAGAACCCATTCTGTTTCCAGAAAACACCTCTCACGTTAAGACAATAGTACCACAGCTAAGATAAGTGGAGCTGAGGGATAGGATGCGAATCTTGAGAAGGGCCAGGATATATGAGGAGGAGGAGGAGGCGGCACACAAACCATCTTAACTGGTTCCTTAGCCTGATTTTTTAAAAATGACCTTATTAAGAGATGTAACTGCACTGAGGCTTCGGGGCAGAATACTGCATATACTCATACATGAGTCTAGAAATTTAGGTTAAAAATAGACCCAAAAAACCTGAGTCGACTTATCCATGGGTCAATGGAAGTATTGCTTTTCAACTCAGAGAGAGAGAGAGAATGGCAAGAGTTTAATCTGCCCTGGAAGCACTGGCCCCCTTCTACTCTCTCATCCATCCAGCCTTTAGTATGTGCACAATTAGTTATGCCTGCTGCAATCTTGGAAGTTCTTTAGCATTGTTTTCCTTTACTTCGTCCTTTCCATCCTTCATTACATGCCCCTAAGTTTTACCTTCAACTTATCCATGGGTCATATCAAAATCCATCATTTTGGCCCAAAAACTTGCCCTCGACTTATATATGAGGTCGACTTATAGTCGAGTATATACGATTACAATACAAGCTGTGCACAAAGAAAAGATCCTCCATGGAGTTCACCCAACAGAAAAATGAAATTGGGAGACGTAGCTATGGCGTCACAATGCAGTCTGCCCCCGCCTCCCCAAATTTTCTCATGCGCCTGCAAGTAGAGCGTGGCAATGTGCCCCTCTTAATAGTGGGTCACAGCACAGCAGGCCTGATCTCCAGCACCTCAGAAATCCCTCTATTGAGAGGCTGCACAGCTTAAAGGGTAGGTTTTGAGGGCCACTGTTGGTCATTGCGATGACTGTAAAAGTGAATTAGTGCGATTACAGTGTCATACATTGTACTTTGACAGACCCAGACCGGGAGACTTACTGAACAGATGTGTCTCACTGATGGGACTGAAGCAGGCAGTAGCGATGGGTTTCTTGTGAGCCTTGATCTCTCCATAGCAGTAATCGGCAGTCACATGAATTAGCTTCACGATACCTCGTCTCCCGGCAGCTGCCAGAACATTGTGCCTTTTCTTTCTCCCATCGCTTGTCACCATTGTCAGGGTTGTCCATGCAACCGTGTAAAACTCCTGGGGGGGGGATGCAAAAAGCATTAGGTATAGGAGTGGGCACCTTCTTGCTTAGCTGCCAGACCCATCAACCCCAGCCAGCATATGAAGACCTGTAGTCCAGCAACTAGAGGTCCTCAGTAGTTCCTGAAGAAGACAACTGCTAGGTGTAAAGCTTTGTAAAGCCCACAAATGCTTGCCTTTGGCTAAATCAGCCACACAAAATAATCATACTTTATGTACAGCTCTGTATAACGCTGTACTTTGAGAAGCTGGGCATAACTTTTATATTTCTATATTAAATATATATATATATATATATATATATATATATATATATTAAACCAGATGAATCATAGTGGTGGTTGGTGTGAGAGTTTCTAAAGGAACTGGGCTCATGTGGCATCACACAAAGCTTTCAACACACTTTCTCAAACACAGACTGAACTCTGATCAGCTTGCCATACATCTGCACCATCTCTTCTAAGTCCTGCGAAACCTTCCTTGTTTCGACTTACTTTTAAAGACAAGTGCTACTCAGGCATGCAAAATTCTATTTCAAGGTTTCAGTTTATGGTTTTTGGAGAAGGGTTATCTTAAAATTTTCTTTGCCGAATAAAGCTGACAGGTTGGTCTTAATGCTCTTTATATTGGCAGTGCAGCTGTACTCAGACAGAAAGCAATGTCTCCAATAAGGCATCAAGTATTAAGTTAAGCACCTAAACTTTTTCCGACAGTCGTTTGCAACCAGCTGTACATTAGAATAGGAAAAACTGGTTCCAAGTAAGGCTTGGCATTAACTGTGGCTTGACATGATGTCTGAATTGACAAGTCATAATTACATCCAGAGCTTGGGAGTTATATTTTGGACTATAACTGTCTGTCACTGTTAACCAGCAAGGCCAGTGAATGCATCAGCTGGGGAAATCTGGAAGTTTTATCCCCCCAAAATAGCTTTCTACAGCTCTGCTTGCAGCCGCAGACTCCAGAGATCCTCCGCTCTTGCCATTCATTTAGTGTGTCCTGAAGGGCAAGATTTTAACACACCACTTGGGATGCAGCCACTGTTGCCCGTCAGGAGACATTCCTGCAGCAATGCCTCACCAACCAGAAAGCCAGCGGGTAGATTTTCCCCTAGATACCAGCATGGTGTTCTGGCTTCCTTACCTCCCCAGTCACTTTGTACTTTTTCAAGACGATGCCTGTCTCACAGTCCACCAAACACACCGAGTCCCCGCCACAGGTTGCTGCTGTCCTGGATGAGCTCACCACAGGGTCTGAAAGAGGAAAGCCCAAGTAACTAACTTTCTCGGTAGAATTCAAAGACATGGCCATGTTAGTCTGGAAAATCAGTCTGTAAAGGGATCTTGCAGCACCTTGAACCTAACTGAAAGAAAGAGGTTGGGAGCATGAGCTTTCCTAGACTTGAGCCTACTTCCTCAGATGCATGTTTTGACTCTACTAAAGCTCTTGCTACCAACCTCTTTAAGTTAGTCTCAAAGGTGCTATAAGATCCTTTTACAAACTTACTTTGTCAGCATAATATTACTATCTTCAATTAAACAGACTTTTGGTCCCTGGTGAGGGCAGCTATTATAAGCGTATATTTAATTTATATCTATACCATATTTCTAAGATGCAGATGTCTGTGCAACCTTTGATTCGGACTCACTGAGTAGAATTATTCCCACTGGGAAGGAAAAATTGAGAGCTTGAGGATGTATTTACCCTCAATCTAGTGGGCCACACACTGAGTGTAAACTTTCCAGAGCAAACATCATTTATTTCCACATTACACTCCACAACTGAAGACTGGAGGTGTTCTATATAACCAGTAATACAAAGTGTGTTCATTTATATTTTAGTGTAAAACACTTCATCGTGGCAATGAGGCTGTTTAAGTGATGCTGGGCTGCAACTTCAAGCTTTCCTCAACGCTGGCTATTCTGGCTGGGGTTGATGGATATTGCAACCCAATGCAGTCTATAGGAAGACATGATCTAAACTACCCAGCAAGACCTCCGTGATTTTGACAGGAGGTTCTCCTGCTCTCTTAAGTACCTCTTGTTCCTATGCATGGAATGCCTTACTTGAGATTGTTTGTGGTGGCAGCTTTCTTCTTTCTTTGAAATCCATCCTCCAAACCCACGTTTCCAGATGGCCTTGGTTTGCTCCCTTAATCCACATTCAAAGGGCAACCAAGTTATAAAAAATATATAATTGCTTTTGCCCGCATCCACTTCTTTATTTCTCTCCCCCTCTTGTCTTGGTCCCCACTCTTTATAGCCTATTTGAACATTTGGTATGTTCTTTGAGGAGACTGAAGGTGGATTTCCATATCCGTAAAGCAAGGCCAATGTGTTCAGCGCTTCGCCTTGGCATGTATAGCACACAAGTTTTATGTCTTGAGCTGCCCTGAGACCTCAACATTTACAGAAAGGGTATTAAACGCTGTAAATGAATAACAGACCTCTTGCCACCTCAAGATGCCTTCAAGCCATGTATTCACAGAGTAAAATGGCCAAAGTCACCTTGCCACATCAGAAAGAGGTGCAAGAGCCTTAAAAAAACTGCAAGACTAGATCCAACTTTTAAATCAGGTATCCAGTCTTCCTCTCACTTCCCCTCTTGTCTTTTCGATGATGAGACTAAGACATCAGCATGTCTTTGCTTAAAACTCTGTGACTGCCTGAAATTTTCATGCTAGGAATAGAGTATTCCCTGGAATTTCTTTGAGGGCTTCCTAGTCCACTCACCTTTTCTCGTCCCACAATCCAGCGGTGGCTCAAAGACACACGCCCATAGCTGGGTTTTGAAGTCGTCTCTGTTGTTGCCTTTACTGTGACACTGTAGAAAATGGACAGGCTCCAGACTGATTGTCTCCTAGAAGAAAGCAGGCCACGTTAAACACAAAAAGGGCACGCGGCCCGTGGCATATAAGGAACATAATTTACCTTTCCTGGACAGATATGGAAATGTCATGCTTGGGCACATGAGAGACTTGCATTCAAATCTTTCAAATTGTGGCAAAGTGCTTTGGAGACGCCCTCGGACAACCCACTCTCTGTTTTCGCAGCCTAATCTGCTCATAGATTTTATGGATGCCTTAAAACAGCTACTGGGAATCCTGCAGTCTTGTCTCCTACCAGGACATGTCCCTCTTAGCCATATACTTTCTCACAGCTCGCTTTTCCAGGTTGCTCACCTTTCTCCTTGCACACTGAGAAAGGGACTGTCTTTCCTCAGAGCAGAGAGAAAACATAGTGAGAAATAGGAAGACAGAATAACTGAGAGAAGTAATTACGCTGTTGCATGCTTTGTGCCTAAGAAATAAATCATCCAATAAGCCAGCAAAAGATTGAGGTGTTAGTCGCTTCCATCCAGATCCTCATTTTGGAGCTTTCCTGCTTCCACTCCATTTATGGAGCATCATGTCCCTGGGAATTAGCATCCAGATCTCTTACAGGAATAGTCTCTCAAGATACGGAGAGGGGTGGATATTGGTACATAGTCCGCTGAGACTGGACACCGCAAGCTATCTAAGGTATCAGAGCTATAGGGACATGCCCAGCATGATCAGCTGTGACTGGCGGCCAAGGCTTTCCAGGGTTGCAAGCAGGATTTTACATTGGGAAAAAATATTTATCTCCCTTGAAAGCTTCTTTAAAGCTCAAAACACATGTTAAGATCTCAATGGGCCTCATTTAACTAATCAGATCATCCTCGTTTTCATTTCCCTGTGTGCTTTCGTCATGCACTTCCACTTTGCTTTCTGGCATTTTGCAAGCCCACAAACTCCTTATGTTAAGGACTGACATTTTAGACCTCCTGCCCCAGATAAGCCCTCTTGCGGGAAGCTATCCTGGTACCTCGCTTTCCAAGTCCTTGACAGGAGTGCTACACGCGTCTCTCCCATCCTCCTCTTCCTTCTCCATGTGCTCCTCTTTCTGGTGGCTGGACCTTTTGTGGCTCTGTGCTTTCGGAAGCCGCCCTCCGTTCCGATGGGCCCCTCCTGGGTCCTGACTGGCTTGAGACTCCTTGGCCTGCGGGCGAGAGGATTTCCCCCCCTCGGGGCTGCGCTCCTCCTGCAAGCGGCTGGACTTCTTGGGAGTGGGAGAGGGGTCCTCCTTGGAACTGCTCTGAGAGCGCGACCGCTTGCTTGTAGACGTTCCTTTGGAGTGAATTCCTTTCCTTTTGCTGGGGATTACTGTGCCCTGTTCAGAAAAAAACACATCAGCAACTTCAAGCTGCCTCACCCATTTCTGAATGATGTAAAAAGAATGATGAAAGGATGCACGAAAAGAAAGAAAAAGCATGTCACATTCCCCTTTCTTGGAGTCTCCTCCTTTGGAGGTCTTTAAACAGAGGCTGGATGGCCATCTGTCGGGGTTGCTTTCATGGAGAGTTCCTGCATGGCAGAAAGGGGTTGGACTGGATGGCCTTTGTGGTCCCTTCCAACTCTATGATTCTATGATTAAATGATCTCTACAGGGTCAGAACCTGAGCTCCTGTGGCTCCATCTCCCACTTCTATCCTTACTCTTCATGCACCTGAAGTAGATCTGGGTGGGAAGAGAAAGACAGACAGATTTTGGCTGCCAAAATGTTGAGTTTCATCTCATGAGTTTGATTAGAATCCAGTTTTAATACTTCATGCTTAGGAAGAAATGAAGCTCCAGAGAACTGATTTATCTAGACTACAGTAACCCTGCCTACTCTGGTTGGCAACACCTACCTAAGATCTCAGGCAGAGAACATTCTCGCCCTTTCTTCCTGAGGATTATTTTGGCTGGAGGTGCCATGGACTGAATCACAGTCAAACCATATGGCCTTTTATTTCCCCAAGTAGCTTGGGACAGTGGTCAAGGACCACAACTTGAAAGAAGTCAACTAAGACCCACCGGAGTAAACATATCACGTGGATTAAAGTGGCCAATCAGACATTTCTGACCTTAGCAATGACTTTGTTTTCAGTCTCTGCAATATGTGTATTTTCTTCTTCTTCATTGTTGTCTTCTTCTTCCTCCTCTTCCTCCTCCTCTTCCTTTTCTTCCTCCGCCTCCTCCTCTTCTTCCTCCTCCTCCTCCTCTTCCTCCTCTTCTTCCTCCATTGTTTCTTCCACTTCAGGTGTGGGCTTACTTTCCTGATTGATGAGCGAATTCAAGAATTCCTCTGCAATCATTTTCACCTGGCAGAAGAAGGTAAGCGAGTGCGTTCAATTGCAATAAAAAGATAAGGTGCAGGAAAGAAACAGTGTACAATACGTTTAAAAGGGATTAGCAAATTAAAAGTATTAAGAGAGTATCTTTGCCTCTCTGAACTGTTCTTCAGATTGCCCAGCTCAAATATTCCAAGTGTAAAGGAACCTCTTTCTAATGGGAAATACTCAGATTTTCACTGATGAACAACTTAAGATTTAGCAGCCGTTAAGAAATATGAGACCACTTCCAAGACTCTGACTCTTTACTAATTCTTCAAGTATTCCAGCTACTGGATTAGAGTAGAATTACTCAAATGTTTTTCGTTAAGATGATCCCATGCATAAGAGATCTGTTCTTTCTGAATGACACTGTCACTACATTGCATGGCACTTCAGGAGCCTTCTCTTGCATGCTGTCTTAAATTAACTGTTCTTAATATTTGTACTCGCTGAAAAGTTAGTCTGTACTAACCGATGTACATGCATTGGCTTTCTGTAAATCCTCTTCCTAGGCCGCTCATATAAACATTTATTTCTAACTTTGCCGAGTTACTATTCACAGAAATATGGTGAGAACGCAATGATATTTTTTAGAACGGGTTGTTTGTGAACTGGTTTCTCTGAAGAACAGTCCCAGGAAATATCCTACCTGGAAGTATTCAAAGATGGAGAGCTTTCGTCTGTATGTGAGAATGAAGCTAGTCCTGAAATATCCTCCTTTATATTCTCCCACTTATATTCAATGTAAATGAACCCTTAAAGATTGTTTTTCAGTTGCCAGGCAAGAAAAGGGGGGCACAGGTTGCCCTCTGTTCTGATGTTAACTTTGAATGCCCAGGGACACACAAAACAGCCTCATGCTAAACGCCGAGAGGCCAAGCTGCCTTTTCTGGAAACAAAGTGCCCATCTTGCAAAGTTCCCAGAAAAAGCATCAGCAAAACTTCACCCGCAAAGCCACCAAACTAGTTTTTCTGTCATACAAGTTCTTTTATCAGCATACCTAGGTATTCTACCATATATACTCGACTATAAGTCGACCTCATGTAAAAGTCGAGGGCACGTTTGGGGCAAAAATGATGGATTTTGCTATAGACCCGTGGATAAGTTGAGGGTAAAAATGTAAGGGCATATAGCAAAGGATCAAAAGGATGAAGCAAACCAAAACAGTGTCAAAGAACCTACAAAATTCCAGCCATAATGTTTGTCCCTACTCTTAAGGCTGGATGGACACAGTGCCTCCAAGACAGATTATACTCTTTCCTTCCACCAAGGGATTAATCCTCATTTTAAATAAGAGTTAAGAAACAGTACTTACATTCCCCATGGATAAGTCGACTCAAGTTTTGGGGGGTCATTTTTCTGACCTACATTTCTAGACTTGTACATGAGTACATACAGTAATAACCTGCTGGGAGTGTCAAAGAATGCTGAACCCCGTGAATGGAGATGCGGTGTGGGACATGAGAGGCTTCACGAGACGCATATATACAAATAGGGCTGAGTTTACCCGCCATCGGGTGAAGTCGCTGAGTGAGCTGGGTCCATATGCTACGTGGGCTTGTGCAGACCTGATGAACTTTTTCCGGATGGATTTCAACTGCTCAGGAGACAAGGTTTTCGGCAGCTGGTTCCGGAAGTTTTTCCCCCAGTGAGCAGAGACCTAAACAAAGACGGAAGGATAGCTTAACTTATTTGGGGGGGACAAGGGGCACAATACACACAGGATCAATCCTCTGTACTGGAATGCAATGGATAAACATGCCCATGTGCCATAGATTTCTAGCCGCTTGAATTGCGCTCACTTTGAGATGGGCCCAAGTGGCTGCCATTCCTAGAGATACAGTAATACAGATTGCCAGGCAGGTATCTTTTTATTAGGTTCACATTTTTGGCATCCCCGCCCCTTCGAAATATTTTTATTGTATTTTAACAAGAGTATGCTGTGTTTTTTAAAAAGGAATTGTAAGAATTGCTATAACAAAAAAAAGTACACAAATTAGAACAGCCTTCCCAAACCTTGTCACCCCAAGATATTTTGGACTACAATGCCCACAATTTCTGGTTACAGTATTCAACATGTACTAGGTAGGGCTTATGGGTATTTAGACCAACACAGTCTGAAGCAGTGGTCAGATAGAGTTGTCCCAGTATGCTTCTTTATTGTTAGTTCAGTTTAGCTACAGAAGGCGCCTCAATGAAACCCAAGGGGCTGAGCACCAGCCTAGTCTCCCAAGCTCCACTGGTCCAGAGGAAGGTCAAAGCCACAGCTCTGTTCCACACCATTTATGGATCTGTTTCTTTGTTTGTCGCATTTTCTTATCCTGCTCTTCAGCCAAAAAAGGCTCCCAGAACAGAGGGAAGGATGCCAACTACATTTGATTCATTCACTCCCATGCTTTAGGAAGCCCTCAGTACACATCCGTTTCTACAGGTCTTCTCTAGGTGGTTGAGGTTGTAAGTGAATGATTCTCTGCTTCCACGTCTCCTCCTACCCACTTGCCTAATTCTTTCTTCTTACAGACAGAATTCTGTCACTGATAATTCTGTTTAATATGGTGCCTTTAAAAAAACAACAAGACACTATTGGCTCTTAGGAAAGCATTATCATCATTTCGGTGGTGTAGCGGATCCAGGGCTCACAGTGTTGAAGCACTGGGGCTCTCTTATCAGCAAGGACTAGGACATCATCTGCTATTACCTCTAGTTTTCTTGCTTCTTCTCAGCTTTTGCTGCAATCCTTAAAGCAGCAGAGGAGAAAAATGAATGTTCCTCCAGGAACGATATATTGCTGTGAGCTATCTCTGTCCCTACAGAATACTTTACATTTCGAAATGTTTAGGTCTCCAATGGAATTTCTTGCTCATCAAAATACCTGCTTGTGATGGAGGCAGAACTACTTGTACTGCTGGTTTGTTGACACAAATCATTCTGCCTTCATTTTGAGGCTCTTCTTAGGATCAGGGTTACAGGAACCGTCCGGATGAGCAGCTGCATTCAACATCAACCACCCCAGCCCTGAATTTTACCCAACTTACCCTTGTAGTCAGCTCTCGGCTGTTGACCACTCTCACATGGTTGGCCAACTTGGTGATGTCCTTGCCATTCAGCTGCCGAAGGTTTCGCAGGAGAAACATGACCTTGTAGTCATCGCTGGGCTGGAGAATCGAAAAGGAAAGAAAGCACCTTGAGCTCACAAGATTCAGACGGATTTGGTACACTGTGCATTTTGGGACAGTTAAACACACTTTCTAGCCCGCTTCACACAGTTTGTCTTCCAAGTCAAATGTGTCATATCTATTATTTAGTGTAAATCCAACATATCAGACGTACACAGGGTTAGCCGGTGAGGGAGATTTCTGGTTTCTTGAAAAACATTCTGTTCTGAGTGAGGCAGAACACAGGTTTTTAAAGAACGTAAATGCCTGCCGCTCTTATGTTTGTATAAAGTCAGTTTAATTGAGCCAATATAGTTTGGCTTCTCCAAAATCCATCTACAAATAATAACAGTCTTTCCAAGTCTGGAATCTAGCCTCCAGCTCTGCTCTGCTGTCACTTATCAACATCCACTCATGCTCAGTACCCAAATTTTGAGTTGTGTTTGTGCGTCTTACCTTTTGTGACATCCCCTTAGCTACGGATTGTAAACTTAGAGAGTGCTGAGTTCACTGATAAGAGGTATGGAAATATATATGCTATTGCTACTGGTTTTGGAAGACTATGGGGGGTATTATTCGGGCAAAACTGGGAGAAATCAATTGGAAGGACTTAAGGTATTTTGCCTTAAATTGTTTCCTGTCAGTAATACTGTGTCATAGTTTTAATGTACTTCACTCTTATCTCCTCATGGAGAAAGGCAAAATACAAATGTTGAATTTCCTTATAGTCTCTCTACCTTTCCTCCTTTGATCCAAGCACTGAGTCAGAGACATCAGGAAACAGTTATTTTGGCCTATTTTGTATAAATTAGCTGGTAAACATTTAGCCTTGTGTTGGGTTTGTTTTTAATGTTCCATACGACTTTTAATTATTAAAAGTGCTTCATAAATAATGACTCATAAACTATAAATAACAATTCATAAATAATGACTCAAATGTTGTCGTTGTTAATAATCTTCAGTTGACACAAAGATCAACCTTGTCTATGAGAAGTCTAGAAACGCAGCTCCAAATTGCGGTCGGTCGCAAGCCCTAAGCAAAATGTACTCACTGTCAGGTACAGGTTGTTCATGTAGGTCAGTTCCTCCAGCTGTGGGAACTGCTGCAAAGCGACCACATCTTCCAGGTGGTTGTTGTTGCAGTTCAGGACGCGGAGGTTTGGCAGGCTGAGGTTGTCAGGGAGCCGCTCAAGCAGATTGTCGGAGAGGTCCAGCTCTTGGAGGTGGCGGAGGTGGGAAAATAACTGCGGTTCCAGATCTTCTGTCGTTATTTGCAACCTGGACAGACTGGGAAGCAGGGGAAACGTTTCTCCAGACCACTGAGCCAAGAGCCATTAAGGGTTTTTGCAACATTTTGTGCTAAGTAAGAAACCTTGGGATGCAGCTGGATGGACAACTGAGGGAGGCTTGGAGGCTGCATTAGCCTCAAGGAGATCTTGGAGGGGAACATCTCCCTTATCACACTCCCCATGTCAGTAACTTCAAAAATGTGAAGTCGAAGGCTTTCATGACTGGCATCCATAGTTTTTTGTGGGTTTTTCGGATGATATGACCATGTTCTAGAAGAGTTTCTTCCTGACATTTCGCCAGCATCTGTGGCTGGTGTCTTCAGAGAATGCTGGCATGGAAGAGAGATGCCCTCTTCCAAGCTCTCTTCCATGCCAGCATTCTCTGAAGATCCCAGCCACAGATGCTGGTGAAACATCAGGAATAAACTCTTCTAGAACATGGCCTCATCGCCCCAAAAACCTTAAAAAATGTTCCTCCCCAAATCCCCTCTAATGTCTGTGTGGGGTATTCTTACTATGTTAGAAATAAACCCTTCTAGAACATAGCCACACAGCCCAAAAACCCCACAAAAAACTATGGATGCCAGCCATGAAAGCCTTCAACTTCTCATTCTCATTCTGTTTTGGGGAAGAGGTTACTTGACCAAAGGGAGGCTTCATCTGATCCCGCAGGGCTTTTCCTAAGTTGGATAGAGAGCTGTCTGAAACTAAAACTACAGTTTCAAACAGATGTATTTCCTGAATTATAACCCCTACTTAAAAAAATAGTCATATTAATGACTGCAACCAAACCGGATTGTGAAGAAACCTACATTCCATTCTCAAGGGGCATTAGTATGCATTAAATGGAAATACTTTCCCAGCTTTGCATTTCTTTGTACTCATTTTTCCCCAACCTCATACCCCAAGGCTGGGCCTTAGATTTATTTTCTCTCCACTAAGTTCACTGAAACAGTTTAGCAATACTACGATTACTTAAACAAACTAAAAGCTGCGACTCTTTTCTTATCTTTTTTTCAACAACCAGATAAATCTTTAGGGCTCTCCATACATAGGTGCACTTACTTCAAAGTTTTGATCTTTCGCAGCCTTGTAGACTTGGGCACGGCTCTTTCCAACAGAAGTTCTGTGGTTATTTTGGACATCTTAAATCTCTTCTAATACCTTCTCTTTCCACAAACCAAAAATATCGGAGGTCTTCCTGAAACCTTCCTAGTGGGGGAAAAAAAAGAGGTTAGCTGTAGAATCCTCTATATAAAGGCAATGGGGCTTACTCTCATGTAAACGGATCTGGGATTGCATCTGAAAGTTGCCTATATGCTGTCCCAATGAAAGATTTCTTTGTAGACAACCTGCAATTTTTTAAATGCACAGCAGTCATCTGGCAAAACCAACTGGTGCCCTTGTCTTTTAGTTTCATCTGAAGACCCAAAGGACAGTAGCAAGTAGCTGAAAAATGACCACTGTAATTGTATTTATTATAGTTATAGTTACGTTGTATTATCATGTTCATTTGAACTAAGGAGGGAAGGGATACTGGGATTTATTTTGTTGTGTTGTACGGATTTTATTGATGTAAGCTGCCTCGATCTTATTGGAGAGGCAGGGTAGAAATATGATGATGATGATGATGATGATGATGATGATGACGACGACGACACAAGGATAAATTGTCTTGCCAGACAGAACACAGCCCTCAGCATTTTGAGACAAATGGAAGAAGACGGTGAGCCTTCTTCTTGCCGATGTTAAAGAAAGATCGTGTGAAAATTAGGAGGCAGAAAACCTCATATACCAGACTGGATACTGGAGATGCTATTATTTTAAGAAGGATTGGTCCATGGGCCTGTCTCTGTCTAGACGGTTGGCACTTGTCACTCCATCAGAAGCGCTGGTCCCTAGTCTTGAAGGAGCACAAAGAATAACCCCTGAGCCAGGAGCCTTCTTGTCATCCTTACATGAGGCAGAAGCTAGAGCCTTCTTTTTGTCCTCCTCTACCGAAACGGCCTCCAAGGATTCACAAAACCGGCCAAAGGAGTTTAGGGTAGAGCATGCTTGGCTCTCAGTCACATTGCTCTGCCAGTGTTTTACTCTGGATGGAAGCAACTTGAGCCCTGGGACTGAAACTGGATTGAGTTGAGAGTAGCCTCTGCAGTGAAGGCAGTTGACTTCAGTGACCTGTTAACATTTTTTTGCTGAGGTGTCAGAAAGAACCTGTCCTGACCACAGATAGGAGGCCCTAGACATGATAAAGGTCACAGAGGAAGCTTGGATCGATAGCGAGGGAGTGCCGTGTCTCTTTTTAAGGGCTGGCTCTGCTCTCTTTCCTCCTGAGCGCAAGATGCCCTCCTTCTTGCTAGCATACAGAGAGGAAACCACAACAGCCGAAACCAGAGCATCCACCAGGAAGGCTTGTGGCTTAAGTCAGCTTCTTGCTGGGCAAAGAACAAAACATTTAAACCTGAGAAGGGCTGGGTCTAGAGGCAGAGGGTTTACCCCATTCCTATTTGACCCCACACACGTGAAACTGCTAGGAAAAGGCGCATCAGGGGGATGGAGTAGCGTCACTCTTGAATGCCCTGCTCAACCTCCAGCAGCTGCTCTGACTTCTCTGATTTTTGCTGCAAGCCTAGAAGAGCAAAAACCAGATCTTAGAAGTTTTAAACAACCTTGCAGCAGAGTTAACATAGAGAGACCACAAGGGCCATCCAGTCCAACCCTATTCTGCCATGCAGGAACTCTCAATCAAAGCATCCCTGACAGATGGCCATCCAGCCTCTGTTTAAAGACCTCCAAAGGAGACTTTGAGGGAGTGTGTTCCTCTGTCAAACAGCCTTTACTGTCAGGAAGTTCCTCCTAATGTTGGGGTGGAATCGCTTTTCCTGCAGCTTGCATCCATTGTTCTGTGTCCTGTTCTCTGGAGCAGCAGAAAACAAGCTTGCTCCCTCCTCAGTATGACACCCCTTCAAGCATTTAAGGGCTATCATATCACTTCTTCTCTTTTCTGGGCTGAACATCCCTAGCTACCTAAGTCGTTCCTCATAGGGCTTGGTTTCCAGATCCTTCACCATTTGCCCTCTTCTTCAGAGAGATCCCCCTCCTCTTTCTCAGAAGCAACAGGGGAAACCAAATAGTCCACTTTGAAGAGTGAGAGGAGTCAAATTAAGAGTGCCCTTGTGCCTTAGGCTTTTTGGCAGAAGGGCCATGATCTATGGCCCTGGTAGAGAGAGGAAGGGCATGCAGCAGGACCTAAAATGTCCGCCAAGCTTCATCCCCTTCTTAATAAAATGGCAGCTGTGAGAAGTGTAGCATGGTTTCTGAAACGGGGAGGCCTGTGCCAAACATTGGGTACAGAGGAAAGGTTAGCATCCCTGGAAGGGAACACGTAAGGCCTCTTTCTAGATGGCAAGGGAAGTGCTGAACGTGGATCCCTGCCATCAATGCTCCCCAACCTATCTTTGGTCTGAAGCCACCTTGGAGGCAATCCGGATCCACCAAGCCAACTCTGGATGGAGTGATTTCCCATTAGTAACTGGAAGCGGGGCAAAGGAGGGCTCTGCTCAGGTGAGAGTTTCCACTTGGGTCCACCAGCAAAGATCTTACGGTCACAAACACTGTGGATCTCTCCTACGCTTTGGCTTGCGTTGGCTCTCCTAGGCTTAGTCACCTTGGACCTCAGAACAGCAAACAAAAGAACTACAAAGGAAGACTGGAAAGAGAAATAGAATTGGAACGTATCCACAGACGCCGGTCTGTCAGCAGTGAGTAGGACAGGAGCCATGGCTTCCTGGCACACCTACACACATTTCTACCCCATTGACCAATTTGTAGTAGTTACACCACGTTGTAGGAATGCTTGAGAAACTGTTAGGAGCATGCGCTAAGTGCAGGTGGTGAGATAAAATGGGGGGGAAAGGCAAGACTGCCCAAAGACATTTGAATGAGATGGTTTCTGGTGGAAACAAGAAAGCAAAGGGGTGCTGCAGGAAAAACAGAAGAACTGTGTTTATTGATTTCAACGGATTAGAATTAATCATTGAAATAATTAGGATTATTTCATTAATTAGAATTAAGGCTGCCTGATGGTTGTCCTGGGTGCAGTTTAATTATGGTCATTTCTGGCAATGAAAGTCACTGGACTGGATCCATACGTTTTTGTATTATACTCTTGCTTTTCACCAGGAGATGGTTCCTTCTTTTAAATAAAAGTTAAGATACAGTGCTTACATTGACTCAGGTTTTCGGGGTCCATTTTTTGACCTAAGTTTCTAGACGTATACATGAGTATATTCAGTACGTAAGTAAAATAAATCCAGCTTCTCCTGTGCAGAGACAGCTCTGTCCCCAAAGATGGCGAGTGGCGTTCGCAAGAGCGACGGCAAACTAGAGAAGCGCCCACCTGCAAAAAAGGGGCTTCTATGAGTAAGAAGCGAGTAATGTTCCTTTTGAACAAGGGTCTGCCGCTCCAACCATAGGTTCTTCATTCAGGGCAATGAAGATCGCTGGGAACGTTTGGTCTAAACCTGGTTCTAGGCCTTGCCAACATCTTTGACTCTGACTTCCTTTGCAGCTGGTTAAGTTCCTCTTTAGTTGGACTCTGGAAGAGATGTTGACGATAGTGACACCGAAGGACATAGAGATCCCTAAAGGAAACACTTCTCTAGGCATTTGTAAGTCCTCCAGCATCACTCTATATAGGGTCAACCTCTGGTAGATGTTGACCATAGAGTTGCACTGGAGGACCTGGAGGTTCCTAGATTAGTGTTCTCTTGGGTAAAAAGAATAGTGTTTATTTGTGGTTTTGCCACATTCGCCCCGAATCGCAGCAAATGTATCTGCCCCGGGTGCCGAATTTCCCTTTAAAAGAAGTAATGATGCTCAGGATGACATCCGCTTTGCTCAGTTACAGCCGGACTTTGGCTGCAACCGTGTTTCGACTGTCAATCCGATTTAGGATGCGTGGCAAGAAAATGAATACTGTTATATATCTGAGTAACTGTTAGTCCTCATTGTGGGATACATTTGCCATGCAGCTTGGGCATATCTATATACAAGTAACTCCTATTCGGCTTACATAAGGGCTTCTTTCTAGCAAAGGGGTTTATGTTGGCAAATGGATTCACGAGGAAGGTAAGGATTTGTATACATTGATAAAATGCGTACATTTAAAAAACGTTGCCGCAAGATGGAAGGAATGAAAGGAAGTTTGTGTATCCATAAGTTCAGGAACTGAAAGCATAGCGGAAAGATGCCTAGATCTTGCAGGGTTGATGTTGATGGATGTATTTGTGAAGAAGGTAAGGGCTGTGTATACATTAATAAGGTTTGTATATTCAAAAACATCGCCTTGAGACGGAAGAAGTGAAAGGAAGTCTGAATATCAATAAAGCAGGGGCTGGAAAGAGTGGTCAAAAGGCATAGGTCTTCAGTTGTTGAGGAACGTATTTGTGAGGGAGGTAATAAAACTGGAATATGTAATACAATATAATATATTTAACACACACACACACACACATATATATGTAGTATACAAGAGGCATATATGTGTGTGTGTGTGTTATATTAAATACATTATAAAATGTATATATGTAATACAATATAAAATATTTAATATAACACACACATATATGCAATATATAAGATACATCTCTGCGTGTGTGTTATATTGAATATAAGATTGATATATGTAATGCAATATATTTAATATAACACACACACACACATATGATACATCTCTCTCTCTCTCTGTGTGTATATATATATATATATGTATGTGTGTTATATTAAATATATTGTAAAATTTATATATGTAAACTACATAGTATATTTAATATAACAGCCACATATATGTATAATATATAAGATACATATATCTCTGTGTGTATATACATGTGTGTGTGTTATGTTAAATATAAAATGTATATATGTAATGCAATGTATTTAATATAACAGACACATATATAATATATATAAGATACGTCTCTCTCTGTGTGTGTATATATATATATATATATATATATATATATATATATATAATGAAGATAAGAGCGTGTTTATAGTTATGAATTGTGGGGAGGAGGCGTTGGTTGTTGTCTTTCGGTGGACCCCCCTCCCTCGCTCCCTGCCTCCTTCTCTTCCTGAGGGGAAGCGTCGGCCTTCCCTCCTGAAACGCAGCCGAGGCTCAGGCCGAACCTGAGGCCGACAAAGAGAGGCTCTTTCGGGAAAGGGATGAAGCGAAGGAGAGGCTTTTTAGAACAACAAAAAGGATGAGAAGATGGATGGCGTTTTTAGAAAGGGGAAAGAGAGCGAGCCGGGCCCTTTCCCCTGAAAGACTCCGCCTCCCGTGATGCCCCGCGCGGGCCCGGCTAGCGTTCCGCAAGGGCTCTGCGCGCAAGGCGCTTCTGGGAAAGCGAGTCCGAGGGGAGGAAAAAGGGGCGGCCGGGGCCTGGGCCGGAGCTCCCGCGGTGCGCGCGCACAACCCCAACCGCCGCCGCCGCCGCCGCCGCCACCCTCGGCGTTTTCCCGCCAAATCCTGGCCTAGTCCTTTTACCTCAGCGCTCGCTCGCTCGCTCTCGATTCCTTTTCTCTTCCGTCCTTCGGCCTCTTCTCCCGCCTTTCTCTCCTCCTCCTCCTCCTTCTTCCACCGCCGAACCGGAAGCTCCGAAGGGGGCCTCCCCGTCCGTCCGTCCGTCCGTCGGAGCAAGAGCTGCCGGGGAAGGAAGGAAGGAGGGAGGGAAGGAGGGAGGATGGAGAAGGGGGACTCGGAGGGCGGCTGCGGCTGCAAAGGGATCCGCCGCTGCCTCCGCTGCGAGGCCGCCCCGCCTCCCGAGGTACCACGAGGAGGAAGAGGAGGAAGGAAGGAAAGAAGGGGCGGGAAGAAGAGAAGGAGCGATGGAGGGAGGGAGAAGACACTCTGCACGCGCTCAGAGGCACTGCTCTCCACGCAGCCTCCCCCCAATAGATAGATAGATAGATAAAAAGAGGGCCTGAGGCGGGGAAAAGGAGGCTGGGAAGGAGTGCCTCTGAGCATGGGCAAAGTCCCTCTCCCTCGTCCTCCCACGGATCTCTCACAGTATCTCATTGTATTGCTGTTGTGGTTCATGATTCATATTACCTCATATTATTATTATTATTATTCATAATTCACATCAACTCATGCTATTACTATTCATATTATTATTCTTAATTAATATTTCATTATTATCCATATTATCTCATATTGTGAATCATAATTCACATTATCTCATATTATTCTTATTCATAATTCATATTGTCTCTTATTATTATTATTATTAATTCACATTATTTCTTATTATTATTATCTCTTATTATTAGTTACCTCATATTATCACTATTAATTCATATTATCTCTTATTCTTCTTCTTCATTAGTATTACCTCTTATTATTATTATTGTTATTGTTATTGTTATTGATATTATCTTCACGTTCTCAGAGGCACCCTTTGGGCAAAGAAAGAGGGTCTGAAGGGGCAAAGGAGACTGGGAAGCCTTGCCTCTGGAGATGCGCAAAGTCTCCCCCGCAACACCATTTATATTATATATTCATTTATTATTATTATTATTATTATTGAGTATCAACTACAAATCAACCTCAGTTGAGTCCTCTTGGCTTCTAGGGAAAGACCCATCCCTTCATCTCTTTAGTGCTGCTCTCAGAACTCTCCTCCAAGGAGCCATTCCTATCAGCCTTCTTCACTGTCCGCCTTTTAGAGCCAGTCCTACAGATCTCCTCTCCAGACTGTTATAGGCTTCTCCCTCCATCTTCGCCAGAGTTAGGGGCACAAGACCCCCATGAATATGGAAAAACAGCACATAACAAAAGCACCATGTTTTTACCTGAGAGGAAACCTCTCTAGGGATCTCTAGGTCTTTCAGTGCGACTCTGTGGTCAACGTCCAACAGACACTGACCATAGGACTGACCTAGAGAAGCTACAAAGGCCTAGTAGAGTCTTCTCTCTAGGGATCTCTAGGTCTTTCAGTGCAACTCTTTGGTCATCGTCCGAGAGACACTGACCATAGGACTGACCTAGAGAAGCTACAAAGGCCTAGTGGAGTATTCTCTCTAGGAACCGCTAGGTCTTTCAGTGCAACTTTTGGTTCAAGTGGACCATAGAGTTGCACTGGAGGACCTAGATATTCCTAGAGAGAAAATGTTGATCAAATCCATTGATAATTAAATCTGCAAATATCAAAGCTGCAAATAGGGAGGGATGAGTGTACTGTTTTAAGGCCTTGGGCTCCAAAGGCTCTGGGAAAATGCCACATTTGAGCCGAGTGCTGAGTGCCAAACGCATCTCTGTAGAGAAAGCATCCCCTGCCCATGATGGCCTTGCAGCCTCCCTCTCATGCCGAATACTGATAATCCCACCATGCAATGTTGTGAAGCTTTCTCAAAAGGCAGTTTTCATTAAACCTGTTATTAAACCTAACCGCAAGGACGCCAGGTTGATACGCCGTGCAAGAATGTGATTTCTGGTTTCTGTGCTTGGATATCCAGGTTGCAAATGCAAACAGCTAATCTTTGTCATCCATTCTTCCCCTCCACCCTTTTCTTATTTCCCCAGAAAGCCGCAAACTTCACTTACTGCCCGAGGACTGGCTTTGCTTTGGGGGAGAAGCATTCAGCATTCGCAGGCTGGGCTTTTCCATTTCCCGGGGTGTGTTTGCTGGAAGACTTTGTCAGTGCAGAGGAAGAAGACAAAATGGTTGCGCTCATGGACCAGGACCCTTGGAAGCCATCGCAGTCGGGCCGACGGAAGCAGGTCTGGTTTCCTAATTGAAGCCCCATCCTATTTCAAATTTGGGATGAGGGGAAACCTCCCTTTAATTGTAACCAGCATTTGCACATGCACACACAACATTTATTATTACTATAGGCCTGTTACAGACTGCCAGAATAAAGCTGCTTTGGGTCTCTTTGGAGGTATGCTGTTTAAATGATGCATGGGTCCTAAGAGTCCGGAGGTCGCATCAAAGCCACACTCCATTCCTAAGCACTGGAGGGCAGCTTTGGTGCAGCTTCCGGATTCTTAGGGTGCATGCATCATTTAAACAGTATACCTCCAAAGAGACCCAAAGCAGCTTTATTTTGGAGTCTGTAACAGGCCATAGTTTATTTATATAGCACTGTCAGTTTACACAGTCATGCCTTGCCCCATCCAACTTGGATTTTCCAATGATCAGAAGGTAAGTTTATTATCAGCCCGCTTTTCAGCCCTGACACACTGACTCTCCCAGTGGCGTTCTCCAAGTGATGTAGCATTGGATTATCGCTGGAGAGATGTGGGTTTTCATCCCTGCAGAGTTGTGCAGAGCACCATGAAACCTTTCTCTCTGTCTGTCTGACTTTGCTGTCGGCATACTGTTGACTTCTTCCTAGCCTAGAAAGTGCATTGTTCACAGTGCGACCTACAAAATAAAATGGTGGTTGAGAGTCTCCTCCTCCTTCCATGTGAAAGCATTACTCTATATACTTATGTATAAGTCTACAAGTTTAGGTCAGAAAATTGACCCAAAAAACCTGATTCGACCTATCCACAGTTCAAAGTAAATACTGTACCTTAACTCTTATTAAAAAGAAGGAACATCCCTTGGTGAAAGGGAAGAGTATAATGTGTCTTGGAGGCACCCTCTACTCTCTCATCCATCAGCCTGAAGAGTGAGCACAAAGAGCTATGTCTGCTGGAATTTTATAAGTTTATGACGTTGCTTTGCTTCATTCTTCAGATCCTTTGCTATATGCCACTAAGTTTTACCCTCGACGTATAGCAAAACCCATAATTTTGGCCCCAAAACTTGCCCTCAAGTTATACATGAGGTTGACTTACAGTTGAGTATATACAGTAATTCAGTGTGAAAGCAGCAATTTTTGTTACAATCCCTCCCCTGCAAAACCAGGCAATTACATGCCTCTGTTTTCCTCCATCCCTTTTAAATAATAGGTCTTCTGCAATGCTTAGGGCGGTGTCCTTCCTTTCTGGCCCATTTTATCTCTGCTTTCCCCAGACCATCTTATCTGCTGGAGCAACTACAGATGACAGTTTTTGCCTCTCTGGCTGCTTCTTCCACACTTGACCATTGTAGTTCTGTAACAGCTGAATAAGCTCCTTACTGAAACATGCTTCAGTTCACACTCTGCTCTTCCTAAACTGATTAGGTGATATTTACCGGTTCCTCTCCCACCTCTTAACTTGCTTCACAGGATTGTTGTAAGGATTTGTATCTGAGAAGAAAGGCAGGATAAAAGAAAAGGTAGGAACGAGAGAAGCCTGCAGGATCCATTTAACCCAGGTTCTCTGTTTCTGACTGTGGTTAGCTAGCTATCATTGGGAAGCTTGCAAAAAAGTCATCCAGTGACAGCTCTCCTCCAGCCTTTACAACTGGCCTTTAGGGGTACCTTGAACATGGCTGTTCCATTCCTAATTGTGATAGGTAACAATAAACGATAGGCATTTCCTTTGCGAACTGACTTTCTTTCTTTACTGTATTTAAAAAACCCATCTGTGCTACTAGCTGGCACCACATATTTGTAATTTGAACACAAGATCTTCCCTTCTGAAGCAGATGTGAGCAACAAGAATGGGTTAAGAGGCTGTGTTACAGGTTCTTGAAGGGTATACCCCCAATTTTCCCAGCAGACAAGGCCCCATCCTCCTGATAGTGGGAAAAGACTATTCAAGACGCTGGGACCTTATCTGCTGGAAATGAATGTATCACGGGTAAGTACCAACGTTCCTTTAACTACGTAAACATAGTTATGAACGGTCTAAGAGATCGCTCTCTCACACATGCATCAGGAACCCCTCTTGAGGGAAGCCATTCTCTCAAGTTTAAGGTGGGTTCCAGGGGGGTGTTTATCCCTGTGGCAATAGTGCCACGATTGTGAATGCATAGGATACACGAATACGGAGGAATTACTGATTCATAACTCTCTGTTATAACTCTGTACCTTCAATTCAGGATGCCAGCCAACTTCTTTCAGAGCAGACCCAGGATGATTCAAAAGGAGTGGCACAAAACTGAATAAGAACAGCTTGGCTTTTACACTATTCTTTTTTTTCTCAGGCACTTGGTATTTGTCAGAATAGCAATGGCAATATGATCACAGACGGAGAGGATACACACAGTTCTGCTTGCAGTTATTGTCATGGTTGCACTTTATATTTCATTTCAAAACATTCAGAGCACTTCACGTCATGCGCGCAGTTAAGTTGGAAACTTGTACAGTCAGTTGAAAAGGCATTCTGAATGGAGCCACCATCTTTGCAAAAACGATCTATCAGTTAGTTTTTACTGTTTAATGGATGGCATCTTCTTTCATGACAGCTCTTGCACGGGAGGAAAAGTCTCTGTTCAGTATGTCGCCTGCTGTGACACATGCGCAAGGCTCCAACTCTTTTAAGTGCTTTTGTCTCCACGATTGTTGTACGCAGCTTTAGTTGAAGGTAAAATGGAAAAGAACGGGATTAATTGGCTGAGGCGTCTTGTATAAGGAGGCAGCGCTGCTTAATAGATATTGATACAAAACCTGGTAGGGTCAGCACTACTGTTCCTCTCTTTGTTTGTCAGCTGAG
The DNA here is from genome assembly GCA_023333645.1 of Sceloporus occidentalis. Lineage (NCBI taxonomy): Eukaryota > Metazoa > Chordata > Lepidosauria > Squamata > Phrynosomatidae > Sceloporus > Sceloporus occidentalis. Next base: position 2,541,096 of record JALMGF010000064.1, on the reverse strand, counting down.
AAAACAACAGTGTGTCTAAGGTCAGACTTCATACTCATTTTATCGTTACTCCGCCATCCAAGTGAAAAGTCCCTTTCCTCCTTCCCTCTTTCAATAGGACTACGGCCCGAAAGTGAATTTCAAGAAGCGCAAGTTAAAAGCTGATGGTTTTGCTGGGCTGCCCAACTTCAGCCGGGAGGTCGTCAAACGGATGGGCGATTTCTCCGTCCTCGAGGGCTTCTCTCCTGTGGAGCAGTGCAACTTGGATTATGGGCCCGAGAGGGGGTCTGCTATCGACCCACACTGGGACGACTGGTGGTTCTGGGGCGAGCGCCTGGTCAGCTTGAACTTGCTTTCGGCGACCGTGCTTTCCATGTCTTGCGACTTAGACGACCCCCTCCAGTTATTTCCTTACCACTTCCGACAGAGTGAGCAAACACCCAGCTCTGGATCCCTTGACACCTTTCAGGTTCCTCGGCACCAAACACCTTCTCTGGCAGAAGAACTTGGCAGCACCACAAAGCAGGAAGCCGACGGGCCTTTACCCACACGGTCAGTTCCTTCCAGAGAGGTCATTGTTGCTATCCACTTGCCTCGAAGATCACTGGTGGTTTTGCATGGGCCTGCTCGCTACAGGTGGAAACATGCCATTTACCGCAACCACATCACAAGCCGGCGCGTCTGCATCACATTCAGAGAATTGTCTGCAGAGTTCAGCCTTGGAGGAAAGCAGGAGGAACTGGGTAAAAAACTCCTGGGGGTGGCACTGACATTCCAGGGAACACCTGTATAAGCTTTTCGGGGGGGATCTATGGCTTCTTTTGCTGCTTACAGAGAGAAAAACACAAAAAGGTTTTTAGAAAACAGAAAGAAGACTTCCAGCCGCATCTAATTTCCCAGTAGATAAGGGGCCCCCATCCTGTAGTTTGGGTTTTGCTCCTGCCTGTCATGTAAAGAATACTTAGTAAGGTGATGAGGAACTTGTAACACTTCAAATGTTGTTGTATTACAACTCACATCAGCCCAAGGCAGCATAGCCAGTGATAAGGAATGGTGGGAGTTGCAACCTCCCTCCCAATCCGGAGGGTCTTAGTTTTCCCCATCCGTGGCTTAATATATAGCCATGGAAGCCCAAGGCTCACAATTTGAAACCCTCTGCAAGATGTTTACGACGTTTGAGTGTCTTATGGGGCACCCAAGAGAGATAAAAACCTCCACACATAACAGCAGTCAGTGAAAACCAGTAAGAAAATTGGGTAGAATATTGCTTAACCTGCTTTTCTTTACCTCTGGAGCCATTTTTTAAACATTGAAAATGGAAAACTCAAGGCAGAGATCTGGAGCAGCCCTTGAAGGCACTGCATTCTCTCTCCACAGTGATACCTTTGACAGGCTTATGGCAGGAAATGTCGAAACTGTAGTACAGTTAACAACAACAACATGCTTGTATGCAAAATGCCTATGCCATAAGGAGGAACAACCCTTTTACTCTGGGCTTGACAGGCATTGTTTATCTCTGAAGGTGGGTTGTTTTAACTGCCGGAGACAAGAGGCTGTGAAGGCGGGTTCCAAGTGTGTTATGTACTGATAGAAGATTGGGGAAGTGTGATCAGTGGGTTGTTGAAAGTGGCGGTTAGGCCAGATCGATGGTGGGGCACTGGGCATTTTGAGTCTGCCTGAGGGGATGAGAAGGCAGGACCCAGAGCCCTTCAGGGCAGAAGATCCAGGAGAAAGCTTAAGACAGGATGGATCAGCAGAGAAAGCTAAGGCTAAGCTGAGGAAAGGCTGTGGAAGAAAAGGGAAGGCAATGTTCACATTAAGGGTATGAGATGCTGGCAATGGTTTTAAGACGCTGGCAATGGTTTCCTTCACTGTACCCGAAGGAAGCTTTTGGGGAAGAACTCAAGAAGCTGTGAGGATTCAGGACACGATAAACCCATGACTGTGATTTCATAAAACTGCAATCGGAAGAGGCCCCAAGGGCCATCCAGTCCAACCCCAGCCATGCGGGAACACCACATCGTAGCACATTGATTTGACTAAAATGGATACATTTATTATAATGGTCAATCGGGGAATGGAGCTAGAGCTTCTTAACTGGTGAAGCCGGTTAAAACAATGTTGATATCAATACTTTAAGAGATAACGGTGAATATGCGAAAAGATTTATCTTAAACTGCTGAAGAATAAAGAAATATAGATTTAATTTACCTTGAGTGGGCCTCTGATCTGTGTGTCCCTTGCCTGTGTTATGCTACCAAAGGTATTATTCAAAGATATAGATATAGTCTGTAGAATCAGTACATAGAGAGATCTTGTAGTGCCTTTGAGACTAACTGAAAGAAATCTATTGGCAGCATGAGCTTTCGTAGACTTCAGTCTGCTTCCTCAGGTATGGACAGGGTTAAGTACCTTGTTCAACCAGCTGTAATAAAAGTGTACCTTAAGTATTGTTACAGGTAAGGCAGTCGGCAGGGTCATCTAGATCCCCAGAGAGCAGGGAGCATCTGTGCTTACAGAGTTGCCGCAACAAGACTCTAGGATACGTCTCAAACAGGTGACGAAATCATGCCGCTTATTGCACTGGTGCCTTTAGAAACCTGTTGCAATTGAACGCGGCCAAATGTTAGTTGTGAATTGCAGACAAAAGCGTAATGGCTATCTTCCTTACCGTTCCAGTTGGCCTCACAAACAGAATGGATATGTTTCTTTGCTCGTGACTCAGCTGGCAGGTTGCGCCGAGCAGGAGACCGCTGGCGGCAAACGTTATAGCAGTTGTGAACAAATATGCTTTTGCTGCTGAAGGTGGGAGAACAGTTCCTCTGGTCTACCGGGGCACCTCTTTCAGGTCCACTGGTAAAACCATAGAATCATAGAGTTGGAAGAGACCCCAAGGGCCATCCAGTCCAACCCCATTCTACCATGCAGGAACTCTCAATCAAAGCATCCCTGACAGATGGCCATCCAGCCTCTGTTTAAAGACCTCTAAACAAGGAGACTCCATTGCACTCCAAGAACCTTCTCTTCTCCAGGCTAAACATCCCCAGCTGCATGAGTCATTCCTCATAGGGCTTCATGGTTTCCAGACCCTTCACCATTTTAGTCACCCTCCTTTGGACACATGGCTCCAGTTTCTCAATGTCTTTTTTGAACTGTGCCCAGAACTGGACACAGCATTATTCCAGCTCCCCTCCTTTAGTGTGAATCGGAAAACAAGCGAGGAAGGTGCAGTTCATGATAATTTCCTGCTGTGACCAAACCAAGACATTCTGCTTAATGGCTTCCAAATAGGCCAGTTTATTCAATCGTGGTTTAAAGTGGCTTAGTATCCTGGCTTGCTTAGAAGCCATATAATGCTTTGCTCACTCATGTATACCAAGAAAGAGGTGAGGAGAAAAACAAACTGCAATGGGGGGAAAAGAAGCCCATCTTCCTTTGTGCGCATTTTCCATAAATATAAGAAATGACTCCTGCAATTGCCATTATAGGTAGTTTGGCCCCGCAATGCTCTTACTTCCCAGCATGCAATAAAAGGGCCTGGGCCTGTCCAAAGCTTGCACTTTCTAACCATGCAACAGGCTTCAAGAAGATGCTTATTGTGTGTTAAAGTTCTGACTACACAGCCAATCTCTTAATTCCTTATGAGGGACAAAAGCCGGCCGTAAAACGTCTACCGATGCTCTGCCGTGTCTGTTTATGCCAACCAGGATCCGTGTTATTGCAAAGATGGCTTCTTAATCCGCAATTAATAATTTAAGAGTGGATTTCTGCCGCTTTGCAGCCGCAGTTGTAATAGCCTTAAAGGTTCTTAAGGGCTCCGCGTAACATAAGCCTGCAATTGACAGGTGTTTATTTTCCAAAAGATCAAGTGTGGAAAGTGGACTCTACAAACAAAGCCTGTTTCAGGAATTTGGTGCCTTAAGCTGCACAACGGATTGCACGGTTTTTGTGGAGCGGCAAACTGTTTGGTCAAGAGAGGGATCCAAACCTTTTAAGCTTGTTGGGTCCAAAGGATCACTCAGTGGATTCAGCAAACTCCAGAGCGACCATAGTTAAACAAAAAGGGTAATTTGGGGATGCAAAAATAGACTTGGGGGGCCTATACTTTGCCCAATTTTTACAGGGAATCTCAACTTTGGGGTCCAGTCTGGTCACACGAAGCAGAATGGCATCTTGGAAAGGTGCAAATCTGTGAAGAACTCCAACCCACGTGTGAAGAAGCCGTTGGCTACTTCATCCCCATAACCCCTCCAAGACCATCCTGACAGATGCCATGCTCATGTCAAACCCCAATTGACGCACACTGCAACTATCCTAAGTACATCCTCAGGAGGAAGCCTTCGCACATACCAAAAGCAGCATGGGAGTTACAACCGCACCCCAAGAAACACGCAAAGGGTGTGTATCTCCAGAACTAAGGATCCTTTCAGAAAGTAATAAACCTTGCCCCCCTCAGGTTTTCTCCACCTTTTACAACTGGTTGGAAGTTTTGTTGCATTAGGCAGGATGATGGTTTCTTACTAAACTGATTAGTTTTCCTTGCTTCCAGTACCACCACATTTCAGGCACTGGGAATAATGGTTTCCCCCCACTTTGAATATGTGTTGCTTTTCTCATTTTGCTCTTGCTTCTGGATCATCCTGCTTACTCTTTCGCTCATACTCCCGCTGATATTGCGAATGCGTACCTCACAAAGTACAAACAATATTTTTCTTGACGACTTTTTGCTTTTGGCGTTTAGTCCACTTACCCGGCCCTCCTAATTCCTAGTGTGTTTCTTCTGTTTCTCCATCAACAAACTCATCCGCCGGTGCAACTATCTCCCTGCTGTGGAGACATTACCTCCAGTCCTGCTGGGAGCAGATGCGTGCAAAGGAAAGCAAAACATTTAGAGTATGTCTTAAACAGAATGGGCCTATTGTTTTACCCTGACTTGGAGATGTGTGCTTTACCGCCGAGTTTTGGCTGTGGCAAATCTTCCAGGAGTGACCCACAACCCTCACTATGCCTCCAAATGTATTGCTTGCAACTGTTTAAACCGCGTCTACACCATTCAATAATATTTAACGCAAGGTGGTCAACACTGCAAGTTGGAAAAGAGCCCCTGACCAGGTGCATTGCTTCAGCTCCCAGAAGTATTGGCTTCAGGATAAATCATCCTTTAGTTCTGGTTCAGGGAACCTGTGGCTCTTCAAATGTTGGTGGACTTAAACTCTCATCATTTCTGGTGATGGGTTGGGAGTTGTAGTCAATATCTAGGAGCTACAAATTCCCCAGCTCTGCTTTGTTGCTGTTGTGTGCCTTCAAGTCGTTTCCAACATATGGGACTTGTGGTATCATGAGGTTTTCTTGGCAAGGTTTATTCAGAAGTTGGTCGTTGTCTTTTCCTGAAGCTGAAATAGGGTGACTTAGTTAAGGTCACCCAGCAGGTTTCATGGCCAAGCTGGGGCTTGAACCCTGGTCTCCAGAGCCAGCGCCCAACACTCAAAAGCTCTCCAAAGCCCTACTTTAGTCTCACTTAAAGCGATAGTTAATCTGGAAAAGACATGTGTCCCAATTATCTTAATAAAAATACACAAAGTGAATGACTCAGATGGAATTCAGCCCGCTGCCCTCAAGGAATCATAGAATCAGAGTTGGAAGAGACCACAAGGGCCATCCAGTCCAACCCCATTCTGCCATGCAGGAAATCCAGAATGTTGGATTTGTTACCCCACTATCTGAATGCTCTTACACTGTCATATAAGTACTGCTCACCGACCCAACTTAAGACGCTGCTGATCAAATGTGTATCAGACCTAAGATTTGAGCCTAATCCATCCATCCCACCTCACAACGCACCTCTGTTCTTGTCTTCAAGGTGAGGATGGCCACAATAAATTGAATGACGCCACCAGTTTTGAAAGAGCAGCACAAACATTGTCCAGAAGGATTTAATCACCGGCAGTTTAGGCATGTTTTAACAACTAACATGTACCAAGAGAGGAGTTAAGAGAGAAAAATGCAAATACAATACACTTCTTAGTTATACTGCGATTAATGTATCCTACAGGCAACCAAGCACGAAAAAGGAGAAAATGAGGTATGGCCATTAGGTACATATTACCGCTATAAAGATTAGCAGCGGGGTTAAGTGCTGCTTTCTCCATTCAGAATGACCCTGTTTGGCCTACCAAAAATTAGAGAGAAGCACTTTTCTTTTTGAGGAATGTAGCGATCATAAACCATTTGTGTGCCATGCAATTATTTCCACTGTTGGCATAACACATTAACTGCAAGGACACCTAAGCAATTGGGGAAAAAGGACACGGCGGCTCAAAAAGCCGGTTTCAATGCCTCATCCCAGGGACTGACTCACTAACAGCAATACCGAGATGCACAGAGCTGAGTCTTCCAGCTTAGTTGCACTGAGCAGCCCACATCTGTTGGTCACGTCACACGTAAAAGAACATGCTGTGTTGTGTGGATCCTAGCGACATAAAAGAAAGACTGTACTCCTTTTGGATCAGAAATAGGACCACCAGAATATTCCTCCCTTTTTTCAAGCTGAAAACAATTTCCATCAATAGGTACAAAGGGTCGGCCTTTCGAAAAGTCAACATCGTCAACTTCCAAAGCAAAAACCAAGCATGTGCTGACACCAGCATGAGAGAAACCAGCTGGAATATTTCAGGTTGTGGACCGTGAGTTTGTGTCCAAATCCTTCCCTGCAAACACAGCCGGTTACAGATTACACTCAAAAACCCTGTTTTGTACAAATCCTGCTGGCTTGTCTAAACCATGGTTTCGCATGATGTCTGAACCTGCAGCTTTTGCTTCTCTCTGGCTTGTTTCCCTTGCTACCCACAGGACAAACAGGGCAGGAAAATGAGGAAAGCAAGGGCTGGGGACATTGGTATGCACAAGTGCCCCTTGCGTGTGCAAATGTAGTTTTTGGGTGCTGTGGGGATTGATATTTCCTTCGTTCCTCTGCAGCACCCAACACCAACCACCCCAATTTACTGTGAAGGCTTGAAGCTGCTTTATTCGCCCATTCTGTGCTTCACAGATCAGAACCATAGTCATTTGCAGTGTGCTTGGTTTGTTTGGTGGATACCTTCAAGTTGTTTCTGATATAACCCTGATGTGAACCTATCATGGGGCTTTCCTAACATTTATTCAGAGGAGGGTTGCCTTTACCTTCCCTTGTGGCTGAGAGAGTGTTGACTTGTCCAAGGTTACCCAGTGGCTTTCCATGGCCCAGTAGGAATTCATACCCAAGAGTTGTAGTCCATCGCTCAGACCACTATTGGCTCTCTATGTTTGGTTATTCATAGCTAAATCAACACATCACGCCTTACGTAAGCCATGGCTTGGCACAACATGTGAATGTAGCCCAAATCATTTCTCATCCGGTTTTGTACGACTTTATACTTGTGCGTATGCCTGTGTACCTACATACACAGACAATTCAAACAGAAGGTGATGCCACCATCACTATATTCACTAGCTGGATAGAGATGTCAGCCCCAGCCCCTTGTGCATTGTCACAAATCAAACCACTGTCTTTTCCAAGTGGATGATGTGCCTTATCTAGACCAAAATTTAGTTGGTACTTACAGTTTTCAGCAACAATATACTATCGTATCTGAAGGGATAAGGGGTTTTTTTTTTGCATGTGAAATACTAAGTTCCTATTTTTAAAGTCTACTTTGTTTTCCAAAGTAGATTCCCTCTCATCCTTCCAAAGGATCCAGTTGTACAGAACCAAAGGTCCATACAGATTAGTGATAACGAATTCCACCCAACAAAGGCTGTAATGCAGAAACAAAGAATAAACTAAACCGAAGTGGACAGAGGAAGAAAATTTTGGCTCAGATGGCTTCTCCCTCACCTGTTATCCTAGAAACATCGTCTGCATAGTCATATTCCATATACAGTAATTCCACAGAATATGTTGATCTCGCATGACCTACAAGCTCCTCTTTGAAAGCCATGTTTGTAAATCAACTGCAAGTAAGAAAGTTACAGTTAAGAAGAGATACAGTTAAGAAGAGATCCTTTCCTTAATCCATAGATCAGTAACCCTCAAGAATCTTACTTTGGGAAAATTGGTGCCCATTAAAATCAATTGCAACCCACACTCTGTTTAACCTGCTTTTTTGTAGCAACCTAGAAATCAGAGGAATAACAGTCATCTTTAAACAAATGCATGGGTTGTGGTACGCTTTCTAAGTTTTAATAAGGTGTCAATGCTGTCCACAGATATGAAAGACCAGAGAGAGCTGGCTGTCTGGGTCGCAGTGGAATGCCAGTAAGAAGGAAGCAGCTGGCATTTGTGTCTCTTATCCGTCTCCATTTGTTCCTCTTAGGAAAATGCTCTACACCAAGGCGAAAACGCCGTGGATCACACAACTTGCAATCCCCTGTCGTGCCCGTCCAGTTGCACTTTCAGTTTATGGAGCTCTTCGATCTCCCGGTTATGGCGTTCTGTTTTGTGCCGGACCAGCGACCGGTAGAAATGGATGGTGAAGACGACAAAGATGATTCCCACCGGGACCATGATGATGGTAGAGATGAGCGCTGCCTGCCACCCGGTGTGCTGGCTTGTCTGTTGGATGAGGGTGGTGTCGTTCTTCAAGATGGAGTCCACAGGCAGGAACTTAATCCAACACAAGAGCACCACCTCGGCGAGGAAGAGGAGGATGCCCAGGACGGTGGAGAAGCCCCACGCCAGCTCAATGTAGGGGTGCATGCGCTCGTGGGGGGACTCGCTGATGGAGTTCAGGTTGTGGATGTTACTCACCGCTTCCACATTGGGCAAGATGCAAGTGCTGATCAGGAGGGCAAAGAGGTGGACGGCCACTAAAATGGTGGTGCAGGCGCTGAAGGCGATCAGCAGCAATGGGGGGTATTGGTACTGCATTTCCAGCTGAACCTCAACCATGGCCACCTGGAAAAGGAAGATCAGCACCCTGTGAAGGTTGTCTTGCTTCCCTTGAACCCCACTGCTAGCCAGGAGAACAACCCGGGGAGAAAGAAAAGAGTGGAATCATGCAGCCCTTGAGTTCTGAAATGAAATTAAACTATAATACTTGGTAAAGTTAGAAGAAGAAGAGGACGACCACATCACAGCAAAATAGAGCAGGAAGAGACCCCAAGGTTCATCTAGTCTAACCCCTGCCATGCAGGAATTCACAGTCAAAGCACTCTCTGTGACAGATGGCCATCCAGCTCCAAGGAAGGAGACTCCATCAAAGGAGCAGCATCTTCCACTCTCGAACAATTCTTACTATCAGGAAGTTCTTCCTAATGTTTAGGTGGCATCGCTTTTCCTATAGTTTGCATCCACCGCTCCACGTCTTGGTGTCTGGAGCAGCAGAAAATAAGGTTGTTCCATCTTCAATATGACCTCCTTTCAGACATTTAAACTTGACTATCATGTCATCTCTTAATCTTACCTTCCCCAAGCTAAACATACCCAGCTCCCTCAGCCACTCCTCATAGGGCTTCATGGTTTCCAGACCTTGCACCATTTTGGCCGCCCTCCGTCTTCTCAACATCCCTCTTGAATTGTGGTGCCCAGACTGGACACTGTATTTTGTGTCCAAAGTCTAACCAAAGCAAAAGAGAGTGGCACTATTCCTTCTCTCGCTCGACAGACTATTGATGCAGCCAAGAATCGCATTGGGCTGCTTACGATCTCTGGTCAGCATTGGAAACAAGCTACCGAATTTCCTGACCCAGTGCAAAGAGAAGGCGTTAATGGATCACAGAGAGATTTTTTTTGGCAGAGAAGCTGCAATAAATACATACCATGGCAAATCCAGAGAGCAGCGCGGAGGTCCGGCTGGAAGCTTTCAGCTTGGCTCGGCTCAAGTAGAGTTTCCGCCATGACAGGGCCTGGACGGAGTGGTGGTTGGACGTCACCAGCTCCAGATAACTGCGCCGGACCCAGTCCCGGTAGTCCATGCCTTTGGCAGGCGGCTCTGAGCAACAGGCCGAGGCAGGCGGGTCGACGGGGACGTTTAACTCGGTACTCATGATGGAAAGTGAGCTAATGGAAGGGTGTTTTTTCTCTCTCTCTCAAAGAATCGTCACCATTGTGTGCTCTTTCTTAAGGAACCAAACATGCGGGATGCGGGTCCTTGCCTGCGGGCTTGCGCTCTGAAAAAGAAAAGAGAGAGCCATTAGTAGAAAGGGGCCGGAGCAAACTGAGAAACCGTGTAAACTGGGAAAAGGTGGCTGGACAAATTCCATAAAGTTAGCATCAGAAATAGGAAAGAAGCAAATAATGCCAGCAGCGGGAAGGTCCCGGTTGCTCCAAAGAAGTGCATGTTCTTGCAGGATCTCCTTGGGTTTTGCCCCTTTGGAGTTGCCTCCACGTCTACTCACTCCATCCTTTTGGGGAGCCATTTGGATCTGTATGTTTGCCTCTTCCAAAGGTGTTTTAAAAGCAGATTTGCTCTGGTGCTTTCGCATAAAGGGACACATTTCTCCCTCTGAATTTTAATATTTCCCCCCATGACACTGGTGTTGTCTGCCTTCAAGTTGTTTCCAACTTACGGCAACCTTATCACAGGGTTTTCTTGGCCAGATTTGTTTAGAGGGGGCTTTCGCTTTGTTTGTGGCTGAGAAAGTGTGACTTGCCCAAAGTCACCCAGTGGGTTTTCATGGCTGAGTGGGGATTCACATCCTAGTCTCTAAAGGATAGTCCAACGCTTAAACACCACGCAATGCAAACGTGCCATTTGAAGACAATTGGAGATATTGGTAAGAACAAAGGAGAGGAAGGGATAGAAATACAAAGATGAAAAGAGGCCAAAAATTGGAAGCAGATTGCCCAGAGATTAGGAGAAGACGGCTGAGTGGATTTGGACTGAAGAATGTCTAAAAGACAAGAGTACTTTACAGCGACTGTAAAAGAGAAGAAAAAATGTAACGGGAAAGAAGCCAAGAATGTACATTGCCCTCGAATCCTAATGGAGAACAATAGACTTTATCAAAATGGTGCCAGGTCAAAGAAAATGAGATGAAGAAAAGAGCCCTTATAATTTAGCACATCGGAGATTATTACTGAGATTTCATCTAGAGAGTCTTGGTAAAGTTTTACAGTTGAAAGCCAGACGGAAAACAAAAAGAGAGAAGAAAAATAAGGTGCGGAGAAGAAGGGAGAAAGAAGCTCAAGCCCTTTGGAAAGAACAACAGCAAAGAATGGCTGGAGAGAAGGCAGGGATCCAAAAAGGGGGATTTTTGTTTTGTTTTAAAGGAACTGAGGAAACAATTGTGTGTGTTTGAAGATGGATGGGACAATGGCCAAAGAAGGAAAGAGATTAGAGGAAAGATAAAAGATGGAAGGCAAAGAAAGAACAGATGGAGCAAGAGGGAATGACTGGAGAGCAACTGGATCAAGATGCTAGTCAGGGCAAAATCAGAAGCAAAAAGGAGAGAGAATGAGGAACACTAAAGAGCAAATGCATTATTTCTGTAGTGCAGATGCAGCCAATGTCTTTGAATTCTGTAAGAGGAGAGTATTTTTTTTCCCAAGGAGAGGACAAGAGGGAGATCTAGTTTCATCTCCTGTCTTGAGACCACCTTTGGTGCTCTGTCAAAGCCCTGAGTCTGGTCTCTTTTCAGCCCAGCGTTGGAGGAAACATAGGGCCCAAGGACCAGACGTTTGCTTTCTGCCGGGTTCAGCTGCCTTACCTTCTCTCATCCAAACTGCTTCTTCCTCCTCCTCTTTGCCTATACCTCCTTTCCTTTGATGGTTCCTTAGCCACTCATCCCTGTCAAAATACTCTCCCCATTCCCAGAGATCTACAGCTGGGATATATATATGCAAACGTGGCTCTGTGCGGACTGATGCGGTTTGCATAATGTGCTCTGGAAACAGAAGATGGGGGTGGAAAGTTCCAGAGAGAGGAAGAGAGCTGATTAAACTCCCAAGTATTTTCCCCCCTCAAGCAGACTCTCTCTCAAACCCTTCCTCCTTGGCCATCTAACAACGCCAGAGCTTGAAAAATCCCGGGTCGCCTAGCAATCCCAGAGTGGAGTAAAGGCATTTGGTCTTTTATTCCCCCCCCTCCTCCTCCTTTCACTGAATCCCTTAAAATTCAGCTCTCGCTCTTTGCAACATGGATATTTCTTCCAATTATTCAAGGAGGCCTGCTCACCTCATTTGGATAGAGAGAAAGAAAGATTGCATGTATTTCCCACCCCCCCAAAAAAAGGAAAATTAAAAGGCTAGAGGTGGTTTGGAGAGAGAACTCTTGCTTCGGTTGAACAAGAAAAATAATGCCAGGTAACATTAGCTAATGGAAGAGAAGCACAGAGGGAGAAGGGACACGCTTACGAAACATTCTTCTGTGCCGGAAAACAGAAGCCATGGTTGCCAGCTAACCCTGGACCTCATGCTGGCAGCCAGGTTTAGCCACGCAGGCGCCAGCCAGCCCTACAGAATTGCCCTGGGCCAAGCCACAGCACTTTGGGGGAATCGATGGAGAGCAACTATGCAAGGCCCAGAGCTGTGAAATGTATTTATTTTTGGATTACCTTTCCCAAAACCTCTAGCCAGCATGGATGGCTGGGGCTATGGAGGGAGAAATCCCAGCGGTGCAAGCGGGGCTCAGCTGCGGTCCATAAAATAACATCTCACAGCTCATAACTGAACTAAACAGGGTAGATTCACGTGCAAATAAGAGTCCCTACTCACAAACGCAGATTTTCCACGGACACTTCATAATGTACCATTGTCCCTACATGCGGGCCTCCTCTATAGACAGAGAGTCCCGTTTGTAGTTCAAAGATATGGCTGTGTTAGTCTGTGGAATCGGTATGTAGCGAGATCTGGTAGCCCCTTTGAGACATTGGCAGCATGAGCTTTCATAGACTTCAGTCTACTTCCTCAGAGGTAGTTGTTTACAGAGCAAGGAAAGTCCAGGTGTGAGAGCCAGCATGGTGTAATGATTTGAGCATTGGACTATGACTCTGGAGACCAGGATTTGAGTCCCTGCTCGGCCATGAAATCCACTGGGTAAATATGGGCAAGTCACACTCTCTCAGCCTCAGGGGAAGGCAACAGCAAACCTCCTCTGAACAAATCTTGCCAAGAAAACCCCATGATCAGCTTTCCTTAAGGTCACCATAGGAAACAACTCGAAGGCACTCACCCCAGGGGTAGGAATTTCAGGCCCTTTCCAAATCTCTTGGACTGCAACTTCCAGAGGCTCCAGGAGAAGTGATTATGGGAGTTGAAGGCTGAAACATCTGGAAGGTCAAAGCTCAAGCAAAATGATCCAAGATCTCAAAACCATGCCCTATAAGGAGTGACTGAGGCAGCTGGACATGTTTATCTTGGAGAATCGAAGACTGAGAGCTGCCATGATACCTGTCTTTAAATACATGAAGAGATATGCCAACAAATATGGAGAACAAAAGCTGGCAACGGAGTGGAAACGTTCAATATACATCCCAATCCACAAGAAAGGAGACACAAAAGACTGCAGCAACTACAAGACTGTAGCATTACTTCCCCACGCAAGCAAAATTTCTGCAACACAGACTTCAGTCACATATGGAGAGAGACATCCCAGAGGTGCAAGCGAGGTTCAGGAAAGGCAGAGGCAATAGGGACCACATTGCAAACATACAATGACTATTGGCGAGCACCAGGGAATTCAAAAAGAAAATCAGCATGCGTTTTATAGACTAAAGCAAAGCCTTTGACTGCAGAGATCATGAAAGGCTATGGAATGCCCTTAAAGACATGGGAGTGCCAACACATCTGATCGTCCTGATGAGGAATATGTACTCAGGATAAGAGGTTACTGTAAGAAGAAAACATGGAGAAACAGAATGGTTCCCAATTGGCAAAGGAGTCCCACAAGGCTGCATATTATCACCCTATCTTTTCAACTTGTATGCAGAACATATTGTAGGCTGTCCTTTGAACACATCATGAGAAGGCAGGACTCATTAGAAAAGACAACATGCTAAGAAAGGTGGAGGGAAGTAGGAAGAGAAAACGACTACATGACATTTGGATGGAAACTATTAAAGAGATCACACAGGTATGAATTTGCAGGACCTAAGCAAAGCAGTGGAGGACAGGGGGTCTTGGAGATGTCTCATCTATAGGGTCGTCATGCGTCGACTCGATTCGGAGAGCAGTTAGCAACAACACATAGAAGATGGAGCAAACTTGTTTTCTGCTGCTCCTGAGACGAGGACACGAACCAAAGGGATTAAAAATCCCCAAAAAGAGAATCCACCTCAACATTAGAAGGAACTCCTTTACTGTAACAACTGTTTGACAATGGGAGACGCTGCCTCAGAAGGTGGCGGACTCTCTTTCTTTGGAGGTCTTTTAACAGATTGGATGGGCATCTTTCAGGAGTTGTGTCCTGCTGCGTGGCAGAGGGTTAGACTGTATGGCCCTTGTGGTGCTGATTCTCATAGTCTCACAACTATCTGGGGTAAGGGATTCTGGCAATTGTAGGCCAAAACATTTGGAGGGCCAAATATTCCTTTCTCCTACTCTTGGTAGCTGCAGTCCAGCGTCCTTTGAAAGATGGCTCCCTCCCATAGTCCTGTTGCCATCTTTGAGATTGCCTTGCAACAATAGTATATGTGTCTCAGATTGCAATGGGAAATAAACAAGGAGGGAGATGCATGCAGTGTCTTCCTTGTACCCATCTTCTGAAGACTTGAAGTTCAGGCCTGACCACCATTCCAAAACTCTCCCATCCAGACGTAGCTTTAACCAAGTGTGGGGATCACAAAACCCGTCACTTGGATTGCAACTCCCAGCCAGCATAACTGATGGTGAAAATGGTTTGAACTGAAACCCAACGACATCTGGAGAGCCCCATGATGCCCACCCATGCCTTTAAGGGTCAACAAAAAAGCTTGGAGAAACAGATTAAGGAGTTTGTTAATTCAAATTGCAAGGAAGGGAATCCCAAACAAACACTAGGAGGAACTTTTGGATGGGAAGAGCAGCTCAGCGATGGAATCTGGATGCTTGGAGGACGGCAAACTCTCCCCCACTCCTCCTCTCTTAAACCTCCACCCTTTACGGATGTTTTTAAGTATGGATTCCTGGTTTGTGGAGGGTTGGAATAGATGGCCTTTGGGGTTACCTCCCACCGCTGCAATTCCTCATTCTGGGATAGCATTCTGTTCAACTGAAAAGGTGTTGCAAGGCTTCAGATGCAAATAAATATGTGTTTCGCCGGACACTCCAGCACAAGAGTCTGGACCTCCCTTGGCATGGGTTTCAAAAAGACACATTTCTCAATCCTCACCCAAGATGACGAGTGAGGCAAGCCTTTTATACCCATAGGCATCTTTTTATTTATTATCTGCCACCCCAATTTTGGTCATCACAACCTTGTTTGTCGAGAACGAAGGGCTGGCCCAGACTAGGGACTCAAACCTGGTTCTCACCCGTGCAACTCTGACCCTCCAAATGCTACATTGCAGGAGCTGAATCCACGCTGCAGATATAATCTGGTTTGACTCCACTTCAAGTGCCATGCCTCAAGGCGATGGACATTCTGGGAACTGTAGTTTGTTCAAACCAGATTATTTCAGCACTGCAGATGCATCCAACATCTCTCTGTGCCACACATAGAGCCCTGGTCCAACAAAGTCCCATCCCTGCAATAAAGAAGCAAGACAATAAGAAAGGAAAAGCAGAGCAGAATTTGGGGAAGGGGTGTTGACAGAGGATTAAAGGCTGCAAGGAGCGGGGGAGAAAACCCTTTAGACCTACCCTGTTATGAAGAAGGCCAGTCTCCCGTGGCAATCCCAGAGCATCGGTGGGCGTTGTCTGAGCAAGCCGTCTTCAACGCGGCTGCCAGTGGTGTCAGCAAAGAAGGCAAAGGCCTTTGGAAGGATGATGGTCGCTGGGCTCGCTCTTGTTTGCCATCTCTGATCCACAGCCTCCCTCCTTGTTGAGACAAAGGGAAAACCCTTAGCTGTCACTGGACTCCCTTGTCCGTCTTTTGCTCAGATTAGATCCCTGCACTTTCTCTCTCTTACAGACACACAAAAACACACGCACTCATGTATAGGAAAACACCAGAGATACAGCCAGGGAGCTGTTTGCTCAATGCTCAGTGCCTCCCTCTTCTGGAATTCCTCTTGCATTGTGGTTGTGTGTCTTCGAGTCGTTTCTGACTTACGGCAGCCCTAAGGCGAACCTATCACAGGGTTTTCTTGATCCTCATTCCCACTTACAAAAAAAGTGGTTTGCGATCCGAATCGATGGATCAAATCGACAGCGAGGTGTGGTTCCCACTACATTTGCCCCGATTGCATTTTTCCCCCTGTAAAATAACCCACTTGTGGTTCACATTTACAAATGAATTGGTTTAAAATGGACCCGCTCCAGCCAGCCGAAGGGCACATTTAAATCGATTCCGATCCGCAACTGGTTCACACTTGCACAGAATTGATTTATCCAAAAAGATGCGGAAAACATCAGTGTCAAAAAGACACGGGTTAAATGGGTCTGGTGCATGGCCTCCCTTACTGAATCGCTTACACAGGCATACAATACACAGGCGTGTGTGTGTGTGTGTGTGTGTGTGTGTGTACACACAGACGCACACATCCTTTGGAATGGAGGTGCTGCAGAAGTAGAGGGCTGGCTGCCTGCCCCCATTTCGAGCTCCATCTTACTTGATTTTGCATTTAAGAAACACATTTAAAGGATGAACAAAAGGACCATAAGAAAGGGCCTTCTTGGCCCCTCCCTTGCATTGATGCATATGCAAATGAGCAGCCCCCCCCCCCCTCTGCTGGACTCATCCTTACTTCTTGGGTGGTCCTGCCTCCGCCACTGCCAGGCAATGCCAGGGCCCTCCCAGATG
Source organism: Sceloporus occidentalis (assembly GCA_023333645.1). NCBI lineage: Eukaryota > Metazoa > Chordata > Lepidosauria > Squamata > Phrynosomatidae > Sceloporus > Sceloporus occidentalis. The sequence continues at coordinate 2,524,261 of JALMGF010000064.1, read as the reverse complement.
ACCCCCACCCACCCACAGACACCAGTGGAAAGGATGCTGAGGGGGGCCTCGGAGAGAAGCCTCCAAAAACCATGAAGGCCCCAGCCATGCTTTTGGGGCTCCTTCATCAGGCAAAGGGGTTGAAAAATCATTTATCTTAGAATCATAGGATTATACAGTTGGAAGAGACCCCAATGGCCATCCAGTCTGACCCCATTCTACCATGCAGGAACTCTCAATCCAAGCACTCTTAGTGACAGATGGCCATCCAGCCTCTGTTTAAAGACCTCCAAAGGAGGAGACTCCATCACCCTCCAAGGCAGTGCCTTCCACTGTCGAACAGCTCTTACTGTAACAACGTTCTTCCTAATGTTGAGGTGGAATCTCTTTTCCTGTAGTTTGCTTCCATTGTTCCATGTTCTAGTCTCTGGAGCAGCAGAAAGCAAGCTTAATACTTAAACAGGACTATTGCATTGCCTCCTAACCTTCTCTTTCCAGGTTTAAAAGAGGCAGTTGTTAGACCGCTCCTGAAAAAACCTTCCCTGGACCCCCTGGATATGAAGAACTACAGGCCTGTATCCCATCTTCCATTTTTGAGCAAGGTGATCAAGAGGGCTATCACCCTTCAACTCCAAGCTGTCTTGGATGAAACCGATTATCTAGACCCATTTCAAAATGGCTTCAGGACAGGATTTGGGGTGGAGACTGCCATGGTTGCTCTGGCTGACGATCTTCATCTAGGCATTGACAGAGGAAGCATGACCCTGTTGGTACTTCTAGACCTCTCAGCGGCCTTCAATACAATAGATCATGACATCCTCTTGGAACGCCTGGGAGAGTTAGGAATCAGTGGCACTGCACTCCAGTGGTTCCGGTCCTTCCTCTCGGGTAGATTCCAGAGGGTGATGCTCGGGGACAGTCGCTCCTTGAAAACGGAGCTTAAATGTGGCGTCCCTCAAGGCGCCGTACTGTTCCCAATGCTATTCAACATTTATATGAAGCCGCTGGGGGAAATCATTTGCAGACATGGGGCAGGGTGTTATCAGTACGCTGATGACACCAAATATATTTCTCCGTGTCCCCGATCAGCCCCTATGACAACAGATGGCATTTCTCCCCTCCATCAGTGTCTTGAAGTGGTAATGGGCTGGATGAGGAAAAACAAGCTCAATCTGAATCCAGACAAAACGGAGGTACTTACAGTAGGGGCCCCCAAACCAGGTATAGGGTTGCAACCTCCAGTCCTAGATGGGGTCACGCTCTCCACAAAGGACTGTGTTCGCAGTCTGGGGGTGTTCCTAGATCCATCGCTTCACATGACGAACCAAGTGATCAGGAGCGCCTGTCATCAGCTCCGGCTGATACTCCAGCTGGAAGTAAAGGACCTAGAAACTGTTGTACATTCACTGTTAACTTCACGACTTGATTTCTGTAATGCACTCTACATGGGGCTACCCTTGTGCCTAGTCCGGAAACTTCAACTAGTGCAAAATATGGCAGCCAGGCTGGTCGCCGGAAAAACTAGGAGTGACTGAATAACACCTGTCCTAAAATCTCTTCACTGGCTGCCTATTAGTTTCTGGGCGCAGTACAAGGTGTTGGTTATAACCTTTAAAGCCCTACATGGCTTGGGCCCAACCTATTTGAGGGATCGCATGCTCCCACATAATCCGCCCTGCACCCTCAGGTCCTCTGGGAGGAATCTATTGCAGCCTTTAAAGACCAGACTAATTGCTACCTCCCAGAGGGCCTTCTCTGCAATTGCTCCCAAACTATGGAATGGCATTCATTATTATTATTATTATTATTATTATTATTATTATTATTATTATTAAACATACCCAGTTCCTCATAAGGCATGGTTTCCAGACCCTTCACCATTTCAGTCGCCCTCCTCTGGACATGCTCCAGCTCCTCAACATCCTTTTTTAATTGTGGGGCCCAGAGCTGGACACAGTATTATTCCAGGTGAGTCCTGACCAAAGCCTAATAGCGAGGCACTATTCCCTCGATCTATTTTAGACACTATACTTCTATTGATGCATCCTAGAATCACATCGCACTGTTGACTCATGTTCAACTTGTGGTCTACTAGGACTCCTAGATCCCTTTCACATGTCATCTTGTTAAGCCAGGTGTCCCCCATCCTGTATCTATGCATTTCATTTCTTCACCCTCAGTACCTTACATTTCTTCATGTTGAAGTTCATTTTGTTAGCTTTGGCCCAGCTTTCTAATCTATTTCCAGTCTTGCAAACTCAGAGCAGCTATGGCTTTCCTTGACTGAGTCCATCCACCTGTAATGGAGTCTCTCTCTTTTCCTATCTATTGCCCTTCGTCTTACCAAGCATCATTGTCTTTTCCAATGTCTCACGATGGGACTGAAGCACAATAGTCTCAATCAGGTCAATTTGGCTTCTAGGAAAGAGTTTAGACATGATTTAGAAATGGACCCATTTGTTGGGCTTTTTGGCAGCCCATGCCATCCAGAGAAATCTCCTCTTGGCCCCATTGTTCCCTATGATTTTACAGTCTTGTCAAACAAGAGCACCAACCATTGCAGCAAAAGCTCCAGCCCAACCTTCAATAAGGGCACTACCAAAAGATACCAAGACTTAGCTCTCTGGAAGTGGCAGCATATGATAATTTCTAAATCTTAAATCTGTCTCCCTGTCTGCTCTCAGATCCCACAGACATCTTATTCAACCCTTCAATAAGCCAAAATCAGTTGCTTGCTAGCCTCACCCCGTTACATCTTACTGCCCTTGTGAAATTGGCCCAAATGCCACCGAAATAATGAAATATCCTTCCTTTCTACCTCTCCTTCTGTTTCTTCTCTGTGTCTGTTATTAAACTATAACACCACTCCTTTAACACAGGGACCTGTCAAACCTCCTCTTTGTAGACTATCATGAGCACAGACGATGCTATTTAAAAACCAGCACTGTTGTTTTTGAGTGACAAACCGCACCTTATAAATGGGAAAGCAAGCCAAGATCCCATATTTGGGTTATGCAGTGAAATTAAGAGCCTCATAAGGCTTGGTTTCCAGACCTTTGGAGAGCCAGTGTGGTGTAGTGGTTTGAGTGTTCGACTAGGACTCCAGAGACCAGAGTTCGAATCCCCATTCAGCCATGGAAACGCACTGGCTTACTTTGGGCTTACTTTACTCTCTCAGCCTCAGAGGAAGGCAAAGGCACGCAATTTCTGGACAAATCTTGCCAAGAAACCCATGCCTTACGGTTGCCATGAGTCAGAAATAACTCGAGGGCACACAACAAGTAAACAACCAGTTCTCCAGAATCCTGGCCTGGGAATCCATACAAACACAGCCAGACACTGTGTTTCAAAAATAGAGGACCTTCTCTATTACTACAGAGATCCTGGAAAGGCTGGGTGATTTTTGAACAACTCCCAGAATCCCAAAACTAGCATAAGCATCTGGCTAAGGGATGCTGGGTGCTGTAGCATACAAAATAACATTGTCTGACCACAAGTAGATCTGATAAGAAACTAGTTCTTCCAGTATCTCGTACCCTGGGAAGCTGAGAAGTGCGGCGTGAAGACAGAGGTCTTGCATGACTGCCTGCTTGAATCCTGTTGGCATTCAGCAGTAAAGTGCCTCTAAACATAGAAGTACCATTTCTCTAAACTAGCAGCTGGCAAACAAAAGTAATGGAGAAGAAGCATAATATTAGACAACATGGTATGTATGATTCACAGCCAAGCAAAAACACCTGTCATGTATCCTCCTTTTTAATCAGCACTCTTGTAAAATGGAAGTTGGCAGCACATTTCTGAAGTGGAGAGAGCTCTTCATACAATGATGGTAAAACACAGCTTGCAGCGGAAATGCAAGAGAAGCCTAACAGAGACTCCCAAATAGGCTTGCTCCTCTCCTGTAAGGATGTCCAGACTGTTTTCTTTTTCTGCCTAAAAGTGAAGTTTACACTCTTCCAGAGAAACCTATTTGCATACTCAGGCCTCCCGGGAGCAGTAAAAGGAAGACGCAGATGGATAAAGCATTAACTTTCAGAGAGGCCCTGTTTGGAAGCAGTGTGAGAAGAACTGGAGGGTCACCGGGGAACAAAACTGTCCTCTTTCCCCAGAAACCCTTGAAGCAGACTGCACAGCAGTTGTATGCAAGCAAGCTTTGGAAGCAAGGCTCTCAGTTTGACTTGGCTCCAGTGTCGGCACCCACAGTGGGATTCTCACAGCCACTCCTCTATCGCGACGGAGTCCAAACCAAAGCAAGGAAGCCTCTTGCTCAGAAGCCAGGCTCCTCAACAGCAGCTGGAGGTGACGCACAGTGCTGTCCCCATCATCTCTTTGTCACAAAACTGGGCTCTTCAGCATCATCCTTCTCCTCTTCCTCCTCCTCGGACGCCTCCTCATCCTCTTCTTCACTGGTCTGCTGCTTTGGAGAAGGGTTAGAATCTGCCGCTGCAAAAGAAAAGCACGTAGAAGATATTGTGATGTAGATTAAATGAATGGACATCCATGAATCAGGAACTGGAATCTCCACAGAGGCCCAAGTATGTACTAGCAGGAGAAAAGGGAAAGGTCTTGCTTTGTGGCCTGCTTGTGAAATGCCAGAGGCTTCTATCCATCTAATCTAGTTTTTTCCACAAGCAGGGAGTGACCCTCTGTGGCAGCAATAGACCTCTCTAAGATTGTGGTCAGTGGCTGCAATCCAACATCTCCTCAGCACAGCGTAAATGTCCGCAAGCAGAGGCACACTACACCGGCACTACCATGCAGAAAAGCAATGCTAAACATCACATTTCAATGAGGTGCTCTTGGGCAGTATGCGGTGCACAAAGCACAACTACAATGCACAACTGCAGCACACAGCCCCGGCACGCACCGTTGCAGTATGCGCAACTCTACTTCCGCCACTGTCAGGAGAATGCATCTCTTTCACTGGGGCAAATATTTCACCCCACATACACAAGTGCAGCTGACACATCGTGCGCATATCGCTAACAGGATGCCAGCCTCTGTGTGTGGCAGTGGTCTTGAGAGAGGCCTCTTCATTTTGAGAGAAAAGCTGACTTGTGGCCACTGTGGGCTTCAAGGTCTATAACCAGAGTGGGCCCACTAGATGTGGATGGACTCCAATTCTCATCAGTCAGTGGTGAGGGACTGTGGGAGCTGCAGTCCAGCCGCAGTAGATGAGCCACACATTTTTCATCACCAGTCTACAGCTCTTTTCCCCTGCAGACTCAAATTTGGAAGCAGATGTCTTTCCTGCAACCTCAGCCTCTCAGTGTTTGAGATCCCTTCATGTGTGAATCTCTGCTGTTTGACTGTGATGGCAGTAGAGACTCGCTCCCTACACAGGTGGCCGCTACTTTGCCATGGCTCGTCCTTGCCCAGAGTATTTCAGATCCTCCATAAAGGTTTCTCACTATCTCTTTCCCTTCCTCTTCTTTTTCCCCTTCTTGTCCCCTCTAATACATTCCTAAGGGGCTCTGTGGAAGATACACCAGAGTCTGGAAAAGTGACTGTCTGGACACTTTACCTGCATTCTCACTCTTCTGCTCAAGTTTGCTCTTCTTTGCCAGCAATTTCTTCTCTTTCAATTTCTGGCTGCAAAGAAAGCACGAGAGGGATTAAAAAAACCCAAATGAACCATCTTTGTCTTCTGAAAATTCAGACACTGAAGGGGCAGAAGGCAAGGGACCAAAGTCACACAGTTGTCCAAATATTGTGCCTAATCACGCTGATACCTGATCTATTTTCCCTGTAAGAAAAGCAGACCTGAAAAAGGTCTTGGTCAGAACCAGAGGCTGCCGAGTTCCGCGCTTGGCCTTAAACTTCAAGCATCCCGTCAACAGTTCTTACCTCCATTTTCTCTCTGGGGTAGGTAAGGACAGGAGACATTTCCAATAGGCCAGAGGAGGAATGTTTGTAGGGCAGATTAGGACCCCAGGCCACACATTCTCCTACGGCCCAGTCTCTTAAAATAAAATGTCACTGGGAAGGAAAGTTCTTTCTATCTGCCTCTGCAAACAAAGCATTCTCCAGCAAGAGCCCACATTAGATGGTAACCTGTGCTTATCTCTTAACATAGCAGGGGACTTGAACCAAGCCCTTCTTTCTATGGCAGCCATTTTCCACTTCCCTTTTAACTGCCAACCCCACTCATCCCATTACTTGAAGAAACTGAAGGGAGGGAAACCAAAGAACTGAGCGTGCAAACAGGGATTTCTCCTCTGGATTTCCTGAAGGCCTTGGGGGTTTCTGTATTGGCCACCAAAATCCACTGGCCGTACCGCTTTTTCCGTCGCTTGGCCGTCTGTTCTTCTGCAACCATCTTGTTCTTTTCCAGCTTCTTCTGGTACTCCTCATCCAGCTTTTGCTGCAAACAAGCACAAGAAAAGATTTTCATCACGATCCCCTGCAGCTGCCCAAGTTGTTCAACCTCAGGAACATGGGTATCCTGAATACTCCCTGGGCACCTACAGCAACCCAAACCAGGCTGGCTGAACAAAGAAGACCCAAAGGACCAGCAGATCAAAAGCCAGCGGAAAAAACTACATATGCAAACGAACTGGGAGACGAAAGGGTTAGTGGAGAAATCTCCTGACCTTCTCAGCCATGGCGTCCATAAAATCTTGCCTCTGATACTCCCTTCGCCGAAGGTGTCGGTAGACATGGAATTCTCCGCTGCCGGCTCCAGCGCTGGATCCTGCCAGGGAGGGCAACAGATAACACAGACTCAACAGACTTCTTTGTGCAATTTTGGGGTGATATCTGTACCAAAACTGCACCAAACACACTCCAGCCACTTCAGAAGATACACCTGCTTCACCCTCCTAACACCTTTCAAAAGTCACATCCCCATAACGCATGTTTTTTGAACCATGTCTCAGCCAAAATGGCAGCTGGATATCACTTCTGGTCACAATTTTGGCCAGGATACCCAAAAGACCTGTCTGTTAGAGAGGAACGAGTTGCCCATTAGAGGGCTGTGATGGAGAAAACCAAGACCTCACTCCCACATAGCTACCCACTATTTTTGCAGGGTTCAGATGTTAGCATAGGGCCAGCATTGCCTATTGTTTTGATTTAGATGTGTGGGTAGGTTCAGAACAGTGTGCTTCTCTCCACAAAGTGATCTTGCTATTTTAGTGTTACCTCTGTTAAAAATAACAGTGTTCCAAACACACACACAATCTCTTCCTCAACTATGCTAGATAGGCAAAGATACCTTCAGACACATAGCATCTGTAGTGGCAACAAAATGCAATGAGCGTTTCAGCCGGAGTACAGGGGCCCAGCTCATACTATAAGCTTTACTAAAGAGAGCATTCTGCATTTGGGAAACGAACAACACAATTGCTGAGCGAAAACGAAAGGGAATCCCTGAATAGCAATGTTATTTTAGAGAAGCGATATACCCTTCCATACACACAGACCCCTTCATTTCATCAGGAGCGAGGACGGCATGGCAGTTGTGTCCTAAGGTAAAGACTGTAAGCCTGGGATGTTATATTCCTTCTTTGCCGGTGTGCTTCCTCTCCATCTCTATGTGCCAATGCGGCTATTAGTTGAAGCTTGAATCATTTGCTTTCCTGAATCTCTGTATTTATACCCATAAACATGACATTTATCTCCCAACGCAGGGATTCAGAAGCACAAAAGTGAGTCAGAGGACTAATCGCCCAACAACCAGTGAAACGGAGATGTGGTTTGTTTACGGCGAACAGCAGAGTGCAAAATGGTTCGCGAAGAGACTTCCAAATCATCTTGGAAGCAAGTTTCAAGCCGCCTCTGCTGCCCTTATTCAACCTCCTCTGCTCCCCACAAATACAAGAGGAACCCAGCCAATTCCCCTTCCCTGCTACAAGAACCTTCTCAGAAAGAACAGGAGGCAAAATAGCAACTCACCCATAACATCTCTGACAAATTCTGGAGGTGGACGGGGTGACCATTCGTTGAGCTTTTCGGGAATCGGAACCGTCTTATCCTGCGGCGAGAAAAGAGCAACATCCGGATGCTTCCCTCCATGAACAATTGCTTTCGCTACAAACAGACAACATTCCCCCCCCCCCCCCCCCGGCGGCGCTTGAAACCTAGATCTGAACAACAGCAGGAAGCCTCAACAAAACACAAGGGATATCGTTCCACCCTAAAAACCTGCAAACAGAAACCGAGAGTCTCCTCTGGGAGGTTTCGGGTGAGACAATATATTCCTAAGACCATCGGGAATAGTATGTGTTTTCCAATGGTTTTAGGCGACCCTGGTGAAACCAAAGGAGTCGCAACCCACAGGTTGGGAACCACTGCTCTAAATGTACTTGCTACTACTTGCTCTAGTAACTGAGGCTTCATTAGGATCTTCTCGGATATACACAGAGGGAGGCAGCTTCATGTCGAGGAATCCCCTCAGCGCAGTGCCAAGAGGATCTGAAGGGTCAGTCACTTATGGGCACGGTATTTGGTACAACGTTGGGCAAAGCTTGACCCTCAGTTGCCGCTGGACTACACACAACTCTCAACAACCTTCACCAGTGGCTAGGAGTGATGGCAGCTGCTCCACTTTTGCTTGCACTTATGTTAGAAGGAAACAGGAGGTGAATGAGTCCCAATTTATTGGTCCCTGAAGGAGAAGGGGAAAAAGTTTGCATTCAAAAGTCTGTGCCAAGGCGATGTTGGCAGCGTTGCTGACCTCCCTTAACGGTGGTAACCTATAACAAGACCATGAGTAGTTTCACGATCCTCTCTGTCCCTCCTAGCTTCTTCTTTGGAGGTCAGATATCTGGCATGAAACCCCTCTGATCCCTCCTTACCAGGAGGGCAATCTCAACCGTCGCCAGACAGTCCTGCCGCCGTTTTAAGTGACCGGTTCCCTCTCAGAGGCATTTAGGAACATCTCCTTGGTCTGCCATTTCAAGCTTCCAGGGAGCGTTCAGCCTTCATCTGTTCAAGGAAGCGTTTGTTGGTCTCTTTGGCCGTCCAGAGGATCCTCAACACTCTTCTCCAGCACCACATCTCAAATGGATTAGTCTTTTAAATCTGATTTCTCACCTGTCTAGCTCTCACATCCATCCGTACATGAATACAGTGGCTTGGACGTTTCTGGCTTTTGCGCTCGGTTGCGTATCTTTACTCTTTAGGATCCTGTCTAGTTCAGGAAAAGAGACTCCGCCTCAACATTAGGGAAAGCTTCCTGATGTTCAAGAGTAGAAGTTGCAGCCTCAGAGAGTGTGGTGTCTCCTTCCTTGGAGGTCTTTAAACAGAGGCTGGATGGCCATCTGTCAGGGATGCTTTGACGGAGAGTTCCTGCATGGCTGGATGGCCCTTGAAGTCTCTTCCAACTCTAGGATTTTGGGAGTCTATGTATTGCTGCATGGCAGGATGGGCTTGGACCGGGCGGCCTGGGACTTACTAAAACCAATGACAGTACTGTACTTGCCTATAGAGAAACCCTAATCGACCATAGGGAAAGACTGGGAATGACTTGTTCATAGGGGATCATTGGGGAACACTTGCCCATAGGGCAACATTGGGAATGACTTGCCCATAGGGAAACATAGGCAAGATCTCCAACGCTTGTTTCCCTGTGCATCCCTCTGGGCAAGCATTCCCCCATCTTTCCCTAGTCTCCAATGGCTCCCTATGGGCAAGGGTTCTCCTTTCCTTTAGAGCAGTGCCCTTTAAGGACTTTGGACTCCATCTCCCAGGAGCCCAGCCTATTGGCCAAGGTGGCTGAGGCTTCTGGGAGCTGTAGTCCAAAACCCGTCCAAGGGCCCAGTGTGGCTTCTGGGTGCTGTGGTGCTTGGCTGGAGGGGAGGGCTTGTGACGCAGGAGGTCCCTCCCTCCCTCCCTCGGCCACGCCCCTCCCTCCTTAAGCCACGCCCCTCTCACCGGGTTCCTCATGAGCCTCTCCAGCTTGAGGCGCTGCTCCTCGGCGGCGCTGCGGGGGATGACCAAGGGCTGGGGCTCCTTCCGGGGCCGAGAGGGACGCGTCGTCCCCGCCGCCATCCCGGCCTTCCCTGCGCCAAAGGCCGCGGCCCCGACCGATGACGTCACCGAGGGCGACGGCCGCGCGGCAGGACACGCCCACTCCCGCCTCGGCCACGCCCCTTCGGGGATTCCTCTGTGAATAGATAGGCTGCCGTTCCTGCTTTGGCTCCGCCCCTTTCCACCCTCATATATTCATGAGGGCTCATGAATATGAATATTGAAACCCCGCCCCTTTTTCCTTCTGAGGGATAAATCTCTCTCTATATAAATACATATATATTCTCATAGGAGCATATGAATATTAAAACACCACCCACTCCCTTTTCTTCCTGAGGGAGGCATAGATTCATCACAGCTCATGAATATTAATATTAAAACCCCGCCCACTCCCCATTTTCCTTCATAAGGACTCATGAATATTAATATTAAAACCCCGCCCACTCCCCCTTGTCCTCCTGTGGGAGATATATATATATATATATATATATATATATATATATATTCATAAGGACTCATGAATATTAACAGTAAAGCCCCACCCACTCCTCTTTTCCCTTTCTGAAGAAAGCATATATCCCTAAGGGCTCATGAATATTAATATTAAAACCCTGACCACTCCCCTTTTCCTCCATAGGGATCTCTCTCTCTCTGTCTATATCTATATCTATCTATCTATCTAGATAAGAGCTAATGACTCTGAATATGAATGCATTGGATTCGTTTCTTACCTTGCCGTTGAATTCTTCTTCCGAAACATTACTCAGGTCATATTTTGGTACAATGGTGGTTTTCGTTTTCCATTTTGGTTTATCAAACGGGACGGGAGGCTCTCCATTTCAAAAGAGAAGATAGTGAGGTCAGTTCAAAAATCCACGCAATTACGTGATTCCTTATCACACCTTAAATTCAGAGTAATGGCCTCCCCGAACGCGACCCAGATTCTGCGCACAGTGAGCCATCACATCGGTGGGTTCTTAATTGCGCATTGGCCCCCTTGCGCATGCTCAGTGCGACTCCAGATGCCTGGAGCATAGCATATTCAGGCGAGTGAGAGAGAGGAACCAAGGAAGCCCACAATTTACAAAAGAGGTTGGAGGTGGGGGCGAAAGAACATGCTCCATTCATGCTAAAAGGGGCATATATTCACTCTTGTCATGTTAAAACGTGAATATAATGGTTATCCAATAGCTCCAGGTCCATGCCTCTTAATTATCAGGCAGCAGCCCTTCCTCAGCAATGCTAAAGGATAAGCGGAAGCAAAATTGAAGCAGAATTGCAGCGTGGCTTCATGGGAACCAGGACCAAAGGAGACATGCACATCACACCAAACAACAGTGCACTGAGTGCGAAGTTGCCTAGGAATAGGGCTTGTGACTTCACTAGTTCACCAAATTACTTAACTGTGGATTGACGTGTGATTGCGTTCGGAATGCGTTCGGACTGCCAGCGATCACGCGTGGTAACCTTTCGCGTAATAACGTGAATATGCATGATTGCGTTCAGGATGACACTGGATTATACTTCCAATTTCAGTCGTGTGATATCCTCCTGAGTCAAAGTGACCCATTCCTATCCATTTTAACTCACTCACTCCTACTCTTGCTATATTCATCCCTTCCATTTCCTTCTTTGCTATGTCTAGCTTTCTCTGGCTCATGCTTCTCACGTTCCATGTTCCAGTCACATGAGTAGTGTTGCTTCTAACTATGCTTGTTTCGTTGGACATGTTTTCTGTCTGGCCTCCCGGTCTCTAGTTGTTAGTTTTTGAGCTGTCTCACGTAAAGGGTGTTCTTGGTGAAACGGTATGACAAGGAGGGACCCCCTTGTTTTGCCGCCTTTTGCGCAGTGGCGACAAGTGTCATCTATGGTGACACTACCATTCTCTCTGTGAGAACTGACTTCAGTGTCACCCACCACTTCTGGCCAGTAGAAATTGCAGAGGTGCAAGCAGGATTCAGAAAAGGAAAGGGCGCTAGGGACCATATTGCAAACGTTTGATAGCACCAGGGAATTCAAAAAGAACGTCCCCAATTCCGTCCTGCTCCTGCCCTTGTCTTCCTCCTCTTTGGATCAAACAAATAACAAATTTGGTCTCCCCTTCTTTTTAAAGATTGCTATAATGTACAGAGCCAGCATGGTGTTGTGGTTTGAGCGTCCGACTAGGACACTGGGAGACCAGTGTTTGAATCCCAGCTCAACAGTGGAAACCTACTTGGTGACTGTGGGCAAGATGCACCCCCTCAGCCTCTGAGGATAGCAATGGCAAACCTCCTCTAAACAAACCTAGCCAAGAAAACCCCAGGATAGGTTTGCCTTAGGGTTGCCCTAAGTCCAAAATGACTTGAAGGCATACAGTGCACATAATGCTTGCACGTGATACTTGGTCTCCTGGTACTTGGTTTCCACATTGCTCATTTTCTTGGTTCCCGGGCTCTGACTGGACATCCGCTGCCCTTCTTAAAACGTAGCCTGACCGACACAGAAATCCTAGCAGAGTTTCCAGACCCAGAAGGCAAAAACCTTTTTAAAATCTTGCATGACCGTACCAAACTAGCAATGCAGCAATGTGCCGCCATCGTTCTGCCTCTTTGAGCTTGCCATGTTTCTGCGATGGGCACCGTTCCTTCACTAATAACTACAATTATAAACAGGGCTGGCTGGGGATATTGTTTATACGGCTTCCAAACCCCTGGGGCAATGCCAACGCTGCGTTCCGAATTATACAAATTAAATCCATTTGCCTTAGTCGGGCTTGGTTCATTTTGCTTTTGTGATTTAGGGTTTCGTAACCCAGACCCGCCTGGCCTTTTTGGGTAAACAGTTGGGAAAGGGAATTCCCTGCTCCTGCAAAAAGGGATGCAAAATGTTTCAGGGAACTATAATTGCCTCCATGCTCTGCAATATAAATCCAGAGTTTGGAATTGCATTCGCTTGAACAATCCCATTTTGTCCATCAGAGGGCACCAGCAGACCTATAAAATGGCAATTACTCTGATCAGTCACTAGAATTAGTGTTTTAAAATATGCCCTATATTGGAAAGGGCTGCCCTTTAATTTGAAATGAGTGATGCTGAACTGTCCCATTCTGGATGTAAGGAAACTTCCTTTGCAAAGGCGGTAAAGGATCATGAAATGATAGAGTTGGAAGAGACTCCAAGGGCCATCCAGTCCAGCCCCATTCTGCCATGCAGGAACTCTCAATCAAAGCATCCCTGACAGATGGCCATCAAGCCTCTGTTTAAAGATCTCCAAAGAAGATCCACCACTCTCCAAGTCAGCGTCTTCCACTGTCGAACAGCTCTTACCATCAGGAAGTTCTTCCTAATGTTGAGGAGCAATCTCTTTTCCTGGAGCTTGCATCCATTGTTCTGGGTCCTATTCTCTGGAGCAGCAGAAAACAAGCTTTCTCCAACCTCAGTTGGAACATCCCTTCAAATACTTAAACAGGGCTCTCATGTCACCTCTTAACCGTCTCTTCTCCAGGCTAAACATCCCCAGCTCCCTAAATCTCTCCTCATAGGCCATGGTTTCCAGACCCTTCACCATTTTAATCGCCTTCCTTTGGACATGCTCCAGTTTCTCCACATCCTTTTTGAATTGTGGTGCCCAGAACTGGACACAGTATTCCAGGTGGGGCCTGACCAAAGCTGAATATAGTAGTACTATTTCTCCCCTTGATCTACTCTTAATCAGTTATTTCTGAGCTTTCCTGATACCCTTAATGCGAAATCACAACATCTCTGACATAATAAGCTTCCAATGGTCACTCTCTGAGGACGTTTCCCCACATGAGCTTGCTTTAGTTTTGTTGTAAGATGAATAGAGAACCTACTGGGGCCAGAAAATCCAGCTGCATTACCCAATACCTCCAATGCGTTACCAATGCCTCCCCATTGCAGTTGCCTCTTCACGTCCAATAACCAAAGACTTGTATATCTTTCAGACGTTTTCATCACACATGATAATCAACACCGAAGCAGAGTCACGTTGGTTGGTATCCTAATAGCATCTTCCATATGTATGGAATATGTATGTATGGAACATAAGTCCATATGTATGTTGAATGTCGATGTCTGAAGAGAAGTAGTGGAGTCTCCTTCCTTGGAGGTCTTTAAGCAGAGGCTGGATGACAATCTGTCAATGGGGATGCTTTGATGGAGAGTTCCTGCATGGCAGAAGGGGGTTGGACTGGATGGCCCTCCTTGGGGTCTCTTCCAACTCTATGATTCTACAATTCTCTATTATATTTCCTCCCCCTGCTTTCCTCCCTTTAATGCTGAGTGTGTACTATAGCATTTTCCTATGTGAAAATAGATACGCAGTCCTTTCTCGCTGGTCCTTTTATACAGTACTTTTTCTTTTCAGGCCTTTTAGATCATTTAAAACAGGAGGCACCCCAGCATGTCAACAGCTCTGAAAACACACTCCGTCTCAGCCTGAGGTTTAAAGCTTTTCCATATCCAACTCATGGAATGGTCCTTTCCCCCAAACTCTGCCCCATTGCCCTGGATTTTGAGTGACTTCGATCCTTCATTAATATTGCTGGGGAGAAAAAGATCAGTTATTTCCAGTACACTGGTTTGTTTAGAATTTTATTCCCCACCAAAAAAAGAAAAAGGAAGCCATAATGCCACTATTTCCCCCCCAGTTTTTACAGGTTTGTTTTGTAAAGAAAACCTCTTCCGCAGCACATTAAAACGTCTTCACGTTGTTTTTAAAAAATCCTATTTACAAATTAACATTTCGCTCCTTTCGGTCTGCTTTCTCCCCTTGGTTCTTATTGGCACAGAAGTCAAAAGGGATGATGGGGTAACTTCTATTCCTCTACTCATTTCACAGGAGAATGGAAATTATTCATCTGGACAAATCTCTGTTGAGAAGGATGCCCCCAAAATGGAAAGGACCCCATGTTCCCCCAAAGACTATCAAGCATCCATTTCTGGTGCAGGGAAAGGGATGGGAAAAGACTGTGTGCATATGAAGCATCCGCTGCAGCATCCTTTTGTAGCACATTGTCCATGTAGCAAAGGTTTTCCCAGAACATTACACCTCTTTTATGATGATGTGGCTGCAATGCCTTTGCTTAGAATTCAAAGATATAGCCGTGTTAGTTTGTAGTATCGGTATGTAGAGATATCTTGGCGCACCTTTGAGACTCGCCGATAGAAAGAAGTTGGCAGCAGGAGCTTTTGTAGGAAGGAAACTGAAGTCTAGGACAGCTCCTGCTGCCAACTTCTTTCTTTTGGTGAGTCTCAACGGTGCTCCAGGGTCTCTCTACATACCTTTGCTGGGTTTGTGTGTGGAACAGCTCAGTTTTCTTGCTATGGGAATGACAAAATTCACCTTAAGAGAGTGGCAATTTCCCCCTAAAACTAGGGGTTCTTTCTAGATGAGGCTTGCATTGACTAACTGTGCCTTTCTCTTTTTTAGAAGCATTCCAGACAAGAATGCTCTTCATACCTCTCCGGTGGCTTCCCATCGCTTCTTCAGTCTGATAAGGGAGACAAGATGGAAGAACTGAACAGGGCCTTTTGACTATTATCTCCCAAAAGGTAAGGAAGCACCATTGATCTTCTGAGAAAGATGCCTCCTTTCAGGTTTTCTCCTTCTTCTTTTTAAAGGAAGAAATGCTGCTTATGCAAATGTCTCCCTGCGAGAAAGGAAGAGACACAGCTTCCCTCCAGGATCCTCTGTGATATTTTATAAATCTAAAAACCATGCCAAAGAGAAGTAGTACTTCTTCCACTGGGTTACTAACCATACCAGCATGGGAAGGAGGCCATGCGGGCTTGAAGTTGTGGTTCAAAATCTAAATTCAGTTGTTTGTCCAAATTAGTGTGTGAATTTCACGGGGTTTTCTTAGGCCAGGAATACTCAGAGGTGGTTTTGCCAGCTCCTTCCTCTGAGATATATCCTGCAGCACTTGGTATTCTTTGGCGGACCCTGCTTAGTTAATTCCTGCACTTATGTAAATGCCACGGATTCAGTGGGTCTATTCAATGGGTAGCCATCACTTGGATTTAGGCCTTCCTAGTCATTTCCCCAAGCTCTTCTGTGAATACTCTCAGGGCTCATATGAAACTTATCAGGTCCTACCAATTAATTTTTAAGGGATGAATCTAGACATCATTGTACCCTGAGTGGAACTTAAGCTACTTCATTTCCCTTGATTTCTGTGAGTCTGCCCTACATATAATTAAATCTGGATCCAGCCCAGTATCTGGAACTACTGTTTTTCCATATGGTTGCCTGACATTTAATTTCATGCTTGTACGCTCCGAAAGCACACTGGAGCTGTTCCGGTTGCCAACTGACTTGATATGCGATTGAAAGTGCGACCAAATACTGGCAGGTTGCACGGTTGAAACCTAAAATAGGAAGCTACAGACGCCTCTGCAGCAACAGTGACCCAGCAGCTATGATCTTTCTTCAGCTTTTGGTCATGCATGAATCACTGGAGTAAGCATTTCTGTAAAGATGTGCTGTTTTGTCATTAGTTCTGGCAGTCTTGAATTTCTTTATAGCCCCCAAACTTAGGCTGCAATCCTTAAACACAGGCAAGGGCCACCACTGAACCTAATAGGACTCATGTCCAAGTAAACATCTCAAGTGCAGCATGGTGTAGTGGTTTGAGTGTTGTACTAGGACACTGGGAGACCAGGGTTTGAATCCCAGCTCGCCAATGGAAACCCACCGGGTGACTGTGGGCAAGGCACACTCTCATGTCTCGGGTCTCGACAAACCCCCTCTGAATAAATTCTGCCAAGAAAACTCCATTTCCTTAGGGTCACCATAAGCCAGGAATGACTTAAAGGTACACAACAAACAATAAACTTTCCAAAGATGAGTCTAAAACAGTTCTGAGGTTTCATCACCGTTTCAATATTACACACAGATGCTAAAATGTGTTGTTGTTAAGGTTCACTCACTGCCCACCGGTTTTAGACTCTCACCCTAAATGCATCTTTGACACCACTTGGTTGTGTATCTTTTGCTTTCTGCACATTAACTTTATTTCAGTGCTCCCCAATTTTTCATTCCTTGTCCCATACTTAACTCTCCAGTCATTCTCTATGTAAGTCAAGCAGGAATGCAACCAGACAACTATATTTTTGTTAAGTGAAGGCTGCCTCTTCCCAAGCAGCAAAGCTCATTCTCTTAGATCAAGTGACACTTCTGGAAAAGCAAATGCTGCAATCTCCAATGACTCACAAGAGCCTTGCACTGTGATTTAATTTGCGTCAGAACCAAGATTTGTCCCGTTCAAAGAAACTACAGTGTTCCTCTTTGACAGGAAATAGAATTGTTTCATTGAGGGAGGAAGTAATGATAAAGGGCTGCTTTAGTAATTGTGCAAAATGGGGACATCACAGCTCTATGCTGAGAAGAAACTGTGCCAATTAAGTGTGCAAAAAAGGTGGCTGCCTTTTATCCCATTGCCAGCCCTGCTGCACCCAGCTAAGTAAGGGAAGGCAGTACAGTTGATGCCACTCTCTGGACAGCTTCTGCCTTTCATACGATTGGTTACATCATGGATAAGCACCATGTCACCTGCACCATGGCTCCCACACCTATTTTGGTTGGGCTCTAGATCCTCCCAGGCACACAGAAATACCATTTCTGTCAGGAAGAGGAGAACTGCTGCTCCTAGAAGGTCCTAGGAGCTGTAATTTGCTCTTAAAATACAATGCAACGCTACTCTTGCCTTGCCGGATGGGAATTGGGCCCTGAATCCTTTGAGTTTGCCCACTCTTGGGCCACACAGACCTATGGTCTGCCTGCAGGCCAGGCAGCTTCACTTATATGCACTTAATGTATGTGTCTCTCTTTCAAGCACACCGTATTTGGGTTCTAAAGGGAAAGGACTTGGAGGAGGAGTTGGCACAACGAATATCAAGAACTCGACCAATTTACAGGGAGAGAGGACCGCAGGACCACGAAACCGTTCTTTTGCAAGCGTTCTCAGCCGGGGGGGCCCTGAACGCAAACTATGTTGAGCCAAGAGTGATCTGATAAAAACTGGCTCCTCATTCCCACACACACGTTACAAACTGTCCTGATTCCAACTCATTGAGACTCTTTAGGTGGAAACAGATGGAAGGCAAAGAGGCCTCAACCCCACAGAGACCAAAGAGTAGTGCATTTCCTCCTCACTCCGTATTCAGTCTTCAGTTACCCAGAGGACAAGTAAGAGACAACAGCTGTGTTTCACTTATTTTCTTAATGGTATAACCCACCAGCAGTGTGCTATCCGCTTGGACGCTTGGAAAAGGAAGGGAAAGCCTTCAGTTTGTACAATGGAAAGAAATAAGGGAGAAAAACTCTTTGCAGGCCACAGACACGGAGGTGCCACACGCACACATTCAGAGGATGCTGACAACTCTTGAGATGTGAAAGGAGCCACTTCGGAGTGTCTTCCAAAAGCAGCCATTCCAAAAGGAGGAAACACCAGAGTGCTGGAAGGAAGGGGGGGAAACCATAACTCCCCGCAGCGCAATCAGTAAAAAGAATATTGGTTTTCCACGGCTCTGGTTCTGCTGCGGGAGCCCTCGCTCTCGTGGTAATCCTCGGCCCCCACAGCAGAGGAATCAAAGAGGCGCTCTGTGCTATTGCTCCGGCTCCGGGCGCTGAGGGTCCCTTCCATCCGATGGTAGAGCGAATGGCTGGCGGAGGAGGAAGAGGAAGAGGTGGTGCCCTCCGAAGGGGAGGCCGGCTGAAAGGTGACGGGGACGAAGCTGGAGAAGTAGTGTTGAGACTGGAGGTCATTTCGGCACAGGGGCTGCTGGGAGGCCACCGCCGAGGAGGGACTGACGTCTGAAATGGAAGTGGAGAACATCAGTGAAAGCTAGGACAGAGCAGTTTTCCCACTCTTGGGAAATCTCAGCCTTACTCATTTATTCATTCACATGTAAACTAAAGGGATGTCATATCGAGGAGAGAGCAAGCTTGTTTTCTGCTGCTCCAGAGAACAGGACACGGGGCAATGGATGCAAACTGCAGGAAAAGAGATTCCACCTAAACATTAGGAAGAACTTCCTAAGAGAGCTGTAGGACAGTGGAAGATGCTCCTTTGGAGAGTGGTGAAGTCTCCTTCTTTGCAGGTCTTTAAACAGAGGCTAGAGAAAAACAGCTTTTAGTGTCAGGTTGTAGTGGCATGTCTGGAGTAAGCCATACAATGAAGCCTGAGGTGGCTAAGAATGGGATTCTACTCTAGCAGATGCTACTGTGTGTAGCTGGCTACAACAGGTAAGGTAAATGGCAGCTGCCTCTAGAATCTCTTTAGTGACTGTGTGTGAACAACAAAACAAAGAGGGAGAGCAGATAAGCCAGCCTCACTAGCTTTCCTCAGAATGTTATAAAATACATAGATCTGTACATTTGGCCAGCAAAATAAAAATCATAATAGTGAAAGCTAATGGGGAAAAAAGTGTTTTTGGAAAAAGCCTTCAAGTAGTCACTAGAAAGTTCAATTTTTGTACTTATGCAAGGCTCTATGAATCTATTGTACCTGACATGATTGTTTCATTTCGCACTTGCAGATTGTTAGCTCTGGATAAAGTGTTTGCTGTGTATCTTTTTTTGTGTTGTGGGAAACTATCACTGTTCTTTCTATTTTATTTTTGCCCCTGGTCCCAAATTCTGATTAGAGAAGTACTGCCCAGGATCTACCTTGTGAACTGAGGTATACCTGCAGTAATGCATTTATGTGGGCCATAGACCAGGCAGTAGGTTGGACCTCACAAAGAAGGCCTGACGAATGCCAAATTCCTGAGAGACGTGTGAGCCATGACACTGAAGGCCCTGCTCTGAATGAATATGGAACAGACCTCAGGAATATGTGCCCTGCCAGAGGACCGCTTCCAATGACCTCAAGGAACAAATGTGTCTTTAAAGAAAAATGTGGTGGTTCAAATAAACAAGGCCCCAAATAAAACCTCAAACCTGGCCCAATAATCGATAGGCAGCTAATGCAATTCCTTCAGCACAGACTTTATGTGCTGCTGGTAGGTTGCCCCACTTAGAAGCCCAGCCAAAGCTTTCTGTATCAACTACAACTCTGAACCAGTTTTAAGGGCAGCCCTACTAAGCGCAGAGTGTAGTAATCTAGCCTTGAGGCTACCAGGATTAAAATACTTTCCACCAACAGTACAGTGGACCCTTGTTATACGCTGGGGTTTGGTTCCAAGCTCCCCCATGTATAACAAAATCCGTGTATAAGAAGGGCCGACTGTACTTTAATTGCAATATAGATTACTTCCGTTTCTTCTTAGGTTTTGACAGTGTGTTTCATGTTCTGTGAATCCCCTTGAAAACCACTTTGGTCAAATAGTGGTCACAGTTGACCACCAAGGTTAACCATCTCTTTACGACGTTATAAGGTTGACCACCATTTGACCAAATTGGTTCTCAAGGGGATTCACAGAGAACTAAACGTACTGTCAAAAACTAAGAAGAATTTAAACAGAAGCTGAGTAAATACCGTAAGGTTTTGGACTCTTATTTGCTGGTCTTGCTCTGCAGAGCATCGGATAAGGTGCCAAATGATAACACTGTTCCTTCTCTCTGTCCAGATCCAGGTGAGATGAAACATCCAAAAAACTGGAACTAAACTTACCTGGCAACGGACTCTGTGCCACTACATAGCTGCGGAGTGTGATGTCGGCAGAACCTCCTGACTCCAAAGGTATGGGATGCGTGTGAAAATGCCTCAACATGTCAAAGATGGTCTGGAACCAAAGGTGTTGAACATGGCATTGCCCGGTTTCATTCAACGACAGTCGCAAATGCTGTAAAATATTACACATATGTGGGTTTAATGACAATTAGATACAATTTCAACATATCTTGGAGGACAGGCAAGAGAACACTGTAAGTAGCCATGTAAAAGAGAGGTGCGCTGGAGCAAATAGTGGCAGAGCTTGGGAAGAAATTACTCTTTTGGATCACAGCTCCCAGAAACTTCTCACGCAGCATAATTCCTGGAAGCGTCATCCAAAAAAGTAGCCCTGAACTAAACTACATCATCCAAAAAAGTAGCGCTTAAAGCTGTGGGTAGGGCCAGCTGTGAGGGCAGGAAACCTCCGGAGATGAAAATGTTTGCTTGCACAATGCAGCAATCCCAGATATATACAGAAACCTCTCTTTCTATAATGATGTTCCTGTATATATTACTGGAATAAGAGACTGTGCATTGGTCTTATCTAAGATATTACACTTGGAGTTCATGCTTCGTCTGCCATGTCAGAGGCAGAATGAATCACGGAAACAGGGCAAACAGACAGGCACAGCTACAGATGGTTTACACAAGATCAGATTATGCATCCACTACCTAGTTCAGTGTTGTCTGCTCTGGCTGGTGGCCACTCTCCAGAGCTTCAGACAAAGCAAGATTACTGTCACATTACTTGCTGCCTGGGATCCTTTGAACTGGAGATGCCAAAAACACAAGCTGAAATCTTCTGCAGGTAAAACATGGCCTCTATTAAGGCACAGGTAGGCTGGCTAGATGCCTTGTATTTCCAACTCCCAGAACCTCCAGTGGTCAGTACAGAACCATGGGAATTGTAGTCCAAAATATCAGGCTGGCCAAAGGATGTCCAATCCTGGACTAATCTACCATCTTCTGCCACTGGTCCAATCTCAGACATGATACTACAAGAGGTGGAGAACCCTAAGGCTTCCTTTGGATTGCGTTGCATGCAGTTCACCAATTCTCAGAAAGTTTGCTGCATCGAGTCATCAATGTTCCTTGAAGGATAAGTCACCAAAGATTATTCCGAGTTCCAAGGACTGTCTTACGCAAAAAGCAAAGCACCAGGCCTCTGTGAGAGCTTCTCTTCTTCCAAACCAGATCCGGTGGAGGACATTCTCTCTTCATCTCTACATGGCACCTGATTTGAACTACTCTTTCCAATGTAGAGACAAGAGTAGAGTTAGTAACTCTTACAGCTAGAGGATGCTGTGAGGAAGAGAGTCCTCTAACAAGCTAAAAGGGAAAGGTTTGTGGATGACAAAACAGCAGCTAGCTTCCAAAGAGAAAGAAAAGGCACCATATTTAGCAGTAACTTGGTAGAAGTCACTATATCTCCAACACGCATAGAGGTGGGGGAAGAGCATGAGCCTGTCTTCAATAAGAGTAAGAAAGCAGAGAGACTGTATAAAGAGCTGCTGTTTTGGATAACACTTCAAACACATGCATACACAGATCCCGGACAACAGCAAGGTAAATGCCAAAGCCGCCAGCACCGAACCTATTCCGTGTGTGTATATACATGGTGCCTCCCTCCCCAACCACCTGAAGCCATGGCAGAGGATCAAATGCTATCTCGTCTTCAAGGCAAGCTGAGGCATTCCCACAGTTAAATTTCTTTGTCTTGGTCTCTGCGGATGGAGCAGATGAGCCAATGTGTCTCAAGATCTTGGCTGCCTTCTTCTGCCTAGCAGGCACGAGGCGCCAGGCAGTTCACAAGCCAAAGTGGAGATTGTGGTTTTAGTGGGTGCTGTCTAAGGCTTTCTTTGTCTCTTACTATATGCCTTTCACTCAGACCAGCTTCCAAGTTTCTCCTCAAAACTAGGAAATGTGACTGTTGTGGGAAACACACACACACACAGCATGTTGGTTGGACTACAGTTTGTTCCCAGAACAAATACATACACACCACAGGATCATAGAGATGGAAAAGAGACCACAAGGGCATGCCGAATGGGGATTTCTAGGACTTCTGATCCAAAAAGCAACGCTTCCAAGCTAACCAGATGACTTATTTATAGACGTCCCCTGACTCAAATGCAACTCAAATTTGTCAGGAAACCAAAGCACATTGTTGCCAAGGTGGTAGTCCTGCTGTGCAAAGAGACCAAACTGCAAGCCAAAAATCTAAGATGGAAAGATAAGAGACAAGCACCTGTGTAGGCCTATGCTTTCTGACCAAGAACCAGGTGAGAGCAAGGTTTGCGGTCACTTGCCTTGGCTTTTCCCTGGAAATTAAAGGTCAGCACATATTCGCCTGGCCGGGTTTCACTCTGCCGAATGACAAACAGCCCGTGGCTCCTGGCTCCTCCAAACAGCACCAGCTGGGCAGCTTTGACCCGCGACAGCGTCCCGTGGAACCAAGGGAAGTCCAAGAGGTTGACCTCTGCTTCCGTCTCATTTTCCTCCCCTGTCACAGTTTAGACACAAAAGAAGTCAGAAACAAAACCCACAAGCGGGCAATCCCCCCTTTTTAGGAACAACTCTGATTCCACAAGCATGCAAACTTCGGAGCTCTGCAGAAGTCTCCCTCAGGAAAGGTGGGACAAGAAAGTAGAGAGCAGAGAGGGAAACTTGGCTATATGATAGTCTGGATCCTGTGAGGGATACACGCATATGTATGTTTCCCTTGGTAGTGCCCTAACTTAGTGAGCAACCCATGAAGTCCCTTGCAGAGTCATTTGCTGCTTCGTAGGGACTAAACGACAAATACACTCATCCCTCCATATTTGCAGCTTTGATATTTGCAGATATGATTATTCACGGATTTGATTAATATGTGCTCTCTAGGAATATCTAGGTCCTCCAGTGCAACTCTATGGTCGTCTTTTACAAAAAGTTTCACTGAAAGACCTAGAGATCCCTAGAGAGAATACTCTACTAGGCCTTTGTAGCTCCTCCATTGCAGTTCTATGGTCAGTGTCTGTCGGACATTGGCCACAAAGTTGCGCTGGAGGACCTAGAGATTCCTAGAGAGGTGTCCTCTCAGGTAAAAACATGCCGTTTTTGTTATTTGCGTTTTTTCCATATTCACGGGGTCTTGTGCCCCTAACCCTAGTGAATGTGGAGGGACAAGAGTATTTACTATCTGTTGTTCAATGGTGAGAAAATCTCACTGCTTTAGCTATTCACGTACTTTACAGATAGGCCAAGGGATCTTGTAGCATCTTTGAGACTATAAGAAAGAAGAAAATGTATCTGAGGGAATAGGTCTACAAAAGTCTACAAAAGCTCATGCTCCCAGCTTCTCTCTTTCAGTTAGTCTCAAAGGTGCTACAAGATCCCATTGCATACCTATTTTCCAGACTAACACGGCTATGTCTGAGTACTTTATAGATGTCACCTTCAAGAATATCTTTGGCCGCTGTGACACAAGTGCCTCTTGATTTGCAAATCAAATCCTTGGACATTGCTTCAAGGAAATGTGGTACCTGCCGCATGGCTCCCGGTAGCTGGCGAGTCCAACGTCTGTAGAAAGTTCTCCAGAGGCACATGGGCTCTGTACTCTCCCATAGAGTCCCTGCTCCTGCTGTGTGGGGCTGTGATAACCGTGGCAGTGTTTGGTGTGGCGTCTGGTGGCGCAGCAGAGCTGGCACATCTGTCCTGAAACCGGGACACATCTGGAAAAGAACCACATTCTTATAAGATACGCAAAGACTTTAGGTGGCTTCCTCATTTGTCTGCAAAGCAAGCAAACCCTGATGGGATGCACACATGTATCCTTCCCTCCCTTTTGGGTTCCTGTAATGCTTTAAAACCTTAAGTTATCTTTAGGACTTGCAGGACAAAAGAAAGGGATCTGTGCACCCAGACATCAGATGTTCTGTTCTATCACTTTGCATTTTTTACCAAAGATGCAATCACTTATCTTCAGGTAACATAAAAGAAACACAAGAGGGTCCTAAAAAGAGGGTCACGCTTTGTTTTTGTTGTGTCTTCCAGTCATTTCCAACTTATGGCAACCTCACGGGTGTGTGCGTGTATGTGTCTTAAAGTTGCCTGTAAATTTATGGCAACATTATGATTTTCCTAGGGTTTTCTTAGGCAAGGAATCCTTAGAGGTGGCTTTGCCAGTTCCTTCCTCTGAAACATAGCCTGATATTCGTTGGCTGTCTCCCATCCAACTACCAACCAGAGCCGACGCTGTACCAACTATTTTTAAGGAAAGGAAGTTAGATGTATTTAAAATAATAATTGATTTTCTTTTAATAAAAACATCTTATTACCATCAGCAAGGAACTCGCAGCTGCAAGACGAGACCCTGCTCGGCAGGCAGGCCCCCTGGGTGCAAGAGGCGAGTTCGATGTCATCGCCACTGTCCCTGGAAGAAAAAGAAGAACAGATCATTGGACACAAAAAGAAGGTATGAAATTATTTCTATCGGAGACGTGGTTTTGACGCTGCAATTTGCAGAATCCCCTAGCCAGTGTGACCAAGAGGACTCTGGGAGTTGTGGTTCCCAGAACTTTTCTGGAGTCTGTTCACTGTCCACTGGAGGGAAGGACAGAACCATCAGCCACTAGTTATATATACTTATGGGTTAAAACAATAAAAATATAAGAAGAGCCCTACTGAATCTAACCCAAAGTTCCACCTACAGATCTAACCCTAACTTGGAATATTGTGTCCAGTTCTGGGCACCACAATTCAAAAAGGACATTGAGAAACTAGACTAGAGCGTATCCAAAGGAGGGCGACTAAAATGATGAAGGGTCTAGAAACCATGTCCTATGAAGAATGACTCGGGGAGCTGGGCATGTTTAGCCTGGAGAAGAGAAGGTTAAGAAGTGATATGATAGCCCTGTTTAAATATTTGAAGGGATGTCATATTGAGGAGGGAGCAAGCTTGTTTTCTGCTGCTCCAGAGACTAGGACCTGGAACAGTGGATGCAAGCTGCAAGAAAAGAGATTCCACCTCAACATTAGGAGGAACTTCCAGATAGTAAGGGCTATTCGACAGTGGAACACACTCCTTCCTCAAAGTGTAGTGGAGTCTCCTTCTTTGGAGGTCTTTAAGCAGAGTCTAGATGGCCATCTGTCAATGGGGATGCTTTGACTGAGAGTTCCTGCATGGCAGGGGGTTGGACTGGATGGCCCTTGGGGTCTCTTCCAACTCTGTGATTCTGTGATGTTATGATTTTCCAGTAAAGAAAGAAACAGTTGTAGCCAGTGGGTCCAAATCCAGTCCTGTTCCTATTCCATGGCATATATGGGGTGAACTGCCAGTCCAACATCAGATGGTTGAGAAACATTGCTATACACCATGCCTCCTACTTTTGTGTCTCCTCCTGTCTCAAGCATGCCGAAATACCCCCCTTCCCAATGCTAACTGTCCTCTGGCCTTTCCACAAAAGCATCTTATGGGTCTGAAGCAATCACTGTCCAGTCCATTTACCCAAGATCTCCTTGCCTCATAGGCGTTTCAGAGACATTTTCTTATTGAGTACACCTGAATGATTTCCCCAACTTCTCTCTCTTTCTCTCCAACCAAGTGGAAGGGGTAGAAGGTGCTCCTAAGACACATCCAGAGGTTATACATATAGGCATAGGGGCAACCATGCCAGCCGTTATCCCTCCCGATGAAGTCTCAATGGCTTCAGAGGGGCTGTCTTTGCCACTTTATTGGTTGTACAAGATTATTTTATGATCACCCATCCATACATTTTAATAAAGAAAGGATTAAAATAACTTGGAGCCTGTGGTCTACTGTTGGATGCCATGGTCCATCAGCCAGCATGGCCAGGGATAATGGGAGCTGTAGTCCAACCAATGGAGGGCCACAGATAGGATTATCAATCCTGCGTTGATTCATTCTCATATGGGAACTGGGAAAACGTCAATGTTTTTCTCCTCAGCAGATAGAAAAGAATGGGTGGGCAAGGGGAGTTCAGCCTCTGGGAAAAGGTGTGCATTTCTGCAAGTGGTATTTGAGCATTTCTTCAAAATGTATAGTACCAGGAATATCTGAAAACTGTCATCTTGCTGCATAAATCAGTGTAGTTGCATGGGATGGGGATGGGTTGTTTGTGTATTCCTCTCCTTTTCTACTTGCTGTGTGTATATGTAGGTTTAACTTTTGTTGTTGTTCAACTGAACTCTAATTTACGGTGGTCCTTTCAATGTCACCCAGTGGGTTTCTCTGACTGAATATGGATTCGAACCCTGATCTCCCAGAGTGCTTGACCAACACTTAAACCAGTGTATCATATTCGTTTTTTAAAAAATCGTCATCATATCTCAACTAGATTTTTTCCACAGGAGGTTTGCCATGGCCTTCTTCTTAGACTGAGAGTATGTCTTCACAAAGAGGTTTCCATGGCTAAGCAAGGACTTGAACCCTGGTCTCCCAGAGTCCTAGCGCAACCTCAAAACAACTACAAGACATCAGTTTTGTCTGATGCAAACTGTCTTTTACGTATGTAAATGGTAAAAAACCATAATTTTTTGGAGTCTTCTTCTTGTGTTAGAAAAGAGATCTCCCAAGGAGATCCGCAAACGCTTGCTGCACAGTCTTGTAATATGAAGATGACTAGATTTGTTTAAAATCTTAGGAATGGTGATATCTCCCCCCATATCCTTAGCCATGCATTTCCCACTCCTGGCTTAAAGGAAGAATGAGAGACACTGCTGTAATTTACACAGAGTGATCATAGCAATCCTGTGAAGGAGAAGACCTAGACTTGGTGTCACTCCACAGACAATGTCTTCCACCTGCAATTTTCATCATTTCTTTGCCCCCAAATAACAGCAATAAAACTTCTCCAGGACATGGCAGGCAAAGAATGAGGGGAAGCCAACAAAAGAAGGAACCTAAGCAAACCTAAAGGAACGATGCAGATACCACAAAATCATGAAACAGATATTGGCCAGAAAATCTGCAGAGGAGGAGACTGAGCTGCCAAATCACTATTGATGTAACAAGATATGAGCAAGATTGGATCCTCAATGGCGCAACTGAAACACCAGAAGAAGTAGGTGTAGCTTTCTCTTCTCCCTGTGCTCTGCAAGGAGTAGTAGCATTTACTACCCACCCTGGTTTCATTTCCAGCTGCAGAGCAAGGGAAAAAGTGGCTGCCACGCTGGGGCATCTACCACTGAGACTATGGTCATAGCGGCAGCGATGCCTAGGGGTGCCTCCACACTTGGCCCTAAACTGGGCTGGCCCATGCCTTGGCCACACCAAAAACATTAGCACCTCACCCCTGAAGCTTGCAAACCTGAAGAAAAGGAGTCCTGTTATTGGAATGATTCTGGGGCCACTACCACCTTTGCCCAGCCTGAGGTTCAAGGGGATGCCATCCTTACCCAGGATCTATGCAGTCTTGGATATCTGCCACCCAGGAGTGTTTCTGCAGTGAGTCAATGGTTTCTAAGATATACTCAGCACCGTTTTCTACCTGGATGGAAAACACATACACAGATATATACCAAAAAAAGGTTGTTATTTAGAGTACATTA
The DNA here is from genome assembly GCA_023333645.1 of Sceloporus occidentalis. Taxonomy (NCBI): domain Eukaryota; kingdom Metazoa; phylum Chordata; class Lepidosauria; order Squamata; family Phrynosomatidae; genus Sceloporus; species Sceloporus occidentalis. The sequence continues at coordinate 2,496,099 of JALMGF010000064.1, read as the reverse complement.
ACACACACACACCAAAACCCCAAAACATATAGAGACACATTGGATCTGGGATTCACCCCCAGAAAGGGACATTCAACTCACGAAAAGAATGGTAAGGACCTATAAGAACAAACAGAGTATGCCTGCACCAGAGCCTAAAAAACGAATTCTTCCACTGGCCATGCTGTCTAGAGGATTCTGGGAGTTGTAGTCCGGGCTTCTCCCCAGACAGATCCCACCAGCTGCAATTTTCATAGCCAGTTACTATATATTAAAAGTGTTTTTTTTAATGTAAAAAGGGGGCAACTTGTGTGTTGGGTCACAACTCCCAGCAGTCTTGGCCAGCGCAGTGAAGATTGAATCTGGGCTTCGCAATTCAGATGCCAGGACAAATACTATGTTTAGCATGAACTATGTTGTGCACGCCCCCTTCAAAACATGACTTTGTTTCTGATCTTCGGTTTGTCAACCAATTGCAAACCATGGTTTGTAAATTCAGACATTACACCAAACCATACATGTCCTTCCTTAAACGTTGCTTGGTACAACGCCGTAACTAAATCTTTTCGGAAGGGTTGTCAGAGCAAACGGAGGAAGGGGATTCTTCTCAGTGAAAGAAAGCTATCGGTGGAATAGTCCCAGAGGCTTGTGATTCAAAGAGGTATGGCAAACCATTGTTTGCTTTAACTATGGTTTGCTATGGCATCTATTGCTCCACATCCGGAGGCTGCTAAACCAAAATGCTGGTCAGGCCGAATACAAAAACAAGGAGATGAGCAGCTCCTAATTCTCAGAATCTCAGCTATAGTTCGGAAACTATAAATGGGTTAAGGCTATAAATGACGGTTTAGCGCAAGTCTTGGTTTGATAAACTCTTTCGACACTTAAACCTAGATGACATCCAGGACTTGGAAACAGCAACTGCTCTCAGACTGCAACTCCCATCATCCTACAGCCAGCATTCCCAAGCTATGTTTGTACAAATACAGCTTATATCTGTATATTTGTATGTGTAGCCAGTACATTTGTACATGTTGCCTCAGGTGGCCGAATTATTCTCTCAAATGTGGAGAATTCAAGCACGCACTCCAGTGCTTTCTATATATTCAAAGCTGGAATAATCTTGCTTTCTTTCTTTTCTGCTTTAAGCTTAAAAACAAAGCGCAATGCTGAAAGAAACAACAACAAATAATAATAAAATGAGTCTCCTAGAGATATCCAGATACAAAGGAAATGTCTTTTTCTCTTTCTCTCCTTCGTCACAAAAGCTCCTTTTATCCTCCCTGGCAGGGAAGTTTGCATAAGTTCGATTTGTCAAGGAAAGGCTTCATGCAGTCAGCTAGGCCGGTCTCCATGGCAACCCCGCCATTAAAAGGCCAGCGGTCAGCATTGTTGCAGGCCAGGCCTAGTGCGTCAAGCGTTAGAGATGGTGTTGAAGAGATATATATATCCACAAAAAGCTTGTTGTATATATATTGCAAGGATATAAGACGAAGAAGAATAAGAACTTGCTCTACAGTTGTTTTTGCTCCGAACCAGGGCTCATGAACTATCAAACCCAGATGTGGGCACATTGCGGTCCCTGGACCCCACTTTTGTGGCCTCTGAGGCCTTCCACCAGTCTCCAATGTTTAGTTGGCCTGACTGAGCCCATTAAAAGGGAACCACAGTCTGGCCTGTCTCGCCTCTATCGAGACAGAGAAACAGACTTGACAACAAACTGGAGGAAGGAGACAAACCAGAGAAGCTGGACGTTATTGATGAGCAAAATGCAGATGAAAAGTCCGTGGCTTGTTTACCCTGGGAGGAGAGGGAGGAAATCCCACAGCCCTCCCAATGTTGCTGGATTGCAACTCCTAGCAGCCAAAGCCTTCGATGAATGCTAGGAGTTGCAGTCCCCGGAGGGGTGCAGGATTGCCTATGCGATTTCGATACTCCAAACCTACGCACAGCGGGAGCAACCAGGCATTGCAGGCGGTGGCTTCTTGTGATGTCTGGATGCACTCTGGTGCAATATCAAGCCTGAACACATCTTCACTTTGCATTTGAGGGGGAACCTTCTCACCCACATTTGGGCAGCATTGGGAGGTCTGGGGAGATGAGGATGGATTTCAGGGACAGTTGAAGGCCACATGTGGCCACGGGTCATGCATTCCTCACCCCGTTCTAATCCCATTGCACATAAGGACCCTATCTCCCTTCATGAGCCCATCAGAGCTCTAAGAAGTCCTTCTCTCAGTCCCTTTGGATGGGAGCAAGAGAGACAGGACCTTCTTGGTGGCTGCTCCAAGATTTTGAAATTCCCTACCCAGAGAAGCTTTTAAATTTCCCATTAGCCGCCTTGCAATTAATAATAATAATAATAATAATAATATACATGCAGTTTGGAAGAAGGGGTATACTTGTGGGGTGTTTTGCCAGCCAAGGCACCTTACCTTCAGGACAAAAGTGTTATCTTTGTCAGGCATCTCCAGTGGCATTGTTGTGCGCACCTCGATAATGGCCGAAAGAGGGATGCTGACCTTAGCTTTCGAAGCCTGGAGGCCAGAAAGAGAGAGAGAGACGGTTGTAGTGGGTTTTTATAGTACCATAGATAGACAGATAGATAGATAGATAGATAGATGGATGGATGGATGGATGGATGGATGGATGGATGGATGGATAGATAGATAGATGGATAGATAGTATAACATTTTACTCAGGAATTGGCCAAAAGTGGGAATAGGAAGGTGAACTCTGGCTCAGCCAGTGCAGTTATTAAAAAATACAATCTCCCTTGCGCTCTCCAATAACATCAGGATCTTTTAATTAAAAGCATAGCACCCAGTGGGAAATAGGGGCAGTGAATACATTTCGTTTCCATATTTCAACACACAGTTGCATTCTAGCCCCACCGACCATGTTCATTTCTTTCCCCTTTCTAAACATGGAATGTGTCTGCATGTAACACCTCTCATTTAAAGAGAACCTACAGGTATGCGTCAGTTAATAAGGTAGCTGCGCTCCTTGCATCTTTAATAGCAAAGTTTGGTAACGGAGGCAAAAAGAATAAGGATAGGTCCCCACATCACAAAAAACAGGATCAATTCAATTTGGGGTATGTAACAAAAACAGGTCATGGGGATTGTCTCACGCCTCACATCTCTTTCTCCATCCTCCTGGAAGCCACATGATTCTGTTCTACTTCTGTCCCGGATCCTGTTCTATTTTGAGGCTCCATTATATTTTCTCTCGTTGCACTATTGTCAAATTGTTCCATTTTCCTTTGCGCTGTGTGTGTGTGTGTGTGTGTGTGTGTGTACACATACACACACGTACACACACACACACCTACCTCCTCCAAAGTAAAGGCTAATCATCTGCATTTGGGATGTGGAATGCAAACCTCTACTCATTGTCTTGTTACAGCAACTCTAGTGTTAAATGGAAACATAGCTCTACTGACCCACGACACCAAATGTACAACCAAACAAGCAATGCATAGCACATGTCCTATGTACAACAAGCATCCGTGCGCAGTCTTGAGCTGTATGCAGCTGTTGTGCGTGGACGAAAATACACAACCAGTTCTCTGCTGGGATTTCAGGGAACAGTGGGTAAAGTTGTCCTCTTTCTTTTTTGACACTCAGGGATGTCTTGTAAGGTCTATATTGGGAGAAGGTCCCCAGGTTATTCTCTTTTCTATCATCCCAAAACAAAACATATTGAATCATAGAGTTGGAACGGACCACAAATACCATCTAATCCAACCCCCTGCCTACACAGTGAAAGCACCTTGAGAAATGGGCATCCAACCGTTCTTTAAAGACCAACCAAGCAGGAAAATCCATCACACTTGGAGGCAGTCTATTCCACTACTCAACAGCTCTTCCACTACTCAACAGTACTGTACTTAGGGCAGAAAAATGAAATGCACAGATATAGGATGGGGGACACTTTGCTGAATGAAACTATGTGTGAAAGGAATCTGGGAGTTCAAGTAGACCACAAGTTGAACAAGAGTCAACAATGTGATGCAGCAGTCAACAAGGCCAATGCAATTTTAGGCTGCATCAATAAAAGTATAGTGTCCAGATCAAGGGAAGTAATATTGCCACTCTATTCTGCTCTGGTCAGGCCCCACTTGGAATACTGTGTCCCGTTCTGGGCACCACATTTTAAAAAGGATGTGGAGAAACTGGAGCGTGTCCAAAGGAGGGCGACTAAAATGGTGAAGGGTCTAGAAACCATGCCTTATGAGGAAAGACTTAGGGAGCTGGGGATGTTTAGCCTGGAGAAGAGAAGGCTAAGAGGTGATATAATAGCTCTGTTTAAATACTTGAAGGGATGTCATATTGAGGAGGGAACAAGCTTGTTTTCTGCTGCTCCAGAGACTAGGACCCGGAGCAATGGATGCAAGCTACAGGAAAAGAGATTCCACCTCAACATTAGGAAGTTCCTTAGAGTAAGGGCTGTTCAACAGTGGAACACTTCCTTCCTCGGAGAGTTGTGGAGTCTCCTTCTTTGGAGGTCTTTAAGCAGAGGCTGGAAGGCTATCTGTTGGGATGCTTTGATGTAGATTTCCTGCATGGCAGGGGGTTGGACTGGATGGCCCTTGTGGTCTCTTCCAACTCTATGATTCTATGATTCTTACACCACATAAGTTCTTTTTAATGTATAGATTTAATCTCTTTTCCTATAACTGGACTCCACTGGTAGCTCTGAGGACAGTCTCATAATATTTAGAAAATCTAATTTAAACTCCCAGCCCCTTTTCTTCTTAGCGATAAGTGAATATGCTGGCCTAAAGACAACATGACTGCACATCTTCCCACCCTTGGGGATGAAGAAAAGGTTAGGAGGGAAAGAACGGAAACACGATCTCTGGCTTGTTTGGCAACAAGAACCCTTGGCACTGCAAAAGGGGTTCGCCGGAATGGGATTTTCCATGCCCCCCGGCTTGACTGGTATGTTGCTCTCACAGGGACAACAATTCCCTTCGGCTCAGTTTTCCCAGCTTGTAAGCGACAATTGAGCCTAACATACACACACACTTAAATAGAGTGTGTAAGTGTGTGCAATCTCAAAAGTGCTTGCAGACTGGGCCGTACGCTTCATGCCCAGCTGTCATGGCAGCTGGCCTGGCAAGAGTCCCCAAGAGAGCCACACCATTTCAGAAAGGAAACACGCTCCACAAAATTGGCAGCAACAAAAGCCCTGACGCTTCGGAGAGGTTTCTTTTACAGCCGGGTGGGTATGTGCGTATGGCAAGTACACCACAAAAGCAGCACAGAAACCCAACGGAGCTGGTCCATACCAAGTCACAGTTTCCCCCTGAGGCATGTCTTCCTGGACCAGGGTTCAAATCTCTGTTCAGCATTGAAAAACTACTGGATAGCCTTGGACAAATCATGCTCTTTCAGCCGTAGAGGAAGGTAACAGCAAACCCTCTCTGGAAAGAAAAAGGCGAGGAAACTCTATAATAGGGATGCGTTAGGGTTGTCATAAGGTGTAAATGACTTGGAAGGCACAAAACAACCAAGATAACAATACAAGTAATATGGAAGTTTTAGCTATGAGTATCCTTACCTTGGGAGGAACATAGAACTCCAGAAGGAATCTTTCCCCTTCCATTTTCACTGCTTTCCTGAGCATCAAGCGACACTTCTGCCACTGAGAACTCCCCACACAGTTCGTATCGTCGGCCACCATGTACCGGAGGGTCCCTTCTCTCTGAATGTCCACCAGATCCACTTTGGAAGACTGTCCCTTGGAAAGCCGGAGCTTGTGAGTCCATTTCTCCCTGGAATCGTTGTGCTCCTTGTTCCCGGCAGGACACGGTTCTCTGTCGGATCTCCGGCTTTGCGTGGCTTCTGCCCCGGGCTCCGGAGAAGACCTCCTGTGCCACATCTCCTTCATACCATCCACCACGCACAGGCTCATGTTCCTCAAGGAGAAACCTTTCTTGAATTTGGGTTTCGAGTTGCTGTGGACAGAGACGTCCTCTGAGCTCCGGGACTGGCCATAGGAGGAGACCTTGCGGGCCTGGACCTGCTGAGATTGACTGAGGTACCTCCCGGCGGTGACCTGGTTGTCCATGCTATCCAGGGACTCGGTGGATGTCTGCTCTTTCCTGGGCAAGAGTTCCCTCCCGTAAGGCATATGGCAGTTCTGAAGGCCCACAAAGGGCACGATGTTGTATTTGGTGGGCGAGTTGGACACAAACACCCTGTTGACCTCCAGGCTGAAGATGTCTAAGAAGTTGGCGGCAAAATGGTGGGAGAAAGACGTCTCCGCCCCGGGGGTGTCGTAGTGGGGGTTCTCCTTCAGGAACTGGCAGAACTTCTGGGCAAAGTCCACCGCAGCCGCCTGGGCATGGACCTCGCAGAATTCCCTCCAGTCGGGAAGCTGGGAGGGAGGTTCTTGGCAAACGGCATCGCCATTCATGACTGGGCCATTCCCCCGACCAGCAAACTGCCAGAAAAGAAAAGAAAGGGATGGTGAGAGACAGGCCGAAAGGACCAACAAACAACCTTCCCTCCATCCCATTTCCTCTGGACTACAATGCTGCCTAAATACCCTAAAGGCACCAGATCAATGAATTAATGGATTTTGGCTTCTGCTGTCCATCCTCTGCGCCGTGAATGACTTGCAAGAGTCACATGGGGCCACCCGGGCTATTAGACCGACCGAGGCAGCTGCTTTGGCGGGCAGCCGATGGAGAGCGTCACTCATGCACATTTTGGCTTTTAGTTAATAAATGGTTGGCAATTTAATTTATTGTTGAGTTATGCCCTTTCCAGTGGCCTCAATCCACTAGCAGCACCAGATCTCAAAGCTAAGCAGAGGCAGGCCTGGCGAGGACTTGGATGGGAGACCACCAATGAATGCCAGGTGCTGTAGGCCGTATTTCAGAGGAAGAAACTGGCAAAACTACCTCTGAGGATTCCTTGCCTAAGAAAGCCCTACCCACACACACACACACACACACACAAACACACAAAATGCTTTTACGGGGAAAACTAAAGGAGTATAGAACCTTGTATGTTCCTCTGAGATGAGGATTGCTGAATGCGTCTTAGATGGGAATTGCTCTTAAATGGGCCTTGCTGAATTCCTTTTAGATGGGAATTACTGTACTGAAGGCAATGCCTTTACGGTCGGACTTTGCACATGTTTCTGTACCCTTTTAGTAGGCCTCTGTATAGGCATTACCTCCCCAGTTATCCAGCAATTCCTACTTAAACAAACTCATAAAATAGTTCTTTAGTCCACTCAAGGCACCAAATCCTGTCCGATCTTGGAAGCTATGCAGGGCCACCCTCATATGTATGTGGATGGGAGACCACCAAGAAATGCCAGGTTAAAGTCTTTAACCTACAAATGGTTAAAGAAATGTTCTCTCTAGGAATTTCTAGATCCTCCAGTGCGGCTTTTGGTGGACATTAAAGAGGACCAGAGATTCCTAGAGAGGAGATATTAATCCAATGCGTGAATAGTCAGACCTGCAAAAGTCAAAGCCGCAAATGCGGAGGGCTGACTGTGTTACTTAGCAGGCTTTACTTTGCTCTGCGTTGCTCTTCTGGAAGCTCTTGGTGGTTGAGGAAGGAAGCCAAGCCATCAGCTGGGCTTGGTTTGACTGTTCTCCACAAGAAAGCAAACCGAAAACCCTTCAAACTTTTTATTATGGTTTGGAAAGCCTCCGAATGACCAGGCAGCGAACAAGACAGTGTTTAATGGAGTGTTTAATGGAGAAGACCTCCGGGTGTGTGAGGTCCAAAAAGACCTCTCTTCCCACATATGGCTGTTATTTGAAAGCCCTGTATCCTATTTATTTCTGCACCGTAGAAATAATGCAGATTGACTCCGCTTTAAATGCCATGGCTCAATGCTATGGGATCCTGGGGTTTGTAGCTTTGTGAGAGTAGCCTTCTCTGGTGCCACAACAAACCACAACTCCCAGGATTACATGGCGTTGAGCCAAAGCAGCGGCAAAGTGCATTATTTCTGCAGTGCAGATGCGACCTAAATGTTCCCATTAATACAGTTTTGGCACTCTCCTAAATCACCAGTGCAAGCATAGCAGGAATATCCACTGGCAAAGTTCACCAGACTAACACTATGCAACCCTATACACAAATAGCAACCCTACACAACCCTGAGCTTCCTATGTTTGTAGGTCACCTCTAACCAACAGACGAAGGCACACATTCTTCAGTCTTGGCAGTTTCCGCTCCAGGTAAGAGGAAAGGACTATGTGCAAATGTCTAGTTTGCTTAGTAGAACATATTTACTTAGTTAGCTTCCTCCTTCCCTCTCCAGGACTCACCCTCCACTCTGCTCTTCATTCGATTTCCCTTCTTTTTCCTTAAGTAAGCGAGAAAAAACAATCCATTTTGCCTTGATTTGGGCACAGCCCCTTTCATTGTTCTGTTCCTAGTATTTTCATTGAGGCATCTTGATTCACGAAAGCGGTGGTCTTACTATCTTCTTTTTATCAGAGAAATGCAATATAACAGAGGACCTCAGACAAAGACGCAAGAGACGGGGCAACGCTGCACTTTGTGACTGCTAAATGCCATCGGTGTCACAATGAGGCCATCTTGCGAGAGAACCCATTTTGTTTCAAGAGCAGAGTAAAAAAAAGGGGGGGCAAGCTTTTCGTTTCACAGGTTTAATGAAAGGAAGCGCTCTGTTTCCAACGCTCAGCTGCGCTTGCCATAAACCATTTTAATAAAGAGACTCTTTAGCATCCCAAGATGTGACAAGGATAAATACCGCAAAGCACACAAACCTGAGTTATCTGGCTGCCAGAACCTCGGAATGAATGGAACCAAAAGGAGGAAATCTGGATCAATTCCTTTTTTTGAGAACTACAGCTCCCGATATCTCTCAAGGGATTCAGGGACCTGCAGTCCTCGAAAGGAATGCTTACAAACTCTACTCCAAAGATCGTTGATCACAACCCAGAGATGCATTTTGCTCGGGGGTTAACACTTGCTCTTCCCTAGCATATTTTATATCATTCTATTGTATTTTAGGGATGTTTTTAGTGTTAGTTGCTTCGATCCTCTGGAGAAGCGGGATACAAATTATTATTATTATTATTATTATTATTATTATTATTATTATTATGACTATTGATGTATTAGGCACATGGCCAGTATGTATTCCTATGTAGCAAAAGACAGGCCTTACCTATAAAAAAATGAAGAGTGAGGATTTGCAGTGAAAGGAGAGAACAATCCACCCTAAAACTTGCCATGAAGATAGTGTTCACGGATACATATAGAATGAGTGCTAAAACCCAAAATACTTTCAGGGTCCTTTTCATTTTCACAGATCTCTCCCAAAACTAAATGTCAGTGCTGGAGGGAACAAAAAACCCACAAGAACACTTCTGCTTCAACTGAGGATAACCTTCCAAAGCCCGACAAGGCAAAAACAGGGAAGCCCACAAGCCATAAATCTACTTGGAGGCTAACATGATAGAAAGAGGGATGGCGAAGTCAACCGTTTAGAACGGAGCTAAGAGGTTTACAAGGTGCCCTGCTGAAGCCACAGCGGCGTCACCGACATATTGCCGGTCCAAGCGGAAGCAGCAACACGCTTTGTGGACTTTTCTACTTGTTCGACAACGGGACCAATTGCCTCGAGAAGCGGTGGGATCTTCTCCCTGGATGTCTGGATATTTTGCATTGACCAGTGGGTTGGACTAGGCGACCTACAGCATCCCTTCCAACTCTATGGTTCTATGCCACCCCATCAATATTAGCTCTGAATCCTTCCATCAGCTTAAAAAGAGGTAAATATCTATTCCACATCAATGTGACGCCAACTTGTTCTTCCTGGTGCTGAACCAAAGCTGGACTCTGACTTTACTCTGCCCACCCCACTCTTCTTCTCCCTCCTCCTACATCCGCTTCTGGAACTAAATGATCCTGACAGCTGAGCTCTTCCTTGTCAGATTGATTCTCCGTCAGGCAAGACACCATGCGCTGACCGGGTCACAAGCCTTTGGAGAGCAGCTCTTCCTCCTGACTAGCCCATGGAACGTCTCTTTCCGTTCTTCGCTGGTTTCTCCCTTAAAATATTGCTGGATGGATGGCTTCGCACACTCGAAGTCATCGCTCTGGTGGTTGATCCAGGAGCAATGGTCAGGAACGCTGAATTTCCCCTCCTTGGGACACACACGCCTGTCAAAGCTACCCATGGGAAACTTTCAGGGCACATTTTCTGGGTCAAATCTCCATAACATTCAGGGCCAAGGCAGTATTCATAGAACCAGAGTCTTAAGGGATCACAAAGACCATCTACCAGTGCTGAAGTCCAGTCATAAGGGTGAATCAAACCTCTTATAAAATCTCCAGCAAAGGAGAGACCATTGTTGTTGCTGTTGTGTACCTGTAAGTCATTTCCAACTCATGGTGACCTTACGTTGATTATGACTATGAGTTTCCAACTCATGGTGACCTTACGTTGACCATGACTATGAGTTTCCAACTCATGGTGACCTTACGTTGACCATGACTATGAGTTTCCAACTCATGGTGACCTTACGTTGACCATGACTATGAGTTTCCAACTCATGGTGACCATAAGTCACAGGGTTTTCTTAGCAAGATTCGTTCAGAGGGGACTTGCCTTTGCCTTCCTCTGAGGCTGAGAGAGCAGGTCTATTCCACTATTAAACAGCTTTAACTATCAAATTTCTTCCTAACCATTGGTCATAACTGCCTTTCTTGTCCTCTTAATCTGTAGGTTCAGGTCTAATCCCTTTGAGCAGACAAAAGCATCTTCCAGGTCTGAAGATGACTCTCGTATCACCTCTCAGGTTTCTCCGAGCTAAACACATCCAGCCGTTCTTAAGTTCCCAAACCATTGATCATCTTGGGGCTTTTCTACATGGACAAAGTACGTCCTGTTTACATGGGGCAAGGTCAAAACCCTCGATCAGGTCTGGACTGTCTTCATGACACTTGCTTCCGATTCAGGCTTCCTCTATGAAGCCAGGATCTGGACAGAGCATGGCCAGTGCAAAACAGAATGGTATCATCTGTTCTGCATTCTGAACTGTGGTATACTCCGAGGAAACATGATGAAAGCAGGAAAAGGATAGAAAACCAAGGAACGATTGTTAGCATTCCACTCCATCCTCACTGAGTTACTTTGACTTCTCTCAGTTCTGTGTGCTTCTGAAGTCACTGCTGGAATCAGAGTTAAGGGAACAAATTCTTTTGGAAAAGGAATTTTCCAAGCTCTGATTCTGTCACACACGATGAGGGATAGAAACGCGCGCGTACGCACAACCTGCTTCCTTCACTCATGCGCAATTTCTTTCATCTTCACGATGTGTGGAGGGAAGACAGATGCAAAGTGACAGTCACAGAGTCATGATGCCGAGCCCGCTGGCCAAAGAGGTGGAACAGGCCACCAAGGAGGCAGTCAATACGGAGACCAAGAGCGCTGCCACTATAACCCCTCCCTGGCATGCCGATATGGCAGTGGGGCACTCTGGTTTCTGAATCTTTTCATTGTGACAAGTGTGACAGCTCTTCAAAGGCATGAATCAAGCAGGGCGTATGTATGTGTGTGTGAGGAAAGACACTGGAAATGCAGATCTGGATTATTAGCACTAGGCCCAAGAGAAGATTTTGTTTCTTTCAGCCACTTCCAACCAAAAAAGGCTTCAAATGAGAGCTGCAGAGAGCCCTTGCATGCCAGAAGGGTTATTATTCAGTGAGCAGGAAAGGGAGAAACAGAATTAGAGAATCTTAGAGTTGGAAGGGACCCCAAGGGCCATCTAATCCAACCCCGTACCATGCAATACACAACAAAAGCACTCCTGAAGATGCCAGCACAGATGCTGGAGAAACATCAGGAATAAACTCTTCCAGAACATGGCCACCTAGCCTGAAAAACCCACAAAAAGCTATGTATGCCAGCCGCGAAAGCCTTCGACTTCACATTGTTCCATTGCTATGGCACATGGAGGGTAAGGCGGAACAAACCACGGACCTGTTTCTGTTTTCTACATTGGAACGCGGTTGACTCTCCTTTGTTAGAGGTTTTCAAACAGAAATTGGGTGTCCTCTTTGTAGGATGTGCTTCCACTGGAAGAACCCAAACCCTAGTGTTGTGAGAGAGGGACAAACACACACACAGCCAGTATAATTTCATAGACCTCAAAGACTTTTGCATGGCATTTTGGCACAGAACACATCATTCTGGATGCAGAAATTAATATTTCTATGCAGGCAATGCTGTTTCTGGGTCAAATTTTGCACGGGATAAATCCCCGAACAACGAACCTTCTTGTTGGTCCTCATCACAGTTTTCCGACACTCGAGAAAAACGTTTTCCGACTATTTTTCTGAATAGCATTTCCACCTCCAGGATATATCGGCACAATATCTCAACTACTGCTTTGTTTTCACAGTGGGGATCTCACTTATTATTCAGGCAACCCACACAACCTTTAGTTTTCAGCACTACTATAAGGTGCACCCCCTCCCCAGGACCATATATACTATTCAATTAACCTGCCTTCCCAGATTGCAAAGGCTCTTGTGGACATATGGGACGCCCACTTCTATATAGGGAATAGATTAGGGCCCTCAAAAAAGATGGGTGGAAGAGGTGAAAGACGTGAGAGGAGAAAAGAGGACTGAAGCCAAGGGGCTCTGTTTGTAAAGCCCCTTCTTCCGAAGCAAATTATCTCTGTTGCCATAGTTCTCCGGGGCCTTTGGTGGAAATTCATGGCTCTTGCCTTTTCACATCACGGTCTGCAGTTTGCTTCGAGTCAAACAGTCCTTTCTCTGTTGCTTCCCAAGCTTGGGACTCCTTTGTGTCTCAGATTCTAATGAATTATTTGCACTCCAAAGAAGTCAGTCTGGCCTCTCTTCCTGCAAACTTCCCCAGCTCCAAGGCAGCTTTGCAAATGGGAACATTTTGAAACCCTCCCCAGCCATGCAAGTCCTGGCCTGCCATGGTGACAGTCCCTATAGCAAAACCCACGAGAGCAATCTCCAAATGCAAGCAACTGGGTAGACAGACAGGTTTCATTCCTAACAGTGAATGCATCTGAGGAAGTAGACTTGGGTCTACGAAAGCTCCTGCTGCCAACTTCTTTCTTTCAGTTGGTCTCAAAGGGGCTACAAGGTCTCTCTACACACTTTGCATCTCTGTTAGGAGCGGGTCTTTTGTAATGCTAATAGCTCTTGCTATTCTTGCTATCAAGGCTAAGCCATTTTGGATTACAGCAGGAAATAGCACAGAACAATTCAGTGTTATTGGGGAAATCAATTTCGCTGTTGCTGTGTGCCTTTGCAACTTATGGCAACTCTGTGATGGGGTTTTCTTGGCAGGATTTGTCCAGAGGAAGTTTGCCGCTGGCTTCCTTTGAGGCTGAGAGAGTGTGACTTGCCCAGGGTGGGTTTCATGGCCGAGCGGGGAATCGAACCCTTGTCTCTATAATCATAATCCAATACTGAAACCACTACACCATGCTATCTATGAAGACTAAATAAGGCAAGATACTCAAAAATTGAAATAGCAAGATGTTTATGGCTATAAATGTCATCACTTGCACCGTAAATTCAGTTCCAACATATATGAGTTGATCCAATAAGGTAAGGGAGGTGTGTGCACCTTCTCCTGTCGACATATCATGATCCCATGAATTTTGCAGGGGTTTCTTAGGCAGGGACTCAGAGGTGGTTTTGCCAGTTCCTATCTCTGAAACAGAACCGACAGCAGCTGGTATTCATGGGTGGTCTCTCACCCATGAACTAACCAGGGTTGATGCTGCTTAGCTTCTAAAATGAGGCACGATCTGGTACCTTAAGGGTATGTAGTCCCCTGTAAGGCATCCATCCCACCCAAACTATCCAATACAAACAATCATTCATTTGGGAGACAGCATGCTAACTGAATAGAGCAGATTTTACTTCTCTGCCCACTTAGAAACGCCATTCGAGGAGCCAGAAATACCGCCAGTGTTTATCTCCGGCCAAAGACCCCTTTCTTCTCACTTTCCGACGATGGGAACAGAACCCTTTTAAAAAGGCAAATAATGGAGGTCTATAGGAAATAATATAAATAGCACAGCCGGCTGTCTGCCTGTGTTCCCTGCTCTTGCAGCCAGTCATGCCGTGCTTTCTTTCTCCTTCTTACAGCAAAAATGCCAACTAAATAGCAGTATTATTGCTCCCCCCAGAATGGCCAAAGCCACCCTCCCACGAAATGCCAGCCTTTGACTCCCTGCCCATAGCGGTAGAAGGCTTTTTTTTTTGCCTGTCATTCAAGGCTTAGGAAACATTTGTCCAGGGAGTCACAAAAAATCGTCTCGGCTCATTCTTTATCCGCCGCACTATTAGGAATCCGTCCAGCCGGAGATCACGCAAAGTGTCGCCTTTGCGACGGCTGCCTTGAAGCTGTTCTGTTTCTTCCATGCCTCCACAGGCCCCTTACTTTGCAAAAAGCCATTGCATCCAGTTGTTGTTGCCCGCCTTAAAGTCATTTCCGACTTATGGCAACCCTAAGGGTTTTCTTGGCAGGGTTTGCTCCAAGGGGGTTTGTCATTGCCTTGCCGTGGCTAAGCTTGAATTCAAACCCTGGCCTCTAGAGTCACAGTCCAACACTCAAACCACAACACCATGCTGGCATCCCACACACACAGCAAAATCAGTGTGGTATAGTGGTCTGAGCACTGGATTACGACCAGAGTTTGAATCCCAGCTCGGCCCTGGAAACCCGCTGGGTGACCCTGGGCAAGTCACACTCTCTCCGCCTCAGAGGATGGCCATGCCAAACACTCCCTGAAGAAACCTGCCAGTGATAGGGTTGCCTTAGGGTTGCCATAGGGTTGCCAGAAGTCAGAAATGACTTGAAGGCACACAACAGCAACGACAACAACAAACTGCCAACCACAGCATTTCATAGGATGGAACCATGGCAAGTTAAAGTGGAAGCATCAAACTATAATTCTGTAATGTGAATAGGCCTCAGGACTGGTAAGATGGAAGGCTGAGTCCTCAGACATGGAACCAGCTAAAACATCTTGCAAAGTTTATACACACCTTATTTCTCCTATTAGCTGGGAAGGTTAGTATGGTCAGAGGTTCAGTAGGGTCATCCCTGGCTTCTGAAACCTCACACCAGGAAAAACAAGACCCTTTGTGCCAGGATTTATATGCCATGTCGAGAACACTAGAATGCCCAAGAAATGTGGGGTAATACAAGCCTATCGCCATTACAGCACGGCCGCCTTAGTAATATCAAAGCTGAGAAGCTCAATTCCATCCAGCATGTCAGCTGCCAGGTTGTTCCATTTGGCTGCTAATTACTTTCAGCAGCAAATTAAACAAGACACCTTGCAGGAAATCCCCAAGATCTCCGAAAGCATGCGCTGCTACTACACCCAGGAGAAAGAGCGCACTCGCGCAAGGGGATCACACTACAGCGCCGCCATGCAATCCCCTCTCCTTTATCGATTTGACCTCAAACGCTCTTCTTTGGTTTGGTGGCGCTGGGTTCGCCCTTGTTCCATGCTTCCTTCAAATGGAATCTATGCAAAATATGCCAAACGGGGCACAGAATCATGGAGCTGGAAGAGACCCCAAGGGCCATCCAGTCCACCCCATTCTGCCATGCAGGAATACACAATTGAAGCAACCCAAGAGATGGCCATCCAGCCTCTGTTTAAAGACCTCCAAGGAAGAAGACTCTGAGACCACTATCGAATAGCTCTTACTATCAGGACATTCTTCTTAATGTCGAGGTGGAATCTCTTGTCCTGTGGTTGCATCCTTGTCCTATTCTCTGGAGCAGCAGAAAACAAGCTTGCTCCACCCTCAATGTGACAACCCTTCAAATATTTAAACAGGGCTATCATATCACCTCTTAACCGTCCCTTCTCCAGGCTAAACATTCCCAGCTCTCCAAGTCTCTTCTCATAGGGCTTCATGGTTTCTAGAGCCGTCGCCATTCTGTTCATCCTCTGCTTGACCAAATTCTCAACATCCTTTTTGAACTGTGGTGCCCAGTACTGGACACAGGAGTCCAGGTGAGGCCTGACCAAAGCGAAATAGAGTTCTGCCTTAGGGTCGCCTTAAGTCGCAAACGATGGGAAAACACACAACACACAAGCAATCTTTGGGTCCCCTATTGGAAGGTGAGATGGATGGATGGATGGATGGATGGATGGATGGATGGATGATAAAGATGGTAAAGATGGGATATGTAGCTAGATAGATGATGGCTAGATAAACAAATAGTTCTTTGTGGGGTTTTTGGGCTCTGTGGCCATGTTCTAGAAGAGTTTCTTCCTGATGTTTCACAAGCATCTGTGGCTGGCATAGAAGAGAGTTGGGCACTGTGTGACCCTGGGTAGGGAGGAGTGATTTCCATGTTAATCTGTGTATTGTTCTGTTGTTGAAAGTATATATGTACCCCACTCACTTCCATGCCAGCATTCTCTGAGGATGCCAGCCACAGATGCTAGCGAAACGTCAGGAAGAAACTCTTCTAGAACATGGCCACATAGTCCGAAAAACCCACAAAAAAATCTATGGATGCCAAACGCGAAAGCCTTAAACTTCACAGGTTAAACAAATGTTATAATTTATTATTTCCTACCTGTAAACCTTCCTGGGGCCACATCTCTGGGTTGCACTTAGACCACATCCTCATGATGGAAGATGGTGGCTGCTACAAACTATTTGCTCCTAGGGAAACAAGCCCAAAGCTATGCATGGTTCTTCTACCTTTGGCATGTGTGCAAAGCGCACAGAGAGGCCTACACCACCCACAAGCGGATGCACACACTCTCTCTCGCCCACACAACTGCACACCCCTTTGCAAATCTGTCCTCTGCATCTTCCAGATAGCCATTTTTGCTAACCAATAAATAATTCAGCAGGATGCGGTTGGAAAGCAAGGAAGCAATGCGGAGGCGAGAGGGTGAAGGGACAGGTCAGTGGGATGCTTCCTTGCCTCCAAAGGGACCACAAAGGGTCATCCAGTCCAACCCAGTGCCATAAAGGAATACACAGCTAAATCAGTTTTGAAAAATGACACACACACACCCCAAGCTCTATTTAAAGACCTCCAAAGACGTCCACCACACTCCGAGGCACTGTTAAATACCTCTTAAAGTAGTTTCCCCAAACATTTAGGTGGAATTGCAACCCAGGCGCAGTGGTTTGAGCATTCGACTATGACTCTGAAGACCAGGGTTCAATTACCAGCTCAGCCATGAAACCCACTGGGTGAGAATGGGCAAGTCACACTCTCTCAGCCTCAGGGCAAGCCTCCTCTGAACAAACGGTGTTGTGAAACCCCCATAACGGGGTTGCCTTAGAGCCACCCTGACTTGAAGGCGCACAGCCACATGACATTAAATTGCCAGCCATTTCCGACATGTTATGCGTTGCTGATGGATGTCACTGTACATTTCCGCAACGTCCATGAGTGCCTCTCTCAATCGGCCGGCTGCCGACGCAGCTGCCTCGGTCTCTCTAAACAGGCTCCACGTGACTTTTGCAAATCATTCACCGGCGCAGAGGATGGAGAGCAAAAGCCAAATCCATCGATCGGAAAGGAAAGGCCCTTCGCAACCTCTCCAGCCTGGTTTGCAAAGAGTGCGCCAGCTGCATCGGTGAGACGCGAACATCACGCAGCCCCAGATGTGGGCCACCGTCTCCTGCTTCGCACCTGATGCCTGCCCACGCAGATGTGGGCACAGAAGAACCTGGGGAAAACCAGATAGAAACCCTCCTCCTTTGGGAGAGACGAGCGCTACGCTAAAAATGATGTTCTGTGCATGAATGACATCTCGATGCAAGCTGTGGGAGCACCTCCTTCCCCACAACCGCCACATATGACAATCACAAGCAGAGAGGGGGAGCAAACCACCGACAAAATGCCACCCTCAGAAGGGGAAAAAAAGAGCCTCTGGAAACCACACCGGAGGCTGGGGAGGAAGGAGAGGAAGGAGAGGAAAAGCAAATGGTTTCCCTGCCAAATGTTGGCATGTCTTACCTGCGCACATGTGCTGACAATGCACAGGGATGCACACACCTTGGCAACCCTCAGGAAAGCAAGTCTATATAGGCTGGATAACAACAGCAACAACAAACACACACACACACACACACACACATTATCAGCAGGGTCTCTGAGTCCCCACCAAAGGCTAAGAATATATATAGACATGCAAATATGTATATGTGTGATCAGATAGATAGATAGATAGATAGATGTGTGATTCGACAGACAGACAGACAGAGACACATATATGTACACCCACACACACACGTTCTCAGCAGGATCTATGAATCGCCCACCAAAGATTAAGAATATATAGACATGCAAACATGTATATGTGTGATGATTCTATCTATTTACACACTATTATTATTATTATTATTATTATTATTATTATTATTATCCTTTATTTATGAAGCGCTGTAAATTTACACACACACATATGTATACGCACACACACATACATTCTCAGCAGGGTCTATGAATCGCCCACTAAACATTAAAAATATAAAGACACGCAAACATGTATATGTGTGATTATATATATAGTTAAAAGGGAACTCTCTCTCTATATGTGTGTGTATGTATGTATTTGTGTGTGTGTGTGTGTGTATGAGCGTATGTCTGTGTATGTGCGTCTGTGTGTGTATATGTAGAGATTTCCCCTTTAACTAAGCTGTCAAGTCATGTCTGACTGTAGGGGACTCTGTGTGTGTGTGTGTGTGTGTGTGTGTGTGTGTGTGTGTGTGTGTATCTATATCTACAGATATGTGTGTGTATAATATATATATATATATACACACACACATCGATGTGTGTATGTGTATATAGACATATAGATGTTGAGAAATGCTACAGATACAAACACACATAACTACACATGCCCCCCCCGTCCCCAAAATACTGCTACTCGTATTCATATTCATACACACATATGCATAGCTGTGTGTCTTTATATATTCTTAATCTTATTTGGGGGGGGGGGGTGATTCAGAGACCCTGCTGAAAATGTGAGGAAGGCTACGGATAAACTGGGGGGATAAACAGAGAAGGTGGAGAAATGCTATTGACAAAAGCCACACAAACGCATACCTTCCTTTCCCCCCAATGCTGCAATGCCTATTCCTATTCCCATTCATTCACCCATCCCACGGACCCCCACTATATAGTAGTAATAATAACAGTAATGATGATGATGATGATGATGATGATGATGATGATGATGATGATGATGATGATGATGATGATGGCAGTGGAGGTGGTCCCGATCTGCAATAAATATCTCACTCTCTGTCTATATTGGGATGTAACCCCTTCCATTTAGGCCTTCACAAACACATGGACACACGCACACACGCACACGCACACACGCACAAACCCTTTCCAAAATAATCATAATTATGGTGGTACTAAGAGTGGCATTAATAATAATATTAATAATACCACGATTATATACTGGCGGCTCTGAACTTGGAACCAACAGAATGAGTGTCAAAAATGACACACATTCACATAATAATAGTAATAATGATGATGATGATGATAATGATGATGTGTGTCATAATAACATTATAATAATATTATTACCACAACTGTTATATCGTGGGGGCTGTGAATTTGGGGTCTATGGAATGAGTGTCAAAAGTGACAGACATGCACACACAATAGTAATAGTAATTATTATTATGATAAACACTTATTATTATTATTACTATTACGATTGTGTGTGCATGTGTGTCGTTTTTATTATTTTTATTATTAATAAAATTATTATTATGATACACACTTATTATTTTGTTATTAATAAAAATAATAAAAATGACACACATGCACACGCAATAATAATAATGTGTGTCGTAATAATAATAATTTTAAAAATAAAAATAAAAATTACACACACGCACACACAACAATAATAATGTGTATGTCATTATATATATATATATATATATATATATATATATGGACACAGCAAATACTAAAACATAGACAGACTTTACATACGATGAAAAGAATAACAATAATAATTTTATTAATAATAAAAATAATAAAAATGACACACATGCACACACAATAATAATAATGTGTGTGTCATAATAATAATAATAATAATAATAATAATATTACATAGTAGGGGGCTGTGAACTTGGGGGTCTATGGAATGAGTGTCCAAAATGACATGCACACACTATAACAATTGTGTGTGTGTATGTATCATAAAGATGTAAAAAGAATGACACATGATAATAACACACAAACACATAATAATTATTATATGTGTGTGCGTGTGCGTTGTTTTTGACACTCATTCCATGGACCCTATGTTCAGAGCCCCCACTATATAGTAGCAATAGTACTACTACTAGTAGTAATAATACTAATAAATAATAGTAATCATCATTATAGTAGTAATAGTAATGGGGCACAACAACAAATCAACAATTAACAACATCCATTAAAACACTTTCCTTGAATATACATACATACATACAATACACATACATACATGTATATGTACACACACTGTACACATTGAAACATATGCCTATATCCCTGGTATGGGTTTTGGTTGTATCTTGGATGCTGTGTTTCGCTGTTCTTAATAAAGGACGATAAATAAGTGTTAAAGGACTAACTAACTAAATATAGAGGACTATAGTAAATATTGATCTCTCCCTCTCTATAGATAGATAGATATTTGCATATATTGGGATGTGACCCATATAGCTCTACTCTCCCCATTTGTCCTCTTCCCAGCCCAGTAGCCTCCCACTCCAGACCAGTGAGGGAACTGGGGATGTGAAGCATGTGATGGAGGAGGGAGACCCGTGTTCTCCCCAGGAGCCCATCCACACGCACACACCAGACACGTGTCTCCCACAACTGGGGGGGAGAACCCCATTTATGAAAGAAGCATGCCATGGGGGATTCCCATTTCATCCCAAAGCAGGGGAAGCCAGTGGACGCCAGTGGACAATAGACGCGTGTCTACGCAGCCACAGACACGTGTACACGCGATCACACGTTACCCAAAGGAATAAGGACAAAAAACCCTCTTTTCCCTGGTTCACCCTCAAGAGGGAGGTGGAGAAGGTCTTGGCAAGAAGGGGGGGGGGGGAGAGAGAAAGAAAGATGGATGGAAGGAAGGAAGGAAGAGAGGAAGGAGGGAGGGAGGCGTCAGTGTTTCCATTGAGCCAAACAACCGGGGGAGGCAGGGATGGCTTACCGGGCTTGGAGGGCTCTCCGGGGCTGCAGGGAAGGGGGCTGGCAGGAGCAGGGACCCTCAGCCCCCCAGCGAAGGAGGGAAAGAGGGAAGGAGGGAAAGGAGAAGGGGAGGAAGGGGCTGCTCCTCCTCTGCCTCTGCTGCTCTCTCTCTCTCTCTCTCTCTCTCTCTCCGCCCCTTCGCCTGGCGGCTTTAAAGGGCCCCAGGAAGGGAAGGAAGGAAGGAAGGAAGGAAAAGAGAAGAAGGAAGAAATGGAGGGAGGGAGGGAGGAAACAAGGGAGGAAGCAGGAAGGAAGGAGGGAGGGAGGGAGCGGAAGGAAGGAAGGAAACACAAGAAGGAAGGAAGATAAAGAGAGGGAGGGAGGAAACAAGGGAGGGAGCAGAAAGAAACATAAGAAGGAAGGAAGAGAAAGGGAGGGAGGGAGGAAACAAAGGAGGAAGGGAAGAGGAAGCAGGAAGGAAGGAGGGAGGGAGGGAGCGGAAGGAAGGAAACACAAGAAGGAAGGAAGAGAAAGGGAGGGAGGGAGGAAACAAGGGAGGGAGCAGAAAGAAACATAAGAAGGAAGGAAGAGAAAGGGAGGGAGGAAACAAGGGAGGAAGGGAAGAGGAAGCAGAAAGGAAGGAGGGAGGGAGGGAGGGAGGGAGGGAGGGAGCAGAAAGAAGGCAGGAAACACAAGAAGGAAGGAAGAGAATAGGAGGGAGGGAGGAAGGGGAGAGGAAGCAGAAAGGAGGGAAGGAAGGGAGAGAGGGAGCAGAAGGAAAGGAAAAGGGAAGGCAATGGAGTAAAGAAAAGGAAGGAAGGAAGGAAGGGGAGGGGAGAGAGAGGAGAGAAGGGGAGGGCAGGGAGAGAGGGAAAAAAAGGAAAGGATGGAAGAAATGGAAAAACGAGAAAGAAGGAAGGGAGACGGAGGAAGGAAGAGAAGAGAAAGGAGGAATAAGTTGGGAGGAAACAAGAGAAAAGGGAAGGAAGAGAAGGGAGGGGAAGGGGAGAGGAAACAAGAAAGGAAGGAAAGGGAAACGGAGGGAGGAAAGAAGAGAAGAAAAAAGAGAAGGGAGGGAGAAAATAGAAGGAAGGGGGAAAGGAAGGAAGAAGGGCAGAGAAGGGAGGAAACAACGAAGGAAGGGAAGAAATGGAAGAGAAGGAAGGAGAAGAAAAGAGGGAGGGAGGGAGGGAGAGAAAGGGAGGGAGGAAACAGAAAGAAGGGAAGAGACTTGTCTCTTTTCATTGGAGTTTATCACACGGGAGGAATTTCTCTTAATGTCGAATGAAAAGAAAGTGGGGCCAGAACGCATTCATGTGAATTCACTAGTTCAGTGAATTTACGTGAATTCGAATTGCGTTCGAACTGGCTCCGCATTGCCCGAAAATCGCTTGCCATTGCCCAAAATTGTGTGTGGTAGTCTATCACGCAATAACATGAAACCCATGATTTCATTCAGACCAGCTTCCCATTGCCCGAAATTGCGTGTGGTGATCTATCACGCAATAACGTGAAACCCCATGATTGCCTTCGGATTGCCATTGGATTATACTTCCAATTTCCTTTGTCTGATGAACTCCATTGTGTGGCCAAAGCTAGACAGCCTGGCTTTGGTCCTCTTGGCCTCCAAGGGGATTTCAGGCTTGATCTGCTCAAGGACCCATTGGTTGGTCTTCTTGGCTGTCCATGGTACCCCAACACTCTTCTCCAACCCCACATCTCCAATGCATCGGTTTTCTTCATAAGTGTATGCTTTCTTCACTGTCCAGTTCTCACATCCGTACGTGGCGATTGTGACATCCAGTCCAACTCTTTGCTGTCGGGAGGCTTACCTTGAGATGTGCAGGGCGGGCAAACATAGTTTATGTTTCTCTCCGATGACACCTTGGTATTTCCTTCCACCATCTGCCAACCGAGGCAGCCGCCTCACTGGGCCTCATGGAAGGGCCACGTTCCATGTGACATTATCAAATGGCAGCTAAATGTTGGCTCAGATCCTATCCCAGGGTTGAGTAGCCGACTCGGTTTCTGTAGGCAGAGTTATGTATTAACCGTTGCATCATGTGCCACTGAATACACCAGAAAACACACTGCAGGAAGGTTTCACAGCAAACGCAGAACAAATAGCAGGGAGAAACTGACAATATAATGAACTATATTACAATAGTTCACCAAAGGAATGACACCGCAACTCTACCGTATATACAGCGATCATATACACTCATCCCTCCATATTTCTGGCTTTGATATTTGTGGCTTTGATTAATATGTTCTCTCTCTCTGGATATCTAGATCCAGAGAGTGCAACTCTGTGGTCAATCTTAACTAAAAGTTGCACTGAAAGACCTAGAGATCCCTAGAGAGAATACTCTACTATGCCTTTGTAGCTCCTCCAGGGCAGTCCTATGGTCAGTGTCCTTTGGACGTTGACCACAGAGTTGCGCTGGAGGACCTAGAGATTCCTAGATAGGTGTCCTCTCAGGTAAAAATATGGCGTTTTTGTCATTTGTGGTTTTTCCATATTCACAGGGGTCTTGTGCCCCTAACCCTAGCCAATATGGAGGGACAAATGCATTTATCTGTAAGTGACCACATTGCAGTAATGTGTTTCTTTCTGCAAACTGAGTACACGGCACCATGTGCCTCCAAAAGCACCTGCTCGCCCATGTGCACAGTGTTGCCATGTGCACAACTCCTCTTTTGCCACATGGGACTGAAAAGCTCAGGACAACAGTGTCTCTCCCATAGGGTCACTTATCCAGGTGTCAAACGCCAACGTGGCTCCACTTCCGTTCTGCGCTGTTCTCCTTGGGACCAGCCAAGAAACCTCTGGCTTGGTCGACTGACTCGGAGAGAAGGCCTCGGCATTCACCCCTTTCCCCTCGCCAATGTTTCCATTTCCGATCGATTTGTCGTTTCTGATGATTCCACGCTACCTCCTCCTTTGCTGACAAGTCAAAGAAATCTGATCCTCCAGCCTTGCCTAAGAAGAGGAAGCAAGCAAGAGAGAGAGAGAGATTGAGAGAGAGGAAGAATCTTGCACCGCAAGGCAATTCTCTCTGCATCCAACCCACTGCCTGAATGTGCATATTCTCACCATGGTTGAATATGCTGAGGCTTTTTACAAAGTGGTGTTCCGGTTTGCATGCCATGCAGAGAGAGGCAGAAGCACCATTGGGCATCTGACCATTGGGCAAGCACCCTGCCATTCTTCCCCAATCTGGCCTACATCACAAGATTGTTGTCAGGAGGAAATAAGCCATGGATGATACTCGAGGTTCACTGGACCAAAGGCAGGATATGAATACACTGCTCCCTCCACATTCGCTGGGGTTAGGGGCGAAGGACCCCCGTGAATGTGGAAAACACTATTCTTTTTACTGGCAAGAACAGCTCTCTAGGAATCTCCAGGTCCTCCAATGCAGCTCTGTGGTCAACATCTGCCAGAAGCTGATGGTAGAATCATGCTGGAGGACCTACAAATGCCTAGAGAAGGGTTTGCTCTAGGAACGTCTAGGTTCTCCAACACAACTCTATGGCCAAATTCCAGCAGAATTACCCTGGCGGATTTAGTA
Source organism: Sceloporus occidentalis (assembly GCA_023333645.1). Classification (NCBI taxonomy): domain Eukaryota; kingdom Metazoa; phylum Chordata; class Lepidosauria; order Squamata; family Phrynosomatidae; genus Sceloporus; species Sceloporus occidentalis. The sequence continues at coordinate 2,471,314 of JALMGF010000064.1, read as the reverse complement.
GTTCCTAGAGAGACCATATTAAGCAAAGCCGGAAATAATCAAAGCCGCAAAGTCAAAGCCGTCAAACGTGGAGCAGCAAAAACACAGATCGGTTTTCCTGCAACACCTTCCGAGGCCTCAAAGCACACCTTAATTCCGTGCGATAGCTTCCTGAATGGCAATACACTTGTTGGAAACAAAAAGCAAAAGGCAGGCCTTCCGACATTTCACTGGCGAAAACCTGGACGCAAGAGGCTGCCATTTTTAAAACGAGAATTTGTGGATGGAGTTTGGGAAAGTCAGACTCCACTCTCTCCTCTCTGCTCCCCGCTGAATGCAAACTACATTTGAAAATGCGTCTGAGGAAGTAGACAGAAGTCTATGAAAGTTCATGCTGCCAATTTCTTTCTTTAACTGAAAGGTTGCTACCAGATCTCTCTGCGGAGTAAGCTTGCAGCAGTTGAAGCATGGCAAGGACAAAGGGGGAAAGGGAGGAGGAGAGAGAAACAGGGACGTTTTAAAAGCAGCCGAGAAAATGGGACGGCAGAGGAATAATGCCAAACCAGGACAGCATGAAAGAGCAGTTTGGAAAAGTCTTTGCATTTCCTGCTTTTATCAGAGCACTCCATGCTCTCCGCAGCATATCTGGTTCTGGCCTTTGCTCAGGGCAGGCGATCGATAGAAGCGCCGAGAAACCCTTAATGAAATCTCCAGCTAAGAGCCTATTGATTGTTCCACTCTTTTCTTTTTAAAATGTATATGAATGGGAAAGGGAGCCTTGGGCAGCGGAGGAGGAGGAAGCGGCGATGGGAGAGAAGGATCAATGGCCGCGCATCATGGCAAGGGCTACCCGACGGAAGTTGCATTGCAGAGGGCAGCGCCCTTTGGAAGAAGCAGAACCAACTCTCTTGAGATATCACTGGCCCTGGCTTTCCTTTTTCTGTTTCCCCCATCATTTCTTATGCTGCCGGTGACGTTTCCCTTGGTTTTGGTTCCTCAAAACGAATCATCTAACAAAGCAAGAAAACAGCCTGAAGAAAGCTTCGCCCAAAAGTAATAACTGGGTTCATTGCACTGAAAAAACAACATTAACCGTCACTTGTTGATACTGCGAAACAAATGTTTTTTAGGCCCCAAGTGTAACGTTCTCTTTCTAGTTGGCCCACTGTTAAAGGAAACCCAATGGATCAATGGCCGCATCCTCGCTGCAGAAATAATGCAGTTTGATGCCACTTTTAACTGCCCTGGCACCATGCGATGGAGTTTGTTGGGGCACCAGAGCTCTCTGACAGGGAAGGCAAAATACCTCACAAAACTACAAATCCAGTTGTTCCATAGCATGGACTCATAGAGGTTAAAGTGATATCGGACTGCTTTATTTCTGCAGTACGGATAAGGCCACAGGCCTCTGCTGACCGGCATAAAGTGCTTTTGAGAAAAATAGTCTGGTGTAGTGGTTCAAGCCCTGGACTATGACTCTGGAGACCAGGATTTGAATCCCTGCTCACCCATCTAAACCCACTACTTTCCTTAGGCAAGTCACACTCTCTCAACCTCAGAGGGAGGCATGGCAAAAAAAAACCACAACCATCTGATCAAACCTTGCCAGGAAAACCCTGTGGTCGGTTTGCCTTAGGGTCGCCATAGGTCAGAAATGACTCGAAGGCACACAATTTGGAAACTGAATGTTCATTTGCGCAGGCGGACACTGTTGTTTGGCATCAAGCTGTGCTTTGCAGCCTAGAAAAACTAAGCTGTGCTTTGAGACCCCAAAACTGTTTCATGGAATAAAGATCCCTAGTGCAAAGATATATGATCGGATACCAAATTCACGATCCTCCAAGCCAATGTTTGTCTGATTTCTGTGTATGGATGTGAAGCTTGATAGGAAGAGAATCAAATTGTTGAAAGCTCAGGTAAAATCCTGAGAGTCGGTGTGGCATAGTGGTTCGAGTCTTGGACTATGACTATGGAGAGAAGGGTTCGAATCCTAGCTCGCCTATGAAAACCCCATTGGGCAAGTCACACTCTCTCTAGATAAAGGCAAGGGCAAACCCACAAGTAACTTGCCAAGAAAACCCACGATAGCCACAAGTCAAAAATGACTTGAAGGCCACCCACGCAGACACAAAACCCTGGTTGCCCAACAAGCAATCCCTGTCGTTGCTCTTCTGGGGCAACCATGAAAGGTACAGGAGCTTTCTCCTTGGACATTTGCACATCATAGATGTGGCTGGTTTCGGTTCCGCTTTGTTCCATGCAAGGTCTGCCGAGACAGTGCTTCATATTTAGTGGCAAAATATTACCCGGTGGCGGGTAAAACAGCTTCCGCCAGAGAGATTCAGGCCCGAAAAGCCCCGAAAAGGCCCCAGAAGTGCATGAGAAATGTGACCAGGGAGCGTTATGTAATCTCCATTGCAACATAAGCAATAGATTCAGCATCCTCTCTTTCTTTCCTATCTCACCCCTTCTTCCCCCCCCCCCTCCTTTGCTTCCGAAGATTCAGGATTTTGCTTTGAGCCAGGTCGCCTCGTCTCACATCATCTGCGAAGCGTTTCGCGAGAAAGGTTCGCCTTACCATAAGTCTGAAGTGGTTTTAAGGCACAGAGTAGCAACAACAAGAAGTAACGATGTGCCAAATGCAGCTTATCAAATGGAATAAATCATGGGGTATTTTTTAAAGTAACCGAACGACATTTCCGCGACGGTAAGCTCTAAAACAGGAGGTGTAAAACCCTACAGAGACTTCTTAACCAAGGGAAACCTGGATGTTTTCCCTTTATTAAAAGGGCCACTTGCATCGGAGTCCCATAATCGCTTTGCCAGACTAATGGAACATGCCGTGTTTGACACATGGAGAGAAATTGAACGAGAGACAGAAAGAGAGAAAGGAGCAAACAAAGAATTCATAACAATCCCCAGCAGAGAAACATTAGCTGCCGTAACACTTTCTCAATCAATAGCATCCTATTTCCCCCAGCGGTCTCCTCTCCCACCTGATAATAATAATAATAATATATATATATATATATATTGCTGCTCATTGTCCTCCTTCAAGCGTAAAAACAATAACCGTGGCAGGTCCCTGATTTGCAGCTTTTGGAATCGCATGAGATGGAAGGGATGCTGTCTCAGCAAGTGCCGTTCTGGGCCTCTGGGCCTCTTGCAGATCCACCTGGGAGGGCAAATGCAAGATATTTTGCTTCTTGGGTCTTGATCCATACCTGGCTTGCATACTCTCCAACTGTCCTGAAGTGTCTCCATTGATCCTCTTGTCATCCCACTTTTTTTCCTCCAGATGCTTTTAAAATGTCCCAGTTTCTCTCTCCTCCTCCCACTTTCCCCTCTTTTATTGCATTTGCTGCAAACTGAGTAGTAAGTGCAAACGCCGTTTAGACTCAGTTCAGCAGAGCGGAGAAGAGAGGAGAGGAGGAGGCAGAGCTCATGCCCTTCCCATTAGGTTCAGGCAAAAGCAAATTGCTGCGGCCTCTCCTAGCTTGTGTCTTCTTCCTTATCAATAACATTTGCCATTTTGACCATGTGTTCGGCTCTTCATCTGTCAAGCCATGGATGACTTTGGGCAAGTCACACACTCTCAGCCTCAGGGGAAGGCAACCACAAGCCTCCTCTGAACAAATCTTGTCCAGAAAAGCCCAGGAGAGCTTCGCCTTAGGGTCGCCATCATTTGGCAATGATTTGAAGGCACCCGCCATCCACGAAGAGGATGAATTGGGACTGTTAATCCTGCCAAATGGTTTTGGTGCACAGTTTCTGACCCGCAGCATGGCCTATGGTCTCTGGTTCGGTCTTTGGGGTGTATGGGGAGATTCAGGGCCTTGGCATCCTCTGACCAGCTCCTTGCTACATGCTGCTCCAAGGTCTGCCCGGTTTTGCTGAAGCCGCCATCTCTTTGTCGTTTCCTTGGAGTGTCAGGCGCACATTTGTGGGAAACCCGTTTCCACATGACGCGGTTCATTTACCCATAACCGCCTTCACAAGAACAGATTTTGGAAGGGGAGTCGAGTCAATATTGCCCTGTTTTCTCGAACCCGCCAGGCCCATCTCCCAGGAAACCCTGTCAACAAGGAGAAGCAGAGGAAAGCTTTTCCAGATGGCCGCCACAGCTTTCAGTTCCTGCCCACCATCCAACATTGTCAAACCCAGATGGGGAAGACATCCACAGGCAGGGAAGTGCCAAGGGGCGCCTTCCAAGACGGTAGCAACTAGCAATACGCTGTTGTAGTGTGTAGGCCCCACTTCCTTGGCCAAACACCGTCTGCGGGAAGGAAATCCTTCCAGACACATATTTCTCTCCCCCGCCGTTGCCAGAGAAGACGGTCAGAGCTGCCAGCGCATGGGAGCAAGGAATGGATCTGCTTCTCATTCCCACAGCAGCAACGAAAGAGAGAGATTTATAAATGCTGGAAAATCGCCCTCTGCACATGTGCGCATGCATGCATACATTTGATTTTTATATTGATACATATGGATATAGATGTGTGTGTATGTGTTGTGTGCATTCGAGTCATTTCCATCCTATGGAGACCCTATCACCGGGTCTGAACAAACCCTGCCAAGAAAACCCCATGATAGGTTAGGTTTAGGGTCGCCATAAGTCGGAAACAGATTGAAGGCCCACAGAGGAGATGTTTATGGTGTTGATGGCCATTTTTCTTTCCCTCTTCCCTTCCCTTCCATCCATGGCTGAGTACAGATTTTACACTTCAGTCTTTTCCACACCTGTCTATCCGCATATTTATATCTGTCAGATGTGGGGACCCTCTGGGAATATTAGCATCTCAGAGAAGGAACTGGCTCCTTCCCTTCTTCTCTGCCTTGCAGATTTGGGTTGATAAGGTCAGCAGCAAAGGAGTCCAAGGAGGAGTTTAACACCCATTGTTTCTAGATAATATTTTCATAGAATCCTAGAATCATAGAGTTGGAAGAGACCCCAAGGGCCATCCAGTCCAACCCCATTCTGCCTTGCAGCAACTCAGTCAAAGCATCCCTGAATTTTGAACAGTGGGTCCTTGGTATCCGCAGGGGTTTGCTTCCAGGAGCCCTGTGGGTACCAAAATCCATGGATGCTCAAATCTCAAAGGTTGGCTGTGTGTCCATCTGTTATATATTATGGATACCAAAATGGCTGTGTGGGGGTTCATCTCTGAATGTGTGCACATGCGCCGGTTTGCTCTAAGGCAGGGTTTCCAAATTCGACAATTGCTCGGTCGTAATTAATATTGACAAACATCGTGGCGGGGAGAGGAGCGGAGGGATTTTTCACTCATCCCCTTTTCTGTCGTCTACAGTTTGCTATTTCACCCGTTCTGGGAACTGGAAACCTTCCAGTAAAGAGAAAAGAACAGCCCTTCGTTTCATGCCCAAGATTGCTTGACCCATATTCTCCAACATTTCACAGATGTGTGTGGCCAAGCAACGTCAGATTGTGGTCAAGATAGGAAAAGTTATCATTAAGGAAAGAAAGACCAATTAGGAGATCTTGCAGCAGTATGCTTTTGCCTGAGCCTGTTGGGAAAGGCATGATTCTACCCAATCCTCTCCTTCTCTTCCTATTAAGTTGAATGGAAGCTCTCTATACTTTGAAATCCACTTGCAGCGACTGAAGCGGGCTGAGGATGGAGGGGGAAAGTGGGAAGGAAAAGAGAAAAGCCTGGACATTTTAAAAGCAGCTGGAAGAATGGGACTGCAGAGGATTTATGGAGATTTTCATACCAAATGGGACAATTGGAGGGTATCTTAACACACGGCAAAACTTTTACATAGTGAGCAGTATTCCATGCAAAAATGGAATGGGATTTTCATGTTATGGTCATGGGAGAATTAGCCTTCACCCACTAAATGTATCGGGAGGAGCAAGGCTGCATCTGCACTGCAGAAATAATCCGAGTTGACACCGCTTTAAACTGCCATGGCTCAGTGCTATGGGATTCTGGGCATTTGTTGTGGGTTCAGAGCGAAGAGGTGGGAGACAAGGGTGTGAATTTTTCAGTTTTGGCATCTGGTTGCTACAATACCCAGAGAATCTGTGTATGATACTTACGGTGCATATGCGACTATAAGTTAACCTCATGTATAAGTCGAGGGCAGGTTTTGGAGCCAAAGTTATGGATTTTGACATCACCCGTGGATAAGCTGAAGGCAAAACTTAGGGTTCCCTTTGCTTCACAATATGTACATTTGCTTCCATCTTCCTTTGCAATTATTACGGTGCCAAGGCTACCCTTGACTCTGCTCTGCACCCACTTTCTGGCTAGAAGCACATGTGTATATATGTGTCTTCAGGTCGTCTGTTGACTTATGGCTGTCCCATGGATTTTATAGGATTTTGCCAGTTCCTTCCTCTGAAATATTGCTTACAGCACTTGCAGGCTCTAATGTTCCTTATCCCGACTCTTTTGGGACTCCTCTACATTGGCCAGAATACTCTGGTCTGCCGCCTAAGTATTCTGGCCCCAAATGGCCCCAAATGCACCCCTTGCCCACTGCAGTGATGATGGGCATCTGTCTTTCCCCATGTAGTCCCTGCCGCATTTTGTTCCATATTTTCTGGAAAACCAGCAAAAATGTAAGTCTTTTAAATGTGGGACGAGGGGTGGAAACCCTGAATTGGGCATTGTATAAACAGCACAAATCCACTTTTGGGTTTTGGGACTGTATAGTGTAAACAGCGACTGTGTAGTGTAAAAAGAGAACCAGCATGGCATAGAGGTTTGAGTGTTGGACTAGGAGTCTGGAGATCAGGGCTCAAATCCCTGCTCAGCCATGGAAACCGTTGGGTGCTCTTGGGCAAGTCACACTCTCTCAGCCTCAAAGGAAGACAATGGCAAACCCTCTCTGCCAAGAAAACCCGGTGATAGGTTTGCCTTAGGACCTAGAAACCACAAGGCCTGGGACAATGTGGCAACTACACACAGCTTTGTGTAAGGTGGGTGTCCTGAAAGGTTATTTTAGCAGGAAGCACAAGCCTGGAGAGTGAATGAGCGAAAGCATGTCTTTCATTCATCCAAAACAACTTTAAAATATACTTCTCCACATCACCACTCTGCTTCCTTCGCCACAGACGGTGTGCGCTGTGACAAAAATAGCCTCACAACTGGCTGCATAAGATGTCCCCCCCCCCCCGCTTGCATGCTCGGTTCACTTTTTTGTAATGGGTTCCCATAGCCACAAATGGATGCATGCGCCAAGCCCAGGGAAGTGAGGCGATCGATGGCGCAGTTCAAATATAGCTGAATGAAACCAGCGCAGCACTTAGAGAGCGGGAGAGGAAGGCAAAGTCACTTCCACGGCCGGGGCAGAGCGGGAAAGGCACTTACCTTGTGCATAAACAGAAGGGATGATGGTGCCAAGGGCAGGGCTGGGGGCAAACCCTTCTGCCCTGGACGGGTTTATTTTGGGTGCAGAAGGGTGCGCAGAGGAAAGAAAGTCAGCCAGGCATGGTGGGTTAAAAGGTTTTGAGGTAGAGACTGGAACTGGGTGAGATGCTGGTGGTGTTAGGAAAGGGTTACAGTGGACCCTTGTTATACGCTGGGGTTTGGTTCCAAGATCCCCCATGTATAACAAAATCCGTGTATGCTCAAGTCCCATTAAATATAATGACATAGCAAAATGGTGTCCCTAATAAAAAATGGAACATCGAGGTAAATTTATACTTTTTTGGAACATTTTCAAACCGTGTATGCTTGAATCCGTGTATAAAAAATCCGTGTATAAGAAGGGCCGACTGTATTTGAAGATTCGGCTGCAGTTCCCATCTGCCCCAGACAATGGGGATGGTCAAATGCTTTCATAGCTGGCATCCATAGGTTTTTGTGGGTTTTTGGAGCTATGTGGCCATGTTCTAGAAGACTTTGTTCCTGACGTTTCACCAGCATCTGTGGCTGGCATCTTCAGAGAATGCTGGCATGGAAGTGAATGGGGTACATTCTCTGAAGATGCTGGCAAAATGTCAGGGATAAACTCTTCTAGAACATGGCCACAAAGCCCCCAAAACCCACCCACCCACCCACCCACCCACACACACACACACACACAAACTATGATGTTGAATGGATTTTAATTTGTCCATGCTAATATACAAGAGAATTGGATTGGTTTCCGATTTGGCAAGGGGCTCCAGCAAGACCATATTTGTTTAACTTGTATGCAGGGAATATCACCCATAAAGCAGGATTAGGCTCAGAGGAAAGAGGTGTGAGCATGGGAGGAAGGAATAATAACAATCTGAGATATGCAGATGGCACCATACTTTGTTGTTGTAGTTGCTAACCACCTTGGAATTGATCTCAACCCATGGCGACTCTGTGGATGTGACATCGCCAAGACTCCCTGTCCTCCACTGCCTTTACCCAGTTCCTGCAAATTCATACCCATGGCCTCTTTTCTAGAGTCGGTTCATCTATCTAGCATGCAGCCTTCCTCTCTTTCTACTTCTCTCCACCTTTCCTAGCATTGTTTTTTTCCCCCAATGAGTCTTTCCTTCTCATGATGCGTCCAAAGTATGGCAGCCTCAGTTTTGTCATCTTGCCTTCCAGGGAACGCTTTGGCTTGATCGGCTCCAGGACCCATTTGTTTGTCTTTCTGGCTGTCCAAGGTATCCTCCATGCTCTTCAGCCCCATGTCTCCAATGAATTGATTTCCCTTCCTATCTGCTTTCTTCACTGTCCAGCTCTTGCACTTGTACATGGCGATGGGGAACATCATGTACAGTTATATCTTTTGTGCTCGGCTGAATATCTTTACTCCTTAGGATCTTTTCTTCCATGGCTGCCCTCCCCATTCTTAGTCTGAAGTCTCCGTTCGGATCACTTTTCTGAGCCGTCTCTTGCTATGAGAGCTGGTGTCGCTCCAGCTTTCTTTCAGGTCAGGAGCAGGAGGTTTTGTTTCTGACAGCTGGACGCTTCATACCAGGACATGCGTCCGTCTAAAAGAGGGGCTAAAATTAGCACCAAAGCCACCTCCTTTGAATAGTAGTGACTTCAGTTGGCCGTGTCCTGATAATCCAAAAGAGAGGCCTCTGTGAAAGCAGCTGGTTCCCCTTGCTGTCTTTACGGCTTCATATTTGCTTGGCACAAGCTCAGAATTGTTTCTCGGTGCCTGCTTATAACTCCGGCCAACTTTGCAATTCTGACTTCTCCAAATAGTTTAGGGGATGCAGCGTGTCAGACTTCCCCATCTCTGTGTTTGCCTGTGTTGTTTTGGGTTCATTGGTTTGTCGTCGTTGAGTGTCTTCAAGTCATTTCTGAGTACTTATGGGTTTCCTAAGATGACCCTATCATGGGGTTTTCTTGACAAGATTTGTTCAGTGGGGTCTTGCCTTCACCTTCTTCTGAGGCTGAGAGAGTGTGACTTGTGGGTTTTCACGGCTGAGTGGGCATTCGAACCCTGGTCTCCGGAGTTGTAGTCCAATGCTCAAAGCCACTGCGCCAATGGCTCTCTCATGTCTAGCATCCTCTCCTTATTAGTTTCCTCTTTCATTTAATGACATGTGCATGCGTATATTGCATTCACACTGAGAGACAGCATGGTGTAGTAGTTTGAGCATTGGACTAGTATACTGGGAGACCAGGGTTTGAATCCTACCTTGGCCATAGAAACCCACTTGGGCAAGTCACACACTCTCAGCCTCAGAGGAGGGCAATGGCAAACCCTCTCTGAAGAAAGTTGCCAAGAAAGGCCCACAAGAGGCGATTACCTTAGGGTTGCCGTAAGTTAAAAAGGCCTTGGAGACACACAACAACCACAACAGCAACAGCATCACACTATGCATGTGGGGTTAATTGTTCACTATGGTGCAACAAATGTATTCTACTGATAGTGGTGGAGGCAGAGCTGTGCATGCTCTGCATTGCGGTTGCACATTGTGCATTGCGGTTTCACTTAGTGCAATGGCACTGCATGTGCCATGCAGTGTTGCTGTTCTGCATGGGGGTTGTGTAGTGCTGGGTAGTGGATATTTAGCTGGGAGGTTGGATCGCAGTCATTGCAGAGGAAAACAGATGCCTTTGTGATAGCCGTCTATAAGCAGAGCTCGCTGGTTGCAAAGTTAAGCGGAAAGAGGAAATGGGATGAGGAGATGCATCTTCACGCTGAGAGGAAGGCTCTCCTTGGCAAGTAAAGAGGCACATTCTTCTCTGACGTCTTTTGAGTTTCCGTTCCAGGGGAGGAAAGCAGTTGCCAACACTGGCACTGGAGCAGTTTTGCTGCTGTTGTGTGTTTTCAAGCCGTTCCTGACTTACAGCGACCCTCAGGCGAAGCTATCATGGGACTTTCTTGGCAAGGTTTGTTCAGAGGAGGTGTGCCACTGCCTTCCCCAGAGGCTGAGAGAGCGTGACTTGGCTAAAGTCACCTAGTGGGTTCCATGGCCGAACAGGGAATTGAACCCTGGTCTCCAGAGTCATCATCCAATGCACAAACCACTATGCCACACTAGTACAGTTGCAAACATAACCAACGCTTCCATAGGTGTGAGTTCTCTGAACGCAGTCAGCCTTTTCTTTGCATATCTAAGGCATATAAGGAAGGCAAAATAAATCAATACAAGTGCTCCCCTGTGGATGTCTTGGGTCTAATGGTCCAAAACACTCCTCTTTTTGGAGGCTAGTGTGTTCCTTTGGTTCATCAGGACAGGTCAGAAGAAGAACCCAAGGCCTCTCTGGACCAGCCTTCTCTTCCCCAATGAACGAATGAGCAATGAACAACTCCCAGTATCCATCTAACTTGCCTAGGTCTAACTTGCCTAGCCTAAATCCGTGCTTCTTGGGTCCCCTATTTGCTGGACTCCCCTCAGCCTTCAGCCATTATTGCTACCGGAAAGTGTTTTGCTTTGGTGGAAAAGGAAAAAACAACAACACAACGTACATGTTGCTTTAGCAATTTAATCACTGTAGGAGCAGGAGAGAAAAAGAATTGTGCTTTCCAACCAGCATGTTGATCACAACATTTAAATCGCATTTACTCAAACTCTGGATTCTCTGAAATTTTTAAAGGCAGGGCCTGCGGGTGTTTTGGCCTTCAACTCCCAGAAGCCCTAGCCAGACGGGCCAATGAGCAGGAATTCTGGGAGCTGAAGTCCAAAACACCTGGAGGACCAAAGTTTCAGAAACGCTGTCTTAAATCATGGCTTGGCAATGCTGATAAAAACATGCATTTGGATTAATGGTCAGTTTCTAAAATTCCAAAACCGTAACTGTGGGTTATACCCCAACTGGACAAACTGATCAATCAACAATATTTGGTCTCCCAGATTCACCTATGGGTGCAGTTATAGCCTCTTAAAAAGTTACATTTCCACAGCTAGGGCTTGTAGTTAATGCCTGGGACGTCACGTTTGAGATCGCTCTGGGGGTCAAACATTTGCCCAAGGACAAGCCAAGGCCTGTTCTTTAGATATTTTATTTGCCTGAAGCTGGAGGTCTGCAGTAGACATTTTGGGGAAACAGAAGAGACGAGAAGCCTAGGAATAGGGCAGCATTAGATAAACTCCCAACCCTCCAAAAAAGCGATGGGGTTTGGTGATGTCGGTGTATGTCTAGGGGCAGCCGACTTGTAAGCACTCTGGATGGTGCTGGGCTGGAAATCCTATCAGACCTCGTGGCCAAGGAATAATGGGAATTGCAACCCAACCACATCTAAGGTGGGGCACAAGTTGGTAACCCGGTTTCTGTCATCGGCTTCACTGCCACAAGTTGCCGTTGTCGTCGTTCCTATGAAACTGGTGGAAGTGGTCAGCGTACCTGAAAGGAGCAGATAAAAAGGACTGGATCAGCAAAGGCAAGTGTCCAAGCATCGATGCTTGTAGCATTTTGGAGTGACCAGGTGCCACAGTGGGAAGGCGAACTCTGCAATGCAGGCTCAAGGTTGAGCTGAAAGGCTCATTTTTGATACCTACTTCTTGGCACAGTAGGCCGCACAGTCCCTGCCGACGCTCTCGCTCCAAGCGGTTTTGTAGAGGACCTGGAAAAAATAAAGATAGGCCATTCATTGCCTATTGTGGGAAGCAGGAAGAGGGAGTGACTTACCTTGACAAGGGATGTGTATGGTGAGGAGAGATATACGGAGAAAGAGGATGCGCTCACGCAAAATGGCTTCTAGAGAACATATTTTGTGGTGGCAGGTGCACTAGCACAAGCAGTTGCATTAACCAGAAATAGAAAGCTGACCATGGTGTTTGAATCTGGGCTTTTGGTTTGTTGGTCATAAATAGGCCCATGCTGTATTGCTTAGCTATCTCTGTCTATCCACCCATCTATCTGTCTGTTCATCCGTCCATTCATTCATCCATCCATCCGTCTATCCATCTGTCTGCTCATCTGTCCGTCCATCCATCCATTCGTCTGTCCATCCATCCGCTCATCTGTCCATCCAGCCATCCATCCAGCCTTCCGTCAGCTCATCCATCCATCCATCCATCCATCCATCCATCCATCCATCCATCCCTGCATCCATCCATCCGTCTGCTCATCTGTCCATCCATCCATCCATCCATCCATCCATCCATCCATCCATCCATCCATCCACATAGATGTTGGTCTATCTGTCCATTCATTCATCAGTCCATTCAACCTGTCTCTCCGCATGTCCCTCATAGAAGAGTCAACCATAATGATGGTTTGGCCCAGGTCTTAGTCATGCTTGGAGTTGAGCCACTGGAATCCATGTAAGATAAGTCAGTAATAGCAGAGAGAAACAGACTCACCAGGAAAACAAGAAGGTGGAGGAAAAGGGTGTAGAAGAAGGCAACAGTTCGGGCCGTCTTGTTGGAGAGGATGAGTCTTCCCTGCAGAGGCAACCGGAAGACACAGAGCTCTTAGTCAGGAGTAGTCAAAGCACCTTGAATGCTTTGGCACAAAATCATGTGTTCAACATCATGTATTCTAACTTGTGGGGAGAGACTGTGATGTTTGGGGGAGGCATATGGGTAGGTTTGATGGGGAGAAACCCGGCCCCTCTTCTCAGCCACCATCGGAAATATTTCTCTTATCCCCTGCAAGCTTTGCCCGGATGCTTTCCAAAGACATAGTCCAAATGGTGCATTGCCTTGATGACATCCCATTTGGACTGCTGTAATGCACTGTACATGGGACCACCTTTGGAAACTGTTTGGAAACTGCAGCAGGTCCAAACTTGGGGTTAGACTGCTGACCGGGACTGGTTTTAGGGAGCATCTAACTGCCTTGTTGAACCAGCTTATTGGGGAGTTTGCTTTTAATGGTTTGATGTTTTTAGCTTAGCATTTTTAAAGGGTTTTGCATTTTTATTTGTTATATTAAAAAATGGGTACTGTTTTATTGTTAAGCCTCTGCTGTCAGCCGCCTGGGCACCACTTTGGCAGAAAGGCAGCATGCAAATCAAGTAAGCAAGTAAATTAGATAAAGATATAAGGACTAGAAACTTCTTTCATAAACAAAAACAAAGGTTTCCTCAGGAAAGGGAACCTTGTGTCCTATGCTGTGTTTTGTGCTTTTCCTGTGCCTTTGTACACACAGGCCGGCTCTTAGGATCCTTTTCATTTCTGGTTGGCTTTATTCCCAGAGGTCTACCACCTGACGGTTTTCTTCTCTTTGCATCAGTTGTTGAAAAACAAATCTTCAGTTGAGGAGCTCAAGAGCCTAACAGTTTGGACAAATGAAATGAGAAGAGAGGGAGTTGGCAGATGTGTGTCTGAGTGCCTCCAAGTCCTGGTGGACCCCATGGGTTACACAGGGTTTTCTCAGAGGTGGTATTGCCAATTTCTTCCTTGACAGTACCAGGGATTCCTTGCCGGTTGACCATCCAAATACTAACTAGGGCTGATCATGGTTAGCATCCAATATGAGACAGGATTTGGGGATGGGATCAAGGAGTGGGGTTGTCAACAAGTTGCACCCCAAGTGACAACTGAATGGTCCCCTGCTGCCTAGTAATTGGACATTGGAGGACTTTCACAGTCCCTTCGCCACATTGAGTCCCTACATTGGGGAGAAAGTTGGGATATAACAAAATAATGATGTTTTGGACTTCAGTTCCCAAAAGCCAATGGTCTGGGATTCTGGGCGCTGAAGTCCAAACCACCTAAAGGACCAGAGTTTGGGAATCACTGTTCTATAGGGACTGTGAATATGTAGCAGTCACAAGTGCTTCACTCGAAATTATGCGTTCGCAACCGCCATAAAGGTTCCCAGCCTTTAGTTCCCCGCATGACTTACCATGCCAAGGGTGGCCTTATCCCATGGGCTCAGGCTCAGGTATTTCCTCTGACGCTCCTGAAATTGAACAGATCATAAGGCACAGATAAATGCAATGAAAAAGAGGTGTTCCTACACAACCCAAAGGAGAATCTGAAAGGCCCCCACTCACTTCTTAACCTGCGGTGACCACCACTGAACGAATGAATTGCACTTCCATCTAGTCAGTCCGGAAATGAAGCAGACTCACTTTGACCTTAGGTTTTTTGGGTGGCTTCTGAGACCAAGTCAGCACTGCTTGGACTCAGCTATTGCCATCTATAAATGGGAGAACGGAGGCCTGATCTCCTGGGTTTGTAGGCAGGATGGCCCAAAGAAGACAGTCTCACTCCATCTTCATAGTGACCTGTCTTCACCATGCAGGGCCAAATCCCCAATTCGGGTGCAGACTGTCTTCACGCCATGAGTCCAGTTCTGCACTGAATCCGCCCTATCCCTCCCTTAAACCGGATTTCAAAAACTTACCTTTTGCTCCAGACTTATGGAGCACTCCATAGCGATGCCAGGAGTCTGTCTGCACATGCGTTGCTGCTGTTGCCCAGTGCCACCACCGCTGGCGTGAGTCAGTCCCGCTGAGGTCACAAAGCGGTGCCAGCCATGCCACCTTGTTGTGCCCTCCGAGGGAGTAACTTATGCCAGTAGTAGTGATGCCAGATGCACAGAGGGGGTGCCAGAATACTCCAAGAGCATGGCAGGAGTATTCTGGCCAGGGTAGGTGAGCCCCCAGGTATGTATGTACTCTAAAAGCACTTCTTGCTCCCAAAGTGCCAATGAAAAATCCTGATGTGCCAGCCAGCCAACCTTCCTTCCCTCACTCTGCCTCCAGCAAACAGCTCTAGGCTTTGTACCTTCCGACTGAAGGAAGTAAAGGGGTCCAGGCGTTCTTCGTACTGGGAAGAGTAGCGCAGCTCTGTGTCATCGCTTCCGCCACCCTAGATGAGACACAAACCAGAGCGTCAGGGCATGTTCACGGAGGTGGTTTGGCTCTTTCATGTTTCGCATAGGAAGAAGGGAAGGGAAGGGTATGAGGGAAGGAACGTAAGTGTAGGAAGGTAAGAGTAAGTGATGAGAGGGTAAGAGAAAGGTTGTTTGAGTGGAGGGCGTTATGAATGAATGGAGTGGGTAAGATGATAGTAGGATGGAAAGGTGAAAGAGGGAAGGAAAATGGATGGAGGAGGAAGTAGGAGGAAGAGGAGCAAGGATGTGTTATGGAAGATTAAGGAAGGGGTTGGAAGGAAAGGATGGCATAGATTGGTAAGAGGATGAGTGAAGCAGGAGGATGAAGAGTGGGTGAGGCGGTTATTGCAAGTTGGTATGTTTGAATTTATTTTGATGTTATTATGTATGTATGTATGTATTAAATCTAATGAGAGTTAAATTTATAAGACGTGGGTACTTCTTATGGAGGTGGAACGGAGGGGTGGGTGTTTTTTTAATCTCTTGACAGTATTTTATGAATTATGTTAGTAGGTATGTCTGTATATATATATATTTGCAATGTGTTTTCTTTTGGGAGCGTTATGTTTATGTGGAATTTGGGTGTCTGTTTGTTACGGTTGTTTTTCCTTTTTGTTGGAAATTAATAAAAACTAAAAAGAAAATGTTTTGCATAGGAGATAAACTGGTTTGCTCTTCCTCTTGGACCTTTCCTAGCTGGCCGTGGTAAGACCTGCTATTCCACTTTCAACAACTGGAGCCCGAGTTTGCTTTTCCCCCTCTGCCCTCCTCCTTGCTTTTGCCTTGTGCACCGTGTCCTTTAGCTTACTAAGCATGCAATCTCTATTTCAATGAATCAAAGGCAAAAGGATCATTATCCTTTTGGATAATATGGACCCCCATATATGGACCCCCCATATAAAATACCCCAGGGCTCCCATCGTCTTGCTGTAGTTTGCTCACTTTTATCATGTGATGTCGTTTCATTATTGTTATCGTGATTTGGGAATTTTAAGTTGTTATGTGGGAGAGAGGGATAATGGACCAATACTTACCCGGCCGGGATAGCTTTGCAGGAACTTGATCTTCTCATAGAGCTTGATGTTGTCGGCGCGCAGGCTGTCCAGTTCGCTCTGCAGGGCTTGCATCGTGTGCTGCATCAGCCGGTTTTCCTGCCAGAAAGCCAAAAACATACTCAGGGGGCTTTTCAACCACTCGTTTTAAATCTACTTTCTTGTTCTTTACGGGAAAAGAACCCAATTTCTTAGCTGGTTTGCTTGATGGCAGAACCGTTTTGTAATTTTACCATTCTTATAGGTTTTTCATTCTTATAGGTTTACCATTCTTATAGGGTTTTAGTTTGGATTTTTTAAGGAGCTGTCGAAGGTGGTGAGGACAGTGCTTTGGGAGACAGCTTTCAAGTTTGATCCAAGACCCAAAGTGGATTCACTGGCCCTCTGACACTGGAACCACCAACCTCTGCTGCTGATACTGGGTTCTTATATGGCATATGTATCATTTCAACACTGCAGCCTTTTACCGTTGGAAGTTGCTCGACTATTAGTCAGCCTCATGTATAAGTCGAGGGCAGGTTTGGGGGCCCAAATGATGTATTTTGATATGATCCATGGATAGGACAAGGGTAAAACTTAGGGACATGTAATGAAGGATGTAAAGGACGAAGCAAAGGAAAACGATGCCAAAGGACTTACAAAATCGAGCAGGAATAACTGTTTCTGATACTAAAGGCTAGATGGATGAGAGAGTAGAAGGCGGTCAGTGCTTCCAGGGCAGATTAAACTCTTACTTTTCACAAGGTAAAATACAGTACTTACATTGACCTGTGGATAAGTCAACTCAGGTTTTTTGGGTCAATTTTTAAACCTAAATTTCTAGACTTATACGTGAGTATATAGAGTAATGTACTGAAGCGATAGTAATACATACATACACTCCAACATCTCAGCTTGGTTTAGTGAGGACATGGGGAAGGGCCTTTTTGGTGGCTGCTCCCTAGCTTTGGAATTCGCTTGCTGCGGATCCTAAGATGGCTCCCTTTTTGTTGTAGCTCTGAGAAGTGAAAACTTTTCTGTTCCCACCGGCTATTCGGGAATTGCTTATGAGAGCTTTTAATGCTGAGCTGTTTAATGGTGAGCTGTTCCTGATTTGATCTGACTTAATGAATCTGTTTTAAAGGATTTAAATTCTTTTTATACATTTTTATTGTTGGACTAGGATTCTGTGTTCCAGAATTTCTAATGAGGTCCGACCAAAGCTGAATAGAGTAGCAAGAAATTCAAGATAGCTTTGGGTCCGCCAACCATTGGAGTGCAATCCACAACCAGTTTAGCCTGAATACAGGTGGCACTGGGCTGTGTGTGTGTCAGTGGTTTGAGAGTCCCCATGGTTGGTCTAGAACCAAGGAGAACCTCTCTGTCGCAAGGGTACCTTACCGCTTCCAGCTCATGGTTCCGGGTTCGAAAACGTTCCCTCTGGCTGGAGATGATGGAGAGAAGGGAGTCCATCTGGCCCTCTGGGATCTGGCTAGTTGGTGACGGTGGGTAGCCTGGAGAAGAAGACAGCGGTGGAAGATGGAGGGAGTGATGGAGAAAACTAGACTAGAAGCCACTGCAGGAGGTCAGTCCTCAATGATTTAGTTTCAGCCATTGTTGACCCTTACCAAACATGTGAGACTGAAGCAGAGGTTGGGTGGCAGGGGACCTTTTCTTGGGGGATTTTGGGAGCTGGAGTCCAAAAGAGTACTCTGCCCAACCGTCCTCTGCTCCTTTCCCACATGTTTGGTCAGGGTCAACGACGGCTGAAGCTAGATCGCCAAGGGCTCAAGTATAGTGGCGACCAAAATCTCTATCCCCTCCCCCCAATTTTGGCAGCTAGAATTTCGGGCCTTTCGGAGGGGGGAAACCCCCCTTTTTTAAACCCGGGGGCCTCCTGGTGTGCTTTCCCCACCCCTGCAGTTCAAGCTAAAAAATGTTCTGCCATTTTGTGTCTGTCTTCTTGAAGGACCGTTGTTTGCACCAGGCTCCAGTCGGCCGTTCTTAGGGCTCCAGAGGCAAGAAAAGCACCTTCTTGCAGGCAATGCTATTCGTAGCCTGGGCAAACAGAGCAGACCCTCCTCCCCGTGCCGGTGGCGAGATGCTTACCGTAGAAAAGTGCCGTTGCTTCTTTAATGGGTTCGGGAATGTTCTCCAGGTTTTGGATAGCAGCACCCTTTGGGAGGGAAGCAGAAGACGGACATGGATACATGCCTAGCGTGCCCTCCGACACTTCAAAGCCGGGACCTGTGTGGCCAAACCACACCAGAGCGTGGCTAGGCAGCAAGGGTTATTGATGGAGAAGAAAGCACAATGTTACCATTTTAAGCAGGAAAACCCTGGGATCAACTGGGACTGTCCCTGTCAAACTGGGACAGTTGGACGTGATGCGTGCAGGTTAATGTTAGACTCCTGGTTTAACAGTAGTAACAGCAAAATGTCCTCCCAGCCACTTTCAAACAGCGACAGTTGCTTACCTGTGCCAACCCAGATGTAAATGTGAACTGTTACATGCCAGGTAATGCCTTGGATGGCTTGGGGTGGGTAGTAGGCAAATGACACATCCCACCATGTCACCATCTTACATCTGGTTCTCCCCATCAAGGTACTATTTTGTACCTGTATTCTTTACCTGGGGCACCATTTTGTACCTGGTCCTTCCCAGCAAGGAACCGTTTAGCAACCATGACCCAGACCCCTCTTTGGTTCTAGTCTGGCCCCACGAGCCCCATGTCTTCCGAAGTCTTCCAGGTTTGAGATAAGCTGGGTTAACTGCTAGACCACAAGTTGAACATGAGCCAAAAAGGCCCATGAGATTCTAGGCTTGTCGCAACTTGCGTGTGTCTAGGTGTGACCCAATGTCTGTCCGCTGGGCCGGAGGGGGGAAATCTCTTTGGGGAACTGACCTCCGCATCCGGACGGTGCGTTGCAGAGAGGGACTGGATGGTGCTCAGGTCCTGCTCCAGCTTTGCAATTAGCTCTTTCTGCTCTGCAACGGTGGAGACGGCTTCGGTGAACTGGATTTGTAAGTCGGTACAGCGGCCTGCGGCGAGAAGGAGAGAAAGGGGCTTATTCGACGGAGTCAGGATGGGAGAATAAATGGATAAATCCTGGCAGGTGGGGAAGAGGATGACACAGTTGTGTGCAACGCAACCTAGGCTGTTCCTTTAGGCTGTCGGGAGGAAGATTTGATCCCCCTCCGATGTGGGACTGCAGCTCCCATCAGCCAGCATGACGAGTGGCAAAGGATGCCAAGCGCTGAAGTTATGCTTTTAACTTTTGTATATTTTTATATGATTTTAGATAGGTGACTTTAATGGTTTTTGGATTTTATTGAGATTTTAAAATATGTTTAATCTGTGAGTGGCCCTCCTGGGAGAAAGGCGGCATACAAACTGAATGAACGAATATGAATGAATGGATCAGTTGATTAGAATTCTGGGACCAAACATGAATTAGACCCATATGTCCACGTTATTTATTGTATTTGTGCTTCTTGCTTGAATGACACCTTACCTAGTCCTTAAACGTATTTGCAAAGAGGGGAGGAAAGTTTGGGTATATGACTTCTATTATTTCAAAAGGTGTCACGCTGAGGAGGAAGCAAGCTTGTTTTCTGCTGCTCCAGGGACTAGAACATGGAGCAATGGATGCAAGCTCCAGGAAAAGAGATTCCACCTCAACATTAGGAGGAACTTCCTGAGAGTAAGGGCTGTTCGACAGTGGAACAAACTCCTTCCTCCAAGAGTGGTGAGGGTCTCCTTCCTTGGATGTCTTTAAACAGCGGCTGGATGGGATACTTTGATTGTGATTTCCTGCATGGCAGGGGGTTGGACTGGATGGCCCTTGTGGTCTCTTCCAACTCTATGAGTCTAAGTGCTGCAACATCTGAAAGGTTGTGTGTCGCCTATTGCTTCCTATCCTTTAAAAATGGGGTATAAATACTCTATGGGTGAATAAAAAATGCATGAGTATGGTGTGCCAACTGTATCTTAAATAATATTGTAATCATTTTAATTCATAAAGTGTCTTTTGAGTCCCAACTGCAGAGAAAAGACGAGGTACAAACCAAGTCCATCATCATCCCCCAACCATTGCTTTCCTCATCCCCTCCATCATTTCAGGACCGTTTTGATGGACTCACAACTCCCCCTTGGTGCCACTATGCTATACCAAAGCCTGAGGACTTTAGACATATAGATGCAGGAATACGGTCCAAACCCAAGGAGTCTTTTCCCCCCCGTAACAAACATTAAGTTGTGAAGTCACAACGGACCAAACATTAAATGCCCAACAGGTTGCATGGCAGCAACCGAGCCACAAGATGGCCCCATTCCATAAGAAATGCCACTAGTCTGGCCTTTTGGGTAAGAGATCTGTCAAAGGAACTGATCCCTGCTCTCTTGGCCTCTATGTCTTTTATGGATCCTTTCTTTCAGCAAAATAATACGGTGACAACATTCACAGTGGCTGCTGTTAAAACAAGACTTGAGAATGGTTTTCAGAGTCCGGACCTTATATAACTTTGGGAACGTTTTGCGTTGCGTTTTGTATCGGCGTCGTTGGCTTCCAAACCTTGCAAAACTGTAGCTTTGAATCAGGATGCTATGTTTTTGTTGCAATGGCTTGCGGCGGATGCACATAATTGACCCTTCTCTCTCTCTCTCTTCAAAAGGGCTGTGAATTCAAGTCTGATTTTAAGATGGAGATGCATAGGAGGACCTGGAGGACACCCACCCACAAATAATTGCCCACCGAGACACTGGATTGAAGACCGGCCCCACAAGATGTCCGGTAAGTCTCCGCACCAAGGGTGAGATGGAGTATGATTCTGCCTCTAGTACGTACTTCTCAGCTTGAAGTTAATGCCTCTGTATTAGTATGCCCCATGTTGTTGTTGTGTGCCTTCAAGTCATTTCTGACTTATGGTGACCCTAAGGCAATTCTGTCCTGGAGGTGTCTTGGCATGTTCTTGCCATTGCCATCCTCTGAGGCTGAGAGAGTGTGACTTGCCCAAAGACACCCAGTGGGGTTCGTGGCCTACATTTCCCCCCCACAAACCTGTGTCCCTTTTTGGTGACAGAAACGTGACCGAAAGACCAAACTAGAGGGCTTCCCAAGGGCAAATCCGGGACCACTGGCTTCTTGGCTTGAGTAGTTCTCAGTCTTTGGCCCTCCAAGCCGACGGGAAGGGAATCATCTGATTTCAAATGTGTCGAGCGAGAGTTGTACGGATGCCATCGGCTTCAGAAAAGACAAATGATTCCAGCGCAAATCCAGCCTGAACATGCCCTAGAAGCCACAAGGACTAAAGTGAGGCTGTCATACTTTCATAGAGTCATGGAGTTGGAAGAGACCTCAAGGGCCTTCCTGTCCAACTCCTGGACAGATGATGGGAAAACACAGCTCCATGGAAAAGACAATACAGTGTTTAAAGAGTTTGTGGGGTCTGAGCCTGGGGATCATGGCTGTGAATACCAGGAGGAAGTTTTGGAGGTCTCTTATCCCAGGGCCATCCCGAGTCAAAGCCTACTTGACGGCAATGTTTTGAGCTCCAGCTCCCTGACCATTGGTGCTTCTGGGAATCTAGCTGCCAAAGACCTTGGTGAGTAATGGTGACCTCTGGGCTACACCAGCCTCTTACTGGTCTTTGCTAGCCTTTTCTGTGAAGATGCCAACTAAACCTCCCTTTGTACCTGAATCCCTTAGAACAGGGGTTCTCTCAACCTTAGTTCCTCCAGATATTTTGGACCCTGACCGCTGGAGTCCCAAAACATCTGGTGCACCAAAGGTGGGGCAAGGCTGCCTCCGAAGCAGTGGCGCCACCAGGGTTGGTGGCGTCGCCAAGGGCGGTCACTTTGGGAAAAGGCAGGAGCAGCAAAGCTTGGGCATTGCTTCCCAAGGGCAGGCAGGTGGGCATCCCTGGGGCATGTGTGTGGCAGAGGATGCCCCAAATGTTAACTAAATTACGACAAGCCATTTATTTGGCTAGTAAAATGCCTGTAAAGGTCTCCAAGCGCTGGGAAATTACTCTCCAATAACCATGTCTCAAAGACCCCTGTGAATGCCAAGTCAGATTCAGACTCTTGGTGTGTTGTGGTGGTGGTGGTTGTTGCTGTTGTTAACCGCCCTTGCGTTGTCCCCAACCCATGGCCAACCTGTGGGTGAGGCATCTCCAAGGCTCAAGATGTGATAGGCCTGTGGAAAGACTAGGGAAAACAGCAGCCACAAAGATACGCAAGAACCTGGCGGCAGAAAGACAGTTGTGGGTGCAGTCAACGCCACCCCTGCAGGGAAGAAGAAGAAACAGAAGAGGAAGAACAAGAAGAACGGAGGAGAAGGAGGGCCAGGCGTCGGAGTCGGGTCCTCCAGCAAAGAAGCCATCTCAGCCACCGTTTGGGGCCAAAGAGGAGGAGACCCAAAATCCAAAAGAGAAGAGAAGGAGGAGGAGAAATAGGAAGAAAGGGAAGAAAGCAGGGACTCAGCTTGCAAAGGATGGGCCTGATTGAGCTTTGGGAGAGGGAAAGGGCTGGCCGTGTATGTGTACAAAGGAACTATTTTGGTAATACATTTCCTAATAATTTATCTATATTGCTAAATACATATGCATGGATTTATAGTACTGCGATGGACCCTCCCCATTCGCTGGGGGATAGGGGCACAGGGCTCCTGTGAAAGTGGAAGAGCCCCAGATAAGAAAAGCAACCATGTATTCACATATTCTACCCTCCACATAGTCTACAATCCCATATGCCATTGACATACCCTGTCCTGTCCTATACTCTCTTGTCCTTTCTTGTCCTGTCCTGTCCTATCTTATACTATCCTAGCTTGTCCTATCCTATGCTATCTTGTCCAATCCTATCTATCAATCGCATTTTCTCATATTCTATCAATCACATACAGTATTCACATAGTTTATCAAACTAATATTCCCATATTCTGTCAATCACATATCCACATATTCTATCAATCGCATAATCACACAGTTAATCAATCACATATAGAATATGTGAACAGATGATTGATAGAATATGTGAATATGAGGATGGCAGAATATGTGGACCGCTGAATAAGTGATGCTTGGATATGTGGATGATGTGTTATAGCATCCTTAAAAGAAAAATAGAATACATAAGGAATAATAATAATAATAATAATAATAATTTTATCTGATTTCTTTGTTTTGTGATACTCAAACAGCATAGAAATAGTGTGTACGTTGTCTGTACAGATTGTGTTGCTTTTCCATAATGCCTGACTCTCCTTTTCTGTTGTCTGTGAGTCGTTGTAAATCTCTTTTTGTTGTTGTCATTTGTCGGATGCATAATATTTGTAACAAAATGGCTTTTTTTTTGGTTTCAGTATATGTGTGTGTGTGTGATTTGTGTTTCAAAAGTCCAGAGTAGGGCAATATATCTGAGGAATAGGCAGCTATAGTAGCACCTAGGCCTTGTGTCCTAGCATGACCTCAGGTGACCTTTGTGACCTCGAGTGACCTTCAAGAAGGGCATATAACCAGCTTGTGACCTCAGATGACCTTTGTAAACTCATTTGACCTTTAACAGGTGTAGGACCTCAGATGACCTTTTGTGACATCAGATGACCTTTGACGAGTGCAGGAGGAAGAGTTGGTGACCTCAATTGACCTTCCATGACCTCATGTGACATCTCACGGCCACTAGTAACATAATATTGCATAGCTTTGTGGTTTGAAGTATGACGCTTGAGCGTATAATACTTATGGTCTTTATCGTCCCCCCCACAAACTGGTTTTGGACTTCAGTTCCCAGAAGCCTCAGCCATAGGGCCCTATGGCTGATGCTTCTGGGAACTGAAGTCCAAAAGCCCTTAGAAAGAGCACAGACAGGGCCTTTAAACTGCAACCATGGTGGCTCCCCGGCTCTGCTTTTTAAGGGCTTCTGGAGGACTTCACCTCCCAGAAGCCTCAGCTATGTAGGCCAATGGCCTGGGCTTCTGGGAAATGAAGTCCAAAAGCCCTTCAAGAGCACAGAAAGGGTTGAGAGGTTGCTGATATTCTTGTCTGTTCTCTTAAGGGGTTTTGGACTTCATCTCCCAAAAGACTCAGCCATAGGGCCCTATGGCTGAGGCTTCTGGGAAGTGAAGTCCCAAAGCCTTTAAAAGAGCCTTGAAGCATAACAGAGACACACTACAAACTCGGCTGTGCTCATGAAGGGCTTTTGGACTCCAGTTCCCAGAAGCTGTCGGCTCACACAGCTGAGGCTTCTGGGAGATGGAGTCCAAAAGCTCCTTGAAAGCAGACTCCAGGGACTGCTGCAGCTGCACCCTCAAACATGACAAAGAACCCCCCCCCCCCAAAAAAAAAGACCTTATACTGCAACAGCCTCCAAACTGTGCCTTTTAAAGGGCTTTTGGACTTCAACTCCCAGAAGCCCAGGCTAATAGCCTGCATGGCTGAGGCTTCTGGGAGCTGAAGTCCTCCAAAAGCCCTTAAAAAGAGCAGAGTCTGAACCCTATCTGTGCTCTTGAAGTGCTTTTGGACTTCAGCTCCCAGGAGCCTCAGCCAAAATACAGGAGGGGAGGGGGCAAGAAGAATACAGTGATGGCCAATGGCTTGGGATTCTGGGAGACGAAGTCCAAAATTCCCTTAAAGAGCACAGTGTGGGGATCACTGATTTAAATTATAGATCATTTAAATTAAATTAATTATATAATTTAATTTTTATTTATTTATTTTAATTATTATAATTAAATAATAATCCCTTAAAGAGCAGAGTTTGGGGACCACTGATTTAAATTATAGATTATTTAAATTAAATTATTTAAATTAAATATTAATCCCTTAAAGAGCAGTTTAGGGACCACCGATTTAAATTATAGATTTAAATTAAAATTATTTACCTTAATTATTTATTTAATTAATTTTAAATTTTATATTATTTCTAACTATTTTAATTATTAAATCGAATTATTAAATTTATTTAATTAAATAATAGAGCATGCATTTTAAATAATTTATTTTGTAGCGTATTAATTTCTGTTGATACTTGCCTCAATCCCCGAAAGGGAAGAGGCTGGATATAAATAAAAATTTATTATTATTATTAGCATTATTATTATTTAATATAATAGATCATGTATAGCTGTGGTCCCCAAACTGTGCCCTTTAAGAGATTTTGGACTTCATCTCCCAGAAGCCTCAGCCATGACAGCCTGGGATTCTGGGAGCTGGAGTCCAAAATCCCTCAAAGAGCAGAGTTTGGGGATTTAAATAATAGATCATTTTGAAGTCATTTAAACTACTAGAATGCAGTTGTTAAAACCACTCACGGAGTGTAAAGCGTGCAACTGAACAACGCAACAACAACAAGGGCAGAGAAGTCATACACAGTCAATGGCCAGACGTATGTTTGGAAGCTATTATGAATTGTGCTTCCTTTAAATGGGTGGCAATGGGAAAGAGTAAGGTAGGTAAGGACTTTAGCAGAGATCATAAGAGCAAGCTTGAGCCAAAATACTTAGGACAGACCTTACCTGGATTTGTTGTTGTTGTTGTGTGCCTTCAAGCAGCTTCTCCCCTTTTGGATACCCTAAGCTAAACCCTTTATGTGGTTTTCCTGGCCATATTTGTTGAGAGGACTTTTCCCTCTGACTTTCCCCTGAGGCTGAGAGAGTGTGGCTTATTATTGCCCAAAGGCACCCAGTGGGTTTTGTGGCCGAGCGAGGATTCGAACCCTGGTCTCCAGAGTCATGTTCTTACCGCTCAAACTGCTACACTATGCCAGATCATATATATCTAGACAGACACCTACCTGGATAGGTTTTGCTCCAAACGTTGCACTCTTTGGTTCTTAAGAAAAGCATTTATACACACGCTTGACCCTTCATATTCTTTTTAGGGGCACAAGACCCCGTGAATATGGAAAACCCCCAAATAACAAAAACACCATGGTTTTACCTGAGAGGACACCTCTCTAGAAATTTCTAGGTCCTCCAGTGCAACTCTGTGGTCAACATCCGACAGACACTGACCATAGAACTGCAATGGAGGAGCTACAAAGGCCTAGTAGAGTATCCTCTCTGGGAATCTCTAGGTCCTCTGTTGCAACTCTGTGGTCAACGTCCGACAGACGCTGACCATAGAACTGCCCTGGAGCAGCTACAAAGGCCTAGTAAAGTATCCTCTCTAGGAATCTCTAGGTCTTTCAGTGCAACTCTGTGGTCATCGTCCAACGGACACTGACCATAGGACTGCCCTGGAGGAGCTACAGAGGCCTAGTAGAATATTCTCTCTAGGGATCTCTAGGTCTTTCAGTGCAACTTTGGGTTAAAGATGACCATAGAGTTGCACTGGAGGAGATACAAAGGCCTAGTAGAGTATCCTCTCTAGGAATCTCCAGGTCTTTCAGTGCAACTTTTACTTAAACTTGACCATAGGGTTGCACTGGAGGACCTAGATATCCCTAGAGAGAACATATTAGTCAAGCCCGCAAATATCAAAGCCACAAATATGGAGTGATGAGTCTATATACAATATTCAACATCAGATATAACATTTGAACCCCGAGGCGTACGGTGCGGAGGCCACGTTCGCACACCGCTGAGACCAAAACGTTTGCTGCTTTCGGGTTCAGGTCTGTCCCAAGAAAAAGAGGCCCCACGCGTTGTCGTGTTTGTATAAAAGATATTTACTTCAATTATCACACCTAGGGTGCTAGTGAATAATAATAATACATCGTGTGAGAGTTTTTCGTACAGTGATATTGCTTCTCCATATCATATAGGGAACTGTTGTACAGTGCTGAGAACATACATCGTATGGCTAACCCGAGGCGCGGAGGAGGCGCCGCTTCCGCCGACGGGAGGCGCGCTCCCCCGCTCTTCGCCGCCGCCAACCATATAAAACTTTAATTCTTTTAATAAAACTTCTGAACAAGAAATAAAAACGTTACAAAAGATGAAATCACAGCAACACAATGCAGAGGGGCTTTCTTTCAAAGCGACTTGGTACAAAATAAAAAACGGAAAACGACACTCTTGTTTTTATTCATTTTTGGTCGATCGGGGTCTCCGTGAAGGTATTCTTTCCGTTAAAGTCGGTGATTGTGAATATAAGAAACGAGCTTTCTAAAAACATCTAAGACTTAGTGCGTTACAAGGAAAAAAAATAATATATATATATCTATTTATATTTATATATATATATATATATTTATAAAATACTGCTAAAAATGTCGGGACACCACAAGTACGCGGAAAAAAGGGGAGTTTAAAATGGAGCTTATCCTT
Source organism: Sceloporus occidentalis (assembly GCA_023333645.1). Classification (NCBI taxonomy): domain Eukaryota; kingdom Metazoa; phylum Chordata; class Lepidosauria; order Squamata; family Phrynosomatidae; genus Sceloporus; species Sceloporus occidentalis. The sequence goes on along the minus strand of JALMGF010000064.1, from coordinate 2,443,830 downwards.
TTTCTTCTTTCTAGAAAGAAAATATTCTCAGGAAAAAAAATACACCTTATTCTTTTGTGTTTCGAGTTCATATTTATTTTTGTGCTGTCTTAGTAGTAGTAGTCAGGGCGAGTCCAAAGGTTGAGCCCGATAAAATGGCAAGTAGTTATTGCACAAATGCAAACATAAAAAAAGAAATATATAAAATTAAAAGTTAAAAATCATCTTCAGAGAGTCGTCCGCCGGGAAAAGGCTTTGCGCAAACGCTTCGGTTCCGACGGGACCCGGTGCGCAAAACCTTCCGGGACAACTCTGCCCTGGACTTAAAATTATACACACACACACAGATATATATGTGAATATATATATATATTTGTGTGTGAGAAAAGGGACGTCAGGGACGCAAACGTAAAGGTTGGTTGCCATTGACTTTGGATTTCAAGGTCCAAATTTGCACACATAACGTTCTCGGAGCATGGTTCGGAGACGGCAAAAAGACACAGTGCCTGTTTCGTCCGGGGTACGAAGACGGCGGCAGAGAACGGCTTTCGATACTGGAAAATGCATAGACTGTTTGGAGAAGAGAGCAAAACAAACACACGGAAACCTCTCCCCAAATCTCACTGCTTTGCAAGCGGACCTTCCTTGAGCCTCCCCTCCCCAACACCCAGTTCAAACAAGGGGAGAAATAAAGTAGGGTTGCAATCCACTAGGAACTCCTCCTCATCCCCTGGAAATGGTTCGAAGCATCCCCAACGCCTATTTGTTTTCAAACCAAAGCCACCAGTGGATTGCACCCAATGCCCACCTTGGAGCCCAATGCCCACCCTTCCCAAGAAGCCAATATGCTTGTAACTCGGTGTCCCTTGCAAGCACTTTTAAACCATAATATTGTTCCTTCCTTCCTTTTTTGCAGCAACTTTTCATCTCCTCTTCCTTTTGCATAAGCTGCTCTCTCTCGCCACAGAAGATGTCCCCTCCAACCCACCGTACAGCAGACAGCGCTTCATTCAAAACAAAACTGAACCTCCTACATATTCGTAGTTGCCAATGCACCAAGAAAGAGCCGCAGAAGTTATCCATCCCAATAAGGAGGCAAACCTACCTAGAAGGTACCACAAGCATGTCTGGTTTCTTCTTTTACTGTGACAAGAGGACAGAGCCACATTTAGGCTTTACGATGACTTAAGATGGGGAAAACGCAACCTTCCAGATGCTGCTGGGTTGCAATTCTCATCCGCCCCGGCCAGCATGGACAACGGCGAGGGACGGAAGGAGCCACAGTCCAACAACATCTGGAGAAATGGAAGCAGAGATGGTCTCCATTTTGTCAATTTCCACTTATTAAGGCCCTAGTTGTAGGATTGAACGTCCACCCAGTTCCAAAAGAAGGAAAAGATGGATCAATATAGTTTTTTATGGGTTTCTGGGGCTATGTGGAGTTTATTCCTGACGTTTCGCCAGCATCCGTGCATCTTCAGAGAATGCTGGCATGGAAGAGAGTGGGGTACATTCTCTGAAGATGCCAAAGCCACACATGCTGGCGAAATGTCAGGAATAAACTTTTCTTGAACATGGTCATATAGCCCGAAAAACCCACAAAAAACTATGGATGCCGGCCATGAAATCCTTTGAGTTCACACTGGATCAATATCCTTTGCGTTAGAAACAAATTCTAGTTGGAACGGATGGGTTCCTCTTTAGCCACAGCTCGAGTCGGAACATTTTGCACCCTCTGCGAATGCCAAGACCTCTCTCTTCCTTCGACCAGCGTCTCCGTAAGCTTGGAGTACTGCGTAAATCAATGAGGAAAAACAAAAAGGAGGACCAGTGCAGAGCAGATGGAGGGAAGAGAAGAAGGTGCTTTGCATTTTTAAGACGCAAGAAGCATCGATTCCACCCATCGCCACCAAAAGGTGAGGGACCACTCTAGGGACATGCTCCCTGTTGAACCACAGATTCGTGGACAACGGGATCGTCTCCCAAAAGACGGCCTTGCAACTGAAATTACGCAAGTTAAAGAGGAACATAGTCTCTTTCAGATGAACCTTACTCTTGAAATACAACACACTTGGGGAGAGAGGAGATAGGAAGGGAAAATGTCTCTTCATGGGCCTATCCCACAGGCTCAAGGAGGCTTCAAGCAACTTCTATCCTGGATTCGTTCACCCCCGCGTCATCCTAAAACCCCGAGGCGGAATAAGATTTAAATAAAACCCATTTATACACATTTACAAAGACTCCCAAAATATACAATGGAATGATATGGGCCTGGCTGGCCAGCCCAAGGGCATGATGCCCCATCCGTGGGCTGCGCCAATGAGTACACTACTCATAGATATGCGCCAGGGCAGAGCCCTTGGAAGGTTATGCAGGAAGCTCTGGAAAGCACTTTGAGGGGGGGAAATAATCTCATTCCAAAAGGCCCAAGGTTTGTGCGAAACTAACAAAGAGATATGCTTGGAAAACAGATGATTTTAAAAATCAGAACAACAACAAAAACAAAGATTACACCTAAGTGCCAATATTGATCAAAGAGGCAGAAGAGTTGAGGTGTTTGGCGTGTTTTGAGCAAGTCCCAACGCAACCGGAATGACCCCAAAAATGTGAAAGCAAGAGATATCGGGGCCTTTTAAGGCGGATGGAGGAGGAATGATAAGAGATTCCTTTGTATCTAGAGAGGATTCTTCTATGTATGAGTAAGAGAGAGAGAGAAAGAGAAAGCCTGATCTATCAGATCTCTGACAATTACGCATTAACTATGTTCAAGCCATACCTCCCCCCTCCTTTCTTGCCATGTTCTTCTTTGGACAGAACAGTTGCTACGTAACACATTTTTGAATACGTCTGCAATGGGTGGAGGACGGTTGCGACGTTACAATCTACCACTCCAACTTACTATCCTTCTACTCCATGAATGTGTGGCTTTATTATGGGCAACAAGTGCAAGAGAACGGAAGAGGACTGTTTACCAAGAGGAAACTAAACCATGGGGCACAAGTGTTCGCTTGTGAAGTTGGACCGATGCAGACGAAGGAGAATTTGAATGGACTTCTCACCGCATCATAAAAACACCCAAACCGTGATGAAGCAACATACATAACAACCTTATTGCCAAGCGAGTCCATACTATGTGCTTCGTCTATACCAGTGATTCCCAAACTTTGGTCCTCCAGAGGTTTAGGACTTCAGCTCCCAGGGTTCCTGACTTTTGGCCAAGTTGGCTAGGTCTTCTAGGAGGCTGAGGTCCAAAACACCCGGAGGACCAAAGTTTGGGAAACCACTGATCTACACACTGTGTAGTAAACAGTTGTGTGCGCCCACCCAGTGTTGCTTCCACTTGACTACAAACAAGCAAAGTGTTCGCCATTGTGAAGTCCAGAATCCCAAAGACTGAGAAGATCTCCATTGCTGGTGTTAAATGCTCCATGTTTCTACAAACAGAACGGTTGGTTCCCTCCTATTGCACAAAGAGTTTTACATACGCCTTAAGTGCTTTCCAGAGATCAAGAGCGATCCGACAACCGAAACGTCCAGTTCTGAGTCCATCGCGCATGCCAGGCATTGGGTTTTTTGGAAACAGGTACAATTATTCTCTAACATACACTGGAATCCAGCTCACTTGTGCTTTAAGACGGTCTCCCATCGAGAGAGAAGAGAAGAGACAGAAAGGCTTTGTGACTTTTCCTTTAGAAAGAAAGAAAAGACCCTCAGAAATAGAGGTTGCTCTAAGCTCTCCAAGTCAAAAGCCAATGTAGTCAGACTTTGAAAAGGGAGCAAGCCATCAAACAAAATTTCACCTCAAAGAAACTCTCAAATAAAGCCCAGCATGCCTGAGAATTACTAAGAAGAGGAGCCTGGCGGAAATGAATTTAGACGATGTAGGTTTCCTTGCAGACCACTAGTAAAATACGCTACGGAAGTGTGTATTCTCTTAACGAATTTGGAGGTAATCTGGTCAACAGAAACACGCCAAGCCAATCCATTTACACATAGGATTTCTTTGAGAGTTTTGCTTTCACTCCTGAAAAGACCTCTAAAAGTGACACTGGTTTCCCAAACCAGTTAAATGGCCATCCTTGCATTTCACCAGTTCACTATTGGTTAAAGCGTCTCCTTTAAAGATACCTGAGTATCTTGGCAGAAAGAACTATCTAGGAAGCCATCCAAAATGACACCAAATGAAAGAAGACATTATTGCTCTGAAAGCCGTAAACGCATGCGGGTCCCCATCCCACGCATCGGACTCATGCTCCCATTCCCACGCAAACTGCAACCTAGTTAGTATTTAGTGCTGCTTTGGTTTCTTCAAACCTGCTTTTAAACTCTGTCTACTGAGATTTATTAGGTTAGATTCATTAGTAAATTAATGAAAACCACCCAGGATCTGAATATCTAGGCCTCGCTTTTAGGCCTGATTGTAAGCATCTTTGAAAGCAGTGGTCCTCAACCTTTGGTCCTCCAGATGTTTTGGACTTCAAGTTCTTTATAATTCCTGACCGTTGGCCAAGTTGGATGGGGATTCTGGGAGATGAAGTCCAGAACAAATGGAGGGCCAAAGGTTGGGAACCTCTGTATGAAGGACCAAGAAACACAGACTCCTTTGAGCATGCTCTAGTGTTGGCTACTACTGAGTTTAGTGGGGTCTTCTCCCAGGTGTCACATTTTCTACAACCTCCGTCCAGATATCTCCAAATATAAATCTACACATACATTACACAGATTTGGGAGTGGTGTCTAACCTAAGACCTTCTTCTCCCAGCCAGTCCAAAAAGGAAAGCCAACAATATTGTTCAATGTGAAAACGATGGCTACGCAAATCTACCCAAACCATGTAACCCTAGACCAGATCTAACTATTGGAGTGATACTCAGGTTGGCTTCTGAGAACTGCTACTCGCTCATGAACGTCTTCTCATGGGATCGACTCATAATCTTATAATCTCATAAAGCGGGAACTAAAAGCAAAGGGAAGCTCTTGCTCACCTGAGCCATAGCAATAGTTGCATTGCAAACCATATCTTCACTTCAACCCCTTTTTATGTATTACGCGCAACGTTGGTTTTACGAAAACCTACCGGTTCAACGAATTTAAAAACACTGAAATCACAATCACGGAGGATCGTATTAAAAACACCTGGAATCTGTAAAAATTGGGATGTACTGGTGTGTCTTAAAAAACAACAACCCAACAATAGATTGTTTCCACGCAGTTTTTGTACTTAGTAGTGCGCACAAGGAAAAGCGCTAGCGACTGAGAAGCTGCAGAGCTGAAAGAAAGAAAGAAAGAAAGAAAGAAAGAAAGACCGGGATGAAAAGACCGAATCGTACTCTGCTAGAAGAGTAGAGCAAATGCTGAGGTAGCAATGGTCACAACGGCGTTTGATGGCCCTTTCTCTCGAAACCAAACTCAGCAAGAGACGGTGAAATTGCCTTCTCAATGTGGAAGCACTGCTAATATCCAGATGAAGCAATGGAGAGTGGCTTACCTAGCATGGTCCCTGAAGATATTCCCAAGGAAGCGATGATCCAAGAGGTTCAGCACCATGCAGGAGGCAATGGCTGGAGCCAAAGCCAAGCAGGAGGAGAGCCATTTGCACTGATTCTAAGTGAAGTACTGCTAACAGGTCTCACCTGCCTGCTTGGGTTAGCAATGACTGCTTCCACAACCACACCATCCTCATCTTTGGGTTGACTTTTACTCTTCCCGTGCAGCTTGCAAGCATGAAATCTGAAGGGATTGTTCTGTGACTGGAAGACACGTTTCTACAAGGCCCCAAACCAAGAGGCTTGGCCTACCTAGATTTCCCGAAGGCGGCATGTCAAAGGCCCCAAGTAGTCTACCTTCAAGAGATGTCTGCTGAAGAAGAATGGACCCAGAGGCAGATGACCAAGATGTCCAAAGGTCTGGAAACCAAGCCTTACGATGGAGCTGGGCATGTTTAGCCTGGAGAAGATAAGACTGAGAGGTGACAGGATAGACCTCTTTCAATAGAAGGCCGTGTAAAAGATGGAGAAAGCTTGTTTTCTGCTGCTTCAGAGACTAGAACATGAATTCAAATTACAACAAAAGAGATTCACCTAAACATCTAGAAGAGCTTTTTTCATTCCAAGTGCTGTTCAACAGCAGAGTCTGCCTCAGAGGGTGGCAAAATGCTCTTCTGAGATGAAACGGGCAACTTTCAAGAACGTTTTAGCTGTGTATTTCTGCATGGCAGGAGGCTAAACTAGATGTCCCTTGTAGCCTCTTCCAGTTCTATGATTCTAGGCGTAGGAGAGATTGGGCCTCAGAGATCCCCAAATGTCCTGCTTTTATCAAAGTTGCACACACAAAAATGCCAACCTCTAGCTATTTTTATAGGGTTTTTTTGGGTGGGTTTTTTGGGCCATGTTCTAGAAGAGCTTATTCCTGATGTTCTCTGAAGACGCCATCCACAGATGCTGCCGAAACGTCAGGAATTGTTCTGGGCGATCATAAATCTCACCACCTTGGCACTTAAAATGATTTACTAAGTTAGAGAACGTCAAACAAAATGGATTATGTCATTAGATTTCAGTCCTTTCACATTGACAGTCCACAGAATAAATAGAGACCGCTTGAGATGCTCAAAAGATGGGATTAATAGGAAAACCTGGGTTTGTTTCAGGACCCCATCAAGCTGTTTGCTGACAAAAGAAGCCACAGGACAAAACATACTGGGCTCTTCCATCTTTTGAGCATCTCAAGATGCGCTCTGGTTGGTGCCCTTGCCTCATCTACTCTGAAAAGCCTGGGGAATGTCCCTCTCCAAACCGGCTAAAAGGAAGAACAGGAGCTTCCTTGTGCATTTCTTTTCTTTTTGGAACTTGGTGCAAGAGCGAGATCTACTCTGTGAATTTCGGAAACAATTTCTTTCCCAACAGCAACACGCATGGAAACTGTGACTGCGCTGTTCAATATTGGATCTCACCAAGTCATGATGTAAAACCCAACACCTGAATCAACCATGGCTTTAGATGATGCTTTATGCACAAAGTTGGAGGTTCTAAGTATGATTTACTACAACGGTTCCTTTGTTCAATGTTTGGGGTTCTTCAAGTGCTGTGGATTGATGAACATACTCAATTCAAGCAAACAAATTTTAGTCCCACTGTCATTACCATCAAGAGCCATGTTCAAACTGACAATCTTACAGTATTTATCTATGTTCTCTCACCAATTTTCCAGCTTGAATAACAAGCTGATGCGCCTTCTTCTGCATAGGCAAACCAGCTTGACCGTTCGAAAGGTTGCAATCCACTTTGAGGTTAAATTTACTTGGAAGTCGCAGTTAGTCCCTGAAGCCAGAGTCAAGAGAAGAGGTGAGAGACATCACAAGACGGTGGTAAAAGGCCAAGGCTCCTCCTCAACTCTTGGGATTAAGGCTAGCATGTTGGGAAGAAAGTCCCACTGAAACCATTGGCGCTTACTTTTGAGAAGACACGCAAGGCCTTTTTCCTTCATAGGCCAAGAATGGAAGGTGTCACCCTAACCAAGACTAGAGATCGATATGCGCCAAGGGACCCTGTAGCACATGTGAGCCCAACTGAAGGAAAGAAGTTGAGAGCATGAGCTTTTGTGGACTCTCACCTACTTCCTCAGATGCTAGAGATGGAGAATGTGTGGTGGTGGAGCTCTCGACTCCGCTCAACACCAAGTCGTAACAGTCAACATAATCTGGAAAAGTAAACACACGCACACCGATTTCTGGTGTAGATTATGACACTCTGCTCCCATGCTAACCATGTTCTAAGGTTGACAAAGGTATGGAGGAAACATATAAGGAGTTGGGCCTGTTAAGCCTGGTGAAGAGAAGACAGAGGGGTGATATGACTCCCTCCTTAGATATTTGCAAGAGAGAAGGGGGCAGGTTTGTTCTCTGCTGCCCCAGATGATAGGGCCAGGTCTAATGGCTTCAAGTTAAGAGGCAGATATGTTTCAACTGAACCTTAGAAGGAACTTCTTGTTGCTTAAGAGTGTTTGTGTTTGGCAATGGGACCAACTGCCTAGAGGTGGTGGGTTCTCACAAATATGTCTTCACAAAAGGGCTGGAGAGAGGATGAAGATGGAGGTCCTGCACTGGGGTCTTCCAACTCTGTGGTTCTATGGAAAGCTGCCGTGTTCAGAGTGGCAAAGTGAATCTTTCTCCAATGCTCATTGTCAACTGTGTCCGATGGGAACGTCTGAATCGTGGACCTTCTTGCCTATTCATCACAGAGTGGCTATCTCCTTCAGCGTCTCTCTCCCTGTAGAGGGAAATGGGATTCCATGAAACCCACTTCAGATGGACCATAACACATTGCAGCATCTGCTCCAGAAGCACAGCTTCAAGTGGTCCAGGCATAGATCTGCCAGCTTTACACACAGTGAACATCTGCTGAAGGCATCCTCTCTTCATAGGACTTCATGCGTTTGCTGGCAAAGATTTGAGCCCTTCTGATAGAGCTGGAAACATTGAAAACCTGACTTCAAATGGTGGGACCCAAAGCCAACCAGCAAGGTGGTTTTTAAACTGGCAAGACCGCACTAGAAACACTAACTCACATGCCTTGTCAAAGACATTCGGAGTATATCTTTAGGGGGGAAAGGTGCTAACCCAATTTATTTTCCCAGTGGTAACTTTTCTGGCCTATCCTCACCAAGAAGTGACGAAGGGACCCGAGACATCTCTGTAAAGTGCCAAGTATGCTGAAATCTCGAGAATTTTCCTGATTCAAATTTTGCAGCCGAGGGCAGAGTGGTACCATCTTTGATTTGGTCTAACCGTGCCTTAGTCCTGCAACGGGCCATGTGTTCAAAACAAGCAAACGATGCTCCTGGCAAGAAAGAAAGAAAGAATACAGATCCGCTTTGGCAAGTAGGTACACCCTACCTTGGAGGAAAAAAGAAAACTCGGAGTATGTGATTTGTACAATACGATCCACATATGCTTGATGGCGGTGGCAAAAGTACGAGAGAGAGAAGTAAAATGCTATTTATTTATTCATTTATTTAATCAAGGCACTTCAATATTGCTTTTCCAGATGGTAGGCAGAACCAGAACACTAGGCTAGGGCCTGCCCTGAGTTACGTTAGTGATGACCGTCTTGTTAGTTACGGAAAGCATGGGCAGAGGCAGTTAAGATGCACGGAGGAAGGTTTTCATTAATGTCTGACCGCGCCAAGCATTCTGGCCACTATTTGGGACGACGGAAACCGAACTGCAAAGAAAATATATAAACACTTGAAGGCAAGAAAGACATCCCTAGCCTGCATAGAAAGCTTGTTCCGACAGAAGTACAGCAAGTTCTCTCGAAGGCCGTAACAAAATGGAGACCTGCGCATAGGAGGTACTTCCTGCTATACCAAGGAAATGGATTTTCCTCATTGGCTAAACAGACCTACCTCGTATTCTTAAGCCCCGTCCACCACCATATAACGTTTCGGCGATATGTTGGAGATGGCGATCTATGGGCGTCACGTACGCGATACAACCGGAAGTTACTCTGCTCCGAAATGGAGATTGCGGCCAGGCGGTCGAGAGAATCGCATCGCACTTCGGCACCAGAGATCTCAAATTTGCTAGCTATTCTGCAGGCAAAGGTGAGCTTGCAAAGTTGAGCTTTCTATGTCACTACGATGCTCAGAACAGCTATCTTTTGTTGGAGATTTGCCTCCTCGCGTCACGATGGCACGAGCCAGGAGCAATTTGTATGCCTCGGTCGCTAACTTCCAGATCCCCATAGTAGTCATGAAATTATAAAAATCGGTATGAGCGAGAAGTGGTACAAGAAAACCTGCCTTCCAGCCTCCTAGAGCCTTTGTTTTGGGCCATGAAAAGGCATTTACGTTAGTTTAAAGCTACTGCACTCTTAGAACGGGTGAGGACTTGAACTAAGTGCTCCGGTCACACGCTGGAGAGACTGTAAAACACCTAATTTCCTTTCCCAAAAAATCCATGCAAGGAAGGTGGTTTCACATCTTACAGTCCAATAATAATAATAATTATAATAACAATGACGACGAGAATGACGACAATAAAATAATAATAATAATAATAATAATTACCAATTAATACAAGCACATTGAGCTGTCGTGTTGGGAACCCCTTTGAATCAGAATGCCTCTCCTCCTGACCCCCTCCGTAGCATAAAGTAAGTTATTAAGTAGAACGTAAGAAGCACTGAATGCACCATTAAAGTGTCATAAAACGATATTGACCTAAGACGAAAGTTTTCCGTGGTACACAAAACAAAACAAAACAAAATAATAAACCCCCAAAATGAACAAACAAAAAGAAATTTGTCTGTCAATAATATACAGCATGACAACTACATCTTGTAAATTATACCCAATACTGCCGGCAGTCTATCCCTCTAAAAGAGTATTTGCCCCCTTTCATCCCTTCCTAATAATCAGATAATAAAATACAGCACCTATAAATAAGCAAAAAAAATATATATACCGAAATCATCTATCGTTAGTTTTAAAGATATGGCAATAAAGGAGTCTAAATCAGCAAAAAACGGTAGAAGCCATAACTGATAAAACAGCTTATTGGAAAAAGGTGGCAGTAATGCACTCTTTATGTGTGCACAAAGTACGTAAGAAAATACAGACGTATAAAACCGCACACGCACACACGCAAGACACGCACTCCCCCACGCGCGCAACCCACACGCATCCCTCCACACGCCGCTATGCTCACGCATATACACATAGACAACCGGAGGAGTCGGAGACAACTTGGAAATGCAACTCGGTACTTTTGATCGGCCGTCGCAGCTTGTCGCAACCTACGGCGGAAGGATTGCGACGGGCGCGGCGATTTTTCGCGAGCGTTTTGGTTCGGAGTTTTGTCAGAGAATCAAATGCCATGTGCTCTTTTGGTTCAGAGGGGGAAAATAATAGATATATATTAAAGATTGTTCCCACAACTGAGTAGTATAGAAAATTAGAAATCAGTGCTTGCTGTGGGACTACAGTCAGTAAGTAACTACTTAAGGATATTAAAGAGAGATCAGGTACAAAGAGGCCTGATTCTATCTCAGTGGCAAGTGAGTGCGACCGAAGGCATGGCAGACGTCCCTGCCGTGTGCCCTTCAGATACGTTGGACTACAAGCGTTGGGCATGCTGGTTGGGGATGATGGGCCCTGCAATCCAATATATCTGAGGGCGCCAGGCTGGGGAAGACTGTCCTAAGTGCTTCCCATTGCAAAACGCAACTCCCTCTTTCCCAAAATGATATTAGCTGGACTCTTCTATCCTTCTTGCCAACCAAAACGCACAGTGCGGACTTTTGATGCCACCCGCCGCATTGCCCCGGGACCAGTTAAGTCCGGGTTTTCTTTCTAAAACCGGTAGTTCTTTTTTCTTACGGGGCACATAGGATTAATGCAGGGATGTGTAGTTTTTAAGCGGGTTGAGGACTCGTCCGGACTTTGCGTTTGCAAGGCTGGCATAAAAGGATAGTCGGACTGAACCGATCCAGTACATCCCCGATTCCAAGCTGTCTCCCGCGCCTCCTAGAAATGAGGTCTGATCCGCGTGCTTCGTGGTTAAGAGGTTAAAAAGCAGATTACAAAATCCCTAGATTTCAGAACAACAATTCTTCTTCTTCTTTTTCTGTCCTGATTTGGCCTAAAATGGAGTGTATTAAACAAATCCCGGCCCATTAAAGAGACCGGAACCGGTTAAAGCTATGAAACGATGTGCACTACGAGTCAATATTTTTTTGTTTTCTATTTCACTTTACAAGAAAAAACAAAACCCAAAAACACTGAAACCAGCTACCACAAATTAAAAGATAATTTTTTTCCTGATGTGACTTTTTTTGTTTTGTTTTCTTTAAAAAATACGTGGAGTAAATGTGGTTTTTCTCTCTCTCTCTCCCTTTCTCTTTAAACCCCAAGTTTCAAACAATATTCTTTCTTTATTTATTTTCTTGAAAATATTTAGGAATTCAAACTAGTGTGTTTAGAGTCGGGCGGACTGTGCAATCTCTTAGTGGCAACTGAACGGCTACAAAAAACACCTTCCTTTCTTATTTCTCTCCAAAAAAAGCCACCCTCCCCTCCCATCTTTTTTGTTTTTCTCCGTTTTCGTTTTCCTGGTTACAGAATAGCGCATTATTATCGCTCTGTCTGAGCCATTAGATGGCGGATTAAAAAGCCCCCTTTTAAATACGTGGGTTTCTCTTTTCTGTATATATCTGTTTTAAGGCCCGCACCAAAGAGGAGGAGGGCAGAAGGCAAAAGCTGTGTGAGTTTTTGTGTTTTTTTCTTCCCCAGAAACGGTGGAAATCACTTTAGGGCAATTAATAGAAACACTTCAGGGTACAAAAAAGCTGGACTACACCATTATTTGTTTTTCTCAGTTTCTCTTCCTCAAAAAAGCACAAAACATAAAACCGGGCTGAAACGCTCCTTTCGTTCTGTATATATGCACCTTGGCCTATGGCGTTTTTGCCCCGTGGCCTGCAGGGCGGTTAAGTGCGGGACATTGAATTCAAACCAGTAAGAGGTCCAAGTTTTTAACTTCCCCAAGCTCCGGAAAGGAGTTGGGTGAGCTTAATCTCAAAACTCCCATTCCACAGGCTCCTCTCGACTCGCGGCCTTCTCCAAGCGGTGGATTATGCTGTTCAAGTTTGCGGCCTTCTTTTTCCTCAGCGTGTTGTCCCGGGCGTTCTTGGAGCACGCCGCCGCCGCCGCGTCCGAAAAACCGAACAAACTCTCCAGGGAGTTGGCTTTCTGAGCGCCGGCGGACAGCGTGGAACTGGTACTTGGCACAATGGGAATCCTCTCCACGCTCTCCTCCTTGGACTTGCGCAAGCTCTCCCCCGGAAGGACTGAGGTGGAGGCCGTTGAGGTAGAGGCATCATCCTCTTCCGGAGCACAGTTTGGCGTGGGCCCCAGAGTTTCTCCTGAATGTCGACAGCCCGGCGGAGGACTCTGGCGCGGCGCTTTGAGCCGGCCCTCGTCGTCAGTGTCTTCCCGGCTCTCCGTTCCCGGCTGGAATGTCTCCGTCTTCTCCGAAGATCCGGCGTCTCGCAGTGCCTCTTCCCCTGCTTCGAAAGCCGACGCTGCTCGTCCTCCCTGAGACTTTGTGGTTGCATTGCTGTACTCGTCGCTTTCCAGGCCCCCTTGCTTTCCGTCAGGCGGGCCGTCCGCGTCCACCCCATCGCAACTGTCTCCTTCGGAGCTGTGAACCGCCCGGCTGCTTCGAGCCGAAGGAGAGTCGCTGGCCCCAACCTGGCCCTGGCCCCCCGCTTGGATTTCCTCAATAAACAGCTCCCGACGAATGCGAGATCTAGAGAAAAGAAGAGAAGAATACAAGGGGTGCATGTAGTTGGATCCAAATGACACAAGTGAAATGGACACAACAGGCTGAAAGAGAATCCCTTAGGGCAGTGGTTCTCAATCTTCATAATGCCACAACCCTTTAATACAGATCCTCATGTTGTGGTGACCCCTCACCATAACTGAAGTCTATGAAAACTCATGCTGCCAACTTCTTTCTTTCAGCCTCAAAGATCCTGCAAGATCTCCCTACATACTGATTCTACAGACTGACATGGCTACATCTTTGAATTCTACCTCCTTTACACATTGGTCTAATAATCCATTTCCAAAGTCGTCTAAACAGCAGTCTTCACCCTATCTTGTGGCAGTAAAATAGCAAAATCAATTCTGCACGGTGTTAAAAGGGACTTTCCAAACTATGGCTTTTGTCAAGTAACCTCCACTCCTAGTTGATCAGGGAAGGAGAGGCACCTCTGACCCACGAGCAACATTTACCTGTAATTGTGGAACCAGTTAATGACGGTGCTGGTCTTCAAGTTGAGCTGCGTGGCAAGTTCCTCAATGGTTTTTGGTGATGGGTATGGCTTCTGCTGATAGGCGCGCTTCAGAGCTTCCTTCTCTTCCGGGGCCAAGACGACCCGGGGCTTCTTCAGCTGGTGCTGCGCTTGCGGACTGGCCCCCTGGCTGTAGTCGATCCCGGATGAAGTTGACTCCGAAGGCTGGCTGTCACTGACTGAGCTGTGCCGCCGTTTCATGTACGCTGAAAGACAAAAAGCAAGGGGGGACAGGGTCACTGGAGAGGCCAAACCAACCAATGGGATAGGTATGAAAGGACGGTTTTGGAAGCCAATGGCTGTATCTAGCTGTCTGTCTACCCAAAGTGAGATTGTTTGTTCACTGAGCCCTGCAAAAGGATCTTTCTCAGCCATCTGTGAAGTGCTGAAGGGGTCTTGAACCAGGACCACCACAATGTCAAGACATTCTGGAGCAGGAAGCAAATGCACCTTCTGCCAATTTAGTCATTTGCTGCTGTGTGCCTTCAAGTCATTACTAAAGTGAACCTATCATGGGATTTTCTTGACAAAATTTGTTCCGAAGGGGTTTCCCATTGCTTTCCCCTGAGGCTAGAGAGTGTGATTTGCCCAAGATCACCTAATGGGTTTCCATGGCCATGCAGGGATTCAAACCCAGGTCTCCGGAGTCACAGTCCAATGCTCAAAGCACTGCACCAGACTGGCACTACCTATTTACTATTTTTATTTTAAAAAATGCTCATACTAGAGTACCAAAAGAGAGCCAATGGGATGTGGTAGTTACCGCTTTTTGTGGGTGTTTTGTAGTGAAAGTGTTGGGCAGGAATTTGGGAGATCCAGGTTCAAGTTACTGTGTGTGAACAAATGCTGCTGAGAAAACTCTATGAGATCACTGTCTACTGGAGTTAATTTGAAGGCAAAAGACAACAACAAAAAGTGTGTCTGGGGTGTCTTTTGCTGGCTTGCTCCTTCCATTACCCCACCCTTCGGTCCTCCAGATGTTTTGGACTTCAGTTCTCACAATTCCTGACTGTTGGCCTTGTTGGCTGGCGCTTCTGGGAGCAGAAGTCCAAAACAAAGGGAGGGCTCAAGGTTGGGCATCATTGCACTACTAGATATATATTCTGAACCAGCAGCTCATGGTTTTGATCGCAAGAGGGCGCCTGGAGCCTGGGGAATAATAGCATCTCCACCCGGAAACCTGCGCATGAGACGTCGGTTGGGTCAGCATAACCTGCTCTCTTCTCAGCTGTAGTATACAAAGGGGGGCAATTCAGCCATCCCATTTTGGAGAACCGGGAAAGGACCCATCCACCCCCCAATCCTCCTGCTCCTTCCTCTGATATTTTTAACTTCAGAGGACAGGGATGGAAACTGGGGAGCTTCTGTGTGCCAATGCAGGAGCTCTGCCACCCAGCTGAGGTCTCTCTAGTCATGAGTGCCTGTCCATACCAGTCCACCAGACAAATGTTTTACCTGCTCATCTATGCTTTTCTACAGAACTTGTGTGGTTTTAACCACTCTTTGAACGACACCAACACAGTTTGCACTCCCATTGCATTTAATGCTCCCCACTACTCCCCAGCTGTCCATTTGTACCTTTCAAACAGAAGTGTGTTTCATGGATGTTGTCTTTTCAGAAGTTGCACCATCAGGCACTGGGATGGGCTGTTTTTGTACCCCCCGAGGGATGTTTTGTTGCAGAATACACAATGCCTATGTATGGCATTCTTCAACTTAAAGAGTTGGAAACAATAGTCATGGTTTTACATGACACTCATCGAACATAACACTGTGTGACTGCAATGCAACATCTTCTCAGCCACATGTAGATATGCAACGCAATAAATATCCTAGTGCCTGAAGGTCAACAAAGTCTCCCACAAATAATAATAATGATGTGACAAGGAAACTGAATGAAGAGTGGTGTGGTATGTTTTGGATCTGCTGCTGCATATATACATGTAAACCTTTCATTGTTGGCGTGGTGGGAGAGAGGAATACAGCAGCACTTTCAAGATGATCTGACTTAATTTTAGCATGGGCTTTCATGTATTTCAACCTATGAAGAAGTGAGGCACCAGCATGGCATAGTGGTGTGAATGCTGGACTATGACTTTGGAGACCCTAGGTTCGATTCCCTGCTCAGCCATGAAACCCACCTTAGGCAAGTCACATCCTCTCAGCCTCAGGAGAAGGCAAGGGCAAACCTCTTCTGAACAAAACTTGCTATGATACTTAGGGCTTCCATAAGTACAACACTCAAAACACGACACCACACTCGGCCAGGTATACTTTATAAACCACACACATATTTACAGTGTTTAGTCTGTCAGAGGGGCATGCGCCCTGTGTGTTGGAACTTACCTTTCTTCTCCATGCGTTTCATGTCCATCAGCTTCTCCACGTTGTTGGGATCGTTGAGCCAGAGCTGCATGCGGACGAACGGCTCCCGGCCCTTCAGGCTCAGCTTGTGCCAGGGCTTGGGGCGAGCGAGGAGGTCGGAGACCGAGCCTTGTGTCAGTCCCAGGATCGTCTCCCCAAACAGACGCTGACCTGCAAAGAAGCCCATATTGCCAAGTGAGTTTGTGCTGGGGAGGAAAGGCGAGGCAAATAAAGGAGAAGGGGATGGGAGCAACATAGCACAATGGGAAGTGGCAATAGTAGCTAAGAGAAGTGGGCAACTCCTTGAAGCCTATTAATAGCTGTTCCAAAAGAAGTGCACTACGTCACATTGAAGGGGCAATCCTATCTTTGCATGCTCTCCCACATAAAATTTGGCCAACCACTCCATCAGGCAGAGGGCTACAAGACACACTTCTTATCTTTTTTTATGAAGGGAGGTGTGTGTATATGTATGCACATGTGTTTCCCAACTCATGACACTCGAATACAGAGAAGTCTTGATTTTTGCTAGGAAGTCATGATTCTGTTTGGAGTCACTTTAGGCTCTGATCTCCTCCATGAACATCTAAACAGCTGGGAACTGTGCCAGTGTTGCCTCCCATGCCACCCTGTGCAGACCCGAAGGTTATCATTAAGGTTATCACCAAACGCGGGGAGATGTTTGGCTGTGAAACAGTAGGACACCCACCTGTGTGTGTCTTATTGCCTAACTGGGGTGCATTTGAATTACTGATCTAACATCAACAATTCATGGGCCAGTATCTAGATCCATTACTCTTATTCTTATCATTTATTAATATCATTTTTTCTTACAGTGCCATTGACAAAATGTAACACTCATTATATGGCTGCCTATCTCCTTCCTCAAGTCTTCCTGATCCATAGCAGACTTGTTTTCCACCCATGAGATTCTGTGAAACCACCACATGGACCCTCATGCGGAAAGGCCACTGTATGGACTACCTGCATGGAAATCCAAGACACAACTGGTCTAAAAATGAGCATCTATGTTTTGAGCCCCTTTGAAAGCTCTAACTGAAAAGTGGGATCTAAGTAAATAAATGGATACTCTTCTCTCTTGGGATGTGTGAGGTTTCTTGCCATAGGAAAAACAGACCTGTTGCAATAGCCAAAAAAGGGCAAGAAACTGGCAGGGCATATATGCCCGTCTGGCCAACCTGGGAGCTTTACATTGCGGACCAATTGCAGTAGCAAATGCCCTATACAGTCAACCCTCAGTATTCACTGATTTTTAATTCATGGATTCAAGCATCCACACTTTGAAAAAAATTTCAATTCCAAAAAGCAAATGTTAATTTTGCCATTTTATATAAGGGTCACCATTTTACTAGGCCACTGTATATCATGGGACTTGAGCATCCAATGTATATCCTGGGACTTGAGCATTTTGTTATCCTGGAACCAAACCCCAGTGGATACTAAGAGCCCGCTGTATTGCATTTCTTTCTATGCCTCGAGAGGAACTGAAATTTAGGTCCACATCATCCTTGCCATCCCCATAGACTTCAAGGCCCAACCATTCATGCCCTAAAGAATCCCTGAACCTCGCCGGCAATTCAATCCAAATGAGCTACACCCAAATGCGATCTCCCTCTGGGGCAAATTCAAGAGCAGATGTACGAAGTGGGCATTTCTATGAAAAAGACATCTAGTCACCCGGTTGCGTGGGGCCTCCCCTTCTAGAGCTTTCCAAGCCAGTAAGTTCCCGTTTTCCCTGGGAAAACGATGATGGGATTGATTCCCCGGCCGGGAGCACTGCCTGCTGCTCAAGGTGAGGACCTTACAACGGAGATAATGGAAACAAAGACTTGCAGCAGACTGAAACAATTTCCGACCCGTGTTCCCATAGCTGGCTCCCGCCACTCAAGTGCGCAGCAGATGCTCGCTCGACCCGCGCCACCGTCGGGCTCTGTAACAGCTCCGTTCCATTAAGCTAATCGAAACCATTCAATCAATGACCCAGGCGCTCTCCCTGGCCTCCCGGCTCCTCAACACAGACGCCAATGCCTTCTTTTCAATGGGAAGGGTTTGGAGACTGTGAGCAGAAGGGGGCTCTTAGTATTATTGGGAAAGAGGGGAACGCTGAGTAGCTTTCCCCTTCCCTTAAAGGAAGGGTTTCCCAGTGATCGATTCTCTCTGCATTGAGTTCCAGTGCTCAGACTGGGAACTCATAAGTCAGACGAATTTTGCAACATACGAATTATGAAAGCTGCTGCTTCCACCTGCCTTTATCGGCCAACCTTTCCCATGCGCACTCCCTACGACTTGATGGGGCAGAGCTCCTGAGGCATCGCAGAGTTCACTCCAGCCAGAGGATCAATGAAAAGGCACCTCTCCTTCCCCAGCGCCCATCCTTTCCCCTCCATCTACTTGTTGTTTCAGCAACAATCTCTTCTATGCAAGGAAAAAAGGCTGCTGTACTTCCCCTGGAAATCGTTGCCTCGGACTGGCTTGCTTTTTAAATCCTGTAAGAGCTTACAAAGAACCTGTTTGGTTCACACTGAAGGTCCATTGAAAGCAGCGTTTCCCAAACTTTAGTCTTCCAGGTGTTTTGGACTTCAACTCCTAGACGTCCCAGCCATCTTGGCCAATGGTTAGGAATTCTGGGAGATGAAGTCCAAAACATCTGGAAGACCAAAGTTTGGGAACCACTGCTCTAAACCTAGGAGCTCCATTTAAGTCATTGCAACTAAGAGCTGAAGACCAGGGACCCTATGTCCTACTGTATGGGGCCCTAGAAATCCATGCTCTGCCCTTGCTGGAATGAAATCTCTCTGCATCCATGAAGCTGTCTTATCTATAGGAGCACAGCAGTTCAAGTGCTGGTCCTGCACCCATAAGGTTGTGAATTCGATCCCAGGGCTCCAAGGTTGACTCAGCCTTCCATCCTTTCGTAGGTTGGTAAAATGAGTAAAATTGGGGGGCAATTGGCTTACAGATTCGAAACCGTTTAGACAGTGCCGAGTTCACTATTATTAAGGGGTAGAGAAATGCACATGCTATGGAAGGAGATTAGCAAAAGTCCTATCGAGAAAGCAGCCATCACAGTGGCAGCAAGTTCTCGAGGTCTATGTGAAGAAACACTTTCTCCTGCAGGTCCCCAGACTGCCGCCAAAACAATGCGCACGCTATCCTGCCAATGCTTACTGCCACCATCTTAGAATGCGTTTACCAGCATGCTTCCACTGCTGAGAGACAGGGCTGGAGTTCTGCAACCGAGTCCCAAAGTAGCACTAAGAGCACAAGGCATTACCCCAAGAACCTTAAGCTTTTATTAAACTACAACAAGGAGGTAACAGGTTTCCAGCTGTTCACTTGAAGGCTGATCACTTATCCTACAGAAGCATGCAAACAAGACCAGGTGGCAGCTCTAACACTCGGGATGCGCCACCATCACCAGTGCGCTGGTGGATTTTAGAATAAGAGATTTTATTCCCGTCTTTTAGATTGGCTGTTTCAACTCAGGTTTACTTTGCTTTAATACAGGTGACTGCAAACTGCTTCAACCAGCCGGCCTGTGCCAAAAGACAAGTTGTAAATAAAACAAACCAACTATCATGTGTAAGCAGCGCATGGCGACGGATTGGCATGAAAGATCCCGTATTTCTTGCATGTCCTGATCGCAGGTGTCTTCCCAGGACAGAAAGAAGACAACTTTAAGCTTAGAATTAAAAGATATAGCCGTGTTAGTCTGAAGAACCAGTAAGTGGAGAGATCTTGCAGGACCTTTGAGACTCACTGAAAGAAAGAAGTGGGCAGCATGAGCTTTCTTAGACTGTCTGAGGAAGTAGATGAAGTCCAGGAAAGCTCATGCTGCCAACTTTCATCTTTCAGTTAGTCACGAAGGTGCTATAAGATCTCTCAACATACAATACACTGGCATATTGTGGTCTCTTATTTCTTAAAAAGGCCCTCTATGCTATGAGCTTTCCTAAGACTCAAATCTACTTCTTCTATATGCGTCTGCAGAAGCAGACTTGAGTCTAGGAAAGCTCATGCTGCCAACTTCTTTCTTTGACTTAGTCACAAAGAGTGCTACAAGATTTTACAGACTAACATGGCTATATCTCTGAATAATAATTGGATGGATATTTTGGATCAGGCAGCAATAAAGAAGGAAATAACTCTTCAGCTGAGTGACTGTACAAATAAAATACAACCAGGTATGGGCCACAATGTGCAGCAAATCACACAGAGACTATGAATAGAGCCACTTCTACTTTTGGCTCACCCAGTCTAAATCCTCAAACTTTAAGGACTTTAAGGACTACTTTACCTTTGGAGTGATAGAATCATAGAATCATATAATCGTAGAGCTGGAAGAGACCGCTAGGGCCATCCAGTCCAACTCCCTGCCATGATCATCAACATCCAAACCTTTACTAAGTTTCCCCATTGATGGCTATTTGGGACAAGGTCTTTTCAGTGATGGCTTCCACAAGCTCTTCCGATAAGGCAGAGGTGGGAAAAAGCCAGTCCATGGGTGATGTGCTGCTCCCAACCCCTATTCTGTGTCCCTCAAATCTCCAGGAGAACTCCCCAAAGCCCTAACCACCCAAGAAAACCCTATGAAATCCATCAAGTCACCATGCGCCGACAGGAAACTTGAAGGCGCAAACATACACACATGCACAACTGCCCCAAATGCTGGAAAAGTGTGGCAGTTTGGACCAGTCCACCTCCCACAACTGCCTTAAAACAGTTCATGTTTCACCCACACCAAAAAGTGACACCACTTGCACATCACATGCAGATCCATGATGTAGCTCACTGTGTATGTGTGACACAAAATGGCCGCTACTCTTTCCAGCTACAGAGGCAGGCCTAGCACCTACCCTATCTTTCCAACCACCAAGCAAATTGCCTATGATTTTGCCAGGCTATGTGTGTTTTGATGATTTCTTTGACTAGGCACATTGTTTTAATTCTATGTCTCTGGCTTCGTAGGTGTTAGCATTGCTCGCAGAGACTCCGCGTATGTTTGGACCTCATCGCGCGCCTCTGTGTGGGTTGTGACAAGATCTTGTGTGCGGCATTGGATCAAGGGATACTTCCCTCCGCACACAAGCTGTGCCTAAATTGTTTCTTATCCGGTTTCTTGTTGTAAGCTCTGAATTTCAATTTTTCCTCCTCTCTCCCGGTGTGTCATGTCTTAAAATCTGCGACTGTAATCTGGAGAGTGTCAGGCGATGTGTTCCATAACTAGCTCAATGGCGAAATAAATGCTTTAAATAAAAACATAAAGAATATTTTGCGACCAAGGTGCCTACCAGGAGGAAAACAACCTCCGTTTACAAAAGCTACAAAGGGGAAGGAGGTGCAAGAGGAGAGGTGACCTCTGCTAACTAAGCAGCCTAGAGTCTGAGTTTCAGGTTCAAATCGGAAAAAGGGTAAGGGGCTGGCGATATTGGCCGAGACAGCGACAGACAACCAGGGCCCCCCGAAACAAAGGTACCTCCGCCCCTTCGAAAATCTAGGTAATTTCTCTTTTAAAAAAGCAAACAGAGGGCCAAAGGAAACATTGAAATATGGTTCCACACCTAATGCATAGTTTGGGGTACATTTCTTGCCTCTTCTGCTGCGTTTTGGGCTTGTCAGCCACGCTGTAGAAAAACAAAAACCGTGGAGGGGAGGACAAAAAAAAAGATGCATGTAAAAGTGACATCAAGAACAAGCGTCAAATCACAGCACTTTTTTTTCCATGTTCCTCCTGGAGCCCAAGAGGACACAGAGATCAGGGACCCTGGTTTTCTGCACACTCTGAAACGCCTGCCGAGAAAGGGGACCTTCGGGGTGGGACCCAGAGTAATCGCCGAGAAACTCTGGGAAGCCCCGGTTAAGATTTGTAAAAAGTGAGTAATCTCGAAGTATCTCAAGGAAGGAGTAGAAATGGAATCAAAGAAGGTAGTGTCTGCAAAAAATCCCTGAGACTAGAAGACGGTCTGGGTGGGTGAAAAGGGGAAGGAGACTAGTTTTACCATTTCCCTGGCCTACTTGGCACCCACTGGCACATCCCAGACCCCAGCGCTTCCCTTTAGAAACCTCACAACTATACAAGATTTCCATCTGGAGTACCTCTTCTAACACAGGTTATGCTGTTCTAAAATTTGCAAACGCTCCGCACCTAAGGCCTGACGGAGTATGCAGTCACAATCGCCACATGAGTACGTTTCGGTAATAGAGTCTGCTCGCAACGAACCTGTTGGGTTGGTTTTGGGGTGGGTTTTTGCTGTGGTTGGTTTGCGGTTGATTTGGTTTTGGATTTCCTGGTTGCAGAATGACTCCCAGTAAACCAGTGTCCCTGCATATAGCATGCAACGACAACGCATACAAAACGCGCACCGGCCCCTGTCCAGAGGCAGCACCCTTTCGGACTAGCAACAAAACGGGAAGCCCAAAGACAAAACAGGAGCAAGCAATTCGACCCAAACTTGGATGGCTTAAGCTACAGGTCCTGGCATGTCTAGAGTATGGTCCTACATTTGTAAGAGAAGTGTACATGTGTGTATGTAGATATCACACTTTCAGATCTTGGCCATGGTACCCTGCAAGGGTCCGCAACCATGGGAGCCAAATGTAGGATGTCATTCTGTCCAAAGAGGAGATTCAGTACGCAGATTTGAATTCAATACATGGAAGGGGTACCTAAAGCACAGGCTGGGAATCCTTTGGTCCTCCAGATGTTTTGGACCACAACTCCCACAATCCCTTCTCAGGAGCTGTAGGCCACAACATCAGCAGATTCCCCAGCCGTCATTTAAATGGCAGCTCCACTGCGACATCCACAGTGTAATTTATCATTTGCCTTTCCATTTAGCACTGTCAAAACAATTATGCTCCATAAGCAATATAAGCTCGGATGAGCCAAGACTGCTACATTTTAATTTCTGGGACGTTTAAGGAAAGTATATTTAGCTGCCATGCACACGGCTGTCAATGCCTTCTTACTAAACTCCTTGGCCTCAAAACTAAGGAACACAACCTGTTCCGTCCCCAAGTCCCACACAGGTATTACTGTACACATGTATACATGAATCCGGGAGGGCAATATAGTCAGGTGTGTTAGTGAAAGAGTCGCTTTCCCATTTCTCCTAAATTTCATGTCCCCTGTCCCTACCATGTCCAAGGAAAAGAGTTAGCTGCAGGGCTTTGACATCTAAATTTGATGAAGCTGCTGGTTCTGCCTCCTCACTAGTACTAATACAAGTCTACTGGTATATTCTCTCATCCCAAATCCATGGTGGTCAAGGAGTACTGGGTATTTCAGAGGAAGGTTGTATGGTTTGTGCCCTTGACGTCTGCCCAGCCAACTGGGCAGTTGGGAAAACATGAATGACTCTCCGTATAGCTCCATCTCAGGAGCTTCTGGTTATCTAAATGATCATAGAATCATAGAGTTGGAAGAGACCACAAGGGCCATATTAAACCCAAGTGAGCATCACAACTATAGTGTGTGTGTGTACACACCATCCTGAGCGGAAACACAGCCTTGGGGAGGTGGGTGGCCTTAAGGAATGAGGAGTGGAAGTGGTCAAAGCCTCTTCTCCATCATGCCCAGTTGACCTCACTCTGGTCAGATGGTCCCACAAGTGGCCATTTTTGTTGGTTTGGGTCTTCTTACCGCTTGCTATCAGGGATTATCATTTGCTAGCAGTGACATTTTGCTTGCTTTGAGTGGGGTTCTTATGCGTGGTGAGGATCTGTGGATTCCCAGTCTGCACTGGGCAAGAAGTGGCTGTTAAGGCAGTCCCAATAGTGGCCAGTTGGACAGCCAAACTGGAGGAAGATGAGGAGAAGGATGGGATCAGGAGTCAGTAGGGCTTTTCTGATGATAACCAGGAAGGATTGGAACTGGGAGCAGCTTGGGCTTACAGATGGCATACCTGCAACTCTGACCCTCAGGGCTGAATCAATCAGAAAGATTGGAAATCTACACAAGGATACATTCCTTTGCCAAAGGAAAATCACACCATGTTGACTTCTACCTCCTTTCCCTTCCAACCTTTCCCCCTTTCCAACTAGTAGAGCAGTTCTTGGGTCTTAGATAATTTCGCCTTGCCTAAAGAAACAGCCATTATCCAGTCTCCCTCCCCTACATCCCACTACTGTCCAGTGTCACTGCATGACCAGTGGAAGATGTCTCAATAACATGTTGCATCTTTTCAAACCTTAACAAGACTATGCTTTACCATAAACTGCATGGAGCTCACTAAATGTGTATAGCATGCTTACATCTTATCCCATGTGAAAAGGTAAGTGAACAAAATGCAGGGACAGTGGCGCTGCCGCAATCCCCACAAGGCTGGAGTGAGGCCAAATGTTGGTTAAAGAGCCCATTAGAGGACAACCAACGCTATTAAGGCAAATGATAGTTTTAAAAACCAAACCCCTGGATAATTGGGGGCTTTCGAATTGGCTTTTTTGGGAGGATCAACAGCCGCGGCAACTGTCGCTCACCTGATGAAGAATAAAGAGAGACTGGGAATTTGCACAGTGAGTCGGGATGGGCGGCCAATTTTGCATGAGCCCTGTTCGTGATCTGTATGCGGAGTATCCCCCGTGTAGTTCTTAAAGAGGATTTCAATGTGACTTTGTCCAGAACCAGTTGCCTGAGCCAACTTTAAACACGCTCCTCTTCCCAACACAGCGAACCTCCCCACCCTTTAAAATCCCAGTAAGTAACCAGATGTAGTGAAGAAGGAACGTACCAAGGTTGTTGTCCGTGAGCACTTCTTTGACCCGCTTGGTGATGCCATAGGTATCCAGTTCTGGGGACATAGCCACGAGTTCTTGGATGCTGAGCGACGAATGACCAGAAAGGGGCAACGGGGTTGTAGACTGAGAATCGCCAGCCGACGACGGCTCACTGGATTCCTGAAGCTTGCCTTCCTTACTGGTCTCTATGGTGGGACAGGGTTGCTGGACCAGTTCGGTCAGGCTCTTGACTGACTCGCTGGAGCTCATTGGAGACTCCGGAGCAGGGCTGCAGCTGGCAGAGGTCTTTGGGGTGCTTTCTGTAAAAAAGGCAAGGGGGAAAGGGGGAGGGAGAAAGGTGGCTTTACCAAAACTAGAAAGTTACCCATTAACATCCCCACATGTCCCATACTTTATAACCAGATGTAAGACTCCTACTTCCATGTACAAGGAAAGCAACAAATAAATTAACTGATGTTTCAGTCAAAGTAGCATACAGCCATACTCTTCTGAGGTTGGTTTGAGTCTGAATCCATTGCTCTGTGTCCAAATCTCTGGAGCAGCAGAAAACAAGTTTGCTTCATCCGCAGTGTGACACCCCTTCAAATATTTAAACTGGGCTATCCTATCACCTCTTAACCTTCTTGCTCCAGGCAAAACATACCCAGCTCCCTAAGTCTCTTCTCATAAGGCATAGTGGTTTCCAGACCCTCCATCATTTTGGTCACCCTCCTCTGGACGCACTTTCTTGAATTGTGGTGACTAGAACTGGGCATAGTATTATTCCAGGTGAAGTCGGCCTTTTGGCTAAGATCAAGTGTGTGTGTAGGTGAAGTCTGACCAAAGCAGTCTCTTCAAGGTTCAACATGTGTTTGCTTACTTCTACCACGCTTCCATTCCAAAGAAAGAAAGAAAGAAAGAAAGAAAGAAAGAAAGAAAGAAAGGCCACGTCTCCCACCTTCCTCATCTTCCCTTTAGGTCCAAACCCAGTTCATCTTTACAGTTTCTACAATGCTCTGTGTCTATTTACCAGTTGCAAGTAACTTTACAAACAACAACCAATTCTAGGTAATTTCGTCATGCAAGTTCATTCACTGACACAGCAGATCGATTTTATTTGATTTAATTACACTAGGTAATTCAACATTTACTCCGCTGTACAGAGAATAATGCTGCTTCCCAGAAAAACACCGTTTGAAACAAGGCCACCAAAAAGAAGAAAACAGTGTTCCATGTTCTCAACTGCTCCTCCCAAAAAGTTGCAAAAGTGTCACTGCATCAAGCCATTTCGTAGACCCTCTAACCATCATCCGATGATACAGAGAAGGAATGAGGGAAATGTATACAGTAGTGATCCTATGGTGTTTGGTGTAGGTTGCAATGCTGTGGATACTAGAACTAATAATACAACCGAACTCAAATAATGCTACTGTTGTATGCCCCCGAGTTCTCTGCTCCTGTCCCTCCGTCTTCCCCATTCCTATCCGACTGCAATTTTTACTGCCGTGTGGCAGGTGGTTTTTGGCCTTATGTGTATTGTCAGGCTTAACACGATAGTCAATAAACATCTACGAAAAATGTGCCACTACATTAACTTCAGACAATTCATCAAGAAAAAATGGTGTAGGAGATGGAAAAGTAATTATCAAAGGGACATGCCATT
Source organism: Sceloporus occidentalis (assembly GCA_023333645.1). Taxonomy (NCBI): domain Eukaryota; kingdom Metazoa; phylum Chordata; class Lepidosauria; order Squamata; family Phrynosomatidae; genus Sceloporus; species Sceloporus occidentalis. Next base: position 2,417,235 of record JALMGF010000064.1, on the reverse strand, counting down.
AAGTAATACTGAGCAACAGGTACTCTGCAGTTTTTTGCCCCTTCGATGGTGTTGTGTGCCTTTAGGTAGTTTCCGATTTATGGTGACCCTATGAGTTGATCAGAGGGGGTTTGCTTTTGCCTTCCCTCAAGGCCGAGAGAAGGTGACTTGTCCAAGCTCACTCTATAGGTGAGCAACCCTGGTCTCCCAGAGTCCTAGGCCAACACTCAATATACTACACCACACTTACTCTTTGTCCCTTGTTCTACAATACAAAGAGAGCCAGTAGTGGTTTGAGTGTTAGACTAGGACTCTGGGAGACCGGGTTCAAACCCCTGCTCAGCTATGGAAACCCATTCTGTCTCAGAAGAACGACATGATGGCAAACCTCTTTGGAGGCAACCTTGCCAAGAAGGCTCTAGGAAAGGATGGGTATAAGTTGTAGTTGACTTGGAGGCACAAGACATCAACAACAAATTAGAACAAAACCGCTGCATTCCTCATTTCGACTTTCTCCATGAAATGATGACATTGGTTTCCTGGGTTCAAAACTACATGGAGCCTGACTGAATCCATTGTTTGTGGAAGAGAAACAAGCGCATGACATTTTATGATCGGATGTATCTATATGCTTTAAAGTCAAGATGTACTATGCACAATCCAGAGGTAACGCACTCCCAAGAGATGGCCACCCAGTGCCTTTTTAAAGACCCCCAAAGAAGGAGAGCCCACTATCTTCCAAGGCAATCTATTCTACTCTTACCATCAGGAGGTTCTTCCTAATGTTTGATTTGAATTCATTTGTTTGTATCTTAAGACCCTGGAGCAGGAGAAAACATTTTTGCTTCCTCTTCTACAGGGCATCCCTTCAAACATTTAAAGATATTTATACCTATTGATATTCTTTTTGTTGTCATCTGCCTTCGAGTCGATCTCGACTCTTCGCAACCTTGTAGATCAGTGGTTCCCAAACTTTGGTCCTCCGGATGCTCTGGACTTCAGCTCCCAAAATGCCTTACTGTTGATTAAGCTTCATGGAGCTTCTGGGAGCCGAAGTCCAAAATACCTAGAGGACCCAAGTTTGGGATCCACTGTTGTAGATGAACATCTCCAGTTCCCCCTGTCCTCCATTGCTCTGCTTCGGACTTGTAAATTCAAACCCATGACTTCCCTGAGTCTATCCATCTGAAGTCTTCCTCTCTTTCTAGTACTCTTCACCTTTCCTAGCGTCATTGTCTTTTCTAAGGAGCCTTGTTTTTGCTTTCTGATCTCCGGAGAGGAATGAAGAGACTCTTATCGGCGGAGATGCCGCTGCGTCTGTCTATTCCCAACCCACGCGACGTGCTCCGGGAAAGTAACAAAATATGTAATATACCAAAATGGGTGTCTAAAATTAGACTCAGCCTCTCCTCCGCCAAACATTTGTTCAAATAAGAACTTCTCGCAAGGCTGCCAAAGGACTCAGAGGGGGTCACTTTGCAGGTTTCTCTTCCCAACGTGAGCGCTAATATTTGCTTTGGGGAAAAGAAAATGTGAAGAATGGCCCAGCGGCCACCGGGGAATCGCCGCACGTGCCGAGCAAATGGTTGGCAACCAAGCACTGACACGCTTGCTTTGCGCAAGCTGATAGAATTAGAAAGGAAAACAGCCATTTCCACGTCCCGTTTTTTGAGACCCTAGGATACGCAACCGCAAAAAGCTATGCGTTTCTGCTTTGGGGCCTCTATGGCAGACTCCAATCCTACCATGTTACACAGGGCTCAGCAGATTGTGTGTTGCCATTCCAGCTGTTGTACATTTACCTGCGATTCCAGCTGCAAAAAGAATGTGTGAAATTAAGCCTCTTTACTACCTTGAAAGGGGACTTTATCTTCCAAGGGATCCTTCCCTCCAACCAAAGGTCCGGCTACCTGATCTGGCATCTACTGCCATGCTCTGCCTGAGTTCACCTCTAGCCCTGACAATACGAAGACTGTTTAGGAAACACTCTCCACTCCGTACAAAAAGGCTTGTGAGTTTTGCAGTGGACAGAGTTGTCAAGGGTCCTCCCCCCCCCCCCCCCGCAATCTCTTCTCAAAATTGAGAGCCAAAGTTTATGACTTTTGCATTATCGCCTTTCCCGTTTCCAGCATCCCTAAAAAGCCAACTTGTTAACCTGCGGACCCTTCATCCATTAGATGGACACCGCATGACAAGAAGTATAAGGGTATCTTGGCTACCCACTCCATTTGTGTTAGAATCCTAGAGAAGGAGCAGCCACAAGAAACGTGTTTTTCTCCTTGTTCTCCAAGGGGGCTGAAAGACACAGAGACCCTCCTTTGGGAAGATCAGCAGCTCATAAAGAGAGCTCTACTGGATCAGCCCTTGCTGGTCTAGCATTACTGTTCCCAGTGCCGGATGTTTCTGGGCAACCCACATGGAGGGAACCAAGGCAGTGCTTTGTCACTGTTGTTTCCTGGATGCTGGCATTTAAAGGCACTTGGAAACAATGCTTTGATTGAGAGTTCCTGCGTGGCAGGGGGTTGGGCTGGATGACCCTTGTGGTCTCTTCCAACTCTAGGATTCTATGATTCTACGATGATTCTGTGTACACAGAGCAGAGACTTTTAAAAAGTACTTTTGAGCTATAGCTCCCTACTCTCCCAGACAGCATGGCCCCACTGGAAGGGGTGGGTTGTTGGCATTGTTGGAGTTGTGGTGTACCTTCAAGTTGTTTCTGACGTGTGGTGAACCTTTTCTTGGCAAGACTGTTTCAGAAGGAGTTTGCCATTGCCTTCCCCTAAGGCTGAGAGCATATGACTTGCCCAAAGTCACCCAGTGGGTTTAATGGCTGAGCTGGGAATCGAACCCTACTCTCCAGAGTTGTATGTGCAACCATCAAACCACTACCCCACACTGGCTCTCCTTTTGCAATCCAAAAGAGTATCTTCTGGTCTGCCTCATTCCCATTCAGTTCCATTGCATGGCTCCCAATTCCTGCCATTCTGCGAGGGGCAGAGGATTTCCCTCTATCCCTTTCCTCTCCTGCGTGCAGAATCTGGCACAACCTCTCCTGTCTATTTATGTTCCTAGGTGGCAGAAAAGTCCTCTCCAAACATTGCAACACACACTGCGGTAGGTTAAGTGACTGAGTAGCACTGCAATAAATCAAATCTATTTAATAAAAATCACAGGGTTGCTGTTTTAAAAAAAATAAATAAAAATTCAAATTGTATTTAGGAAAGGTGTCTCGATATTACCATAAAGGTCCTTCTTCAACTCAAGTAATTGGATTTCTTTCCTGCCTCCCCCCCAAAAACCAACGTCTGAGAGATGCGAAAGAGATGTCCCTCCCCTCATTCTCTAAGCCGCCACAGTCCATATGCAATCTTTAAGGCAATAAGAGGGCTACACATCTAATTTCTTTTCTCCGCTTAGCCCCGGGTCGCTCTGCAGCTGCATCCCAAGCCCAACCAATGTTATTTTTGTATTGGAGGCAGCAAACGAATGGTACTGTAAATTTGCCCTGATGCACCCATGCGAGGGACCAACTTGGCAGATCATCCATCTTGTTCACGCTGCCCTGTCAGGGACAGCATGAATTCTGCACATGATAAACAGATTTCTCCGCAGATGGGTGTCCTTTAACCCACAGCAAGGTCAAAATGACGACTGGCTGGTTAATAAAAACGGCATGGTGCTGGTTCCAATCCCCCTTTCCAATTTCACCTCCGGTGCGAGCGGAAAGAAATCGCACGCCGGTCCGGCTGCAGATGTCCTTGCGCCTCTCGGACGGCGCCGAACACGGTACCAAAATGTGACTGGCGTTGTTGGTGACGGAGAAATAAAATAACATAAGCCTGCTCAAATGTTTTACCTGTCCCGAAAGAGATGGATAGAAAGATTGAGGGTGGAGGACATCACCAGGGCGGCAAACCTTTCCGACAAACTCATACCATTTGTTCATGTTTTGGCCTCTGACTCCTGAGTCCAAAATATTCAGAGAGATCCTAAAGGAGGTTAAAGAGGTGAAGGAAAGGACTGGCAGAAGTATTATTTTGCCTCCCAAAACAGTTGACAGTCAAGACCTTACTGGATTTAAAGCTCAAAGTCATTTGGTCGGGAATAAGCCTCAGCGACCACACTGTGGCTTCCTTCCAAGGAGCCATGGGCATGTTAGCCTGAAGTGGCTAGCATGCATAAGGATGATTTCTTTCTTTCTTTCTTTCTTTCTTTTAAAGACCAAGAATAAATGTAAAACACATAGGAGCAGCAGAAGACAAGTACCAACAGGTACATGGAGATGCATAAGCAGACCCTGAGCTTTGAGACCTTCTGGGGAAGCCCTTCTCTCTTGCAGGTACATTTGGTGGCAAGATGGAAGATAGCAATAGCCATAGCATTTACACTTCTGTACCACTTCACACTGAACTAAGCCGTCTCTAAGCGGTTTACAACAGAAGATGGCCTTCTGAGTGGCTGAAAGATGGTTTTTATTCTAGCAGGGCTTTGAGAATGGATTTTTGTATAATGGTCTTGTATAATGTACTGGACTTGTGGTTGTTTAAGAGTCTTATGTTTTTTTAATGGTTGTCATTCTCTTGGGGTTTAACTGCATTTTTTACTTTGGTACGCTGTGAATTTTTAACTATGTTCGTTTCAACTCTTGCGAGCCACCTGAGATCCCATACAGAGAAAAAGCTAAGATATTGTGCAAAACACCACTAGCACCGACACCAACAACATTAATAAATCCAGGGATTAATCAGTTATTGCCAATTTCCCCATAAAGATGTGATGATTAACACATTAAGTTTTTTGCAAACTTAGCATAGATCCAATATGGACGGTAGTTTGAACTTAGCATAGAACCAATGTGTACTCTATGTGCCGCCTTGAGTCCCTATGTTGGGAGAAAGGTGGGATTGATGATGATGATGTATTTTGAATGTTGGACCAGGATCTGAGTCCTCACTCAGCCATGGATACCTACTGGGTAAGTCATAGTCTCTCAGCCAAAGGCCAAGGCAATGGCAAACCTCCTCTGAAAAGAATTTTGCCAAGCCAACGCTAGGACAAAGAGTTGTAAGTAAGAGTCGACTTGAAGGCACACAACAACACCAATTTTAGCGCAAGTGCTTTTGCAGAGGACTTCTGTTTTTAAAGTCCCATATTCCTTTACTTTATTTGGATCCATCTTCTAGCGCATGGACATTCCTCAGCAACGCCAGAACAAATTTCAGGCATGGCATCGCCTAAAATATGTACACACTGGATACACATGTCAAACAAAATGTTAAAAGGGGAGGCCACGTTCCATTTCAGAGCTTTGAAAACCTTTTCCCTTCCGCGCGACACTGTGCTTCCGAGGGCCGGTCTGCCCTGGTACAAATGAAAACTACCATTTGTTCTTGAGCGTTTGGGGGGAAACGGCATTTTGCTTCTCAAAAATGGCTGGCACTTGCACCACAAACTCTTGAATTTGGAATTAAGTCTGAATGTGGGAAAATGGCTGGGGTTGCAATCTCCTCCACTCTTTCAGACCCAGATTCTGGGATAGACACCCGCAGGGTGGTTTTTGCCCCCGAAAAATAAATGACGATGGGGTCTAAAAGATTCTCTTTATACCTAAAACACATCAAAAAAGGCATTACTGCCGCCGTTATTTTCTCAAGACCCCAAGCAGACAACTACCCTGCTCAGTCCTACACTGGAGTGGACTGAAAAACAGATCCGCTGTGATGTGCCAAAGAAACGTCCCCGGCCGATCTGATCCACTATTCAAATTCCAGCGCACAGCCCTCGATCTCCGGTAATAATAACCCGAATTCCATTTAGTGTTCATTTGAGCAGTCAGGATAAAGTCATTTCTGATTATCTCCCCACTGTGTAAAAAAACAGCTTGAAGGTAGGCAGTCAGCAAGCATTTTCACCAAAAAGTAATTATCGGGAGTGACATTTTTACTGCTGGCATGCCATAAGGCGAGCTGCGCGTTTGGAAGGACAAGCCGCTGAAGCAAAATGACAGGCCGCGCCGTGACATTCCCAGCAAACCCTCGACATGATTTTCCTGGCGGTTGGGTTTGAAGTACCACTTTCTCATTAAGTCCAGGGCCTGGGCTTCAGGTCCATGCCAAACTAGTCAGATCCAAAAAGTTATGTATAAATTAACACCGGAGGGTTGGTGGGAAAGGACCAACCGGAGAGGGCAAGCAGCTGTTTCGACACTATACCGAGAAGGGCTCCATACTCTAGGGTTCATAAGAAATATCAGAAGCATGGATGGTGAGGTTTATCAAGCCCCAAAGGTACAAGAGAGCCACAACTTACTTCTTATCTTCAAAGGTGGGGGGAGATCCGTGAGGAAAGTCAAGCACCACAGCTGTGGCTTTCCAAGTTTCAACCTCGAAGAAACCCTTTCCGTGTGCCGGCTGAGAGGGAATCCCTGCATGGTTCCTACAGAGCATCCCTGTTTGTGGCACAGGATTCTAGGGAAGTATCCCAAAGCCAAAAGCCAGACCCATGACTGTCTGGCGGGAATGGAGATTGCACTCCAAAACCCAGCTAGCACTCTTCTGATTCTTTGTATCAGGGGAGAGATGGAGTGGTCATCGGAAGAGTGCTAGCTGGGTTTCGGAGTGCAATCTCCATTCCCACCAGACAGTCATGGGTCTGGCCTTTGGCTTTGGGATACTTCCCTAGTATGTCATCTGGGGAACCTTCTGTGCCATTACAGATCTTTAAATCCAAGCAGCACTGGGGATTCCCATGAGACAGTATGAAATTCAATGGGAGGGTTACTGAGTCATCTGACGGCAGAGAAATACGGAGCTACAGCATCATGGAGTCCTCTAGTAAGGGACCGCCCAACATCACCCTTCTAGTGCAGTGCATATAGCTGTGTTAGTATGTAGAATCAGTATGTAGAGAGATCTTGTAGCACCTTTGAGACTGAACTGAAAGAAAGACATTGGCAGCATGAGCTTTCATAGACTAAAGTCTACTTCATCTGAGTAGATACGCATCTGAGGAAGCAGACTTAAGTTTACGAAAGCTCATGCTGCCAACGTCTTTCGTTAGTTACTCTCAAAGGTGCTACAAGATCTCTCTACATACTGACTTCTAGTTCAGTGTCTGCATTGCTGAATTGTTCTAAACATGGAGGATGTTCAAGTGAAATCCACCCGCATGGCACTTATACCTGTGAGATCTGCTCTTGACATCTAAGGAGGCAGAAGACCAACTTCTCTCCTCTTCTCTGGAACAGCTGCTCAATCTGGTTGTCTTCAGGGCAAACAATGGGAGATACGTCTTGGGTATCTCCACACAGGACACGTCTTCGACCAACCCTGAGCATCTTTCACTGTTCTCCTCTAAGCCTAATTTGCAGACATGCTTTTGGAAGTGTGGCCTCCAAGAACTGGACCTCTGGGGACATTCCCCTAACAAAGTCCAATTGTGATGCCGCCTTGTCACAAGCGATACTTAACAAAGCCCAATTGTGATGCTGCCTTGTCAACAGCTATACTATTGGTCTACCTAGGGGTCATCCAGACATCATCTTTTATTGCGGAATGATGCAAATGACCTCACTGACACATCCCGGGTTTGTTATCCACACTAAGGATGCGCATCTATGCACATCTCTGGGAGTTTGGTTGCTCACACGTGCCGGCACTCAAATAAAGATGCAGTCAACAATGCAAATGTATTCAAAACATGTTCAAGGCATGCAGAGATTAATCCCGAATTATCCCGGGTCTATTCACATTGGTTATTCCCAATGTCCCTAGTCTAGTATTGCCTCCTCTGACTGGTAGAAGCTTATCTAAGGGCTGTTCTCCAGCCCTGCAACCCAAGATCTTGTAACTGGAGATACTGGGGACTGACTGGGGGGTTCAAAACATGTGCTCAGCAATAGCTAATTCTGGTCCTATCTGCAAAACTGCAAACGGAATACCAGAAGCTTAGCCTTGTCTCCATTTGCGTTGGGTGGCTTGCTCATTACGACAGGCAAGGGCTGCCTTCTGGATCCTCTCCCCCTACAAGTCCTTGCCTCCCTGCTTCCAAAAGCGGACGATCGCTTCTGCAACCGACCCGAGCGTTGCAACGAAAGCAATCAAGGTACATCCTTTTTACACATCCTCACACCGGCGCCATCCTGCTTTCCTTAATTTGCGATTAAAAGGAGGGAGGGGGGAAAAAAGAGAACACTACTGTGGAGAGAGGGTACTTAAATGTAGGACAGTCAGGGGAAAGTAATTTATCATCTTCCCGCTTCGGTGGGCGCGCTATCAGCCAACTCATTTCCCGCATTCATCATGCAATCAGCCTATTATTTGCATATTAATCAGGCAGTGGACCGTGAGCGCGGCGCATCCCAGCCAAATGCTGCACTCTCTCCGGAGGAAGGCTCCGTAATTATCATACATCAGTGTTATGATGGGGTAATTGATTATAACATCTTGCGCTTGCCCCTGGGGAGTCCCAGTGCTCACCCGGCTCTGGGCCCCAGTTTCCACACAGATCCTCCCTCTCCCCTCTCCCCGAAAAACCAATGCAGGCCAGGGCTCTTCCTGAGCGTCTCTTGTTCACCATTTTGCTCACTTTATTTATAAAGGGCCAATTTTTTTACATGCCTTGCATAAAGAGCAAAACATCCAACAGTCCCTGCCTGCAATGTTACAGTCTCATTACAGACGTGGCACTAAAGGAGGACGTTGTCGCCGCGGAACAGAATGGTAGCCCCAATGGAGAGAGCAAAGGTCCAAGTCCGCCTGTGCAATCCTTATAGAGGTAAATGGGGGGACTTGGCACTCGACAGGGTCCTAGGGATGGACAGGGTGCTTACTTGTAATGGTATTTCTTCGAGTGGTCATTTGCGAATTCACACAACTCCGTTCAGAGTTACTGCGCAGGTGCAGAATCACCCATTTCTGTGATTCGCAGAGACCACCAAGAAGAACTCTACATAGCAATTCCCTTTGTCTCCTTCCACTTCTGTGCTATCGCTTACATCCTACTCGCCTGTCAACAGCCTCCACCGTGCAAAATAAAATAAACCACGGCAGCCTCTGAGTAGAGTAATTGCAAAGTTTTCTGTGCAAATGCCGTTTTAGCTGCTTTATTTAGGCACCAACTGACAGGCTAATTCAGGTCCCGTCTGCAAAAGGGCAAATGGAACATCTGCCAGTTGAAATGGGTACTATTTTTAGGACCCAACTTCCAAACGCGAAATTGGGGTGGCGGAGAGAAAGGGAGAAGGCTTTGATATAGAACAAAAACACAAGTTGGAGGTATCTGTACAGAGGAAAGATATGAAGAGAGACAGAAAGGCAGAAGAGGTGCAATGAAGAACTTAAGAAGAGTCCACTGGGTCAGACTAAAGGCCTCAGTAACCCTGCTTGCTCTTTACACAGTGGCCAACCAGTTGCCCCAGTGGACCACCAGCAAGACAGAAGGGCAACTGGCCCCTCTTTCTGACACTCTCTGACAACTAACATGCAGACACATGCTGCCTCTGATACTGGATCCTGACACAGCCATCCTGACTAGTCGCCATCAATGGCCCCTTCTTCCACGAACTCATCCAATCCTCTTTTTAATCGAAGTTGGCAATCATCCATCTTGTGGCAGCGAATTCCATGGTACGAGTAAAAGAAAGAAGTTGGCAGCATGAGCTTTTGTAGACTTCGGTCTACTTTCTCAGATGCAGTAGATTGAAGTCTAGGAAAGCTCATGCTGCCAATTGCTTTCTTTCTCAAAGATGCGACTAGATCTCTCTACGTACTTCACCAAAATGGTGAAGGGTCTGGAAACCATGCCCTATGAGGAACGACTTAGGGAGCTGGGTATGTTTAGTCTGGACAAGAGATGGTTACCATGTGATATGATAGCCCTGTTTAAATATTTGAAAGGATGTCACATTGAGGAGGGAGCAAGCTTGTTTTCTGCTGCTCCAGACATTAGGAGACAGAGCAATGGATTCAAGCTATATGAAAAGAGATTCCACCTCAACATTAGGAAGAACTTTCTGACAGTAAGAGCTGTTTGACCATAGAATACTCTGCCCTGGAGTGTAATGGAGTCTCCTCCTTTGAAACAGAGGCTGGATGGCCATCTGTCAGGGCTGCTCTGATGGGGAGTTCCTGCATGGTAGAATAGGGTTGGACTGCATGGCCCTTGGGTCTCTCCCAAGGCTTTGGTGGGCCTCCTGTTAGTGACATATGCAAGTCCACCATACATTTACATATGTCCTATTTTTCAGCAGATCATATTGGGTTGAAGACCAGCATTCTGACCCATCATAAAGCAGCTTCTTATGTATATATGTGCTAGCTGTACATTTGTAGTTTGAGATTCCAATCCGGAAACAAAAACACACCCTCAAAATTACTACTTCTACTTATTTAACTAAGAGGCTGCTTCTTAGGGCCATGCCCTCGCCAAGCAGAGTGTATGGAACAGCAAGTGGGAACTCACCGCTGTCGAATCAAACTTACAGTCACAAGTACTTAAGAGGCATGCTCAAAAGCTACACACTTTCTTGACAGCGTCACATCAAAGAAACCAAGTCCTTTACATTAAGGATTTAAATCAAAGCTAGCCCTGTGTCACTAGCTTTCCAGCGCATAGCTGTGGGCACCATCCAGGGAGGCACAAGAGTTTGCCGTCAGACATGCACCCTCTTCCCCTCGTGTGCCCCTGACCAAAACCCCTTCCTCACAAACAAAGACCCTGCAGCTCTGTCAGCACGAAAGTCTCCCTAGGTCACCATGATCCCCCGCCACCCAGGGCAAAATGCCAGCAGACACCGGGTTTCTTCTAGCAGCTGGCAACTAAGTGAGGAAGGCTGGTGCCATCCCCCTGACTCCGACCCCACTGCTGATCCTGCAAACTTGCGGACCATCTAGAAAACTGAGAACGGAATGGGAAGTCCTCTTTTATAGCAATGCTCTGCACGCTTTATAATAATCCTCCTCCTCCTTTAAGTAATCGGATTTGAAAGAACTGATAGAAAGGATTGCAAGAGTTGCTGCATGAACAGAAAACAAGGGCAGAAGATACAGGGAATGGAGGAGAAAGCCTGGCAGCTGGCTCATTTGAATCTTTAAAGTTCTCATTGGCTTGGGTTTGGGAGGACTTTGCGGACTTTGGCTTGCAGGAAAGCAACTCTTAGAAAGGAACGATCTCAGGCTTGGTTTTAATTTTTAAAACTCAATCCAGGTAAAAAATGTGGAGGTCAGTTCAATTTCCCACTAGCATATTGGAAGTTTGGTGTCTTGGTATGGACCAGCGTACCAGGCCAGGTTCCAGACATTTTGTAGGTTCATGTCTCTTGGACTTCCGCTACGGACAGGCAGCTTCCCAATATGAATTTTACAACTGTAAACCAGACAATGGCCTTTTCCAGACTGCCAAAATAAAGCTGCTTCGGGTCTCTTTGGAGGTATGCTGTTTAAATGATGCATGCATCCTAAGAATCCAGAAGCTGCACCAAAGCTGCCCTCCAGTGCTTAGGAATGGCGTGTGGCTTTGGCGCAACCTCCGGACTCTTAGGACCCATGCATCATTTAAATAGCATACCTCCAAAGAGACCCAAAGCAGCTTTATTTTGGCAGTCTGTAACAGGCCAATATATGTTATTAAAGATGAACCCAATCTTCAGCCAATCCAACCTCAGGCACTGTACTATTTTCAGGACCAGGTCAAAACTAATGTTAATAGATTTATTTGAAGTTAACTGAACTGAGTGGTCTAGCTTATGTGCTTCCTACCTTTGATGCAGTCTTAAGACATAGCTGCCTCAACTGTGCCACAATACAAAATGACAGGGTCCCTCTCTAGCAAAATGAACACACTCTACTAACTATTTCTGTTGTTCCAAGGCAACACACATTAACACACGGGTGGGGAACCCCTGGCCCTCTTCAGATGTCCATGCTCCTTTCCTCATGACGCCATTTTCTGGGTTTCCTAGCTTATGTACATCCCCCCCGCCCCCAAGTCTAAAAGTTTGAAATGCCTTGCCTAAGGCTTAACTATCGGTAGTAAGAGCTTCTACTGCAGCGACCGCAAACCTCTCTGAAATGAAAATCCTTGGGTTGAAACAATACTGTCTTCCTTAGAGGCCCTTTCCTATCCGCTCTGACTCCAAAAGGTTCAGTGGGAGACAACATGGGACAGGGCCTTCTTCGGGGCAGCCCCCAAGCTTCCTAACTCACTCTTTATTTTAGATCTTTTATACCAAAACACAAGGCCTTGGGGGGAGAATTCATCTGTGGTTGCATTTACTATCGACTGACGCTGCAGAGTTGCAAGCTGCTGCTGTTCCAGGGACAGGTCGATTCTTTTCAGACTGCAGTGAACATGCACTGATACCTGAATCAGAAGGCAGGCTATATGGATATCAGGGAACAAACATATCCACCTTTCTCCAACCCCACAGGGACTGGAAGAAGATGAAGGATTAAGTAAATCTATTTTGCAAACATGTATCTGGGAAATGGAAGGCACGTTTCCCACACACCAGAAGCAAAACTTGCCCACCCCAAGGCAGAAGCAGAAAGGGCAACACAACCAAGGAGAAGCAAAACGTAAGAAAGCAGCGGATTACCTGAGCTTGCGCATCCCTGCTGAAGGGGATCTTGCAGTGATGACACAGAGTGAAGGACTGGAGGAAGAAAAGGAGGACTATGAGGAGGAGGTATGAGAGGAACACAGCCTACAACCCGATAGCAAAGCAAGGAAACCAGTAGAGCAAAAAAAAATTTCCTTCCCCTTTCTTTATATTAGGGGTCAGGATTCCCAAACTCTGGTGCTCCAGGTGTTTTGGACTTCAGCTCCTAAAAGAAGCCTTTTAGGCCAAACAACTTGGCCTGGGATTCTAGGAGCTGAAGTCCAAAACATCTGGAACACCAAGGTTTGGGAATCACTGCTCTAGGCAGCCTGTGCCTTACTTAGTTTGCGCACTGGGTCTTTTTGATAATGGAATGGGATCTTGAAAGCAACAGGAGCTGGAGAGTGGATTTCTAGGTCTGCACACTGGCTCCATTTCATATGGGATCTAGACCTCTCCTAATATGAAATGGATTGGTACTGATGTCCAGAGCTCCTTGGGGTACTTTCTTGTTCTTCCCCTCCATGGAACTTAACAAAATGGAGTGGAGGTGGCATTCAGCACTTCCACGAACCACCATGGAAAGTCCTTTGGCTCTGGATGTTGCTGCGCTCGCTCACAGGCGACACAATTTGTGTAGTTCCATGTACTGTTGTGAATATTTCTAGCAACACCCAGGCCCTTTGCTATCATGTCATTCAAGTGGGAATGGTAAGACTTCTTGCCACAACGTTTTCAGGTTGTACAATGGCCCCTAGGCGCCATTACACTCTTGAGGATGGCACTGAGAGCATGACAGAGGATTAGACACTTTGCCAATTTAGAATAGAGTCCACTTACCATCCAATTAATTTGGGATGCTCAGCAAACATCCCCCAAATTAATCGGATTTAGAGGAACCCTTTCTGAATAGGCAAGTGGAGGTTGATCAATCCACGTCGAGCTCCAACCTTCGTTTTTATCGTAAAAAGCAAGGCGTTCTATGCAGGAAAGGGAATTGCTCTCACCTCCCACAAATATAGTTTGGGGGGGGGGGGCACACAAAGACCAAAAAGTCACTTTGCCAGGCTTGCTTGTGCCTTCAGTTTGGAAGCAAGCAAGCTGAAAGGAAAGGAGAGGGGGGGAAAACAAATGCAGCCTGAACCCACTCTGCAATCTGGAAGGACCCCAAGAAGCTGAGAAGCACCAAGAGGGATCCTGCCTCCAACTCTTACCTTGAGAAAGAAAATGGCTTTCCCCTTTCCTGGAACCTCACATGATCTCCTTATGGATGTCCACCTTGCATGGCACCAGATCCAGGCACCACCTTATAGGAGCCTGTACAATGGGCCCTTGGTATCTGCTGGGGGATGCTTGGTTCCAGGAACACCCCCCCCCCCCAGGGACACCAAAATCCTTGACGCTCAAGTCCTATTAAATACACTGGCATAGTAAAATGCTGTCCCTTATATAAAATGTCAAACCGGTTTGCATTTTGGAATTTTTCTATTATTTTATATTTTCAAGCCATCAATACCTGAATCCACAAATGAAGAATCTGTGGATATGAGTGTCAACTGTACTTTAGGGCCAATTGTACTACTGAATCATGCAGAAGCTAAAGAAAGGGTTTGCAATCCACGGATGGAGCTTTTTATAGACAAGGTCGAGAAACCAACATAATCCCACTGGCTGTGCCTTTACCTTGGCCTGAGGGTTGCCCTTGGGAGGGCAAGACTCCTTGTCCCAGTTCACCGTTGAGCCACAGTTGCATGCGGATGAAAGGCTCGCGGCCTTTCTGCGTCAACTTGCTCCACGGCTTCGGCCTGGACAGCATGTCACTGACGCTCCCCTGGGAGAGGCCCAGCACCTGGAAGGAAGGAAGGAAAGGAAGAAGAGACAGAGTTAGCCACAAGTCCGGCTGGATCAGGGAAGTTCAGGCCTGCAGGTCACACCTGGGTCCCATACAGCCTCACTGCTTGGATCTGCAAAGAGAAGGGGGACTCTTGCCATGCTCTGTCCGACTTATCTGGTGCCAGGGAGAGGATCAGGGGCCACATCAATACATTGCAGCCTCCCCATGAACACTTGCTTTGAAACGGGCGTTGTCTTGCTCATTCCAGAAAAGAGAAAGGCCCTGTAGTGGAAGAAGTGAGGGCAGATCTTCTTCTGCACCTGATTCTTTCCCAATAGGGTCCTTCTTTTTTCTGGAGTGAGCTGGAGAATGCCTATTTCAAAGTGCATGTGCTACTCCCCTGTCAGTGCTTTTCACCTCAGATCCACTCATTTTCTTCCAAGTGTTTGGCAACCTCACTTTATGTGAGTGTTTTTTCACAAGTCTAGGGCCTTAAAATCCTTGCTAACATGCTTTAAATCACCTGGAGTTCTACCATGAGATCCCAGAATACTTCTGCTTACCCCTGAAAATAATGGGATACAGTGGGCCTGCTGTAGGGATCTATGTTTATCTTATCTCCATAGATTACATTTTCGGTTTTCTATGATCATTTGAATGCTCATAAGAATGAGCAATATAATAAACTTATACCACGGTATGGAAAGGAAGAATGGTATCAGTTCTCCCTCCCACAACAATGGGGACATACTGCAATGTTTTGTTGTATAGCCTCCCTTGACTCAGTTCTAAAAACAGCAATTCCTGACCCTGGTAAGAGAGCATCTGGGCCTTGTCATGGTGCCAAGGCTATCGTCACAACACACCTCTCTTGTGCTTGCTTTCTCACACCCGATACACAGGGCAATGTGCCCAAAGGGGGCAAGGAATGCAAACTGCAAGGAGTTGCGATTCTGAGCTCTCTGAACACCTCACCAAACTACAAATCTTAATATTCCATAGGACGGAGCCATTAAAGTGGTGTCAAACTGCTTCATTTCTGCAGTGTGGAAGAGCTGATAGAGGCGACGTTGACTACCCCTCTATCTGCTTCCCCACAAAGGATGGCAACAGGTACAACTCAAATGTCCTAAACATAAGGACAACTTCATTCAGCCCTGTTAATACATCCATGTATTGTAAGCACTGGCAATTTATCACACACAGCAGGGCGCTCTATATTTGCCATCTTAAAAATTGGGTACTGTTCTTTCTTTTGCTATCCCTGGATCTTTCCCACAAATTTCCAAGCCTTTGGGGGGAGAAATAAAAAACTTGGTTTACATCATGCATATTATGAAACTGAGGCTGATTTGCCATTCCCACATGTTCTTAGGCAAAAACTGTCGTGTACCCGCTGTTCACCTTCTCCATCCACAACCATACCATCTCCAGGAGGGATCTTTACCTTTTCCCCAAATATCCTTTGGCAGATGCCGTTCTTGGCTAGCTTCTCTTTGACCTGACGCGTGAGCTCTATCGTATCCACCTCCTGGTACATATAAATCTCATACTGCTCCGGAGTCAATGGCGGAACGGAAGGTTTTGATGGCTTCGACAAAGAGACGATGGGGGAGGAAGGAAGGGGGCTGTTTTGCGGGGTTTCGCTGCGACTCGCCCCTGTGACACTCAGTTCTGAGCTCTGGGAGTAGGGGGACTCAGCGTTGGGCCACTCTTTCCAGTACTCCGAAGAGGAGGGCCCTTGGAGCTGCTGGCTACGGTCCGAACGGGTCTGGCTGCAGGCCTTCTCCTTCCCACTGGCGGCTTCCTCCACTTTGGGGTCTTCTGGAGGTGCCGTACTCCTCCTGTCGGGCTGCACAGTGTTCCACCAGTGGTCCTTCCACACCCCGCTGCGCCCCAGTTCATTTTTAACGTGCCTCAGCACGCCCTGCGTGGAATCGGAAATCCCGTGGAGATCCAGGACGGGGGCCTCAGGGGCCTCCTTCTTGAGACTGGGGAGAGCCTGCAAGGAGGAGATGCTGGAATCCGCAGAGGAGGATGAGTGCTTTTTCAGGGACATGGCCAGAGGAGAGTAGCTGGGGACTGAAGAAAGGGCAGGGGTAGGGATCAGTTTGGGGGACAAGAGGGACATTTCGGCTTGGGACAGCGGAGTCGCTTTTAAGGCGGGTTCGAGGGCGGCCTGCTGGGCTTCCATCTCTCGCCGGGCTTGCTGCAGGATGGAACGGATGGCATCGTCGGAACCGCCGCTGCTCGAGGTGGAAGGCGGCTGAGATGGCTCAGCTGCGGAGAGAAGGGGACAAAGGCCGGGTCAGATCTGGTAGATTATACTTAAACTCATTCTTAAACTCTAATCCCCATGTATCGCCTCAACACCAGAACCAGAGACGGTGCCATTTATTGGGGAAATGATAAGAATAAGAATCATAGAGTAGGAAGAGACCCCAAGGGCCATCCAGTCCAACCCCATTCTGCCATGCAGGAACTCTCAACCAAAGCATACCCAACAGATGGCCATCCAGCCTCTGTTTAAAGATCTCCAAAGAAGGAGACTCCACCATCCTCTGAGGGAGCGCCTAACACTGTCAAGTAGTTCTTACCATCAGGAAGGTCCTCCTAATGTTGAGGTGGGATCTCTTTTCCTGGAGCTTGCATTCATTGTTCCATGTTCTAGTCTCTGGAGCAGCAGAAAACAAGCTTGCTCCCTCCTCAATATGACAACCCTTCAAATATTTAAACAGGGCTATCATATCACCTCTTAACCTTCTCTTCTCCAGGCTAAACATCCCCAGCTCCCTAAGTCTTTCCTCATAAGGCATGGTTTCCAGACCCTTCACCATTTTAGTCACCCTTCTTTGGACATCCTCCATGGATCAGATTTTAAATGAAATTCTCATTGTTACAGGAAGCAAAGAGCCGACCCAGGAAAGGACATGCCACCATGCTGAAGCCACCCAGCACATTGTTTGCACAAAGGAATAAATTATAGATACAGCATCGAAACAAAGCACAACACCTGCTTGTGTGCTTTCTTTTGAGCCCACCATCTAGTGGTAAGACAAAGTAGGAAGAGAGTTCATTCCAGGTAAGCTATTGTCCCCCAAGAAAAGAGGCTGGGGAATAAAAGCGGCAACATGGCGAAGGACAATTCCCAGGGAACTCAATTTGGGGGGTCTCTGAAAACAGCAGCTCTGTTGCACAGGAACGCACAATTTGGTGTACTTTAGAAACTGGCACAAGATTGGGAGCTCATCCTTTACACCTAGAATATCCCCTGAGCTTTAGGAGCTACAAAGGCCTAGTGGAGTGTTCTCTTTAGGAATCTCTAGTTCCTTCGGTGCAACTTTCGGTTAAAGTTGACCACTGAGTTGCGCTGGAGGACCTAGATATTCCTAGAGACAACATATTAATAAAATCCACGAATAACCAAAGCTGCAAAGCCGAATCCGCAAATGCGGAGAGACAAGTGTATTTCCGTAACCAAGCAATAGAGAATATAGTTTAATTCATTATTCACAGATCTACAAATCTGTAACTATCTTAATCATTCTAATTTCTAATGTAAAACTTAGAAGCAACATTGACTATTGATGCGACACCAATAGGTAAGCCTCAGGTTTATTCCCGGATGCTTATGGCCATGTCGCTGACTTCACAAACCAGATCAAAAGATAAGGAGGTCATTCCGGGACTGAAGCACGCTTTGCGGTGGCCAAGAAACCAGCAAAGCTAGGACACTTTGTGACCAAGCAGGGAAAGGACAGAGTCAGCGTCGCCTTGTTTGACTCGGACTCTGGAGGCCAGAGTTCGAATCCCTGCTCGGCCAATGGTGAGAAAACTGTGTGATAGCTTTGCAAGCTGGAGATGACTTGAAGGCACACAACAACAGAAGAAGGATAAAAGTTGAAACATGGAATTATGCTCAACTCATTTGCCTCCCCTGTACATTTGTTCACTATTTTATCGTTTGGTGCCTTGCAGTATGGATGCCCTTTCTGTTTTTTCAGGACAGTTACCTCTTGTCTTATCTACTCCTTCCCACATTTAGACTTCAGCTTTTCTACTCCGTCTCTCCATCCCATTACACTTTATGGGCTTCCTTCAGTTGGCTGCCTCAGCATTCTTCTTTCTATATGATGTAATAATCCTTCCTTCTGCCATTCTCTTTCATGCTCTCTGTGACCACATTGTGGACAAGGCAAAACTTGCTACAGGCGCACAGAGAAAAGTGGAGAAGCGTGTTCTGCTGTCCCTACCCTCCATTTAAACATGTGCATAGGCACACAAAGGCAACCCTATTGTAACTTCTGCAGTTTTCCCCACACCATTCTGAGAATCCTAGTCTGGTGAGAGCATGCAAGATTTCCCTGTTCAAGATCCATCACCTTTCCTTGCAGAATAGCAACACCCAGGGCTTCCCTGGAGAAAATAGGTGTCTATTAAAATCCGTTTTCACTCCCAGCGTTGATGCACTTCCCCAGCCAAAGACAATGTCTCCGGATACATGGAGCTACAAGCAGTTGAACCATATTGTGTGACACACTTTCCGGGAAAGGGGCTTATAATGAGGTGATAAAAGGGACGGAAGGCTACCATGTTTTTAAAAAGCGTGAAGTCCCAGGCTGCCGATCAAAACAGCACTACATGCCTTGCGCTCTCGCCAAGCACTTCCCCGCAATCTCAGACTTCAAAAACCACCCCAAGAGGGAGCCTCCTACCTGTTTTCTGTACCTGCAGCTCCCTTTTTGCTTGCTCTAGGATGGATTTGATAGCTTCGTCGGAGCTGGCCTCGGTGGCTCGGATCCTGGTGGTGATGTTGCCTAAAAGACGAGAGAGAGAGCATTTTGAGGACTGGGCTTTTTCATGCAAAAGCAGCTGTCGCTGAACCACTGAGAATAAGCAACCGTAATAAATAAAAACCAGCAGCCCCAAATCTCTCACTCTTACTTTCTTTGCAGCTTGTCTTTCATCAAAACCCTGCTTTTTAAACCTGGCTGCGCTACTTTGCCAATGCATGCCCCACTTTAAGGGCTCCATTTTATTTGTGATCTCAATTTAGGCTTGGTATGTGAGTTTGGACAAAATGTGGAAAAATGACCTTCTTAGGCTGGCCATAAGGAGGTATAAAATGAATAGGGCACACAACTAATAGACATCTTGAGTTGGCCCATATGACCATGGATTCTCTTTTTCAAATGGCAGCAATGGTACTCGGACTGAAAGACTCTTTCTTCCACACTGGATGAAATGTCGGATCTGATGAATCATGAAAGCAAAGCCAGCGCTCTGAGCTTTGGACTCTCAAATGCAATGAATCTCAGATAATAGTTTTTCGTGGGATTTTGGGGCTATGTGGCCATGCTCTAAGAGTTTATTCCTGACGTTTCACCAGCATCTGTGGCTGGCATCTTCAGAGAATGCTTGCATGGAAGAGAGTGGGGTACATTCTCTGAAGATGCCAGCCACAGATGCAGGCGAAACGTCAGGAATAAACTCTTCTAGAACAACATGGCCACAGCACCCGAAAAACCACACAAAAAAAGATGGACGCCGGCCACAAAAGCCTTCGACTTCACAATCTCAGATAACATGGCAAGCTTGCTAGTGCTGGAATCTTATAGAAAGGGTTTTTAAACAAAAAGTTTTCTAAGACTTCCCAGAAAAGAAATGACCCAATACGAAGAATTCTCAAAAAGCACAAATTTCAAGCATTTCAAGAGCATCTGCTAGGTTTTTCAAAATCAAAATATCCTTCCGAATACAGCGCAGCGTTGCAGACTGGGAAAGGGAAGGGACAGAAGGAAAGTGCCGGAGGAGGGAAGAAGTGGGGGGAACAACATCTGAATTATTTTGGTCGCGCTCCAGTTTGGCCACACGACAAAATATCATTCAAATCTTTCTTTCGACGAGACAGAGTCAAGCTCTTGCTTTAGAGATGGAAGGAGAGAGAAAAACAACAGCAAAGAAGACTCTTTAAAAATCTATAGCCAAGTGCTTGTTTGCTCTTCGGTTGCTTTCCGAGATGCCCATCAGCAACTGTCTCCTTGCCGTGTGGTAGAGCCACTTGTGCTTCTACCACAATTATAGTGTGCCCTTCCCGTTGCAAAGGTTTGGTCCCCGCGGATGTGAAAATCGTGCACGCTCAAGCCCCATTTTATACAATGGGAGGCAATGTGCATTTGGCCACATCAGTGCGGCTGTGAGCATGCAAAGCCATTGGGAATAATGGGATGGGGCGATCCACCTGTCAATATGGTGAGCCCACTGTAGTGATCTCTGCCTATTCTGTCTCCAGATGCGACATTTCGAGTTTTGTATGATCATTTGAACACTTATAAAAGGAGCAATATACTGTATATATTCATGTATAAGTCTAGAAATGTTAGTCAAAAAATTGACCCCAAAAAACCTGACTCAACGTCAACGTAAGTATTGTAGTTTAACACTTATAAAAAGGAACCATCCCTTCGTGAAAGGTAAAAATGTAATCTGTCCTGAAAGCACTGACGCTCCTCTGGTCTCTCATCTATCCTGCCTTTAGCATGAGCACAAACAGTTATGCCTGCTGGAATTGTGTTACATTCTTTGGCATCATTTTCCTTTGCTTCGTCCTACAGATCATAGAATCGTAGAGTTGGAAGAGACAACAAGGGCCATCCACTTCAACTCCTTGCCATGCATGAACTCTCAATCAAAGCATCCCTGACAGCTGGCCATCCAGCCTCTGCTTAAAGACTTCCAAGGAAGGAGACTCCAGTACACTAAAAGGAAGGAGTGTGTTCCACTGTCGAACAGCCCTTACTCTCAGGAAGTTCCTCCTAATGTTGAGGTGGAATCTCTTTTCCTGCAGCTTGCATCCATTGCTCCTTTGTCACATGCCCCTAAATTTTACCCTCGACTTATCCATGGGTCATATCAAAATCCATAATTTTACCCTCAAAACCTGCCCTCGATTTATACATGAGGTCGACTTATAGTCAAGTATATATGGTAATAAACTAAGTATGCAACGGGATCTTGTAGTTCCTTTGAGATTAGCTGAAAGCAAAAAGCTGGTAGCATGAGCTTTCATGGACCACAGTCTACTTTCTCCATGCATTTGTAGAAGGACTCTACAAAGGCTCATGCTACCAGCGTCATTCTTCCAGTCAGTCTCAAAGGTGCTACAAGATCCCTTTGCATACTGACTTTCCAGGCTAACACAGGTATGTTTCTGAATAGGACCAAAGCTACAGAAGTCCTCCAGGAGAATCCCAGACACATGTTTTGCTCAAGGTGACCAGGAACAGAATCAAAAACAAGCATAAGGGAGTTTATGGGAGTTGGGCTTTGCCATTTGCCCTGAAGGATCCACTCAGCTCTGCATACATGCTGTGCTTTCTGGAGACCAAGGCAATCTTGTGATGTGCAGAATGAATGGTGTGTCCCTATCAGGGATCCTACACCTTACCGTATCAGCTGTTGAAAGATGGGTGCATGGATGATATAGGAATCCAATGCCTACTTTAGTTACAGCAGAGTGAGAACTGGAGCCATTAGGCTCCACAAGTGTGAGTCTATTCTGTCCTGGGATGCAAACACAAAGGATCCATGGCAGCGTAGCTCCCTTAACTATGGGGATGTGGGGTTTTGTATGCATCTTTTAATCTGTTAGCCACCTTGACTGTCATGGACAGAGAGGCAGGATATAAATAAAAGCTTATTTTATTATTATTTATGCCATCTCACAATTTAGGAAGCAACCTGTGACAGCAAATGAGGAGATCTCTCACACCGCTTGCACTCAATGAAGGCGGAGGATTTTCGTCCAGGCGTTGTGCACGTTTTAACAATTCTTGGCATTCAACACTGAATGCAGTTTTTTATCATAACAGTTCCAAATTCCTAGCTGCTCTCCATTCTTTTTTAAACACAAGCCTTAGGTTACAGTATCATAATCCAGCTTCTTATGCAGTAGTATATAAAACCTCTATCACCGGGATCCTATGAGATACTATCACTGCTTTTGAGAAGACTGGCCCCTCTTCCCCTTGGAGTTCCCTGCTCACCCTAAAAACCTGCTTCGGTGGCTTGGAAACACCCCGAAACATATTTTGGGGTGCTGTGGAAAGATGTAGTATCCAAATGGATCTTGGCCTAGCCGGCTAAGAGGAGGATGATGGCGAGGATGATGGAACTAATAATGACTTTGTATTTTGGTCAACGTTTTCCTTTAGTGTTTAAAGAATATCAGGTGCTTTATCCAAAACAGTCCTTAGCAGGGTGGCCATTTATCCTAGTAAAGAGCCAAGGTGGTGTAATGGTTGAGTATTGGATCTGGACTCTGGAAGACATTGCTGCTCAGCCCTGGAAATCCCGGGCAAGTCACACTCTCTCAGCCTAAAAGGAAGGCAACAGCAAACCTCAAAAGCAAGCTTGCAAAGTAAGCATGCTTACCATGACAGCCTTATTCTCCTTTCTGTAAGAACGACACCAAGTTTCAGTGCCTGGGAAATTAGCTTAAAGCAGAGATTCATTCCACTTCCACCTCACTCAATCAGAAACAATTAGTTGCAATTTTTAAAGAAAAGGAGTTAAGTGGCTGCGTTGGAACTACTTTTTAGTTGCTTTTTAAAATGGTAGAAGTCGCTGGCCTATGGTCCAAAATACATTTAAGCCACACGCCTCATTTTCAAAAAGTAACTAAGCAAGTTAAAGAGCTGCACAGCAAAGCACCGAAATTACATTATGCTGACGTTGTAAGAGATCTGGTTTTTACTTTAGTTGATGCAAATATATGTATGCATTACAAGTAACTCATCATTTGCATCAAGTTATAAAGTTCTATGGTCTGTAGACAACTAAGTAAATAAAAACAGTGGGTATCTGCTGGGGTTTGGTTCCAGGATTTTACACATCTGACACTGCGCTACAAGCAAGTACACAGAAATATAATAAACAAACAAACAAACAAACAAACAACAAACCTTGCTTAAAGGATGCCAATCTATCCATCCATCTTTCCATCCTTGCGTCAATATCCTCTGAATCTAGGACTTCCTCATCCCAAACTCACAGTCTTCTACTAGCTCTCCATTGAGGATGCCTGGAGAGGTTCTCTGTGTATCCATATGAGTTTGTGTGTGTCTTACAAACAGAGCTTTGCAGCAGAGAAATGAGCATGACACAGAGCCCCATAAGGCTGCGTCTATGCTACTCTGAAGCAACTCACAACTTGATGCTCCTCGGCAACTACCCAACCCTTTTGTTGGCATCTCAGCACCGTGTTTGCTTTTGGGAAGAGCGCCTTTCTGAAGGGAGCCACCTTTTCCATGCCTTCCAAAACTTTCCTTACTTGATGGAAGGATTCGTGCCAAGTGCAGATGCTCAAAACTTTCAATGACAGTTCACAACACACACATGGCAGGTTTGAGTTCAAAAGGAAAAGAAACATGGTACCTCTCCTGCACACATATTTAATTTCCAAATAGCTTGTGGGTGTTAAAAACCAGCTTGCAAGAGCCCTCCAAAATGCTTACTTGTGTGGCCATAATAACCAGAGTGTCAGGGCAAGTGAGGTGCCAGACTCGGGCCGAGAAGTCTCAGGTTCAAACATGCGCTCAGTTTATGAATCTCACAGCGTAGTATGGGATTCTTCCTGACTTGTAAGCTTTACGGAAAGGAAAAGGGGTGAGCGTTCATTCCCATGGCAGCAGGTCTGGCCTCCTTGGAGAAAAGGACAGGGCACCAGGGTGGCCAATGCCAAAGACAGCCAGCTGTAGCTGTTCCTGGGCAAAGTGGCAGGTTTACTTGACAGTCGGGTTAGTACAGCAAGAGAAGTAGAAGAAAAGTAGAAAAGTAATAGTTGGTTGTTGTTTTTTAAATGCTAACCCATGGTTTGTTTTATACTTACTGGTCCAGTACAGATGCAACACTGGCTCCCTGAAAATCATGGTTCACCAATGGCTGAATGCAGGCTTCCTCTGTGACAACCCAAATCTCACGTGACAATTCCTTCCTCCCTTTGCTCTCCAGCATTAACTGATGTTGATGTTAAATATGCACCAGTGCTTAATTCAATCAATCTATCATTTATTTATGGTCACAGACCAAATATAAAACCGAATGGTGATTTGTGTTGACTGCTAACCAGGGTTGAGGTTCAAAATGGAGGTTCAAAAATCCATTATGGCTTCAAGCCCCGGTCAACCGGATCTCCTTGGTTAGATTCAACCATACAGTCGTCGGACTTCCAAATTGGCGACTCTGACTTTGCGGATTTGATTATTCATGGATTTGATTAATATGTTCTCTCTAGGAATGTCTAGGTCCTCCAACGCAACTCTATGGCCACCGTCCACCAAACATTGCGTTCGAGGACTTAGAGATTGCTAGAGAGAACTCTTCTCTAGACATCTGCAGGTCTTCTGGAGCAACACTATGGTCAGCTTCTGGGAGATGATGACCACGGATCTACACTGGAAGACCTAGAGATTGAAGGCTTTCACGGCTGGCATCCATAGTCTTTTATGGGCTTTTCGGGCTATGTGGCCATGTTGTAGAAGAGTTTATTCCTGACGTTTCACCTGCATCTGTGGCTGGCATGTAATCTTAATGCTGGGAAAGCAAGTTGCGGGGGAAGCATTGCTCTGGAGAGAGGAGGAAGGAAGGAAGGCGCATTTCCAAGGCTGGTTTCAGATCTGGAGACCATGGTTTGCAAGGAGCCAGTGTTATGCCTGAATGGGCCCCCCTGTCTGTTTTTCTCTCAGATTCCAGGCCAGAATCAAACTGCACCCTGTGCATTATTATTATCATTATCATTATTATTATTATTATTTTAGCAACCACGACAAAGACGACACACAGCTAAGCACACTTCACTTTCCCAGAGAGCGACTGCAAAGAGAAACACCTGCCTGTGACGTACCTTCCGACCCATTTCTTCGTTTCGGTACTTCCTGAAATAGCCTGTTCAGGTTCTGGCCTGGATTCTCTGTTGAAAAACAAGTTGGGTAAGAACAAAACAATCAGGGGATGGCGGTTCTGACAATTGCGGGCTGCGAGAATGAGACACGGAGGGCCTGGTGGCACTTGACTGGGTAGGGAGGGGATGGCGAGGGCGGTGGGCGGCAAGGAAAGAAAGAACGCAGCTCCTAAACCTCCCGGGTGTCTGGGCAGAGCAGCTGCTTACTTGGGAAAGGAAAGCAAGGCAGGCTGGGCGGTTAATAAAGATTACAGCTCTGCTCAGAAAGGAGATTAGAAAGATATAAATACACATCTAAAAGGTACAAAAAGAGGGAGGCGGGTCAGTAATCTTGGCAAGAGCCACTGGCCCCAAGGAGAGAGGCTAGGTTACAAGATGCCACCCCATATTCCCTGGCAACCAAGGCACAAAGCTGTTTGAGAGGGTCTCCTAAGGGAGTGATTTCTCTCCGAGAGCCCACTGTGTCTCCATCCCTTCTGACCCACACTGTCTCCCCCTTCCCTTTAAAGCTGTCCTTCCAAATTGCTCAGCAAAGCACATAGATTTATTGGGGGAATACAGAAAGGAAATGGGAGCATTGGCAACACTCAATGTCTGCAAGTGAACATTAGCAGGAGGCACATACACAGCCTGTTTTCAACAGTGAATGGCTGGCATGATGGAACATATCATGCACCCCAAGAGCAAGAAACTTGGTTTCTCGCTCCATCTATTAGGATCCTTAGGCGAAGCTTGCCCCATAATGGTGTTCACTTTTATTTTCTCTTGCGTGCCCTTGGGCATGATGTGCCTAGGAATCAAGGAAAGCCCTTCTTGCGTGTGCTTTCTGCACATGCTCACCCATTCCCATGCAGTCTTTGTATCCCAAAGACACCCGCCTAGCCTGCCACTGACTGAGTCCCATCGCATGCGACAAATACGCACCAATGGTCTGGCGCATGGGGTCGCCATACATGAATGCGATGGGCTGTGTGCAGAATGTTTCCTTGGTGGCCCTTATTGTTGGATGCAACCAAGCAGATGGACTTTAAATATGACTATGTCTCTGTAAAGCTTCCATGGAGAAGGGCTCTCCTTTCTCCATGGATGCAAAAGCATGGCAAAAGCAAAGCGCTGAATTTATGCAATCGCTCAGGCATCAACAACAGGTTTTTCCTTGACAGACAGCATACAAATGAAATGAAATGAAATGAAAAATAAATAAATAAATAAAATATAATATGCAAATACAGCATTCCAAAATCCAAAACCATCTGAAACCCAAAACACTTCTGATCCCAAGCATTGCAGGTAAGAGAGACTCAACCTGTATGTGGATCATTCCAAACTAGCACCATCCTAAGATTTCATTTTGATTTTCAAAAATGCAGGTATGTATGTACTAGCAGCCTTATATTTCCTACTTAAAGGAAACCCATCCCCAAAGAGGTAGAAAGTAAGCCATATAGGATGGGGTTAGGATCGCTCTGTCTCCTCACATAACATCCCATAGGAAGAACCTCCAGCCAGCTTCTGCCATGTTAAAAGGTGAGTTATCGGGCTATTCTTTCATAACAACGAGAAGAGATACTGCAAGAGGTATAGAGTTGCTACCTCTATTTCATTACTTCTCCTGGACTATACCTCCCAGTAAAGGCCAAGTAAAAATATGTATTTGTTTTATACCATGTCAGGGCCATGGTCCCTCTAAAACAACAGATGTTACTCCATTTGGTGGATCCCACAACAGATGCCCAACCTTTGGCTATCTTGTGGCACTCTTAAAACTCTTTGCACTAATACTATCCTCTGGCTGTTGGTTTTAACTTTAAAAAAGATAGAATAATTTTAAGCAGAGGGAGGTTTGTCCTCTAGAGATGATGAGGACTGAGTTTCAGAGCATGGAGTTACCTCTCCGCACCCAGCGCCCAAAGGTATGTCCTCTTGAGGCACATTTTCCTGAGTTACGTTAAGTAAAAGACACCAGGAAAATGCTCAGGAGATGCCTTGCAATGGTGAACTGTAATACAAGCAGGCGTCCTCCCAAGGTTTTGGATTGCAACACCCATTATCCATAGTCAGCATGGCCATGTAGCTGATGTAGGCTGTGGTCGACCATCAGGGAAAGGTACCAGGTTGGAGAAGACTGCTGGAGAATATCCGGTAGTAAATGTTGTGAAAGGGTGTCTGCCGTTGACCTCGATAATGTCTTATTCCAACCTAAACACAAACAGCCTTCCCAAATCTGGCACCCTCCCATCGTGGCGAGCCAACATAGAGGATGGTTGTGAGGGTTATTGCAGTGCAAAACATCTGGAAGGTACAACAGGAGTATGTTTCTTAGAGTAGCTTTGATTCTACAGAGAACAGGAGGCAGGAGGCCAGCTGCCATAGCCATGTTTTCTGGGTTGCTTTTGAGCCCATCCCTTAATGAAGATCAATGGGACAGCCATCTTTCCCTGTGTCTGCCCTCAAGCTCTTCTTCCCTTTGTGCTCTGGCATCTTAAAAGTACGTTATATAACCCCATGCTTTTTCCTTCTGTGTATCTGCTTTGCCCTGAAGCAGAGGACAAGAATTGATTTTTGCAAGCTGAATGCCTTATTATGCTTGTATTGGGGGGTGGAAGGAGTTGAGGGACGTGGAACGGATAACTGTGTGCCAGATATGTGTGTGTGCACTTGTGGGCACCACAAGGAACACTTGGTCCTTGGTTGAAGTCAACTGAACATGGAAGAAGGGCAAGTCCTGATCAAAATTTCAGATCTCAAAAGCTATCATGCGTCTTACCCGGCCTCAGTTTGAGGGATACAAGTGTGGGGCGCTGGCTAGTTCGCATCCTCAAAATCCTTGCATCACAAAAGCGGTGGCAAAAGTGGGCTACCTGGATATATGCATGTGCAAAAATGGTGGGGCAACAAGACTGGCATGTGAGGAAAGCCACATTTCCCACACAAGGAAGCCATTTAAAAAATGAAAACAAAATCCTTTAGGAGTGGTCTGGGATGCTGGGTGTGTGGATCAGAACATCAGAACAGCATCTACACCCATCTCCCTTGAAATACAGAGGTTGTGACTTTCCTCTGGTTGTGACTTTGTCCTACATCAGCCCTGAGGAAATGAATGGGATGCGTGCAGAAAGTCTATCCTACTCTTTTGCAGCTTCATTCATTCCCACAAAGGGCACCCAACTGCACTGTCCCTCTTCTGCTCTTCTGTTTCACCCTGACTCACGACCAAGGCCCAAGAATTACCTGCATCAGGTGAAACCCAAAGCAAATACCTTCAACAGCCGGCGGAAAGAAAAGCCCTTGCAAGTGGGCCTCCCATCTGAGGGTGGATGCTGAAAGGACAAATAAAAAGATGCTAAACAATGGCTCACTCACCTCTTTGCCGCCCCTGGATGCTGCGCAAGGCCAAGATGTTCTGCTCGTCGGAGAGGAACTGCTTCATCTTATGGAACGGTTCCTTGCCCCTCACGGTCAGCTTGTTCCACGGCTTTGGCCGCGCCAGGATCTCGCTCACGGAGCCCTGCGAGAGCCCCAAGACGTAGTGTCCGAAAATCCGCTGTCCAATATTGTGCTTGATCAACTGCTCCTTGACCTGCCGCGCAATCTCCGCCGTGTCGATCTCCTCGCCTTCCGAGGCGCTGCCGGTGCTTTCCGACTGGCTGGGCGAGGGGGCCATGCCGTTGACGTCGGGGCTTTGTTGCAAGGGGCTTTGGGAAGAGATGGAGTTTGTGCTGTAGGGACCTGCTGAAAAAATCATGCTTGTGCTTCCCGCTTCCTGCATTGCCTTGGAGTAGAAGGACTGCATAAGCTGGCGCTGGAGGAGAGAGTTTAGTGCAAATTTTCCCGTAGAAGCCAGGGGTAAGCCGGAGCTTGCCAAGGACGAGCTGAAAAAGTCTTGACTTAAACCCGTTGGTGAGAACTGGTGTGTACCATTAGTATTGGAAGCCTGCTCCCCTGCATTGCGGGGCAACTGAGGAGGAGGGGAGGCCGGCAAAGTTGCAGGACGCTGACTCTCAGGCTGGTCTTTCCCTTTTCTCCTGGCTGACCCTACAAGGAAGGTCAAACATAATGCATTATGGGGGATCAAAAAGAGGGGGGGATAAAAACCAAGACCAAAATGCAGCGTTTGCCCCACAAAAGGGAAAAAAAAAAGTGCAGGTTGCGTTTTGCTTGTTTTTGTTTGTTTGTTTCGTTGTTGTTTTTTAAATCCGGGCCAATGAAGAAGAAGGTGGTTTGGGTTTTGTTTTTGATTTTTGTTTGTTTCTTTTAAATTTTTAATAAGCCAAACAAGGCCCCCAAGACAAACAACATGCATTTCATGTTTGCACCTTTCTTGTATGTTGCAGCCTGGAGAATCCCCCTTTCAAACATTAGCGGCAGAACAATCGACATGAAGTGCAGTTTATACAATGGTTTGGTTTTGCTTTTTTAAAATGCATCGGCACAGAGAAAAACAACCCTCTTTGCTAGTGCCCCCTCCGGCTCATTTCGAGTCGTTCTTCCCGCCCCAGACAGAACAGACCTTGGATGAACCCAAATGCAGCAAACGTTTTAAAGACCTTAGAGGAAACCCATTCGGAGAAGAGGAATCGTTGCTCGAAGGATGCCACGGAATAGCTCCGACGCTATTTGAAATGCCGTAACCAACTGAATGCCACCAGCTGCAGAAACCCCAAACCAGAAAAGCTCCTGGAAAACCCAGCAATTCCGCCAAACCCCACACGTTTGTTCATTGACTGAACACCAACAACAGCCCCACAAATAAGAAACCAAACAAAGCCAAAATGCACCACTGTCACAAATGGGATTCAGGCTGATACACTACTAGAGGCTCACTTCTGAAATCCATTTCAATCTATGCTTTGAAAAACATGGAATCAAAACTTAGCACCACAGTCAGAGCACCGCTGAAATGACTTCAGTACTGCTTGTCATGACACCTGGAAATATTTGTCCTTCCTAACCATTACAGCATCTCTGATAAAGTATTATGTTATCTATAGTATAAAGGGGAGGAGGAAGATGGAGGAATCAGCCATCACTCAAGGTCCTTGGTTGCTATAACTCTTTCTGTCACATGGCTGGCTTGGGCGAAGACCCCTTTCCCCCATCCCAATAGCAGACACAGGCAAAATGACAACCATCTTTGTCTCTTTCCATCCACTTACCGCTCAGGTCGCTGTTTGTGATCCGCAGCGTGGCGTTCTCCGACTGCAGAAGGCGGTTCTTCTCCAGCAGCAGAACCTCCAACGGTTTGGACGCAGCATCCTAGGGGAAAGGGACAGCGAAAGGGTTAGTCCGGGCAATGCTCTGCGAAGTGTCGGAGAGGAAGGAAAGGTCAGCGCTTGGTACAAATTCCGAAATTTGTCACCCCTATTTCAGCATGACTGTGGCAACTCCTCTCATCTGTGGCAGAACGCCTTTTGTTTTCCAGTGCAGACGGTTTATCAGCTCTCGAGATGTATTTCTAAGTGCGCCATTAATCATTTTTTTTACACCTGTTTGCCTTTCGACACAGCGCTATCGTGGCGTATCTTCCCTGAAACACAGTGTTTCGGTGCTAGGGAAGGAGTGGATAAATTAAATCAGTCACCAAAGCCGACCCTTCCCCTTTCTGTACACACGGCTCTCAATCATCAAAACCCACTGGAAATAATAAAATGCCGGCTAGAGAGAGAGGAGAGGCAACGGCAGGTTTCCGCTAAAGGTGCCAGAATCCAATTTGTAACCTTTGGTCTGACAAGATTAATATGCGACGAGACCAGAAATGGTGGATACAACTTCCCCCTCCCTTAAGATTCCTTTGTTTAATTTTAGTTCAATTGTGCAGTTAAGGCACTTTGAAATGTAAGACTCTTGCTTCCATTTTAGCAACGGATGCATGCAAAAATGGGGAAAGGCAGAGCCACATTTCCATGCAAGCTAAGGCCTCACTCCCCCTTACAGATAAATCGGTGTGCGATCCGAATCGATGGATCGATTCGACATCGGAGTGTGGTTCCCACTAGATTTGCCTCGGTCGCATTTTCTGTCATTAAAATAATCCACTCGTGGTTCCCATTCACGAATGAACTGATTCAAAATGATTTGATTCCAGCTGGCCAAAGGGCAAATCTGAATTGATTCCGATCCGCTTGTGGTTCACAATTGCATTGAATCGATTCAGTGGAAAAGATGCGGGGAAAAATCAGCGTCAAAAAGACGCAGGTTAAACGGGTCCCTTTTAAACCTGGCTTGGTTTAGCTCCTCGACACATCTTCATTTGGCCCTAGAGGGAAGGTTTGGTTTGGGACCAAGAAGAGTTGGGTTCAAGTTCTCATTCAGCAGTTAGACTCTCAGGGTATTAGCTCTCCGCACGAATAGAATAGAATAATCGTGTACAGTGCTACCTCGGGTTACGAAATTAATTCGTTCCGCGGCGCCGTTCGTAACCCGATACATTTCGCAACCCGAAAAGGCTTTCCGTTAGCGCTGGAAAGCCGCTAGCCGCGCTTCACATTTGAATTTCGCGCCGAAATGAATTTCGTAACCCGAAAAATCTTTCGTAACCCGGAACAGTTTTTTCCAATCTAACTTTTTCGTACCCCGGAAATTTCGTAACGCGATCAATTCGTATCCCGGGGTACCACTGTATCCATGTCTCCTTTACAAAAGGTTAAATATCTGTAGCATGGCATACTGCTATGTACAACTAGTTATTCTTTGTGAGTTCAGAAGGCAGCGGCTCAACCAAAGGCTGCCTGGGGAGTGTGCAGCTTGGGGAAGATCCTGAGTACCTGATTCCAATAATGATTTTCACACTGCTTTCTTGTCACCGTTATCAAATGTGGATTAAAAAAAGAGTACCAAAAACAATAAAGAGCCACCAGAAGAAATTAAAGAGCAGCCACACTTGAAAGGCCAGTGAATTTCTTCTCACATTACAATATCAAAACAGCTCAGCCATGAAACGCCCTTTAAAACACTTGAAGAACAAAGAAGCCTTAACTTGTTGCCTGCATGATAAAAGCTCTGACGCTACCGGGAATCTACATGGGTTCCCCTTCCTTGATCAGCTTATACTTTTATTTAGTTTCCCCCCATCATACCAAGCAGGGTTAATATGCATTTTATATATTACATATGAACAAGCGTACTCAAGATCATCTATAGTTAATGGTCTTGTTGAGCAATGATTCAACTCTAGCGCTTTCAAGTCAACTTTCTTTATCCGAAAAGCCTCACTCGCAGGCTATGTTTTTGAGAGCATATACCGCATTTCTCACCCCAAGCTGGCATTCAAAAGATGCCCTCTCATCCAAAAACCACAAGTAAAAACCGCTTACCTGTGTGCTGGAGCCATCCGACGGTGCAAACTCCATTGACTTCAAGATGCTGCAAAGTGGGAGAAGAAAAGAGTTATTTTCCGCTTCTTTCTTTCCTAACAGCTCCGCTAATGAGCATTAACATTGTAATTTTCGGCTCTCCAGGAACACCCTAAGTGATAACTTTAACAACTTTTCTTTGGAGTAATATAATCTGATAATGAATATAGAATAACTATTCACACTAGTTACCCGAGAAGAACATTCTCTCCCATGTCCTCTAAATCAAGGCGTAATGCAGTCCCACCAGGGCCGTTTGGAGCATAAATTTAAAGGTTAATAAGGATATAACATTTTAAACTGTCAGAAACAATATAAATTTATACATGCGATGCTTGAAGGGAAAGAGGGGGGGATAGTTATAACAAAGCCGCCAAAACAGGGAGCCGCTCTCACGCTCACAACAAAGCCCATGAAATGTGCAATATAAATACATGCAAAATATACCAGCTCGCCTATCAAGGAAAATATGCGCAAATTATTTGCGTGACCCAAGACGCTGTGGGCTTACGAAAACGAAGCATGGCCGTTTTTCATTTTAACAGGCGACTGCTCTACGGTGACAAGGCCAACAAATTGTTTGATGTTTCTTAAGATCTATGAAGCGCCTGGAAATCACAAATACACATTCAAGGCGCCCATTTTGCATTCCACTCTCCATGTGCCCATCTCCCGGGGGACGCGACGCAAGTCTTAACGTCAGAGGTTAGGCCAACGGTTCCACACATCCTCCTTCAGAAAACTCTTGGGACACTTATCAATCTCATATATTTGGGAGATCCTATGGGCATGTTTTAGGATGCCCTCTCAGGAGGTCATGGGTGCCAGGAAACCTCACTAAGCCTTGCTGCTAAAACCCAAATCAATCCATCTTCATTGTTACAGCCAAGGAGAGTATTGGCTGCTGCTGGGTGTCACTGACTCTGGTCTTGGGCTTTGGGCAGTCACCTAGCCACCAGATCTATATCAGAAGAGGGAATAGACTGCAGTGGTTCTCAACCTTTGGCTCTCCTAATGTTTTGGACTTCAGCTCCCAGAAGTCCCAGCCAGCTTGCCCAAATGATCAGGGACTCTGGGAGTTGAAGTCTAAAATGGCTGGAGGACCCAAGGTTGAGAACCAACGGGAGAAAAAGCTCTCCCTATTTCTGCATGTCACAGTGGTCTCCATCTTAGGCAGGGCAGATACAACCATCACCTGTTCTTCAAGAAAGCTTGCAAAAGTGAGATGTACTGGAGGCACATGCAAAGGTGTCACTAAGGTTAGTGTCACCCAAGTGTGGTAACTCATGAGGTCACTCCCATGGACCTCCTGGGATGTGATGTGGAAGAGGGTCTTACTTTGGAGAACCCAGCATCCCGCTGCCACCATCCCACCCTCCTAGTTGAGAAAGAGGAGACCCTAAGGTATATCATCCACCCCACCTTCCCTCCCTCAGCAGGCAGTATTTTATCCATCATACCCATTCCTCATTTGCCTCTTTCCCATTTCTTCTCTGGTTACATAAAGACCACCACCTAGAGAACAAGTTTGGCATTCACATAGAATAATGTCTTGGACTAAGAACTTGGGTTCTTAGGGAAATGACTGATCCATAAAGAGACTGACAATTTTGGACAAAACGCAGGGCGCTCACAGTGTTCAGACGCCTTTCAGCAGGGAATGCAAAGAGCAGCGATGGCTAAATTTGTTTAATTTAGTGGTTCCCGAACTGTGCCCTTTAAGAAGAGATTTTGGACTTCAGCTCCCAGAAGCCTTAGCCACGTTGGCCAATAAGCTGGGATTCTGGGAGCTGAAGTCCAGAATCTCTTAAAGAGCACAATTTATGGACCATTGGTTCAATTTACTGCTTGGAAAGGTGATACAGCAGCCACTCAAACCCTTTCTTAACAAGCAGGGAGATGTGAGATAAAAACTTGCAAGAGTAAATGTTGGGTAGCAAACTACAGCCAGTTGAGGTCTGATGGTTTCACCCCTGGGTAGGTCACCCTCTACCCAGTTTGTCCAAAGTGGGCATCAGCCACTGTTGCACATCTTTAACTCACAATGGCAACATCAAGTCACAGAAATAAGTTGTGGCTACACAGGATCCTGGGGTTTTGGTAACAAACCATGGCACTCTCTCTCTTTAGGTCTTAGTCATTCCATCTTGCTGGATGAACCATGCAAGAAAGACTGGACAGAGCATACCAACATGCCAACAATGTGCCAGGATTCCCTGGAACATCATCTTATGTACTAAATGTAACCATTTATTAGACTCATTTTTCCCCACTTGATTGCCGCAAGCTGGTTCCTCTATCAAGGTTATCCAATTTTCCAGAGGTGGGTGCAGGGGAAGCTATGGTTGATCTCCATCGCAAACACACTTACTTCAGCTCTTTCTTGACCTCGTCATAATCCGCTTGCACCTTCAGTTTTTCTTCCAGTTGCTTAAAAACAAAACAAAGGATTAAAAAAATATGATTTTGATCAGATTAATACTCAACACTCTGGCCTTCGCATGCCTCCCCCTGCCTCAACCTCAAGAGTTTCGGAGGCATTGTTCGCCAAACAAGATAGCAAGCACAGAGCTTTATTGATTTACATCTTTATCTGCCCTGCCTGCGGACAAAAACAGAAAGGGAAAAAACGCTACAGGATTCTTCTCAACTCAGTCGCCAGCCAACAATGCCAGCTTTTTGAAAATGCCCACTTCATAGGCCTTCTCCGAGGGTGACTGCCTCATTGCAAGTCTTGTACAGCATCTGAGGGCGGCATGTTCCTCTCTTGTGAGGCTCTGCTCCTTACCATGTGCCCAATATACACAGGACAGGGAAGGCATCTCTTATGTTTTTATATCCATGTTGGCACTCCGGGAGAGCCATGTCTTAGGGGCTTTACATGCAAACGGCCTCAGGTCCATCCCTTAGGATCTCATGCTCAAAAGGATGTCAGATCACTGTGCTGGGAAACATCCTTTTAGTGCAGGACTCTGGAAATCTGTGAAGGGCTTACTTTGGTTTGTCTGGGGCCAAATTTTCATCCCCATCACCAGGCTTTGGGACATACCATGGGATAAAAACAGGGATCAGTGGGCTTTTCTATCTTTGCTCCTTCCTCCTCTGCAAGCTGCAAACGTGGAGAGCGAAAGGAGCAGGAAAATTTAATTTTGGGTTACTTTTGGTATAGGACCATTGGGAGGATGGAGCATGAAAAAGCCACTGCTCACCCAGGGTCAGAGGCAACTTCTTTGGCTCAACAGCATGGGATTCTCTTTGGCAATATATATAAGCGACTTGAAAATCACATTTACACATGATGCCTATTTTCTACTCCTCCTGGTAATAGTTAATGCCTGAGGGGGATGCCACAGAACCTGAAACAGAACTTACAATGGCCAAGCTAAGAAAGGTTTTTTTACAATTCTTTCATCTGCCTTTATCTCACCTCTCTCTCTCATTTCCACCTCCATGCTTCACAGATTGCGTCCCCAAATCATCCAAATGCCTGGCCATTCCCAAGACTAAATGCTCCTTTCCACATGTGGCAACCAGATGCCCACCAGTACAGAGCATGCAGAGCCAGCCCCTGCCCCAGAAAGGCAATGTTCTGCCTGGTGTGATTCAGCCATTTCTGCTTGCCCAGACTACAACAGTTGGGGCAAAAAGATTAGCATAGTTGTTATCCGGAAGAACCCCCGCAAAACGCAAAGGGGAACAAAAGTTTCAAGCTGTGAGACATTCCGGAGGGACTAAGATCTGGCTGCCATGGCCGACGCGGTTCATTTTCAGACAAAATAAAAGGCATGTTTGTAATGTCACGCAAGGTCTAAAAATATACCCTCTGGGAGTTTCCAAACGCTGCATTAAGAGGAGCATGCGTGGGGGTGGCGGAGTGTCCTATGCTCAATGCGGTCGCTCAGGAAAACTAATCTTATCAAGAAGCTGATCCATATTCATTAACCTCAACATTTAGTATAAGGAACAAATGAGAGAACAACCACGTACCAAAACTGCATGCTCTGTCAGGTTCTAGCCTTAAGACCTGCATGAAACCATTTTACAGTCTTTTCAGTGCACCTGCAGACACACAGGCACACACCTCCATGTCCATTAATATTTAACCTTTTCCTTCTGGCATGCATACATTTGCTTTGGTTCCTACTACCAAACCAGGACTTCCATTCTAACAGTTGGCAAGTAAGTACATGCTGAGCACACCATGCCTCTCTACCTCCCACACCAACACTATGGCCAGGCAGCAGCAATGATTCAATACATGGCAGCCTTCTAGGGTGGGACTCACAGGTCAGTGTTAAGAGCAATACTGCTAGCCAAACATAGCAGCAATGATTATGATGACTGAAGCACAGCCAACTTCACATCTAATAGGGGGCTTCACAACAACAGCATCGCCTTAGCTTTGCGTCATAATCATCCAAACAACCCAAAATGTTTGCTTTCAGGATTGGGAAATTTGTTTTTTGAACCGGCATGGTGTTGTGGTTCAAGTGTTGGATTCTGGACACCAGGGTTTGATTCCCGGCTCAGCCGTGAAACTCACTGGGTGACTTTGGGCAAGCTACATCTTTGAATTCTACCAATATTAAATTGGTAATTGGGAGTTAAAATACAGTACTTACATCGACTTGTGCATAAGTTGACTCAGGTTTCTGGGGTCAATTGTTTTAACCTAAACTTCTAGACTTATACATGTAATATTGAGGGTGCACAACAATAACCGCAAAAGAAGCAAAGGAGTGATTCTCAGGGTTCTACTCTGTGGGCAATGCCCCAAATTCCTGGCACTTTCTATGCCAGATGCTATTCTTTCTTGCTGCATGGATTTTTCCCCCCAATAGAAAGGATTTGAAATTTAAAGGCGATTAACCGTGTGAACCAGTGTGAAGTTCTATATGGAAACATCGCCGACGCAGAAGGATATCAAAGGACAAAACAACAGCGGCGGCAACAAACAACCCCGTGATCCTGCTCCAGGAACAAGGCACGCTCCTCAAAGCAGCACCGCAGGCGTGAAATCGGCACTTTCCCCGTGCCACAGCCCCACCACCGAAAGGCATGTGAAGCCAAGTGAACGGAGTGCCCTGAGCGACCTTACTTTCAGCGTGCTGTTCTTGGCCGTCAGCTGCTGCTCAAGCTGGGAGATCTGGCAGGTGGAGTTCTCCCGGAGCTTGGTGAGGTTGCCTTGGAGTCGCTGCACGTCTTCGACCAGCTGAGCAATTTCGCGCTCCTTCGCAGCCAGTTCAGCTTCCAAGCTGGACCGCGTCAGCACTTCGATGGCCTGCTCCTAAAGAGAGAGAGAGGAGTGGGGAGGTTACACACCGGCAACAGGGCACCGGCAGCTATCCTTTCAGAGTTAGGTTCCCCGCACCCCGCTCAAACCGTAGGCTGCTCCTGTAACATAGCATCCCAAATGTAGAGAGATCTTGTAGCGCTACAAGAACTAAAGAAAGAAGTTGGCAGCATGACCTTCCGTAGACTTAAGTCTACTTCCTCAGATGCACTTCTGAGTTCTACTGATATTGAGAAGGTTTTTAAAGAACTGACTGTAAGTACTGGGTCAATATTACATTTCCTTCATGTATGATCCCTCTATGAGAGTCCGGTACCCTTCCCCAAATGGAAAGAAAGTATTTCAGGGAGGACAAAACCTATCATGAGAGCTCCAGGGGAAGAGTTCGCTTTACAGCTTCAGGGGAAGGAAAACCTACAGTGTCAGAAAAGCAAGTCCTTCCGGCTCCCGCATGGGAGCATCCCTATTAGCCTGCAAACTGCCAGGGAGGAAAAAAGCAGCCCTGACACGCTTTGACCCAGTTGGAAGAAAAATAGTCCCCAATGGCCCTAAACACAGGAAGGCTGTAAGATGCGAGGCGAGGACAGCCTCGGTTCACGCAGCTGGAGACAGGAGGGGAACGAAGAACACCTCGTGCCCAGAGTCCAAAGCAGGGCTAGGGAACCCAAAGTCCTTCCAGAGGCTGGACTCCAGTCCCCATCAGCCTGCATCAGCCAAGGAATGATTGAAGTAGTCTTTCATGAATATCTGTTGGCATACAAACTTCCAGCCCATGGCCTATGGACAGGACGGGATGGAAGATAAATCCGACTCAAGAAGGCAAGGCGGAAGCCTACATGCTGCAGACAGCGGAGATGATCGGTTGGGTGGTAGAAATTGTTGGCAGCCAGGGGGACTCGGGCATTGAGGAACCCACAAGGCAGGAGGAAAACATGTCAGACCAAATGCATCTGAGGAAGGAGACTTAAGCCCAACCCATACAGGGACACAGAATCAAAGCTCCCCCAACAGATGGCCATCCAGCCTCTGTTGAAAGATCTCCAAAGATGGAGATGCCACCACTCTCCAAGGGAGTGTGCTCCACTGCCAAACAGCTCTTATTGTCAGAACTCCTTCCTAACGTTGAAGTGGAATCTCTTTTCCTGTAGTTTGAGTCCACTGCTCTGAGTGTTATCCTCTGGGGCAGCAGAAAACAAGCTTAGATGTGGGGCAGGCCAGCATTGGGGACAGGGACTAACTATCCCACTTGGGGTGGTTAAGGTGATCGATCATGTTGAAGAAGTGATCCCTGGAAGTGTGTGGGAGCAGCAAGGCAAACCATAAGGACTGTCTTCCCACACTGCAAGAAAATGAGCAGGCAATATTCTAGCTAGTAAGACGTACACCAGTATACTTTACAGGAGCAATGTGGAAAGACATGCAAAGAACAAGAACTTCACAACCACAAGTTCTAGCAACTTCAATGAATCATAGAATCCTAGAGTTGGAAGAGATCACAAGGGCCCTCCAGTCCAACCCCCTTCTGCCATGCAGGAACTCACAATCAAAGCATACGACAGATGGCTATTCAGCCTCTGTTTAAAGACCCCCTAAAGAAGGAGACTCCAATACACTCCAAGGGAGTTTGTTCCACTGTCAAACAGCCCTTACTGTCAGGAGGTTCCTCCTAATGTTGAGGTGGAATCTCTTTTCCTGCAGCTTGCATCCATTGTTCAAGGTCCTTTTCTCTGAAGCAGCAGAAAAAAAGCTTGCTCCCTCCTCAATACGACATCCCTTCAAATATTTAAACAGGGTTATCATTTCACCTCTTAACCTTCTCTTCTCCAAGCTTAACATCCCCAGCTCCCTACTCAGAGGGCAGACCCTTCACTATTTTAGTCGCCCTCCTTTGGGCACACTCCAGCTTCTCAAATTCCCTTTTAAACTGTGGTGCCTAGAAGTGGACACAGTATTCCAGGTGAGGTCCAACCAAAGCGGAATAGAGTGGCACTATTACTTCTCTTGATATAGACACTATACTTCTATTGATGCAGCCTGAAACCGCACTGGCCTTTTTAGCTGCCACATTGCACTGTTGACTCATGTTCAACCTGTGGTCTACTTGGACTCCTAGATCCCTTTCACATGTAGTCTCCTTAAGCCAGGTGTCCCCCCTCCTAAATCTGTGCATTTCATGCTGTATAGATAGCAATAGTAAGTACATTTCTACATCGCTTATCAGTGCACTTAAGCACTTCCTAAGCAGTTTACAAGTGTAAGCTAATACAGCATCAAAACAAAGCACAACACATGCTTGGGTCATGCCTCCCCTTCCCTTTGAGCCCAACATCTACCGGTAAGACAAAAGCAGGAACAGAGTTCATTCCAGGTAAGCAATCCTTTACTGTCCCCCAAGAAAAGAGGCTGGGGAATAAAGGCGGCAACGTGGCAAAGGGCAATTCCCAGGGAGCCCAATTCTGGCTGTCTCCGAAAACAGCAGCTCTGTTGCACAATTTGGTGTACTTATAAGCTGGCGCAACATGGTGTGTCTGTGTGTGTGTTTGTGTACCTTGCCTCTTACCACGTCTGGCGCTTTCTGGATCTGGGTAGCCAGCTGGAGAGATTTGTTAGCGGATGAAAGCTGCTCCCTCAAGGACTCGGCTTCTCTTTGAGCTACCTCTGCCCTCTGAAAGAAACAAAAGGAGGGGGAAATAAAAATTTTGGAGGAGGGGAAGTTGTTTCTTTGGGGGGGGGGGAGTGTACATTTGATATAACAACTGGTAATTATTGCGCGAACATTCATCAATTCATGCCCGACCGAGTATAATTGATTTTCCTAAACACTCAACCTAATAAATGATGGGGGGGGGGGGGGAGAGGGAGAATCTCAGAATGTGATGGATTTTTATTTTAAACAGTACAAGGAAGAAATAATTGAGCGATTATGACAGTAATTTAACGCTAGGAGCAAGGAATCCCCTGCTGACACAAACGCTGCGGCCCACTGAATTTCCCAGGCTGGATGAATGCAAGTGGAAATGGAATCCTTTGATTCAATTGCCTTCTGTACTCCCAGCCAAAGCAGGCTGAGCTGCGAGATTCCTCCTGGGAATCGTTCTCCCGAGTAAACGCCGAATTAAGAGATCCTCGGCCCGTTTTTTGCCTGAAAGAAACACAATAGGCCGGCTTTGTTTGGTTCTCGGGTTACCACTTTCCTCCATAACATCTTTCTTTCGTACATAACAGACACACAGATAACAGTGCCAATCTTCAACCCTTGACTTAATGAAACATGGTTATTTCTTTTCCCCTGGGACAGCTGGGTAAATATGCAGTCCTCTAGATGTCCCTGGACTAGGACCCCCATGTCAGCTGTGTCCAACGTCAGCTGAGGTTGGTGGGAGTTGCAGCCCAATATCATCAGGTAGAATCACAGAGTTGGAAGAGAACCCCTGCCATGCAGGAACTCTCAAACAAATTATCCCCGACAGATGGCCATCCAGCCTCTGTTTTAAAACCTCCAAAGAAGGAGATCCCACTACACTCCGAGGCAGTGTCTTCCGCTGTCAAACAGCCCTTACTATCAGGACGTTCCTCCTAGCGTTGAGGTGGAATCTCTTTTCCTATAGCTTGCATCCATTGCTCCAGGTTCTGTTCTCTGGAGCAGCAGAAAACAAGCTTGCTC
This sequence comes from Sceloporus occidentalis, assembly GCA_023333645.1. Classification (NCBI taxonomy): domain Eukaryota; kingdom Metazoa; phylum Chordata; class Lepidosauria; order Squamata; family Phrynosomatidae; genus Sceloporus; species Sceloporus occidentalis. The sequence goes on along the minus strand of JALMGF010000064.1, from coordinate 2,375,555 downwards.
CCTCCTCAATATGACATCCTTTCAAATATTTAATCAGGATAGGCCATGGGTTCTCTTCCTTCTGCTGTAGGAAACCCTTCTGTATTCTCAAAGACATCGCAAGAGGAAGACTAGGCTGGCTATTCTTGCCACCATCACCTGTTTGAAAGGACCCTATGGTTTACCTTCTGACTACAAGGGCACTCATTAAATACATGGTTTTTCTCTTTAATGCGAAAGGCATGAGGGACTCGCCCATGTCTGCTAGCTTTTATGGGTGGGCATGACCTCTGACTTTCCTTATTGGGGTCTAAAACTTTGCTTACTATAGCACAGCACATCTCTTCCAGGAATAAGTGGTGCATAAAGTCAAAAGTCACAGCTGTAAACAGGGGCCCTGGAACTTCTTCTCAGCTTGGCATGGAGCTGAGAAGTAGTGCAGAGATTGAGGAAGCATGCAAGTGAATGAAGCTGAAGGTACTAGTTAGGTCAAAACAAAATACACCTGTCCCTCCATATTCACTAGGGTTAGGGGTACAAGACCCCCATGAACATGGAAAAACCGCAAATAACAAATTCCCAACAAAATCCAGAGCCTGGCGCATCTCTGCATTTAGATCAGTCATCAGCCACAGGCTCATTCCATAGTCCTGAGCAAGTCATGCATTCTCTCATACCCAGCTTTCAGTGACCTCATTTTAATGGGTCTTTCATATTTAAAGTACAGTATGCAAGAGCCCTGTTGAAACAACTCCACTCCAAAAAACTGGTCTGAAGGTTCCCTTGGTTCTTTCCAAAGCTTCCTTGATAGCATTTCTCTTTTACAGTATATACAGTGCGGCCGCGTTAGATGTGGGCACACTATATGTGGCTTTGAGCTTATGCGCTCAAGCCGTGGGGAGCATGAGGGCCCAAGGGGTGGTGCGTCCCATTCAGATGAATGGGGTGCATGCCCATGGTGCGTAGCCTATTCAAGTGAATGAGGCTCCAGCATAGTCGGAATTCGCCGTACATGGGGGGGTGGGGGGGGTCCGGAACAGATCCCTCGCATAAGGCAAGGGCCCACTGTACTCTACTGCAAGCCAACCTCATGTATAAGTCGAGGGCAGGTTTTGGGGCAAATTCATGGATTTTGATATGGTCCTTGGATAAGTTGAGGGTAAAACTTAGGAACATGCAACAAATGATGAAGCTAAAAAAAACAATGCCAAATAACCTGCAAAATTATGGCAGGCATAACTGTTGTGGCTCATACTAAAGGCTGGATGGAAGAGAGAGTAGAGGGAGGTCAGTGCTTCCAGGGCAGATTACGCTCTTGTCTTTCACCAAATGGTTTCCTATTTTTCTGGCCCAACAGGCAATCTTTCCAGGGCCTGAAGTCTGCCATTGGTTTTAACTGTGATTAAGAAGAGAGCTGTCACCACTCAAGAGCAGAGCGCATGGATGGATGGACCGATTATATTTCGCAAGTACAGTCAGCCCTTCTTATACACGGATTTAAGCATACACGGTTTGAAAATGTTCCAAAAAAGTATAAATTTACCTCGATGTTCCATTTTTTATTAGGGACACCATTTTGCTATGTCATTATATTTAATGGGACTTGAGCATACACGGATTTTGTTATACACGGGGGATCTTGGAACCAAACCCCAGCGTATAACAAGGGTCCACTGTATTATTCCATCAGTGATGTTACTCCAAATAAGGGAAACTAGATATCTGGCTTCTCCAGGATCTGAAACAAGGAGCCAGAAGAATCCACAGGGGCTTAAATACTAGGACCAAAACCTTACAATGAGACCTGGTCGAAAGTGGAAGCCAGCGGAGGGATCTACGAAGGGAAGAGAAAGTTGGAACGATCCTTCAGGCTGCTTGCAGCTGCTTAAACCAGGTCCTGTTGGAAGGTTGATATCTGTTTCCTCTTCAAATGACAGTTTGCAGAGATGAGATGACGTTTTGTAAGTAAAATCAGAACCAAGTTCCCTAAGCCCATCTGAACAGGCGACACATCAAAGTCATCTCATGAGTGAAAAGATGACTGGGCTTTAAAATCCTACCTGATTTGCTCTTTCGAGGTCCGTCATGATCATCTCAATTTCATCCGACCTGCAAGAAAACAAAAGCAGGGACCATTGGCTTATGGGTGAGTAAAATAACCAGCGTTACAGAGACCGCACACTTTGCCTAAGGATGTAACCACATTCGTACAAGGTGACACTGCAAAGGAAAGATCATTTAATTTCATATTTAAGAAATAAAAACAATGAGGTTGGAGTTCACATGGTCCTCACAAGACGTTCTGGGTCATACAAAGAACCTGTATGGCATAATGTTAATTCTTCCACCATGACTTTCCGATTGCGACGTATCAAGTTAGTACAGCAAAGGAAACAGTGTAAATTGAAGGAACAGTGTTTGCGGTCACTAGGGCAAAGTGTGGGCACTGCCAGCCTGCAACGTAGCATCTCAACTATGATCCTTCCTTCCGAGGAAGGACATTTTCTCAAAACCAATGGCATTTCTATAGGAAAGTAGGGAACTACATTCTTACGGCTGGGAAGTGGAGGAATAGGTGTCCCTGTGGTTAAAAAGCAGCAAAGGCAGTGGTGGCACCAGAGCGGTGTGAGTGCAACAGGAATGACCACAGATTGGAAGTACAGTAATACATTTACAAGTTACCTCTAAATGAGTTAAAGTCTCCCCTTTTCCCCAGCAAGGATACGTTTCAAAAGCCTACATACCAAACGGTAACAAGCTTTAATGAGTCTTCATGTGAATACCCAGTTAGCTTTAAAATTTCAGATGGTATTTTGACAGAAAATGTCCCCAGCTTGAAGGAATTTTCCTCCCACTACTAAAGGGTTTGTTTTCCTTCCAAGAAGTAAGCAACGCAACCAGTAAAAATGCAAACCTCAAAGAGCGACGGCAATCCATTGCTTCCCAAACGTTCTGAGGAATAATAGGGCTAAATCGAATTGGAGCATCCAAGGAAGTAGACCGAAGCCTACAAAAGCCCATGTTGCGGGCTTCTTTCTTTCGGTTAGTCTCAAAGGTGCTACAAGATCTCTGTACTGGGACTAAATGACATTGAGAAAACCAACTTTCAAATCTCTGGGAAGGGCGGACAGAGCCATGGAATGGCCTCTTGGAAGAGATCCAAAACGGTGCCTATTATTAGGGTGGCAAACTGGGGTTGGGGGGTATTTTCATCACTCATTTGGACCTTTCGTCTGAGTAGGACCGGTCCTGTTTTCAATCCTCTTTCCTCTCACCAAGGGAACATCATCCCTGCCAGCTTCAGACGGATCATTTTATTTGTTTGGGGCCAACCTACTATCATCTCCCTTGTCATCCTGATACATCTTTCCTGCAAACCATCCCAGGGCACCTCATAAAGCAATGCCAAACCCTTCAGGAGCTTCAAAGAGAACCTCCTCGCTTAGTGAGCCCAACACCCGTCGAGGTTATAAATGTTTCAGCTGTATTCTTTTTTTAAAAAACAAAAAAACTTTTAAGTAGAGTAATGAATTAAATTGCTGTAATGTTCTGTCCCGGGGCAAGCTGGAACAGAAATCCGGAGGATCTTCAAAAGGACTCGTTCTTTTCGCTTCCAAGGCCGAAACGCTGCATCAGGAGCTGGCACTCGGAAGGCCTGAAATCGGTTATTTCACAAAGGCTCTAATAGCTACATGTGCCCTGTGCGCAACAGTTGGTTATAAAACCCGTCCCGGTTCGGCTTTTTTTTTATGAGCCGTCACACCCAAGTTCCCAATATGTCATTGAGATGAACAGACAAGGCCAAGCTGGCTTTTCTCAGGCTTCAACCCCTCGAGTGAATTCCGGCTCAATGGAGGATCGGGGATTTCGACATGGTGGCATCTAGGTTTGGCATTAAGAAAAGAATATACAGTGCCCACTGGCAACTGTTTGGTGCCAAAATATTTCACATGGCTGCCCTCACCCTGCCATCCAGAGGACTTTGAGGTTGCTCCCAATTGACTGGATGGGTCAAGTGGAGTTGAATCGAATCATAACATTGGTGATGTCCCTTTGGAAACTGTAGATGAGATTTCCCCAACCAGGCTCTTTCCAGATGTCCAACTACAACTCCCATCCTTCTCCAGGCATTGCCCATGTTGGGTAGGGATGGCAAGACCTGTAACCTAAGACACCTGGAGAGCATCTGGTGGTGGAGACCTGCTCAGGACTCCTAGAAACACAAGGCTTAAAGGGAGACAATGATTTCTTGCCACCTTCAGAGCTGGAAGAGAGACATAGCCGTGTTAGTCTGGAAAATCAGCATGCAAAGGAATCAAATTGAAAGATAGGAGTTGGTAGCATGAACATTCGGAGACTCGAGCCTACTTCCAAATGCGTCTGAGGAAACGGGCGCAAGTCTACGAAAGCTCAGGCTACCCACTTATGTCTTTCAGTTAGTCTCAAAGGGACTGCAAGATCCCTTTGCATACTGATCTTTCTTTTGTGTTCATTTTCTCAAAGCAAATTTTTATTTTGTGAGAACATAATGCACACAAATACTACAGGAACTATGCAACTCAAAGAGGAGATTAGAAACCCAACCGCATAGAAAAATGGAGGTAGGGGAGGACCGAAAAAAGGGATATTGAGTAGAGCCATAATTAACATTAAGACAAAGTCAATAGTACCCATTTTGAAGGTAAGAGTAGATTTCCCAATTTCTTGGTCACAGTTCCATTTGTGTAAACACTGCGATCCTAGACATGGTTTATGTGGAAGTCTCATTCTGTTTAGTGGGCTTAATCCCAGAAATGTTAGACTGCTGCCTTAATTTCAAATCCACTGCATTTTATATATTAGGATCTTATATAACGGTGGACTATGACTGCGGAGATCAGGGTTTGATTCCCCATTTTGCCACAGAAACCTGACCTTGGATGAATCGCACACTCTCAGCCACAAAAGAAAACTTTGCTTTAGGGTCCCCATAAGTTGGAAAGGACCTGAAGGCACACAACAACAACAACAAGTCACACTTATCAGGGCTTAGTTAGCCTTTCAGGAGCCATGAGGATATTTGTGTTCTAGCTGGAACCAACTTACCTCTCTATGAATTTGTATCACTCACAAAGTTTGGGGGAAATAGAAGGATTAAACTAGTGGAGAATATAAGAAGACACAGAAGGGGCAAGGAAGATAAACTGGAGGAGAAGAGACAATGCAAAGAGAGTACAAAACTTCAGGAATAAACTCTTCTAGAACATGGCCACATAGCCCAAAAAACCCACAAAAAACTATGGATGCCGGCCATGAAAGCCTTCGACTTCACAGAAGAGAATACTCTTTATGCACCATCCGATCTGAACCATTTTAACTGTCTGCATCGCGATAATCAATCAGAGAAACCTACAGGTCTACCCTTATGCGTCTCAACAGAAATATCAATATCGGGGTTGATCAGCGCATGTTAAGAATCTGCTTAAGTCCTTTTTAGAAACATATGATTGATGTGGATATTGAAAAATGTGTGTGTGTGAGAGAAAGGGGGAAGCGCATGCACTCTGGAGCGCTCACGCTTCTTTGTGAAATCTAAAAGCAGATAGAGCACGCCTTCAAAAGTGATAAGTCCAGATGTAAATCTCAATGTAAACTCGTCCCAAGCTTTTTAAACATGCTAGAAAATTCACAGGGGAATTTGTGGCAGGAGAGAGAACGGGAATAACCTCACAAACTGGAAACATGATGTCAGACTTAGAGCTTCTGTCCGAAGAGCCTGGGGCTCATCTTCTGCCAACGCATTCTGTCCTCCAACAGTAACTTCCTATAAGTCTTTGCTGACACCTGGAGAACTGGATGCTGGAGGATTCTGTAGTTGTGGCCCCTCAGAAGTAACCTTTTAGAAGCTATTTGTCAGAGGTATACTGATTTTGCACATGGAGGATCAATTTAGTTGCGGTGTCAAACCACAAATGATCAGTATGATCTCTTAGAGGGCCCTTGGTATCCGCTGGGGTTTGGTTCCAGGACCCCTCACGGATACCAAAATCTGTGGACGCTCAAGTCCCGTGATATACAACGGCACAATAAAATGGTGTCCCTTGTAAAAAATGGCACACATGGTGCCAGAATGAGAGTGACCATTAAAATTCTGGTCAAAACAAAATAATCAAGGATTAGAGATGTGGAGTGACTGGAGGCATGTGGGTTTGGACATGGATGGAAAGAAGATGCTGGGCTCTGTGGTCTTAACTGGCTTTTTGTGTTCTTAGTTTTACTGTAAAGCCTTTTATGTTAGTGGCCATGGCCATATCTTGGGGCAGTGAGTTCTCCAAGTCAATTTTGGGCCTCCTTTCGTCTGCCCAGAACTAACTGTCAACTGTGTTACAAAAAGTTCACTTAAGGCAGTTCCAGATACAGTCGAAACTTGACATGTCGGTGCCTTGCCACTTCTTGCCTGCGGCATTTCCGAGGCGTAAAAGGTTTCTTGTACTTTCAAGGCGAAGGCCACTGCATTCTTTACAGGTGGGAGAAGGACAAACCTAACAGTGAATATACCTGAAATGTACTGCGGAGTCAACATTTATGTTTTATTAGTTGGACAGGGTAACATTATGGTAAGGGAAGGGGGGGAAAAAGCACCCATGCAATATTTTCCCATTGCTGTTTTGTTCTTTTTATTGCTCGGAATGACTGTTAATATTAAGCCACAAGGCCTTGTAAAAATGTAGTACTAAAACTTTACGACCAGTTTTTTTGGCAAATAAAACCTACCTGCCATTGATATTGGGGAGCTGTGCAATTTGGTAAAATAACAGCCTGACATTGCATCATGGACTTTCAGAGCGATGGCAACACAAAGGAGAGAGAAAACAGAAAAGAAGAGGAGCTGGGTTGTTTTTTGCAATTTGAGGTATAAAAACAGGTTAGGAGGACCCAAGCAACGCTACAGCCCTATGTTCCCAAGAGCCAAAGTTTAAATCCCTAGACTCACAAGTTATCTACCCTCAACTGACCACCTATGAGACTCGGGTGGCACCAGTTTTATCATGGAGACTGATGCCTCCCAGGTCTGTCTGTGTGCCCTTCAACCACAGTCTAAAGAACATATGAGTTGGACAATCCTGAGAGGGAACATCAACTTTTGAGACGGCAAAAATGGGGAACAGACTTCCCTTGAGTTGTTTTTTATGAACCATTAGCCATTTCCCCCCAAACCACAGGGACGTCTTTCATTCGGATGGGGTTACCGGACAGTTCAAAAGTGGGATCCTGCATGAGCTGAGTAGGTCTGATACTCGGACATCAGAGACCTCTGTGACGCAGGCAGAAACTCCTCAGCAAGTTAAGTCCCAGAAGACAGAAAAATAGGAACACTATTCTATAAACCCCCCCACCCGAAATCACAGTATGTTATCTTTCAGCTATCCATTAAGTAGGACTCCATTAGCTGGACCAAGACACGGAGCAATGGATTCAAGCAACAAGAAAAGAGATTCCACCTAAACGTTAGGAAGAACTTCGTGACGGTGGAGGACTATGCTGCTTCGGAGAGTGGTGGAGTCCCCTTCTTTGGAGGTTTTTAAACAGAAGCTGAATGGCTGTCTGTCGGGAGTGCTTGGATTGCGTTTCCCTACGTGACATGGATTGCGTTTCCCTGCGTGGCAAACTGGGGATGGATCCGATGGCCCTTGGGTCTCTTCCAGTTCCATCATTTTATACTGTATATACTCAACTATAAGTCGACCTCATATATATGGCTCATATATATGGCAGCATGGCTCTTACCATATTCTCACCCTCCTCTGGTCACCGCTACTGTAAGAGCCGCAGGAACCTTTTCCTCTCCTTCGGAGAGTGAGTCAGAGAAAACAAAAAATCATGTTAACTACCTTCCTTTTGGCCCTGGGCAGCCTAGCAGTGGATTTATTTTCCATGTGCGATAAAACACACAGCAGCATGAGCGCAGGTGGTAGTCTAACATGTGGCCTAAAGAGCCGTCGAGGTGATGGCGGGTTTAAGCAGAAAAACGCCACGCTCCATCTCAAACGCTGCAGGTAAAAAAAAAATTAAGTCGTGGACTGCCTAATTATTTGGCAGCTCCCATTTGAAGGCGAAAAATAAAATACACTTCATTATTTATCCCACTGATAGGTGAACGAGAATTTAAATGGAAATAAGAGGTTTAGGAATTTCCCGGGAATGACCAGTTGGGAGGCATCTGCTTAAAGCAGTTGCATCTGAAGACACTTAAAGGAGCTGGCTGGGTTTAGCTTGGAGAAGAGAAGACTGAGAGGGGACTTGCTAGGTTTGAAAGGATGCCATGAAGATGGCACCAGTTTGTTTTTTATTCTCCAAAGACTGAAACATGAAGCAATGGATTCAGATGACAAGAAAAGAGATTCTGCCTAAACCTTCTTTAGTGTAAGAACTATTTGACTGCCTCAGACTCTCCACCTTTGGAGGTCTTTAAGCAGGAACTGGATAGGCATTTTTATAAGGAGTGCTGTAGCTGAGGATTGCTGTATGGCCTTTGCAGTCTCTTCCACCTCTAAGATTTTATTATTCAATGACACCAATTGGTTCTCTCCAAGGATGACTGAGACACAGGCTAATTTCAGCTACATGACAAAGGAAAGAAATACAGTCGGTCTTCTGTGTTGACTCCATCCACGGATTGGAGCATCCACAGATGGTCCTGCCTCATTATCGGCAATGGCAGCATATGTACACAGCTGCGCTGGCATGGCTACTGCCATGGAAACCCACTGGGTGATTGTGGGCAAGTCATGCTCTCACGGCCTCAGAGGATGGTAATGGCAATGAAGAAACATGCCAAGACAACCCCATCGCCTTAGGGTCACCGTAAATCAGAAATGACTTGAAGGCATGCAACAACACCAATGATCTTTATGCAATTTGCAGTGCTTGGCAATTTCACTTAAAATTAAAGCCACGATCTGTGACTATTTAGGATAAATTACCTCACATTGAAATTTCAAAAAGAAACATGCTGTAACTAGTAACTAGTAGATACTTGAGTGCCCACGCAACCTGTGGCATTTTGGCTGACAGCAATGAAGGACGCTTACTGTTCTCCTGTCTTCGCAAACCCACCAGGTTACACAGGAGGACTCTTGCAAATGCAGCTTCAGGGATTACAGGCATGGATCTTCCAGACACACAACCAGAACAAACCTTTTGGGGTCTCTACTATCAGATCTGCCTTCCGCTGCAACCTGGATTGAATGTGAGAGATCTTTGCAACCTTCTGCATCAAGGAGTTGCCACCTTCGCACATATATACTTGTCCCTCCATATGCGCTAGGGTTAGGGGCACAAGACCCCCCGTGAATACGGAAAAACCGCAAATAACAAAACGCCATGTTTTTACCTGAGAGGACACCTCTCTAGGAATCTCTAGGTCCTCCAGCACAACTCTGTGGTCAACGTCTGACAGACATTGACCCCAGAACTGTCCTGGAGAAGCTACAAATGCCTAGTATAGTAGTCTTTCTAGGACTCTCTAGGTCTTTCAGTGCAACGTTTAGTTAAAGCTGACCCTAGAATTGCACTGGAGGACCCAGATATTCCTAGAGAGAACATATTGATCAAATCTGTGAATAATCAAAGCCGCAAATATCAAAGCTGCAAACATGGAGGGATGAGTGTATAAGGAACAGAACGACAGAGACACAGTCCTAAACAGATTCACATCTTTTTCTGAAGGAAGAACCTGCGGCCCTAATAGATGTTGACATCGCTTCCAACATCACGACTGAAGGGAACTGGAGGTGAGGATAAGAGCAGACCTCCATGATGTGAGTCCAAGCCCTAGGAACAACTGGCCTAGCAGAGGAATGTTGGCTATTTTCCTATAACGCACCATAGACTTACTGAAATAGCTAAGGTACATCATTCCTGTAACAAGCAGTGATATTTTGTCCCAAGTCTACTGCCTCTTCTTAACTCAAGACCTGAGCTCTTTTTGGAAAGGCCTGATCCCAGTTCACCTGCGGCACACGCAACTCGGCCCTGCAAAGGAATGGCTCCCTCCCACCTAAAGAGGAAAAGAGAGATTAGCTTCCTCGCTAACATTGGCAGAAACAAGAGACACTTGGATCTTGGGTGAACTTTTCAACACATAGGGAGCAAACAGGCCAGCTTGGCAAAGCATTTCAGCGAGAGAGGGAGAGGAAAAAACCTTCTATAAATATTCTGGTTTGGGACTGCTCCTTTCGCTGGCGTCAAATTCTGCCGCAACTCCTTTGAATTGCTGGAACGCTTTCATGCCGGACGGGGCTCTTGCTTCCCACCTGCCCCTTTCGACAAACACAAACTCCAGGGAGGCAGCTGGCAAAAATCTCTGAAAGGAGAGCATTTGTACCTCCGGCCGACCTGCTATGTGACTAGTAGCAGTATGAGAAATCTGAACGCCAAAGGAGCCATCACTTTCTACAAAGTGTAAGTTCAAAACAAGTTTGAGCCGAAGGCACCTGGTTTGCCAGAAATGGAAATAAGATCCCTAGATGGGCACTTGGTCTGATTCAGTGTTCTGGGTTGAAGAACACGGAAGTAAACAGGAGGTGATGATAAGATGCAAAACATCGAACTCATCCTTAGTTTTTGTGGGCTTTTCGGGGTATATGGCCACGTTCTAGAAGACTTTGTTCCTGATGCTTTGCCCACATCTGTGGCTTCCTGAAAGATCAACAAAAAACTATGGATGCTGGCCATGAAAGCCTTCGGCTTCACAAATTCCATCCTCTTTGCAACCCAGCATGTGCCGCCCCCTGTTTGTGTTAATATGCCCCAACTGTGAGGAGTAAGGGTTCTCTTGCGTTAATGTGATGGGCTTCAAGAGTGAGCAGAGGCTTCTAGGGTGTGTAAGTATGTTTGGAAGGAAAACATTAAAATAACGGAAAGACATTGGTCGCATGAGCTTTCATAGAGTTCAGTGAGATGCATGTGGAGATCTCTCCACATAATGATTCAACAGACCATAACACAGGTATATCTTTGAATTCCACCACTTATTATTAACAACAGGACCAAATTGTGATGGTGGAATATGAAGGGTTGGTCATTTCCACGCCCCATCCAAGCAGTAAAAGGAGTGGTTACCTCACCTCAGAGTACAACACACCTCTACAGAGACACTACTCCTCCATAGATGTACCAGCATGCTATACAACGGAGCTCTAGCTTCCTTCGACTTTTGCCATGATAAGAGATCATTCTTTAAAAAATAACAACACAAAGACTGCGGAACTTGTGCAATTCTTGAAGATGCCAAGGGCAGTGCCAACTATGGGACAAAAACATAAACTGACCAGCTGAGCCATTTTCCTTGTTGCCAGTGAAGTTTACACAGACAGCGGAGATTCGCCATGTCTGTGTGTATTAGCGGAGGCACTATGTGCGCGTCACCCCTTCCCCTTCTTCTGCTGCTTCTCCAATCCAAATCACATCTGTCCTGCCCTCAAAGCCACCAGCACAGAAAGCAAAAGATGCACATGTCTGTTCCTGACATTGGAGTCAATATTGCATAAGGAGAAGAGAGACAGATTTTGTGCAGGATCATAAACTTCCAATGTTGCCTCCATTTCGGCCCCAATGGAAACAGTCCATGGGTAAGATGTATCATTCCCACTTCCCCCCCAGATTGGGACTCAACAATTAAACATCTGCAGCTTAAGTTGGAAGCAATTGCAGAAGCAAGTCTCTCTGATCTGCAACCAATGCCTTCCAATGGGAAAACATCCACATGGCCGTTGCTAAAAGCTGGGACAACAGGGCTGAGCTTATGGAGAAACTCTCCTCCAGTTTCCAGGAGAACCGATTGCCTTTTGTTAAGCTATTTTTGCACCTTTGTGATGCCTTTTGGCCAAGAAGTGGGAGCCTCCTCTTTGTAATTTTTAAAGAATGTGCAAATGTGTTTCTGTACTATCGCTTTAAAGTCAAGTTGCGCATGTGATTCTGGAGGGCCCCGAGCAAACACTTTAAACACTCCTCAAGTATAAAACCCTGCGCCGAGTGCCATTAACACCTCTGTCGGTTTAGTATCTGGTCCGACTCTCCGCAGCGAACAACTCTATCACATTTTAAATGCACAAGGCTCCTTTTCCCATCCTGGGTGGGAGCTCTACAGATGTAAGTTTGTTCTCTCTCTCTCTTCTAATGCAGTTGTTAACACATTAGAAAGAGGCAACACCTACGATTACTTCCAAAGAAACCCTGAAGTATCCATGGAGCCTTCTTAGCTATGCCAGCAGACATAGATGGCAGAGCCTGGAGTATAAACTGCACCTACTAAAATATTTGCTGCCAGGTGGCATAACAAGATGGCAGGGAAAGAAGGCAGTAATGTGCACCAGCTATTGATTCCTCAAATGAAGAGGTGCTGATACTCAATGGGATATCCTGACTCACTTTGGGGGGGACCCACCGTTCATAACTATTTGATATTGTTTGGAAAGAATCTGGAACTATTTGTTGTGCGGTTATTTTGCCTCTAGAATAGGCTGGGAGCTGTGACTGACCTGTGAGGTAGAGGTTAAGCCAGCATGGAAAAAAGCAGTGGCTGCAACTCCCAGTGATCCATGCTGGCTGGAATGATGGGAACGGTAGTCCAAGGTATTTGGAAAGCAATAGGTTGGGGATGGCTTCTGTAAGCACTGTAACAGAAATGAAGACCTGGCTCTCCAAATCTTGCTGTTTGCCAAGAGGTCCAAGCCCAGCATGTGAAGGGTTGGGTGCTTCCCATTGCTGCACTACAAGACACTGGTAGAAATTAAGGGTATAGCCATGTTAGTCTGTAGAATCAGTATGTAGAGAGCTCATATAGCACCTTTGAGGCTACCTGAAAGAAAGAAGTTGGCAGCGTGAGCTTTCATAGATGTGAGTCTCCTTCCGAAAGCATCTGAGGAAGTAGAATTTAGTCTAGGAAAACTCATGCTGACAAAGTCTTTCTTTCAGTTAGTCTCAAGGGTGCTACAAGATCTCTCTACATACTGATTCTACAGACTGACATGGCTACGTCTTTGAATCCTGCATGTATGAATGTAGTCTTTTTTCTTAAAAGAGGGGCAGAAAGCTTGGCTTTGGATTAGCTGAAGAATAGAGCAGATAAAACCATTTTGTTCTAGTATGTTAATATCTCTGTTTTGTTAGTCTCCCTAATAAATATATGCTCTAAAGATGCAATGCATCCTTCTAGAATCCAGAACAGGTTTCTCTGAATTGCCATTTGACACTTTATTATAAAAAGAGGAAGAGAAAAAGAACTCGGATGTGCTCCAGGGATTGCTAGTTTGAAAGGAAACCTAACCCAATTACCAAAAGAGATGTCCCACAATGAAATTTCAGCAGGATTCAAAGGCCTGCTCTTGCTAACTGGATCAGATAGACTTGTATCTTCCAATTCAGCACTCTGATCCCAGGGGCTCAATCTATTTTGGGCAAGGGATCGGATTTAAAGCAAAAGACTTAAGTTTGTTATTATGCAGGTAAGACAGAGAGGCACTGGAGACATAAGGCCACAGCAAGAGAGAACCTCACAACCCCTGATCCAATAGTTTTTAAGATGCCACAAGGCAGTTGTTTCTCCCGCAATGGAGGCGCACAGATGCCAACCCTATGGAAACGGTTAAGGCTAGAGGTTCTCATGCTTCGCCAGACACACTGGTGAACGAACAGCAAGGAAAAAAGGGACGGGTAAAAGGAGAGCCCGAAAGGGCTGTTATTCATACAGTCTCTATGATGAGGTTTCTTGATCCATTGGATGACATTATCCAGTATTGTCAGAAAAAGGTCACTGGACTACATGAGCCTCGACTTAATGTCTAGCCACGCAGTTCCAGGATCAGTCGCAGTTCATCCTTTTGCAGGGAGTCAATGGTACTAGGGCTGGAAAGGAGTCCTAGCTTTGGGAAATGGTGGGGCATAACACTAGTTTCCTCTGAACTGGACAGACCAATGATCTGATTCATTCTAAGCCCTCGAAAAGAAGAGGTGGGAAGGAAGGAAGGAAGGAAGGAAGGAAGGAAGGAAGGAAGGAAATGCAAAGAGTCAGCCACAGCCAGAATTCAAATGAGATTGTATCAAGGCATCAAGGCTGTGCAATTCTGCACTGTGGAAAATAACAATTAGAGCGACGAACGCCAAGCAGAAAAGCGGTTCTTCGTCTTGCTCTATGGGGAAATTAACTGCTCCATGCCAGGCAGAGCAAGGGTTAATGTCGGCTGACGTCGAGCGCCCTGAGCCTGTGCTTTGCTCACCAGAGCATTAAATCTGAAAGCTCCAGAGAGGACTGCGCAGAGTTGTCGCGCGCTGCAAGGGCCGGGGTATAAAGTTCTGCATTAAAAATGCATGTCACAGGCCTGCCACGGTCCTCCACTCAGGCTGAAAGGAGCGCTAGCGGGGAAGTATTAAGAGACACCCCCCCTGCGCGCACCCTCTCTCTCTCTCTCTCTCTCTCTCTCTGGCAATTGGAAACATTCCTCAACAAACAGCACCTCGGGAAAGGAATGAAAGGGCAAACAAACCGTGAAAAGAAATCTAAGGGTTCAATTATCTTCCCCCCCCCCCCTTCTCTCGGAAAAGGAGACCTTTCTGTTTTTAAGGCTGGTGGGCAGGGGCTCTCCGGCTGCTGTGCCAATCCGCTGTTTGGAGCAAGCAATACGTTCGCTCTATGGGAGGCTGTGAACATGCGAGTGGAGTGGAAGAGCAATGCAGGACCAGGAATCTTTCTGTGCCCCCGTCGCATGGTCTCCCCTGCTCCAGGATCCACATTTCAGACTCACAAAATGGTCACCCCGCGACTGCGGCAGTAAAACTGCGTAAACAGCGTCCAGAGCTGTAAAGCCGGTATCATTACTGGAGGAAGGCTTGCTTGGGAAGAACAAAGAAATACTGGGTGACATGCTGGGAGGGGTTTAAGAGATACCAACCGCAAGGCTAGGTAGGGTATAATTAATATGCGTTACTGACATGGCACTAAAGCATTAACAATCAGTGTGCAAAAAAACAGTGAGAACCCAAGGGTTCATGCCTGGCTAAGAGGATGCTTAATGCAGGATTGAGAGTTCCTGCATGGCAGAATGGGGTTGGACTGGATGGCCCTTGGAGTCTCTTCCCAACTCAATGATTCTATGATTCTATGACAAAACTCTACATAATAATAAAGCCTTTTAAAGTTAGAAATACAGTGGGCCTCTTTTACTATGAGATATTGAATCCCACCCTCCACTTCAGAGTCAGGTAGTTTGCTGGGATGTGTAAAAGAGGTGAAGTCTGCAAGCGGCAAACTGATCTGCCTCCAAACCAGACAGGGAAAATGGGTTCAAACTGTATTTGCCTACTGTGGAGGGCACAAGCTAGAAGCCTGACAGCAAAGCAGGAGCTGCTGAACCTGGCTCCTCCACTGCAAATGGGCTGAATGCCCAGTGGGCATTCGGGTCATCACCTTGACCGCTAAATTTCACCACCTGGAGGAAGGCATTCCCAACATGGATACCTTAACTGACCATTGCAGAAAATTGCCTTCTAGTAGGCCAGGCTGTTTTGTCTACCTAACACCGCCTGCTCCGACTGGATGGCTTCTGGCAAAACAAAGCCTTCCCCATCAACCACTACCTCCCTGTTTTAACTTGAAATGCTGGCTCTGCTCAATCCGCCGCCCAGTCTTCTCTTCTCGTGCCCATCTCCCCCAAGATAGTGCCATTTCTACTGTGCTCCGTGCCATCCTCTCCTGCGCCGCCGTCCATTTGTTTAACCTGCAATCTGAAAACCCTGAAATCCTCTTACACAACTGTTTTGGCAAGACCCTCCGTGTCCCAACAAAACATGAAACTGTGCTTGCCATTTGTCTCAGGAATCCTGCATTAATATACATGAAGAGGAGCTCTTTTTTTACCTCCCACACGCAGCGACAGAAGAAAACAAAGACCAGCTGTAGTCATCAATGGATCCTTGTTCTGCACATAAAGGCCTAATTGCATTTTATTTCAAGCCTACACATGGAAAACTTTACGGATGGTGTCTTGTCAGTTTGCAGATTCTGGTGTCCCAGCTGACATGCTGCAAAGGCATTTTTCTTAGCGGCGTTAACGCCTTCGCTGCCCCAGGGATGACCAACGAAAGGGATGGCCAAGGGGAGACATGGTTCCTGAAGGGCCAAACTGTACAAACACGTCTAACTCCCTGGCAGCAACCAAGTGAAAAAGTAAAATTAAACATTAACTCATCATAACTGCTCCTTCTAAAAGTGGGCACAGGTGCCATCCGGGATGGAGCCCAAATGGCAAGGCTGCGGGGAAGCAAGGACATATCACGACGCTTGGGTGATTTTGCATGAGTACAACAGGTAAAGGAATCAAGAGCAGAAGGAACAACAGCAGCAAAGATGTTGTTTGTGGGATTTTCGGACTATGTGGCCACGTTCTAGAAGAGTTTATTCCTGACGTTTCACCAGCATTCGTGGCTGGTGCCATCTTTGCTCTTTTCTATCTGCATTCAGTCCATGGTGCTTCTGAGACTGTGGGCAGTGTGTCTTCTACAGTATTTGGCCTTATAATACAGTATACAGTATAATTTAATATATATATACATACACTATGCAGTAATATACTGAAAAAGGGCTTGAAAGGTAAGTTTTGTTCATCTCTGAAGATGCCGGCCACAAATGCTGGTGAAACGTCAGGAATAAAGAGAACATGGCCACACAGCCCGAAAAACCCACAAAAAAAAAAAAAAATATGGATGCCAGCCATGAAAGCCTTTGACTTCACAATAACAAAAATGCTTAGGTGGACCATATCTGAGGATTGAGGATTCAATACCAGAGGCTGTTGAGTGTCAGTTGGAAACGGAAACCAGAAAACGTAAGGGGAGGTGGATTAATGTAGGGCAGGCTATCAAGATCCACTACATATTTTGTTGCGAGGTGCAGTTGCTGTTGCGGCAATGCTAACAGACCTACCCAGCTTTCAAGGATTCAAAACAGCACAGGCTTCTCTCGCCTTTTGACGACTAGCTCTTACAGGCAAATTCCATTGATTTGACAAGGAATCTGCTCTTTCATCAGTTTTCCCTGCCTATGAGGGTCACTTGGGATAGCGCACACTTGGGCACAGTCTCAAGGCTTGCCGGCGAAAAGAGCGTACTCCCTCCTTAAAATAATGGAACTTATTGGTGTAATCTGCAAGCATAGAAACAGCAGAACACCGTCGGTTCTTCTTCCGATGGAGGCTCCCTTTGGAATGGTTGCATGCATGCATGCATGCGCTGCTTGCAAAGTGAGCTGGGTAGGGGATGGCATCAAGCTGACTATGGAGACTCGCTCGCAACCGAGTGAGAACTGGTTGGCACCACTCCCACCCAACCCTTGTGACGGTGCACCATCTTGGCTCTTTTCTATCTACATTCAGTCCATGGATGTAGCTTGTAAATGCATTTCAGTGACCAAAATGTAAGCAACACACAACATATATCGCTTTTGAATGTTGCAAAAGCTAAAAAGTACTCTCTCTCTTTCTATATAGATATAGAATCATAGAACTTGAAGGGACCCCAAGGGCCATCCTGTCCAACCTCCTGCCATGCAGGAACTCACAATCAAAGTACCCCTGACCAATGGCCATCCAGCCTTCTGTATATGTGTGATAGATAGATAGATAGATAGATAGATAGATAGATAAACAGACAGAGAACATTATATATAATAGTGTGTGTATGTTTGTGTAGGAGAGGTGGGAAATAGATGGATGGCTGGATGGACGGACGGACAGACAGATGTTATATAGGAATCAACCCACCCTCCATATTTCTAGTGTCTCTGTGCCCTTGTTCTGTGATCATGATGACAACAGAGTCTTAAACACCTGAACCATGTTGTTATTTTAAAAAGGGCTTACTTTGCCGTCGTCTCTTCGTCGTACTTTGTCTTCAGGTCAAATAATTCTGTCCGCGTCTTCTCCAAGGCTGAAGGATGATAAAGGGAGACAAAAAAGCAACATGCCAAAGCATTACCGACATGGGAAGAGCGACACGTTAAAAAACGACTGCTCGATTACTATCAAACTATAAAATGTTCCCTGTCGCTGGCCCAGTCGTCTTGCATTAAGCCTTCTCCCTGACCAAACAAAATCAACGCTGTCGAAAAAACAATGCTTAAAAGCTTTTCTAAATTCTTTCCTCCAGCAAACACACAAAAAAAGCCACAACCCCAACCCCAAGTGCCATCTCTTTCCAGAAGAGTGAAAGTTTCCAGATCCTGTCCTGTTCCATTAGGCCAAGCTAGGCAGGCTATATTCCCTTTATAGAGCCGGGGTTGCTGACACTAAGTTCATCTGTGGCTCTGCTTTGGCTTCAGCAGCTAGAGTTGATAGGGAGGGTCACCAACACTGCTCCTGAATGGGGCTTACTCACTATCTCAAGCTTTTCAGAGCTGTCTCCTCGTAGTACATTACACTCATCCCTCCCTATTTGGGGATTCATTTGTGCGATTCGCAGAGACCACAAAGAAGAAATGGCTTCCAGAAATTTTTCACCTTTGGGAAGGCCACACTTTCCCTAGGCCTGGCACAGAACGGGTAGTGAGAACATGGTGAACTAATGCCAGGCAAGAATTTGTCGCATTGGTGGAATGGCCTGGGCAGCAGCAAGCTTTGCACTAAGCCCCCCTGCATTTCCCTTTTATGCTCCTTAGCCATCACAGGAGGGCAAAAATCACCAACCTGTTTGTAACGTCTGCACTTTGTGCTCAGCCTCCTCCAGTTTAGTGGCGGTCGAATTCTGAGTCTCTTGCAACATTCTGCAAAAGGAGAACACATTTGATACAAAGCAACTCTAAAATATTCACCTCCCTGTGATGCCGAACAGGGAAATTCAAATAAGTTGGCACCAAACTCCACACGCACTGGGTCAGATCCAAAGGAATCTTCCATCAGAGGCAAGGCACATAGACTGAACCTGCGGCAAATTCGTGGGGTGAAGCGGTGGGGATGCCTTCATCCCATTTAGATGAAAGATATGCCACAGAACAGAGCTAAGCAACCTCCAGACGTGAAGTCGATGGCTTTCATGGCCGGCATCCATAGTTTTTTGTGGGTTTCCCAGGCTATGTGGCCATGTTCTAGAAGAGGAGGTTTACCATTGCCTTTCCCTGAGGCTGTTCTCTTCTAGAACATGGACGCATGGCCCAAAAAACTCACAGAAAACCAACATCCAGATGTTTTTAACGAAATGTCCCATAATCCAGAACCAGCATTCATAGGAAGCCGGAACATCAGAAGGGTATGAGGTTGCTCTGAGTAAGTGGGCTACTCCTATGTTTATACCTGTCTGCCAGAGAAGACTGGAGATGGGGGAGAAGGACATCCCGATTCCAGTGTACACCGTTGGATCCTGGCCATCGTTTTAGTAATCTTACGATTTTCCCAAGCTGCTCACAAACTTTAATTTGGCCGAGCGGTTTTACGCTGCCAGAGATCTTGCCACCTTGTTAATTTTTATGCCTTATCCATCTATGTAATTTTAACGGTTTATTGCACCTCTGGTGTAAATTGCCCTGGGAATTTGGCTTGATGGGAGGCTCAAAAGGTCTTACGAAAAATCATAATGATTACAACACCCTTAACAATAAGGTTGGCATGCTGCCACCACGCTAAACGACAACCACGCTTTGCCGGAGGCTGGTGTGGGGTGGTGCGAAGTCAGGGTTTCCTAGACCTCGGCTTACACTCCTAGTGGCTTCAGTGCCAAAATCAGAGCCCAGTTTTTAATTTAGTTTGAGTTTAGTTTAATCTAGCTTGAAAGGGAGGTGTTCTCGCTCATCGCCCAACAGCTACTGATGGCGCATGACGTTGGAGGAAGATTTAGTCCTACCTAGAAAAATCAATTGAAATCAATGGGATAACAATAGCCTCCTTAAGCCCCGTTGCTTCCAACGGGTCCAATTCAAGGTATTACTAAATCGCGTTCTAACTCACAAGCGCAACATGCGCCAGCTTACCTTTCTTTCTCGGCAAAGTCATTCTGCAGCTTTTGTTCCTTCTCGAGAGCAATGTTCTCCGCTTGGTTCTTCAGGGTCTGCTCATATTCCCGAATTTTCTCCTTAAGTGCTTTTATCGTCACCTCTGCGAGAAGAAAGGAGGGCCAAAAGAGAAAGAAGAGGAGTGGTAAACAAACGCACATGGCTGCAGAGCGGCCAGGTTTTCCTTGCCTTGTAGACTCAGCAACAGCGGCGGCAGCGTGGCTTAAACTTTAGCTCTTCAACCCTGACACAAAATCAATGGCTACGAGTCTCTTTGGAGACCTTTTACTCCCTAAATGCTAAATTGAACTTTAAATGTTTAAGGTTGAGAAGGATCAATGGACTTTGCCGGGAAAGAGAGCTAAGGTTTCTCTAAGCTGACTGCGGACCAGAGCGAAATGTTGGCTGTGCGACAGGGCTTCTCCGAGCGGCTCAAGTCGGGTCCTACTCCGAGTAAGGACAAAAAGTAAAGGAGTTGCGTCAACCCAGGTAAACCAGTGCTCCATCATGTATGGCACTGTCTCCCATTTAGGATGGGATTCTCTTAGGCTAAGGTGGAGATGCAGAGGATCTCTGTTGCTGATCTACAGTCCTCTCAGATGCCAGCAGAGCATCTACATGTCTACTACAGGCCTGCTGGGGCATATGGATCAGGAGGAAGCCATACCCCTGGGCTACTGGCAAAGGGCCAGCGAGGAAAAGGTGCAGTCATATTTGGGTAGGAAATCTGAGCAGAAGTCCCAGAAACGGACTGGTAACAAGTAAAGCTGTTGTACTATGGGAGATATACATTCCCTGTAACCAAAATGCCCTGTAAGTATTTTGGACATGCTGCAGTTTCCAAATTCTTTCCAAATGCAGCCCCAAGTAAAGCATGTTATAGTAATCCAAATTGGATGGAAGCAAAGCATATGTCAGAACAGCCAGATCTGCCATCTTCAGAAACGGTCACAACTGGCACACTTGTCTTAGGCTGCATCTGCACTGCAGAAATAATGCAGTTTGGCGCTGCTTGAACTGATGTGGCTCCATGCTATCGAATCTGGGAGTTGTAGTTTGTTGTGGTACCCGAGCTCTCAGAGAGAGAAGGGTATCTCGCAGAATTACAAATCCCAGAGCTCCATCGCACTGAACCATGGAAGTTAAAGCGGTGTCAAACTGCATCATTTCTGCAGTGCAGATTCAGCCTTAAGTATGCAAAAGGACTCTTGGGCACTACTGAAACTGGATCATCCAAGTACAAGAGGACATTTGGGTTGTGCGCCTGAGATTTCAAAGGGAAATCCTGCACAAACTGAATCCCTGTTCCTCAAGATGCCTTGTGAGTGACCAGGAGCATCTCTGTCTTGCCTAGATTTGCACACATCCAGTCCATTGCTGATAACAGACATTGGTTTAGCACTGACACAATTCCTGTTACTTGTCTTCTGGTCACTATGCACATTTTTATGTTTATCAGCAGCTAGAGATCTCTTCTGGCAGCTATTCCCTTGAACTATGGGGGGCTTTTAAATGTCCCCAAATTTCTATCTGTCTTCTGCAATGGCCAATAGAATTTAACTGGATGAGAGGTTTTGCCTGTGCTTTATTGTTGTAAACTCCACTGGGCCTTCATTAGGAGAAAACACTGTAATTTGCTGTTGTTGTTGTTGCCTTCAAGTTGCTTCTGACTTTTGGTGAACCTAAAGCGAACCTATCATAGGGTTTTCTTGGCTAGTTTCTTTACAGGGGGTTTGCCATTGCCATCCTCTGAGAGAGTGTGACTTGCCCAAGGTCACCCAGGGGCTTTCCATGGCCTCTGGTCTCCAGAGCCATAGTCCAACACTCAAAACATAATGCCACACTGGCTCAGAGAACGACGTCATACAAAACGCTTGTTGCAGATCTGAGGGCTAAAAATGCCTGGACACCTTTACAGCCGACAGCTCTCCGTTTTGCAGACGCTGGAGCCATTTGGCTGCTGCTGGAAGGACTCGAATTGGATACTTTCAGGGCAACCGCAGGCCTTGTGCAAAAAGGAAAACTGCCTTAGACTAAACAAATCCCCTTATTTCCCCTGGTTCAGGGCATGCTTTGCTGCAAAGTCTACCATCACCCCATCCAAAAAAACACACCAACCCAGAACATTTTTGAGAGATGAGCACTTCCCTCCTTAAGATAATGGCATTTTCATGTACAATGGGCACCTTTAACAGTCTGCCCATTTGCTTAAATAGCTAACCTACATTACTTCGCTCTCTGCGCTCGGCCCTAGGGATAAACAAACTGTAAGTACAGTGGAGGCTGCGGATACCTAGGTAGTGTTGCGCGTTAATGTGGAGAGAAAATGGCGCACGGTGAAGCATCCGCTGCAAAGGCAGCACAGGGAACCAGCGGGACAGAGGCACACACATGTTTTTAATGCACGCGGCTGGCCGAGAAGACTGAGATACATTAAAAAAAACTGCCAACGGTGGAAAGTTAAAAAGAAAGCCAGCTGGATAATTAAAGATAAAAACAGCAGATTTAATTAAAGCAGGGAAGAGACTTTCAAACCGATTCTACCTGACGGCACAATCCAAACCTGAAGGTATATATAGCATGCAGTAGGACTCCTGCCCCTGTTGAGCCCAGAGAGTAAGGTCCAGCTATACTGCTTTACCCTTTCATCTACACAGCCTCATCTTCTTGAATTCAAGGATATAGCCATGTTAGTCTGTAGAATCAGGACATAGAGAGATGCTGCAGCACCTTTGAGACTCACTGAAAGAAAGAAGTTGGCAGCAGGAGCTTTCCTAGTCTAAATTCTGCTTCCTCAAAATGCCTTTGGAAGGAGACGCACGTCTACGAAAGCTCATGCCACCAACTTCTTTCTTTAGTTATCTCTCTACATACTCATCCTTCTTGGATCACACTAAAGGGATGGAGAGTTGTGGAAACTGGCTTCTATGAAGATGATCTTTTTCCTCTGAGTAGAACCATACTGTAGAGTTGGAAGAGACCACAAGGGCCATCCAGTATTTCCTCCTCTTAAATATCTCTGAGACCATCAAAACTTTTTGTTTTCATATAAATATGACTATCAATTCCTAGCCCCCCATCTGCCCGCTTACCTTGATTTTTCACTTCTGCAAACTCCTTGTTGTACTCCTCAAGAGTTTCCCGAAGCTTCTGGTTTTCGGTTTCAATGTCGTGCATGCGTTGGACTTTCAGCTGGAGCTGCTGCCCCAGATCCAGAGCTGGAACCGGATCTGGATCAATACAAAAAGCAAAGATCGGGCTTGATCTCCATTTCAAGAAAAGAAAGCGTATTATCAAAGTGAAAACAATGTAAAAACCTATTGCGGGGACTGAGAGTGTGCGACTTGGCAAAGGTCCTCTAATGGGTTTCCATAGGCAGAGGGGAATCGAACCCTGATCTCCAGCGTTGCAGTCCAACACTCACTGTGTCTGCAAACCTTACATTCTTTTGAGTTACACACAGAGGAGTGCCAATGCGCACACAACTTGGAATTATTCTACCAGAAATGTAGAGAAGAGAGTCAAATCCTACTTTGTCAGAGAGCACACTGAGTGACCTCCAGCCAAACATTTATTTCTCAGCCTGACCTACTTCAATGGATGGTTGTATGGATAACACAGGGAAGAGAAAATCATACGCATGATCCCAACTTCCTTGGAGGAAGGTCATGGTATAAAATACATGCATGCCATTTCTTATGGAAGTATTAATGATATGTTGTTGAGCTGCAACACAGTGGAAGGCCAGTGAAAGACAACGCAAGTTTATGAGTGGGAGAGTAACACAACGGGAAAGGGAGGAAGCTACCAGGAGGCCCATGTATTTTAGTAGATTGAGTAGATTTTACACCATTGGCCCGTGTGTTTTAGTAGATTTCACAGAGCTTTCCACACTTGGGGAAAGTGAGGAACTGACAAGAAACATGGAAGAACAGAAGGGATGGGGGCGCATGATGCTGTTTAAGCACTTGAGTCAGAACTATGAAGTTGGAGGACACCTTGAAGACCACCTAACCTAGTCTGATGTCCTGAAACGGTGATGATGGTGATGATGATGATGATGATGATGATGATGATTTATAGCCCGCCTCTCACAAAGGATCAGATCCACTGCCAAAGTACCCCTTGGAGATGGTCGTCTTATCTCTGTTCAAAAGCTTCCAATGGGAGAGAGTCCACCATCTTCTGAAGTAGATCCTTCCACTGCTGAATAGTTCTTATCACTGGGAAGGTTTTCTTAATGTTTAGGTAGAATATCTTCTCTTGTAATTTGAACCAGGTCCTGTTTTGGGTCCTACCCTGTTTTACTCCCAGAAACAGAGTGAAACAGTCAAGCAGTCTGGTCAATTTCTGTTGCAGTACAAGGATTGCCTCTCCTTCCTCATGGGCCTATCCAGGTAGCTTACAAGTCAAGGCAGCAGGGTGCACCTGCCACATAGATCTGCCCAAATGCATGCCACCCCGTCGTCCAACTGATCGTAAGCTTGCCAGCCGGAGCAGAACAACCGTGGAATCCAGAGAGGTCTCATAAAATAAAGGGCTGCATACATTTTCTGCGGTGGGCGCCAGCATCACTTGTGAAATGGCTACAAAGATTTAGTCTCCTGTCGAGGAATGTTAAACACACCGATCTCGGAGGATCAACAACGGTACATATTAGGGAGCTCGCTTAATTTGCAGCCGCCACCATCATTAATTTTAAAGACCACCCTCAGTCTTGGGGAAGGCATAATAAGCCCATTGTGCCTCTCGTAATGCACTAAGCGCAAGCCAGGGCACTTTGCGACATGCCAGGCCAGTGCCAGAGTTTACAAAAGAACAGCACTGGGTTATGTTGCAAAGAGAGAGGCAGGGTGTGCTGCGTTGTGTTACTTTTTGCTCAGAGAGGGCTCCCTGCGTTACCGCCGCCGTAATACAAGTTGGCAGGGAAGGGGGGGGCGGCGGCGTGCTGCTTACTGCTCGCCCTCGCAGCGCATGCATACTTTATAACTACATCACTTTTGCATTTGTGGTTTTTAGAGAAGGGTTGTTGTTGTTTCTCTTCATTATTAGCACCGTTAAAATATTCATCACACATTATTTAGCACCGGGAGGATTTGGGAGCAATTATAATGTTGAAGTAGCAGGTTGGGGAGGCATGGTCCCTACAGGACTGCCCAATGAAGGGTCGCACCACAACTGACCCGGGCGGCTAAAACAAGCCACAGCGCCACCACTTCCCACCCATTGCCTGGTTGAGGTCAGAGTTGAGGATGGAGGCACCCAGAATTTGTGACATCGAAGGCTTTCAAGGACAGCATCCATAATTTTTTGTGGGTTTTTCGGGCTATGAGGCCATGTTCTAGAAGAGTTTATTCCTGACGTTTCACCAGCAGCTGTGGCTGGCATCTTCAGAGAATGCTGGCATGGAAGAGAGTGGGGTATATATATTGTTGGTGCCCAGAATTAGATATGGAGTGGATTTGCTATAAACCTGCTGTCTGCTCACAGAGCTTAAACTGGGGTACGGCCTCAAGCCAGAGCCCTTGATCTGGAGTTAAAAGGATGGCAGATCACCCAGTCGAGGCAACAGGAGTAAACAGGGGAAAGCAGTCAGGAGAGTCATACTGACTCTGACCGGTTCTCCATGAATGCCCCCAAATTCTTATTTCTCTGTGCCACTGAGAACATGTACCACCTTTGAGATGTTGGCAGCATGTGCTTTCATAGACTAAGCTCTACTTTCTCAGATGCATATGGACCATCTGAGGAAGCAGCCTTTACAAAACCTCATGCTGCCAACTTCTTTCTTTCAGTGAGTCTCAAAGGTGCTACAAGATCTTCTACAGACTGATTCTACAGACTAATACGGCTATACCTTTGGATTCTACCACTCAGAGCATCTTAGAGCTCACACTAAACATGGGCAATGTTTAAAGACTGGGACTGACAGTCCAAACCACCTGGAGGGCATCAGGTTGGGAAATGCTAATCTAGAGCATTGGTTCTCAGTTTTAGACCCCAGGGGTCTGGTGAAGACCTTTGTTTTTACAAGATCAGAGGCTATTCATCTTCAGTGTGTGTTTTTTTAGTTCTCCTATGGGTGTTCCTTGCCCTGCCTATCTAATGCTGCCACTAGATTCAATGGTTACAGGAATAAGGAACTAAGGGCCAAAGACCCTCAGAGGAAGAAAGATGAAATTTTAAGGAAGGATCAAAGGAAGTAAGAGATGCAAGCTCAATAAGACGAATGCTGGTCTTTTTGATCCTTTGTATCTGTCCCTCTCAACATGCAGCCTCTGGGAACCACTTTGAAACTGAACTTGGCCTCCAGGATGAAGGAGGTTCTTCACTCTCATCATGGAGGTGTTTGAAGATACGGACAAGAAGCCTTCACTGAAGCATCCTTCATGCATTAGAGTGCAGCCATGTACACCGCTTCACAGAAGTCAGTCTACACAACGTTTTGGACCTCAGCTTCCATTATCCTGAAACTAATAGTCATCCTGGCTGTGGCTGATGGTATAGAACAAAACCCAAAATATTTTGAGGGCACCAGGCTGGAGAAGGCTGCTATGAAGGCACTCTCCATTTCGAGGGCTACTTAGGTCAAGAACCCTAGGAAGAACCCAGTTTCAAGATCAAGAACCCTAGGAAGGGAGAGTTCCTGTCCGCATTTAGCAGAGTAGAAGACAGGCAATTCTTCTATGGAGAGATGAGTCTTGGGGATGCGTACATGGCCGTAACACATCCAGAGCGCACACACAAAGAAGGAGCGCATGCTCCGTAGATCCCTCTTTTAAAAAATTATTATTCCGGATGTTCATTTCGAAGGGCCCACAAGATATGCAAATGAGCCAGGCTTTCCTAGACTAAAATTAGCCAGGAATTTATATTAACCATCATTTCCCACCTTCCCCCGGCATTACCAGCATCCACATTAGAAGATGAATAATGACTAAACCTTTAGTCAATAAATTCCCAAATCCCTGGAAAGCATTATATCGTAAATGAAAACGTTGGCACTCTCATAATTATTCATCAGGATATGTATATTTAATTTAGCTCTATTAAAGGTTAATGTCAAAGAAGCAAAACAGTCACAGGATAAAGTATGAACGGAATGTTAAAAACCATCTCCTTGCATTAGACTCCAAACTTTGCTTAAGCTGAGATGAATGATTAAAATGTCAGCCGCTTTGGAATATTGTTTTGGGATACGCTAAAGAGGCCATGCTGAAACAGACTTCGACACTGTTCTTTCTGCTAAGGAAAACATAACTGCATCATGGTTACAGGGAGGATGATTCCACCATGCGGCACTCCAACAATTTGTACTTTTCAACCAACAAAACACAACCAGGGGTACACTGGGGTCCCCCTTGACTTCTCAGCGTACTCTAGGTATTGCGATGTTGTTATTAGCTCATAAAAATTGCTGTTCCACCCAGAAAAAATCAAATCAAATTAAACTGGCACAGAACGCTTTTGCTGACCTGCAAGCTTTCTCTGTCCCAAGAAATGTTATTTTCTAGCATGGAATAATACTGAATGTTGAAAGCCCCTTCTCCCCTGCCAGGCCCAGTGGAGCATCCCATTGACAGCTTGGCCATGTCCATGAAAATAAGACCCTGGACTGTTTGTGAAAGGCCAAAGACATCAAAAGTTGGGATGTTTTAAGTGTGGAATATCTGGGTGGAAAGTAGGCAATTTCAGCTCCACTTATGCCAGTGAAAGGGGCTTCTCTCCTATCTTCTTGTTGTTGTGTGCCTCCAAGTCACTTTTGACTTATGGTGACACTAAGGCGACCCTATGTATAGAATACATGTAGAATTATAGAGTTGGAGGAGACCACAAGGACCATCCAAGTCCAACCCTTTGCCATGTAGAAACACAGAAGCAAAGCGCCCCCAACAGATGGCATTCGTGATATATATATATATAATCATGAAGTCTGGGGCCTAGGCTCCAAAAGCTAGCTTTGGATCACTTCCATGGACATCCAGTTTAGATGTAACCAGGGCTTTTCCTAAGCAGGGATAAAAGGTTATATGGTTTTACTGGCAGGTTTCTTCAGAAATCTACTACACCACATTTGCTAACCACTATTCTTTTGTTCACTTTTAAAAGGCAAAACATCTTAGCAAGCCCCGATAGCGGACCCAAATGGGCTGCCATGCTCTGGACTTCATGACTTATCTCAGAGAGGACACTTTAAAGGAAAGACCTTGGTGCCTATATTACACACACTCAGTTGCACACCTTTGCACCCACAGGTGCTCTGAAAACAAGTCACCACATTGGGTGCCTCCATCCTTCTGTGCCTGGAACATAAACAGAGAAAGTCTGGACCACAGAGTAGAGTTGAGGCCTGTTTGTTATTTAATAGGACTTTGGATTGCTACCAGCAAAACGGTGCAACAGTTATCGCCTTGGAACCAAAGTATCCTAAGCCAATACTTCTCTGATTTGGGAGAACAACAGTCATGGACATCCTATTTTCACCCATTGGCTACAAATGCTTTTGCGATTTGTGGAAATGTGGCAGGGACTGGCACTGAGCCCCCCACCCTCCACATTTTGAGTGGCATTTTGTGCACCCGTGACCTGCTACAGGAGATCCAAACAGACTGTGCGCTGTCTGTACATTTCTTCTCAAAAACCCACTCCTAATTATCCCCAAGTCGCTTGAGCGAGGCATATCTGTCTCCGCCATTTTTGCGGCACATAAAACTCAGCCCCCATTACTAAAGTTCCTTTTAAAAAGAACGGGTGTAATAATCTTCTGTCTCCGGTGGCAAATAAGACCGACACGTCAGTCACCTAACGCCAACCATTTAATAACATCAAGGGCTCCGCAATCATCTGAATGGAGTTTCTATTGATTTTCTTTTTTACGTCGGTCTTCAATCTTACCAAGGAGGACTGGGCATGTCACAACTTGGCCACCACTAATACTGATAAATATTGCTTTGTCTTACACAGTTGTTATACCGTAACGCTGACCGAGAAGGGATGGTTTTGCTGCCGCGGTTGTTAATTCACCCGGAGTCGGAAATCTCGGCTGATCTATTTGGAAACGGCACAAAGAAGTACCAGTTGATCTTGATCTACCTTCTGCCCTAGAGATCCACTTGGAAGGAGTTATAAGGATGATGGCGGATTCCCTGCTGAAGCCTATGTCACAAGAGATGTGATAGAGGAACTAAAGAAAGCAGAGAAACACAACTCCAAACCCTGACCAACCGTCTAACATGGAGGCCTAGGTGCCATTTGGCTTCCCTGTCACCATAAGGAGGACATCTGCTCATTACGCTGGAAGCTGTTCTGTGCCTTTTACTCTGGCCTGTCATCATGGATTATGATGTTCTTATGGCAGCTCTCTTAAAACTCCTGTATTGCTGGTTTTTATTGTCGCTTGATCACTGTGTGTCGCTCAGAAGTATAAAAGGATGCACATGGCGGCAAAAAATCCCAGTGTCACACGTACGCCGATGGGATTTGAGCTGGCAGGAATTGATCAAGAACGGGATCTCAGAGGAAAACGTTGACCCAGTGTGAGGCTGCTGCTAAAAAAATAAATGGGGTTGTTTCACTCACAAAACATGGCAAATAAGGGAAAAACGTGACAGTGATATATAAAATTAGGCCTGGGGTGGAGGAAGCAGAAAGAGAGAAGCTCTCCTCTCTCTCTCAGAATCCTAAAATCTGGGGCTGTCATCTGAAGCTAAATAATGGGAGATTCCGGACAAAGGAATTTAAACAAAAAGTGGCCACAGCTGCCCACTTGGATGGCTTAAGAAGGAAATGGGTAAGTTCAAGGAGGATGGAGCCATCCATCGCTATTAGTCAAGATGGTGATATATCATCTCCAGCAGCAGAGGCAGCATGGCTCTGCATTATGGCTTGCTGGGGAACATGAGACAGAAAGTGCATTGCACTCATGTCCTGCTGGTGGACTTCTTACAGGCAAATGGCTGACTACTGTGTGAACAGAATACTGCACCGGAAAGCTCTTCCAGACCCTTCCTTATATTCCTTCTCACATTTAGCTTCATTCATTTTAATCAAGGGGGGTTACCACCATTTTCTATGACTTATATTTACAGTTATATTTTACTAATGCTCGTAGGCGTATGCATTTTATGTATGTACATGAATTTTGGAATGCGGCCATTGACCGCAATAAGATTATAGATTGATCGATCAATAGAGAGATGAACTGGGGGGGTGCTCTTCACCATTGGGCCACGGGCCACAACCTGCACACTCAAATGTAACTGGTTAGAAAGAGACCATGGAAGTCAGCCCCTGCCTTAGTCCTACTCTTGGTTCTCCTCCTCCTCCTCCTGCGCATTTGTTAGGCGAAGCACTCAATGTGTCCCTCGTGAGCCCTGTTTCCACTATGACATCACAACGCCTGCGCGGCTCACTTTGCGCTGGGATACTCTCTAGGCTAATGTAATCATATGATTACATAATTAACCCAGCTGTCTCATTAAGAAAATCAACTGGAATTCAGGGCATAATTAGTCATATGGCAATTAGCATGCTGATGAGCAAAAACGATGGCAATTCGTCTGGATGGGGGAGTGTGCTGGGACCACCCATCTCATCTCCCAAAAAACGCATTAAAACTCCACTGCGGCTGACGGCGGAAAGGGACAGACCCGGACAACATCATTTCTCTTGGGAATATATAGTTCTAAATCTACGAAGAGGAACAGGAGGAGCTTAAATCCTAGCGTGAGCATCAAGACGGAGATGTCATAAAGGAATATTTCTAAAAAGCAACCTCCCAATTCAAGATCAAAAAAAGTCATGAAGAGGGTGGAAAGCCTGGAAGGCCAAAGTCCAGAGCCAACGCTCCATAGAATGTTCTACAGTTGGCTAATCTTCCAAAAGCAAGAGTGAGAAGGCACACAGGATGGTTAAATTCTCTGTGGCCATGGGGAGAGGCAGGGAAGGGGAACAAATCATGAGTTGAAGGGGTTCTCCATACTGTCCAGAGCTGGAGGGCTGGGGGACTAAACCAAACCCATGACCCTAATGCAAGGAAGAGGCCAGTTT
Organism: Sceloporus occidentalis; assembly: GCA_023333645.1. Classification (NCBI taxonomy): domain Eukaryota; kingdom Metazoa; phylum Chordata; class Lepidosauria; order Squamata; family Phrynosomatidae; genus Sceloporus; species Sceloporus occidentalis. The sequence continues at coordinate 2,344,513 of JALMGF010000064.1, read as the reverse complement.
CCAGTAAGGGAACCCAGTATGGTTCCCAGCAAAGGATGGAGAAGGATAGGAGGAATAAGCCAAGGCAGAAGGAAGAGAAAGACCCCTAAGCTTCACAAGGAGGAGTGTTCAGCTGCACAGACCACAGCCTGGTTCATCCACTGCACATAGGAAACTTGTATTGTATTGTAACATCTTGTATTGAGTTGGGGCACTGGGCCTTCTGGTCCACTACTGGTGACATACAGATTTCACCATGGAACTGGTGCGGACATGCAAACCACAGACTGTATTCCTTTTTCTCAGTGAGAGAGATCTATCTGTGTCTGGGTTATACCATCTGTGTCTGGGCCATGACTGAATGCCCCTCTATTCCAGACAATTCTTTGCACCCGGGAGGATAGGTCTCATTTTTCATGTAAGGGTGTGAGACCCTATTTCCAAGCTGAAATGGTGCAAAAAGGGTAACATCTCTGGCTTTATAGAGAGTAGGTTCTTCTAAAAGGAGGGTGCCGGGAACCTATTGCAGGAGTCAGGAGATAGCAGCATCCTTTAATAATAATAATAATAATAATATTTTAATAATAATAATAATAATAATAATAATAATATTTATTTGTATACCGCCCTCTGGCAAACCAATCCGGGCGGTTAACAACAGTAAAATATAAAATATCACAATTAAAAACACTTTATCCCTCCCCCCCTTAAGACAGTATTAAATAGTATAACATATTAAAAATACAATATCAAGGATAAAAACAGCAATTAAAACTAAAAACCCTGATATCCCTGTTGATCCTCAACCATCACTAAGATGGGGCCACGGGAGGAATGAGGGAATCAGGGAACCTGGGCCGGGATGGTTAATCTGGAAAGGCCTGCCGGAAGAGATCCGTCTTGACTGCTTTTTTAAAGCTGTCTAATGATGTTATCTGACGGATCTCATCCGGCAGGTCGTTCCAGAGTTTGGGGGCGACAGCAGAGAACGCCCTCTGGGAGGTTGCCGCAAGCCTAGATTTTAGAGGCTGCAGTAAGTTCCTCCCAGAGGACCGGAGAGCGCGGGGAGGATTGTACGGGAGGAGGCGGTCTCTAAGATAGTTTGGACCCAAGCCATTTAGGGCTTTAAAGGTGATAACCAACACCTTGTACTGGGCCCGGAAGCTGATAGGCAGCCAGTGGAGGGACCTCAAAACCGGAGTAATGTGGTCCCTCCTAGATGTACCTGACACAAGCCTGGCTGCCATGTTTTGAACCAGCTGTAATTTCCGAGTCAAGCACAGGGGTAGCCCCATGTAGAGTGCATTACAGAAGTCAAGGCGTGAGGTTACCAGTGTGTGCACAACCGTATCGAGATCCCTTACTTCCAGAAAAGGGCGCAGCTGGCGTATCAGCCGAAGCTGATAACAGGCACTCCTGACCGTCGCATTTACCTGATTTGTCATCAGGAGCGACGAGTCAAGGAGCACCCCCAGACTGCGAACACAGTCGCTGGAGGAGAGTGTGACCCCATCCAGGACTGGAGGTTGCAACCCAATTCTTGGTTTCGGGGCCGCTACCATGAGCACCTCCGTCTTGTCTGGATTCAGTTTCAATCTGTTTTTCCTCATCCAGCCCATTACCGCCTGAAGACATTCATTGAGAGAAGAGATGCCATCGGAATTCGAGGCCGACGAACGAGGAGGTCTGCAGCTTTGCAGAGAGCCAAGCTTATCCTTTTAAACCATATCTTGGAGAAGAACTTGGTTCAAGCCGTTACTAAGCCAAGCTCTCACGGTTGTGCTTACCAAGCTAGTTTGGGAAATGGAAACGGCCAAGTACAAGTCTGAAGAGAATTGTTACCAGTCTGTAGGATCAGCATCCTCAGGCTCCCTTGGCCATCTTCCTTCTTGAGTTGTCTAGCTGTGTTTCTTCTCCTTATCTAGATAGCAATCCAGGCTAGATCCAGAGGGTATGGGCAAGTGAACCTGTGCCAAAGTCATCTGAGAGGATAATGGCAAGACATCTTTCTGACATTTGTTTTAATTCTAGAACTCTGCAGAACACGAAGCTTCCTTAAGGGATAAGCTCTTGCTGAGCCTTCAATGGTACCTAAAATCTGTTGTGCATGATGAACGTAAGGCCAGCCCAGCAACTCTCCTGGAAGAAAGCTCTTTTGCTGGGGCAGCATTTCTTACCCGGGGAAGCTTTGTAGTGGCTGGTTTTAATTTTGGAAAACTGCAATCGGCTCACCAGACCAGGAGCATGAAAGAAAGTGCTCCCTGGGCTCCACCGAAGGGACCACCTCCTATTTTGTACAACACAGTCAACAAAAAACCAAGCCAGCTGCAAAGTACGGAGTGGAACGTGCGCATGAGAACCAGGAAGAAGTGCTGTCAAGTTTCCCTTTGTGGAGATGTTTCATGAAAGCATAGATGCTTTACACACACAGCATTCATCGGACTGAAACAGAAGTCACTACATTTCAGACGCGTCCCTCCTGAACTGTGGTTGTGCCAAGAGGGCAAAGGCTACCAGCAACCCTGAGCTAAATCCTGCCTGGGCAGAACTGCAATGCATTCGACAGCCCTAATGCAACAAGGCTGACGTTCTCTATCTTGCTAAATTCCCATTTGCCAAAGGGTGACCCCTTCGTCTCCCGGAGGTGGGAGACGGCTGGGGTGGGTGCGGACGGCGAAAACAAAAGGCCTTCATTACAAGTCCGTGTAACACTGACAACAGCCAGGCAGGCCGTTATGAAACACGCGCAGAACCACTGAGGCAATTAATATTTTATACAGCTGGTAATGCGCTTCTGAAGGGTTGGCTCTAAAAATAATTCATTCCCAACGCTTTTGACTCCCTTTCGGCGGAGTTGCGTTGCCGCTTCTCCAAAACCAGGTCTTCGAGCAGAAAAGAATTCAGGGACTGCTTCCTTTTCAAGCAAACTCCTACACAGAGCAAGCGAGAAGGAGAACTGGGAAGCGAGTCTCTCCTGCAGCTGGGCCTTTGAAATGTACTGTCGGGTTTTGAAAGGCCACAGCACACCACCAGCACCACCAAAAAGCAAAAGGAGGTCTTAAGAGTCCCTTGATTCTGCCCCTAGGATGTTCTGAGTTGAGAGCAAAGGGAGACTTCTGGCCTTGGATGTTGAGGCTAGCTCTGGATCCCAGAGGATTTCACCCAGGCTCATATTCCTTACCTTTGCCAAACTTGCAAGATTGCCAGAAGGATCTTGCAGAATAAAACTGCCAAAACCTGCACGCCAAAGGAAAATATGCAAAAATGGGCAGGGGAAAAAAATCCTTGCATATCCTTCCCTGAATTAAAACACGCACATGCACACACGCACGCACGCATCCTACCTCAAACTAAACCAGAATAATTACTGCATGGCTTCTGAATATTCAAATGCCTTCCGGTATAATTAATTCATTAATTATTCCCCAGAAAATTAATAAACCCACATGGCCTGGAGGGTTTCTTTCAAAAGGAGCTTTTACCTCTACCTACGGATCCTGCCAAGACAGTGACAGAAGGCTTATGGCCCCGGCGCTGTTTTAAAAGAAAGACCACCCCATCCTGGGACATTTGGACCAAGGAAATCCAGACTTAGATGCGGACTGCATCAGACTATCCATTAAGTAAATTCAAGAACTTCCCACACTCTTTATGTTGTCAAAAGAGACTATGGCCCCTTATGCATGCACCAAAATGCCTGTGCTTTCACTGGCCTGTCCTTGTCCTATCTAGGCAACTCAGGCCACTAGCCCCGGGCCTTCAAATACCTTCAAATATTTAAACATGACTAGCATGTCGCCCCTTAACCTTCTCCTCCCAGGCTAAAGATACCACCTCCCTAAGCCACTCCTCAAAGGCCATGGTTTCCAGATCTTTCACCATAATGATTTAGTTACAGACAATCTCATAAAGAAAGCAACCACGATCATTCAAGACCCACTTCTTGATCACACTAGTATCCGGGCCTAGGGCACACACCACAATTGTATGGCTGCTTGTTGGAAGACGCGCTATGTGCCTGCCAAAGTTTCTCGTGTGCTTTTATTGAAGATGGCTACAGTGCTGAGGAGGACATCCACAAATCTGAGCTGCTTCTTTGCAGAGTCTGCCCTTGACACCAACCAGCATGAACAACTATTCTGGTGGAATTAGTCACTCCTGGACACCAGTCAGCATGCCTCATGGATCATTTTTCCCCATTAGAAAATGCTGCAGCCCAGTGGGATTGGCTGGTCGAAACGTCTCTCAAGCACGCAGCCAACTGGCAGGCAAAGGAGAAAAATGTCTGCCGGGGCATGAGACCACAGATATCATTTGCATTGCGTTTCAGGACAGGACAATAAGTCTGCATACCTGGGACGTCAATTAATCTCTTGTAGACATTCAGGAACGCCGCCTCTGCTTCTTTGCTTCTTTTACCCAACGCATCAATCTAAAAAAGAGAAAAGGGGGGGGGGGGTTGGAAGAGTCTTGGATCAGTTCTAGAGGAAAAAATATCCGCACGCACACCAGTGGGGCTGAATTTATGACTCCATAAACATTGCTGGCGATGCCAGTGCATTTCTCCTTTAAAGAGGCAAACTCAGCTAAGGGCAGGGTTGAAACAAAATGTTTCCCGTTTCTTGGGGTGGGCAGCAGACTTTGGGGTGTCAGACCTTCATGGTCGGATCAGCCCCCCCCCCCCCCCCCCAAATTAGAGGGCAAGGCAGAGAAGATGGCTGGCAGGCAGCAAGACGCTGCATCTCACAGGGCTCAGACCAGCTAGCAAGCCTGATGCAAATGCTTTTCAAGCAAGCAGCATTATTGCTTGATCTTCTCTAACTTATTGTGGTTGAGACTTCCTCTGGTGGCATGGCTGGATCTCCTGCAGTTCTCTTTATTGACCCCAGCAGTGTCCAGTCTTAATGTCCTCGAGTCACTAGTCAAGACCTACCATGGGCTCCAGTCATGATATTCGTAGACTGACTGCATTTACCCCCCAGATTTGTATGTTTAAATGGCATGAACTTATACTTATCCCCTACTGTGACTGTTATGTGCCATCAAGTCAGATCCGACTTATGGCCAGCATCTTAATGGGAGACCTCCAAGAGCCCTAGACATCAACAGCTCTGGTCAGGTCTTACAAACTCTGGGCATCCATGGCTTCTTTGAGTCAACAAATCAGCAGTGAGGCCATCCTCTTTTCCCAACTGCCTTTATTTTACTTCACAGAGCATTATAATCTTTTCCAATGTGTCATGTCATCTCATAAAGCATCCTGGACACATCGTTCTTCCCTTCTTTACATTCATCTCCCCCACTGGCACCTTTGCATTGAATTTTAGATTGCAAGATGGTTGGCAAAGGGACCTGCCTCCGCAGAAATATTGGGTTCCTTTGCTATCTTAACCCATTTTCATGCTTCGAACACCTGGTGAAATAGTTTGTGAAATGGCACCAGACAGCAAGGAGGTCTTGCATTTACAGTTGAAAAAAAATCAAATGTATCATGGGGCATTCACAAGAAAGTACTGGAGGACCTAGATATTCCTAGAGAGAATATATTAACCAAATCCGCAAATATCAAAGCCACAAATATGGAGAGATGAGTGTACCAGGTTGTTCACTTTGTAAGGTGCCCTAAATACTGAAATTGCCATACAAAAATGCTAAAGATGGTATTATTAATAATTTCCACCATACATTGGCATGGGGTTGGTGGATTAGTTTGATTCTTCTTGCTTTATCCAAACAAAACAAAGCAGAATGATTGCATGGAAGCATTTAAGTTTTGACATTTAATGTCTCAGCCTTTTTGGCTGGGTATCAATACTGTACACATATACAGTATGTTTAACAGAAGATGCCAGTGAGCACTGCAGCCATATTACCAGCTGGTGTCCTTTCTTATCGCTTTTGCAGTTTCACGGCAAAATAAGAATGCGAGATGTCCATGGAGCAAACAGGTGGCCCATTTAGCCCAGTACTGTCAACTCTGGCAGCCAGGAGTCTCCAGGGTTTCAGACAGGGTTCCTTCCTAGCAAGGTTTGGTTGTCTTCCATGCAAGCGCTAACCAGGTCCCACGCATTTAGTAGATGAAATCAGAGGAAAGTAATAGCTTTGGAATTATATGGTGGTTACACAACTTCCCCAGAAGTAAGGTAACTGGCAATCTAGCACCGAAGTTGGGTAATCCCTGAACCAAACTGCTAGACACATGAGAGACATCTTTGGGCAATGCATGGGCTCTGCTACTGCGCTCCGGTCCCTCCTCTACTTCTAATGTCTGGATGCTTTGTCAGATTCATAAGGGCATGTGGAGAGGCACTTGTGGTGACTGATGCTCAAGTCTAAGATTCCTTTCCCTTGGAGACTGGCCAAAGTAAAAGCCTGGCCATCTACCAAAAGCAATGCAAGGAGTTTCTTAGAAACCAAATCAGGTTGTTGGTGAGCAGGGAAAATATGAGTTTTACTGCTCAACCGTTATCAATAACTTGCATGCCCAAGTCTTGGGGTGAGTATGAGCTCTGATTCCCCAAATCAGTAAAATGAATGACTGTATCATCTGCATTTAATCTTACTCCATAGCAAAAGAGCTTTGAAGAGTAGTAAAGAATTCTGCCGTTGTTTTTCAAAGTGCCCCCCTGCGCACTGAAAATCTCCAACAGGCAACAGGGAGCCATGGCCCAGGAGATGCTATTTAAGGAGAACAAAGTCACGACTGAAGCTTCAGAGTCTGGACTGATGCTTTCAGAGTCAGTCCTGCCTCTCATCCAAGCAAGCCATTAATGCGTCAGAGCTTGGGAAGTGATCCATCCTAGCGGCTCCATGATAAACAATGCATGCTCTGAGCCATTATGTAGCACTTACTGGACAGGTACAATATCGGCGGCGCAGAGATCAATAAAGGCACCTTTCTGCTTTTAATGCCAGCAGCGAGACCTACATCATGGACTAATAGGCCGGAGCACTGGCTTTATTTATCTTCACAAAAAGGAAAAAGACAGAGGCTTGCCACTGAGTCTCCTTTTTGGAAGGAATTAAAAATTATCACCAAAAGAACACACTGCATTTGTAGTTTCTTTATTGCAAGCATGAGGAATTATGCTACAAGCTGGGCACCAAAACTGAGAAGACTCCACCTGAGAACCCATAACCAATCTTCGGGTGGAAGGACAGTAGGGTATCCTGGCTCTAAACCTGTTCCGGCAGCTCTCTAAGATGGGGTTTCCTCGGGTTTTTGTGGGGTTTATCTCCCTATAGCTCTAAACAAGATGGCTAGTGGTTGAGGAGGATGGGAGCTGTGATCCCAGCTGATGGAGAGAGGTTAATTCACGGCTTCTAAGTTAAGATACCAGCTTGGAACTGGATCAGAAACCAGTGAAGCTGGCACAGGAGCGGAGCCACACGGTCCACAACCCCTGGCTCCTATCAGAACGTTTTAGCCGCACCATTTTATACGATCTGGAGCTGACAACATTTCAACTTGCAAGGCAGATCTTCTTCTTCCACTAGACCAGCCAAGCCTCTTTGGCACTCTCCTGGCAAACCTTGAAGGTTTTCACACTTGCCGATGCTAACACTGTCCAGCTTGCCCTCCTGTCTCAGGATATGAGTAACTTCCACTAGATTCAACTTGGGTGCTACTCAAAGCCTTCAAAGGGGAGCCATGAGGCCTGCTGTGCTTTGTTTGGCATCACACAGGCTACCGATGTCACTACCACATAGACCTTGCCAGTGGGAGCAAATTGGCTTTCTCACTTCTTCTACAGTCAGCAAGCCAATTTTACAAGGATAGGTCAATCTCATGTATAAGTTTTGGGGCCAAAATGATGGATTTTGCTATGACCCACGGGTAAGCCGAGGGACATACTAAGTAAAACTTAGGGACATATAGCAAAGGATCTAGAGGACAAAGCAAAGCAAAACAAGGTCAAAGATCTTACAAAAGTCCAGCAGACATAACTGTTTGTGCTTACTCTTAAGGCTGGATGGATGAAAGAGTAGAGGAGGGTCAATGCTTCCAGGACAGATTATACTCTTGCTTTTCACCAAGGGATGGTTCCTTCTTTTAAATAAGTACTTACATTGACCCATGGATAAGTTGACTCAGGGTTTTTGGGTCAGTTTTTTAACCTAAATTTCTAGACTTATACATGAGTATATACAGTAATGGTATTCTTTCCTCCGTTAACCTCAGATTTTCTGCAATGAAGTTCATCACTCGAGTCAGACCACGCTCCTCTACCCGTTGCTTTTTCTCCTCGCTTTATCCTACCACCCCATCTGCCTCCTTTCCATGGAGGACTTGCACGCTGGAGGGCCCAGACACTGGAGCGTGTCCAAAGGAGGGTGACTAAAATGGTGAAGGGTCTGGAAACCATGCCCTATGAGGAACGACTCAGGGAGCTAGGGGTTTTTAGCCTGGAGAAGAGAAGGTTAAGAGGTGATATGACAGCCCTGTTCAAATATTTAAAGGGATGTCACATTCAGGAGGGAGCAAGCTTGTTTTCTGCTGCTCCAGAGAATAGGACACAGAGCAATATAGATGCAACCTACATGAAAAGAGATTCCAGCTCAGCATTAGGAGTAACTTCCTAACAGTAAGGGTCGTGCAACAGTGGAAGATGTAGTCTCAGAGAGTCTCCTTCTTTGGAGGTATTTAAGCAGAGGCTGGATGGCCATCTGTCAGGGCTGCTTTGATTGAGAGTTCCTGCATGGCAGAATAGGGTTGGACTGGATGGCCTTTGGGGCCACTTCCAACTCTATGATTCTACCCCTGCCCTTCTCCCAGCTGCAAGGAAATGTAACCCCGCAATGTACCGCTACAGCTGTTCCTGCCGCTGAGATATCAATTGTCCTGTGGACATATTAGATTAGCTCCAGATTGTGTGGGCTTTTATCAGGACAGTTGAACAGGAGCTTTTAATCAAAAGGCCATAAAGCTCAGAGCCGAAATCAATGAAACAACAAGCGCTGGATTCCGCCGTGTGCCGCTGAGTCTTCCCCCAGTCTGGAGCAATTTGTAATAGCTTTGCTCAACCGCTGTTTCTCAGAGCCTCTATGCTCATATGCTCACACCACCCGTGACCACAACGCCGCTTTTATTCCACGACGGAGAAGCTTCTTGGGTTTCAAAGAGGTTAAACTTCTGGAGCGCTTGGCCGGGCTCCAGCCTCACGGCTTGAAACCGGCCGCTAATGCGGCGGCCCGAGAAGCGGCCAGACCGGCCATGATTAATAGACTGCCGAAGACACTGCTTTCCACAGAACGCACACTTTTCATTCCCCTGCTCCCATAGATCATTGGGCTTATCCTCCAAATATCTGACTGAAATTGAATTTGGCTTCTCCCTCAACCGTTCATTTCCGATGTTACGCAAGGTTATATCCTTTTTCTGCCTGAGCAGAACCAAACCAGCTGCAGCTCCTCCGAAGGAACAAAAAATGTGGTTCCAATTACAACGAAAAAAACCTGGCCTGGATATTGAACCGCAGCTCAGACGCTTGTTCTAATTGAGCCATCATGGAGCAAGTCTAAAGTAAAGAAATTGGATTAATTAGGTTTTTAAGGTTCGACATAAGGAATCTTGCCAATGGGGCGGGTGGGTAAGGAACCCAAGGAAAGGGAGAGGGCCATGCAAACCCATCCTTCCCAGGTTGAACAGGGAGGTTGAGATGGTTTTATGGGGATATTCTTGTTTGTTATATTAATCTTTATAAAAACGTACACCTAGATACATCTAATATCAAGGCATTTAACAGTTTTTAAATTTATTATCTATTGCCCTGTTTGATTTTTATGTTGACAGATGGAGATATACTGTATGCATGCGCATGCATGCGCAAGCAGAATCCTTCATGAAAGCTAGGAACCCTGCTTTACTGTTATTGTTCCTGTTCAGGCAAAAATTCTACTCACATTTAAGTGAATATCATATAGAAATCCTACATCGACCACCTTCTTCCAGATGCGAAGGTCAGGAATTGAGGGTGTGGACGCTTTTACTTATGTAGACAGGCTGAGGCTGCATCCACATTGCAGAAATCATCCAGGCTGGCACCACTTTAACTGCCTTGGCTCAATGCTACGGATTTCCAGGAATGGTAGTTTTGGGAGGCATTTAGCCTTCGCTGTCGGAGAGCTCTGGTGCCCCAACAGTTCCCAGAATTCCATAGCACTGAGCCTTGACAGTTAAAGTGGTGCCACACTGGTTTATTTCTGCAGTGTGGCTGCAGCCACGTCTCCCTTATCCGAAACGCTTGGGACCAGGACTGTTTTGGAATTTGGATTAATTTCAAAATAGATGTATTGCATATACACACATATTATGAGATGTCTTATTTATTTATTCATGGGGTTTATAGCCCACCTTATAATAATAATATGCTAGATGATGGGATTTCAGTTACTGCAGATCAACCTGAGAGGAAGGCCAGGACTGACCACAAGAGTGTCTAACAAATAAATGAATGCATCAAATTAAAATTGGCATATCTTTAATATAATTGCAGCATATGTAAAGTCTTGTGTACCTTGCGGGGTTTTTAGACTCCACTTTTCTAAGGCATTTGTCAAGGAGGCGACTTGAGCATGCATCCATGAGCGATGCATTTTTGGTGTGCCTTGCTGGCGATGTGGGACCCAGACGGGGAAAGGTGTGTCGCTTGTACACAGTGTAAATAATCCCATTCAATCTCCCCTCCCTGCTAAATTAATGAATGGGTGCAGTCCATCCATGTCCTCGGGTTCCACAGAGCATTCTCCCCATTTGAAATAACTGGATGAGTTTGCCCTTAAAGTCCCTTCACCTCATCCCCTAAGAACGGAAGGCGCAGAAATCACGCAGCCGGTCACGTTCTTGCAGAGCATCTGCTCTCTGGCAAGCTCTGGAGGAGGAACTCCTCTGTTGCTCTTGGACAGTCCCGCTGTGCCACATGAAAAGAATACAGACGGCCTCAGGAAATCCTTGCCCAGGCTTATAAATAGCTGACAAATGACATCACAAGTGCAGGCCCAGACGCTCCACTTCCTCACATTCCCATTTCTCTTTCACAACAGGCAGCCTAGTGCGCAAAGCCCCAGAAAGATGCTGCCACTAGATTTCGTCAATGGCCACCCCACTGGAACCCTGTCCAAACTTAGTCGCTGGCCTGCTTAGATGGGAACAAGGCGGCGTTCCTTCTGAACGGCGAGATTCAGATTTTCTGAAGGGACCGCACCTTGAGTCCCATCTCAGGAAAAAGGTGAGATATTAATGCAATGCAATGCAATAGAGTATGTTTCACATCCCAGTTTAAAAAACACTCATCCCTCCATATCTGTGGCTTTGATTATTCATGGAGCCCTAAACATTCAACTTCACTGGGAGATCAACCTGGAACAAAAGATCTCACAACCCAGTTAAGAGTATATTACACCCATCCCTCCATATTTGTGGCTTTGATTATTCACGGATTTGATTAATATGTTCTCTTTAGGAATATCTAGGTCCTCCAGTGTAACTCTATGGTCAACTTTAACTAAAAGTTGCACTGAAAGACCTAGAGATTCCTAGAGAGATTACCCTACTAGGCCTTTGTAGCTCCTCTGGTGCGGTTCTATGGTCAAGTGTCTGTCGAACGTTGACCACAGAGTTGCACTGGAGGACCTAGAGATTCCTAGAGAGGTGTCCTCTCAGGTAAAAACGTGGTGCTTTTGTTATTTGCGGGGTTTTTCCATATTCACCGGGATCTTGTGCCCCTAACCCTAGCAAATATGGAGGGACAGGTGTATTGATTTTAACTTCCTAGACCCCAAATGGTCTTGGACCAGACTGCCTGAAAGACATTTTTAAGAAGCCAAAAGAAAATCAAAATGAGCGACCACAAGAGAAAAGGCCTTCCTAGTAGTTGCATCCTAGTTGTGGAACCGTCAATGCAGAGAGGTTCACCCGGTACCATTTTTATGGCCTTTTTATTCATCCCCGTCTTGTTGTCCGTCTTTGGTGATGTGCATTTTAATTGTGATCCAGCTTATAATAGCTTTCCGGTCTATAATTCTGCATTCATTGTTTCCTTACTGTGTTTTATTATTTATTTAGTTTTAATAATGTATCTGTGTTTTGTGAGCAACTCACAGACCTATAGTCAAGCGGCAGCAGCTGTGTAAATACAGTAAGGAAGAAATAAATGCTTTCCTCTTACTGGTTTTCATTTAACTCCGAATTTCGAGAAGCACAGCGTGAGAAACCAAGAATTCAGCCACACTGGATGGAGCAGGGATAAGACTGAAAATGCACCTTCATTGCACCATAGGACTTCTGCCAAGCTGAGGTGGTAGTTAGCATGATGAACTAGGAAATAACAGGGGTGGAGGCTGCAATGAATTTAAGGACTGGATGGCCCTTGTGGTCTCTTCCAACTCTATGCTTCTAAAGAGAAGCATGTCAGTCAGTAGCTCCGTGGCAGAACAGAATGTCCCATGTCTAATTCCTGGATGGCCCTTGTGGTCTCCTTCCAACTCTATGACTCTAAAGGCAAGTATCCATAGCTCCATGGTGGAACAGAATGCCCCATGTCTAATTCATGGATGGTCCTTGTGGTCTCCTTCCAACTCTATGACTCTAAAGGCAAGTATCCATAGCTCCATGGTGGAACAGAATGTCAGATGTCTAATTCCTAATGGTCCTTGTGGTCTCCTTCCAACTCTATGACTCTAAAGGCAAGTATCCACAGCTCCATGGTGGAACAGAATGTCAGATGTCTAATTCCTAATGGTCCTTGTGGTCTCCTTCCAACTCTATGACTCTAAAGGCAAGTATCCATAGCTCCGTGGCGGAACAGAATGTCCCTTGTCTAATTCATGGATGGTCCTTGTAGTCTCCTTCCAACTCTATGACTATAAAGGCAAGTATCCATAGCTCCATGGCGGAACAGAATGTCCCATGTCTAATTCATGCATGGTCCTTGTGGTCTCCTTCCAACTCTATGACTCTAAAGGCAAGTATCCATAGCTCCATGGCGGAACAGAATGTGACATGTCTAATTCTTGGCATCCCTAGCTTAAAAAGAGGCCAGGTTGTGAGTTTGATCCTAGGGCCCCAAAGTTGACTCAGCCTTCCATCCTTTCGTAGGTTGGTAAAATGAGTACCCAGCTTGTGTGAAGTCAAAGGCTTTCACGGCCGGCATCCATAGTTTTTTGTGGGTTTTCGGGCTATGTGGCACAGATGCTGTTGAAATGTCAAGAATAAACTCTTCCAGAACATGGCCATATAGCAAGAAAAACCTACAAAAAGCTAAGTACCCAACTTGTTGCGGGCAACCGGCTTACAGATTGTAAACCCTTAGAGCAGTGCTTCTCGGCCACCTCCAGATGTTTTTGACTTCATCTCCCAGATTCCCTCATCACTGTCCATGCTGGCGAAGGCTCCTGGTTGCTGAAGTCCAAAACAGCTGGAGGATCAAAGGAAATGCTATCACTAGGAGATGCACACTTCTCTGCCAGAGATCCTAGATAACTGCTGCCTGTCAAGAGTTGACAATATGGATCTAAGCAGACTGGTGGAGGGCCACAGCCTGCGACAACTGACTTCCAGGTGGGCTGAGGACTAGCAGCGTGATTCTTTGGTTCCTAGCCAACATGTAGGGAAAGAGATGTCAGGCTTCTGGGGAGTGGTGGTTTGGAACTGGGAATTGTGGTAAAGCATCCTGGGCTATGCTAGTAAAAGGCAAAATGCAGTTTTGATGCTTTCTACTGGATGCAGACTCTGTCTCTGCTTTCACTCCACACCTCAGAGCCACAGATATGGAGCCCCTTATGGCTACTGCTTCACCTGACAAAACTGCATGGCTGCTGCTTACCCATGGCATACAAGATGGAAGAGAGAGGAGGGTCTATGGCCTGCCTCCAAGGGCCCCGTGTGAAGGATTACAGCTTTAGAGAACCCTATGTTTTGTGTCAAAAGGTGTTCTTTCAATAGACACTCTATGCGCATGATGCAACAGCAATGAATGTGACACCATGACAAGAATGCTCTCAAGACCGGAAATCCCAGCCCTTGAAGAACTCTGCTGCGAAGACAGCACACAATTATCTTGGAAAGAAAAAACCAGAATGCAAACCCACGAGGGCTTACCTCTCCCTGGAAACTCTTCAGTAGCGGAGCTACCTGTTTGCGCAGGTCCTGGAAGAGAAAAGCAAGACAGAGAGACGTCAAGAAACGAGCCACGAAGAAAAGGGGGGAGAAAAAGCACAACGATCTGAATAAAGCAGTCCCCCCTCCGCTTGCCTTTCCACCAATTTTATCATATTAGCTGAAGGCTGATTACATTTTTAATCGAAAGGCTGCTAGGAGCATGGAGTGCGGGAAAAGAAAGAAAATAAAAATCCATCTTTAACTGGCTTATGAATCCAGCCTGATACACAATTACGATTGTCCCAAGGGAGGAGAATTAGTTAACAAAAGCCTGTAGTAATGTTGGATAATCAGTGAACTCCTTCAGTCTAACAACTCAACTGAAACAGTGCAATGAATGACTAATGGGATGTAAAACATGTGAAGCCACATGGAAAGGGATCAAGCCAGACCCCTGTTTGAAGCACAGCCTCCTCCTGATGTGCCAGGAATTGGGCATCATTTATTTAGGTTTCCAGCCTTCCCGGTTCCATGGGATTTGTAGCCAGCCTTTGCATCATGTTCACCTCCCTCCAAATTCTTTGTCTCCCAGAAGAGAAACAGTGCATCAAGCTCTGAGCAATGCTCCCATACCCAGGTCCCTAAAATTAGGATATTTATTTAATGGCTGCTGGAGCGGTTGTTGTTCTAGTAACAGAAATGTGAGAATTTAATATCCATCAAATAGAGGAGTCTCAAGGCAGAGAACAAACAGAAGACGGGGGAAACACAAAAGAACCAAACCATCAAAAGGAATATCAAGTAGCAGAGAGACTACGTCTGAGTCAATAAAACTGAATAAATACTTCAGAAGCAGGCACCGCGCATGGATTGTATACCGAAAGGCAGAGGGTACATTTCGGCTACAACATACACCTTTTAAGACAATGAGAACAAGCCTGTTTAACTGGCCTGGTCTTTAAAGCCTAGTTTAAAAAATCGAATCAGTAACTTCATTCCTCAGAAATACAGTCAGCTCTCCATATCCATGGATTTTTTGATCCATAGATTCAAGCATCACAGCTTGAAAATACTTAAAATATTCCAATAGGCAAACCGTGATTTTGCCATTTTTATACAAGGACACTATTTTACTCTGCCGTGGTATATATTCATGGATTTTGATATCCACAGAAGGGGGAAATCCTGGAACCAAACCCAAGAGAATGCCAAGGACCCGCTGTATTTGTTGCCACATATCAGACAGAAGCAAGGAACAGATCAAGGTCTAAGGAAGGAAGCCAACTTTCACTGCCTGCACTGTAGGAATGAATACAGTTCCCTGGCACACAGGAATCAGGATGCAAAACTGGATCAGCTCCTATGTTTCATTATGCACAGAATGAACTACAATAGACTTTTCTCTCAATGTGCCATACTACAACCCCTGTAATCCCTAGTCACCATCTTCATGCTGCCTGGGATGATGTGAGTTATAGGCCAAGAACATCAAGTCCACTCTAGGCTCACTGTCAAGAAAGTAGCTGCAAAGCAAAGGCCCCCTTTGCTTCCATGCAGACTAAAGTCCGAGTCAAGACTAGCAGATGAAGCTACCTTGAAGTGCTTATTGCTTCTCTGATCCATCCAACATGAATAAATGTCAAACAAGGGAATTCAAAGAGATGTCCTTAAGAGAGCTACTTATGAAGCAAGAGAATACGAAAGTAGAGAAAGACCATCATATCCAATTACCCCAAAGGCTGTTTCACACAGAACAGAGAAGGAAACCCAAATTCACCACCAAAGGTGCGCTCAAAAAGAAGCCAGAAGCAACCTCCACTCTTCAACATACAGTGGTGCCCCGGGTTACGAAATTAATTCGTTCCGGGGCGCCGTTCGTAACCCGAAAAGCCTTCGCAAGCCGAATCGCCATAGGCGCTAATGGGGAAAAGCCGCGATTCCGTGTGAAATCGCGCAGAAAAGCACCAAAAGTTTTTTCGTAACCCGAAAAAACTTTCGCAACCCGGAACAATAATTTCCTATGGGTTTTTTTCGTATCCTGAAAATTTCGTAACCTGGGTATTTCGTATCCCGAGGTACCACTGTATATGATAAACATGCTGCCAAGCACTGTAAGGCAACTGCAGGCCATCAGAAGCAGAGTCAGAACAAATAGCATGGGTTCCCCCGCATGTTCTGTCATCTTCTTTTCGGCCATTTGGATTGGAAGGACCCATGGTCTGCCCCAGTCACCTGGATGGTGGCCCCAGCTATGCGACATGCCTTCCAAGGTTAAGTGGCATCCGTTCAGCAACAGGTCCTGACAAAACACAGATGATTCTGTGTCATTCCTATGAAATTCTTGGTTCACCTAGCTCCATGGTGTCTACTCTGCCTGGCAGCAGCTCTTTATGGTTTGGGGCTGAGGCTGTTCCCGTCACTCACTACCTGACTGAGACGCTGGCCCTGAACGTAGGGCTTCCTGAACCTCGCGCCTCCCAAAAAGTGAAAGAATCTTGGCACCAGATTCATCCCAGTGACAGAAACTTGGCTGCGGAAAGTTAATCCCTCTCCGATGAGATACTGTCGCTGCCGACTAGGAGGCTGAATGGCTGCACCACCCAGAAAGACAACCCAATTCTTCAGGTCAGAGACACTCCTAATAGCAGAAGGGAAACTTCTTTAAAATAAGTGGAAGGAGAAGAGTAAGAAAGAAGAGGAGGATGGTGTCAATGGTCTACTTGCTAGCGTTCCATGCACATCTTAACAACACTGGCGTCTCTGAGCTGAATGGAGCATAGAAAGAAAAGCAGTGAAATATTATTCCTCCACCAGATGAGAGAAAGTCTGGGTACAAGTATCAGGATGAAAACTATGGTTAGCTCTTGCCCTTCAACAAGAACTTGAAAACCGTATCAACTGTGGTTTCCAATACTGATCCTGTTAATAAGCTTATATCCATAATTGGGTGACTGGGAGACCATGCCCGCATCAAACTACTCAATACACAGAGGTAGCTTGGCTTTCAAAACATCCTTTTGACTCAAATGAAGCCCTGCTGGGACTATATAAGCAGCTGTCAACCTGTGGGTTGGGACCCTAAGACCATTGGAAAACACATATGTCCAATGGTCTTAGGAACCGAGACCATCGGTTGGGGGTCACCACAACATGAGGAACTGTATTAAAGGGTCACGGCTTTAGGAAGGTTGAGAACCACTGGAGTAGATGGACTAGCAAAGTGACTTGTTAAGTCAGGGGTGGGCAACTGCAGCCATCGGGGCTGGTCCTTGAAATGTGGCCCCCAAGCCGCCCCCTGATGTACAAAAATAAATACAGTTGGCCCTCTGGTTTTTGCGGAGGATCCATTCCGGACCCCCCCCCCCATGAAAACACCAAGGAAATAAGAGAACATGGCAGAAGTGACACTGTGTCACTTTGGGCATACCAAAATGTGTGGGTGTGATTTGCTAGGTGGGTGTCATGTGGGAAAATGCCTCCTGCTCCCTATGCAGTTGTCCACAAACTTGATCTGCTAGAGCCAATTGACGGGAAAAAACACATCAAGAGCACACAGACTGTATTAAAAACATCTTTTTGCTCTTAGCCAAGGGTCAGGCCAGGAACGTGAATGGTTTCTTTCAACTACTACTACTACTACTGCCACTAAGCACCTTCTGACCTCCAAACACTCTCGCTCTCCTCTGTGGCAGTCCTGCGCACACTTTGCCTACCAGAATCCTTTGCTCTTTGCAGCCCCGGTTTGACAAAAATGACCCGCCGGGGATCCCGCGACCTAGACAGAGTCCTCATCCGTGAAGTATTGTATCCGTAAGCAAAATGAGTTTGGAAGGGAAAGCTCCTGGATTCCCTGACTGTGTCGTGTTGCGTTCTCTCTCCCCCAACCCTTACAAAGTTCCTGCACAATGGATGCTGAGACTTTTTGGGGGGGATGGCAGCCCAGTCGCATCAGCGTCAGTGACATCATTAGTTCAGCTGTCGCCTCCGATTCTGGCGCTGGCTCATCACGCAGGAGAGAGGCTCTGCCTTTCCGACCGTCTACCTCTTTTGCATGCCCTCCTCTTGTTAGGAGACATTTAATGAAGAACTAGCCGAGTGACCCAACGCAGAAAATTGGCCAAAGCTGAACGTTATGATTCCAGATGCTTCCTGACAAGAACCGGAGAGGAACGGGTCAAGGGAGGTTGCTCTTTTGAGCCAGTCGAAAAGAAGCAGCAATACGTTCTCAGACCGCACTCATACTGCGCAAACAACAGAGGACTGGCGTGTTCTCAACAAGGATTGCCCCATTTTTAAAAAAAGAGAGTGGTGGAGGGACAGATAGGCAGATATCAACCATTCTCTGGAGACACAATGCCTATGGACACTATATGTCAGAGCTCCCCGTGATTCGGATATCTGAGACAGGAACAACTGAACATGCAAGCTGTCTATGACCCATACAGGTTAAGTAAAAAAGAGGAAAGTATTTCCTGCCTATTTAAAATCATACGAAAGAAAAATGGCATAACAGTGTATCAGTGATGGGCTTCCAAGCTAAACCCAGCTCTCCAAAGCCATTAGACTTTAGTTGGTTGTGAGCCAGGCAGAGGTCAACATCCAAAAAGGCAACAAGGACAAAACCTGCTCTGGAAGTTAAGCAAGATCCCCATGAGAGAGGCAACCTGCTCAGGGTGAGCCATGAGCTCTGAGGCTGGAGTGTTCTAGGCACTGCTGCTCTGGAACCGATAGGGAATGATGCTACTACAACCACGATCATCAAGAACCCTGACCTGAGATGTCCACACTCAGTAGTTATAGTTGCAGCAAGTAGTACAGTAGTACATGTGGAAAGGAAATCTTAGGACAGTGGTTCTCAACCTGTGGGCCACAACCCCTTTGGGGGTCGCCTAAGATGCCCAAGACCATCGGAAAACACATCTTTCCGATGGTCTTACAAATACTTTTATGGTTGGGGGTCATCACAACATGAGGAACTGTATTAAAAGGTTGCGGCATTAGGAAGATTGAGAACCACTGTCTTAGGACATCGTGGATCACAGGCTAAACATGAGTCAATAGTAAGACAAAATGCCAATTCAATTCTATGTTGCATCAACAGGAGCACACAGCAGAGAGAAGTAATGGTTTAACTCCATCTTCCTTTGGTTAGACCTCATCTGGAATATTGTCCAGTTCTGGACACCACAATTCCATAAGGATATTGATAAGATGTAATATGGCCAGAGGATGGCAACCAACCAACTAAACCTCTGTTTAATCTTAGGGGGATGGATTAGGGAGCTGGATTTAGCTTGGACAAGAGATGACTGAGAGGTGACTTGATCGCCATCTTTCAATATTTGAAAGGATGGCATGGAACAGATAGAGCAAGCTTCTTACTTTGCTGCTCCAGAGACTAGGACACAAAACCAATGGATTCGGATTATAAGAGATTCCATGTAAACGATAGGAAGAACGTCTTACTGGGAAGAGCTGTCTGATGGTGAGAAGATGGTGGACTCTCATTATCCTTAAAATGAAACCAAACAGAGCGCATACATTTTCAGAGGACTACCTTCTCTGCTAAGAAACGTAGCAGAGGCTCAACACAATGGCAGAATATGTCGGAAAGGAAGGAGTGAACAAAAACAAAGAGCGAAGAGAAGGAAATCCTGACCTGCCGCCGCTCTGAGCCAAAGCACAACATTTCCCTTTTGTTACAGGCGGCAACTCCAAGTCCGCACAGCCAGATATTTAATGGCAGGCACCTATTAATATTAAACCACATGCTAAAATGATCTGTGGCTGCTTAAGATATTGCTTTGCTGTTCACTGAAGGGAAAACCTTTACGAGGAGGGTGCCCCCAGGAGGTTTCTCAGGTCTTTTTTTGGACATCTGCATATTTACAGGTTAAGAAGAGAAAGAAAAACAGCGGGCCGCAATGCCTCCTGGGCAGAAGGAGCGACTGGGCTGCGCATTAAGTGCCCAGCCATTCAAGGATCAATTCATTTACTCTCCAACCGCTTGCTGTTTCTACCGATGCGACTACGCCTCCCCAGAAATCCACTCCGCGCCGCCCCAAAATAAAAATGACACCGTTTTTCAATTACATCCATGAGAATGTTGTTTTCTGCTTTGCCGTCGCAGGAGGAGAACATGCGAGCGCTTTAAGAATGATTTCAGCTCATGGATCTTGTGAAAATGCCATTAGCTTTAATTATTTATCAGAAGCAGATTCAGATTATGGTTTGTGACCTATTTTTTCCCCCTCCCAATAAGGAAATGAAGGAGAACAGCATTTTCAAGGGAGGATGGCTTATGGAAGTTGGGCAAATCTGGTCTTATAAGTACAGATCGAACCAGGAACCTGTGTCACAGAACGACACATGGCTGCCTCTGAAATATCCATGCGGTATTAGGAACGCCATCCTCTGATTTTGGCTCGGTTTACTCCGACGCAAGCGAATGTTTCTCTACCTTGTACTGGTTCCATTCAAAGATATAGCCATGTTAGTCTGTAGAGTCACTCTGTAGATAATTTTAGAGGCAAAGACAGCAGAGGGAGAACCTTGCCAAAATTTCCCCCTCTATAACTTTGAGTTTCTTCTCATGAGATGATATCTTTTTAAGTACCTGAGTCTGCACTCTGTTAAAGCCGGCTTTAAAAATACAAAACCTACCCAGCAGTGTGCAAACGCTGATAGACTGCCTTCAAAACTGTTTACAGGGCGAGCCGCGCACGGAAAATGCTGCTGCATCCACAAACGTCAGAATCAATTCTTTTCATCCAACTTTACGAGTCCATTTCTCAAACGGCGCCGTTTTTTTCCCCCAGGACACGTTAATATTGGGCCACCGGTTACGAAACAGTAAGTTAAACTCTCTCCAGAAATGACAGAACGGGGAAACCATTCCCCCCGCCTTCAATCATTTATTGGAAATGTCAGGGGACAGGTTGCTTTTAAGAGAGAACTACTCAGAGCTGATCAATAAACACACTTTCCTCCATAGAGGAAGCCACAGAGTTCTTTCTTTCATCCATTCTCACACCAAGCCCCCTTCTTTGGGGCCTATTTTTATCTTGCATAGGGCAAACAAGACATTGCACACAGATGTGTTTAACACTGTTCGGCCTAAAAAAGCAGACCGAGGAGGGTGCTGCCACTTTGAATGGAAAAGGGATACCTAACCCCTTTCCTGCCGTCAGCTGCTTTTCTGCCTATGTAGAATTTACTTACCGAATATACTCGACTATAAGCCAACCTCATGTTTAAGTCGAGGGCAAATTTTCGGACCACAATGATGGATTTTGCTATGACCCGTGGATAAGTCAAGGGTATAATTTAGGGGCACATAGCAAAGGATCTAAAAGATGGAGCAAAGCAAAACAATGTCAAAGAACTTCTAAACGTCAAGCAGACATAACTCTTTGTGCTTACTCTTAAGACACTGTGCTGGAGGAGCTACAAAGGCCTAGTAGAGTATTCTCTCTAGGGATCTCTAGGTCTTTCAGTGCAACCTTTAGTTAAAGTTGACCACAGAGTTGCATTGGAGGACCTAGATATTCCTAGACAGAACATATTGATAACTCCATGAATAATCAAATCTGCAAATATCAAAGCCGCAAATATGGAAGGATGAGCGTACTTACATTGACCTGTGGATAAGTCGACTCAGGTTTTTTGGGGTGGCAACTAACTCTGATTGATGAGTAACACACTCCCGGCCCCAGAAAACCATGCAATAGGGTTGCTTTAGGGTCACCACGGGTCGGAAAAGACTTGACGGCGCACAACAACAAATTATAATTCACATTAGGGAGTCACAATTGAGAGTTTACCTGGATTTGTCACTGTATAATGTCTGGACGAGCCATAAGTACATTTAAGACTGTTCCATAACTCAACTAGAAACCTCTACCCAACATAAGTAGTGGAATTAGTATGTTCAACCTATGCACCAAAAGGAATGGGTGGACTTTAATAAAATAAACCAGAGAAGCCAACTAGAGCTGTCTTACAAGTTCGAAATTCACAAGTCTTCCAAAGTACACTGCAGGACTCGGGACTCGCTTCAAGGCACACATGTTGAAAACTCAAATCTAGTGCGAGTTAAATAGGTTATGATAACTTAAACTAACAGAAGCATTTCCAAAAAACTGTGTGCAGGGGTCCATGTATATATGTGTATGCATCTGAATAGGTCTACTGTTACTAAAGCACATTCTGTCCTCAACCATCACCAATGCCATCTAGGAATAAACACTGATGGCGCTTCCAGCTACAATGGCATCCATGTACTCCAACCTGCTCAGTTTTCACATTTCAGTGAACTATTTTCTGCGAGCGCAATTTCTAAACAACAACAACAACAACAAAACACCCATCTCCTTTTTTTCGTTCTTTCTTGGCTCTACAGCAATTGGGAAACTTAACCCAGTCAACCCCTCCATCCTGGCTACGGCTCTTGGCTCAAGCAAACGAATCTGCAAAGTCCATAAACATCTAGCCAACTTGGACAAGCGTTTCGAAAGCAGACGTAAATGGAGAGCAGAGATAACAATATCTGCAATCCTGAGTACACAAAACGTCTTGGCGCAACAAACTGGCAACCAGCGTTGCTGAATTACGCTTTTCTGTGCTCTGTCCATAGCAAGGCCATCCCTCCCTAAGTGTTCACAGGTAAATAAATCTAGGGAGCCACAGAATCATATTAAATGTGTTTTGTTGTAGTGGCTTTAAATTTCAGTTTTGAATATTTCAACTTCTTCTCCAGGCTTCAGATTCTCCTGTGAAGGTGTTTTAACAAGACACCCACGAAAGGAGAAATACAGAGACAAAATGGAAACAGCGAGCAGGAACTTGGAATGGCGCTGAGTTAACAGAGACAATGGCATTCCCATGGTGTTAAATCTAGTGTGCTGTGCAAGATGGCAGGCTTTCTTCAAGTACAAAACTCCACATATAGATGCGTTCTACTTGGATGAAAACACTGCCTCCTGCTCCTAAGCCAAAGCCCCTGAGATCCAAGAGCAACTGGAGCCATTTAACAGCCCAGCAGAGCAAACCAAAGCAGGCAATAGGGCTTGAGATGCGGCACTAGCCTTCTTGGCATCCAAATCTGAAACACTGCCATCCCTTCCCCTGATAAGTGCGCATGGATAAAAAGATAAATGGAAAACACGATTCAGAGTTGCTTCATAAACAAGCGCCGGCTACAGTCGGAACGGATGAAATACCAATTTAGTTCCAGCCAACGTACTTCCCCGGTACGTCTGGAGGACTTACAAAGCTGACTCTGTGTTTTTAAGTATCTCTGCGGCGTCTGGTTCAATACGCTGGCCTTATGAAGGAAGGGAGCGATAAGTACGCCAAAGGCATCGATTGCTGCAACATTCCAGCTCCCATTTTTCATGCAGATTATTGCATCATATTATAGGAATCAATATCCAAGTTTACAATCACCAGAAGGCAATACATTTTCTTCTCCGGATGGATAAAAGAATAGCAGAAGGAACTCCCCGCACATGTCACTGCCTTCCCCGTACTATTCATTTGAATCTAGAGAGCAGGCCCTTCAGAAGTGTCAGAAAGAGAATGACAAATGGAATAAACAACTGTGTGAAATACTACTTACATTTTCAAAGAACTATGCATTCAGTTGTTGTTGTTTGCCTTCAAGCCGTCTCTAACTTATGGCAATTCTAAGGCGAACCTGAGAATACCTGTGACTTGCCCAAGGTGACCCATTGGGTTTCATGGCCAAGCTGGGACTCGAACCCTGGTCTCCAGAGTCATAGTCCAAAGTTCAAATTAGTACTCTACACTGGCTCTTACTGGGTTCAGAAGTATCTCCTCCTTGCTCTGACTTAACTGGTGTGCTTGGCTTCCTTCTAGATCAACCTGGGGTCCTCCAGGCATTTTAGACTTCAGCTCCCCAAATCCCTGATCATTTGGGCAAGCTGGTTGGGACTTCTGGAAGCTGAAGTCCAAAACATTAGGAGAGCCAAAGGTCGAGAACCATTGCTCTAGATGCCTTCTTGGTCAGAGCTCAGCAATGGTCTGATATGGAAATCCCTTGATATATAGATTCAAGTTCCAACAGCGTTGTACCAATATGTGGCCAGAAGAGCATCACCTTTTCATTGGTGAAGAAGGAGCACATCATCATGGAGACATGCCCAGAAGGCCCACAGATGACTAAGCAGCATGAGATTTGGACAGACCTGGGAGAAGGGGCGAAGAAGGAGGACATCATCATCATCATCAACAACAACAACAACAACAGAAAATTGGATGAAAGAGGGGATGGAATTGGGAGACATTTATACATCATTGACTCAATAATCATTTCTCAGTTTATACTAAGAAGCTCCTGAAACAATTCCCCATGGAGAATAGTCTGAGCTCTCCACAGGTATTAATGGAGAAACCAGAGTTTTTAATGTAACTTGGAGTCAGCATGTGTCCGTTGTCCTCTGCCAGGAAAGTCCATGTTGACTAAGCTCTGCACTGAGATCAATATTATGGCAGCCTCTGCCTGCAAACATAATCTCTGATAGAAGGACTGGCAACCCGGTGCCCTCCACATGTTTTGGACTATCTTAATCCCTGCCTGCCATGCTGGGGTGGGTTTCTGGGCAGCGTAGTCTAAAATAGCTGGAGGCTGTGTGCCAGCCATTAGATAGATACAACACAGTGAGGGAAACAGGCCAACTCAGACACATCATCTGAACACTACTAGCAGTTCTTACAAGAGCTTGCTCACATGGAAACCGTTCAGAGAGCAGAAACCAAAGCAGCCGGTCTCTCACCTGAGCTGATGGAGCTGCTGTTGTATTTCTTCCTATTCCGCAATTGTTGTTTTTGTTAGCTGCCCTCGAGTCAGTTCTATGGTGACCCTGTGGATGCGCCATTTCCAAGAATCCCATTGCCTTGCCCAGATCCTGCAAGCCCTTGTCCATAATAACCTCCCCCCCCCTCCAAATTGAGTCTATCCATCTGGTTTGTGGTCTTCCTCTGTTTCTTCTACCTTCTACCTGTCCTACCATTACTGTTTTTACTAGTGATCCGTGCCTTCTCATTATGTGGCTGCTAATAAAACATAGTCCCAGGAGATGAAGAGATCAGATGGCCAATGGCCCCCAAAAAGAGCTCTACTGGATCCGATCAAAGGTTCAGCAACATGTTTCTCCCAGTGGACAGCCAGGCGCTTTTCAGAAGGCCACAGGTAGGGCATGAAGCCAACAACCCCTTTCCACTGTCCTTCCCTCAGTATCCGGTATTCAGTGCCATTACGCATCTCTACATGGAGGACCTGTTGAACTCTCATGGCTATCTTGCTGTTTTGTGTCTGCGGAAGCTGCCAACCTGGCAAGAGGCACTGGCGTTTTTTCAGAACCAATGACGTGGAAATGGGCCATTGATAATTCATAGATCTTTTTAAACATTAACATTTTATCTGGAATTTGAGTAAAAGATGAAATATTTTTAGTGTTCCGAGTGCATTAGGGGCAAAATAAGTGCCTGTCCCTCTTCTCTCGGAGGAACGCTGAATATTTTAGGAGGAGAAAAATGCCAGATAACTTTGAAATTCTGGTGCTTTCCCGCTTCACCATCTTATTGGGGATGCCTCTGAATTTGCGCACCTAGAATGTGCAAAGATCCAGGGGGGTCAGTGAACTCACTGAGTATCTTTCATAAACTCCCAGTAGTTCTGAGATACCATGGATAGGAAGATACACATCCTGAGCTTCTTGCCTGAGGTCCCATCATCTTGCCAACTTCTAGAAATGCATCGTCTGGCATCTCTAAGGTCCCTTTGCTTTACGCCGACAAGTCTGAAGTAAATATTCATCAAAGGAGCTATTTAATAGCTATGTATTTCATGTTCCATATTGACATCCCGAATGTGCATCACTGGTCCAAGACACGCTGTATTGATTATCCTCCTCTTTTTTTCACTTGCAGATTTCTAACTGAGAAGCGGCAGACAGTATAGCAAGCGCACAGTTTAGGCTCTTCACTGCAACCTTAAAGCGGCCATATTCTTTTCTACTCTGTTGGATATTCATTTTTTTCCCCTCGGAGGAATGAAAGAATGACATTGACTGGTGTTTGACAATAATGATAACAATGCTGCTCCGTGAGTAAAAATGAATCCCAAAGAACCTACAAAATCAGGGCAAGCATAACTGTTTTAGCTCACACTAAAGGCTGGATGAAAGAGAGAGGTCAGTGCTTTCAGGACAGACGCCATTGTTGCCTTTAAATAAGGGATGGTTCCCTTTTTAATAAGAGTTAAAGTATAATATTTACATTCAACTTGATAAGTCGACCTAGGTTTTTGGGATCCATTTTTTTGACTAACATTTCTAGACTTATACATTATGGGCTCGTCTTAGAGTCGCCATAAGTCAGAAACAACCTGAAGGCACACACAACACACACACACACAACGCATCTAGGTCAGATGTACCTGTCATATACCCTGCAAGATGAAAACTGGCCTCCTATTTGCTATGAACATCCTTTCCTCAGTTTGACCTGCTAGCAGCACACCTTTGCTCTGCAGGCCACAAAGCTGCGCATGCCTCCATCTTGATCCGGAATAAAAGATGTGGATATTTACAGCATCCCTGTCAAACTCCCAAGTAAATTCCACAATGGTTTTCTGCACTGACCTTGTTCTCTCTCTCCCCACCAGTCTAGTCCTATTCAAACCGCACAGAGGAATTCTGCTTTCAAACGGAAGCAGAGCAACATCAGACAATAGGCAATCCTGCTGAGCTCTGATGTGATCAGGCCAGAAATGCCCTGGATCTTCGCACAGAAGCACACCAAACCAAACTGAAAATAGCTTCGGCTTAGGGGGGGAAAAGCCTGAATTTCTAAAGCAACCGCAGCAACCAGCCGGCATTCCTCCTGCCGACGAATACATCACAAACTGTCACCCAGGCTTCGAGCGCCATTTGTCACCCGGCAAGGATGCAGAAGGGGGCCTCCTTCTTTGCCCGAGCCTGCGCTGAGTCCTGTTTTCTGGATATCGCCCACATAAATCAAAAAGGGAGAAAGCCTCGCCATTATGAAGTCTACTCAGTCCCCGGGTATTGGGATGATAAGTAATCTTCTGTAACAAAGAGTCAATAAAGTTCACAAGTGCTTTGGACAAAGATGAGTCAAGCTGCCAGAGGCAACGGTTGCGACGGTGCGCAGAGGCAGCGTCTCAATGTGAAAACAGGCCATAGGCACAGAAGAGGCGCTTGGGTTCCAGGGATTTGTCTGCTCACTTACAAACCCTACAAAGACCTGCTTCCCTTTGCCATTCCAAAAGGAGAGCCTAGTCTTTAGCAAATGCTAAAGACAGAATTAATTTGAACTCGGAAGCAGAGGGTAGGTATCGCATACGGAAGACATGCCCATTTTAAATAATAATACTGATAATAATGTATTTCTTACCCGCCTCTCCGCATGGATCGAGGCCGGGACAACCACAACTAACAAACGACAACATTAAAACACACAACTATACCTGAGTTTGAAAGGACAAATAAGAAACGTCTAGATCAAGGGAAGTAATAGTGCCACTCTATTCTGCTTTGGAAGAAAATCAATCCGTTTGAAATATGGTGCTGGAAAAGAGGGCTGAGGATGCCATGGACAGTCAAGAAGTCAAACAAATGGGTCCTCAAACCAGAAATCTCCTTGGAAGCCAAGATGACCAAATTGAGGTTGTCGTACTTCGGACACATCTTGAGAAGGAAGGACTCACTGGAAAAGACAATAATGCTAGGAAAGGTGGAGGAAAGCTGGAAGGGAAAAGGCCGCATGCCAGATGGATGGGCTCTCTTCGAGATGTTTCATCTATAGCAATGGTTCTCAACCTGTGGGTCGCAACCCCTTTGGGGATCGAACAACTCTTTCAAAGGGGTCGCCTAAGACCATCGGGAGTGATTCCAGAAGGCTTTGAAGTTGCTGTGCAGGTGCAGAATAACGCATTTGTGTGTTTCGTAGAGACCCCAAAGAAGAACATATATTTCCGATGGTCTTAGGAACCGAGACACCGCAATTTTATGGTTGGGAGAGGGTCACCACAACATGAGGAACTGTATTAAAGGGGTCGTGGCATTAGGAAGTTTGAGAACCACTCATCTATAGGGTCACCATGGGTCGAGATCGACACATGGGTGGATAACAACAAAAGCAAACGTTCTACATGCAAGACCTCTGAATGCTGGGCCTGTTGGGGTCTTTTTATCAGACAGCAAACCATTCGCAATGAAGTGGGCTTCTTTGGAGCAGGAACGCCCTCCTTGAAAAGCCGCAGGTCTGCCGAGTTCAGTTGTGAAGGCTGCTATGCCATCAAGGCGGAGGAATGGCTAAATTCAGGCGGGTATAATAACAAAGAAACTGATGAGAGGAAGACAGCCATACATTCTCCTGGCAACACACAAATATCTCTCTCTAAGATTTTACAATGACCACGACAGATAAAATCAGCAATAAACCCATGCCTTAACTAAAATATAAATCAAAAGATATCGAAGTCTCACAGCTTCCGTCTGTGAATGGCTGGCGTGCGCAAAGAGTGTGGGGAGCCTTCACATAAGTGAAGGAAGTCTTGCTGACATGTGGGAAGGTCAACTGGGCAGCGCCGTTTTCGTGTAACTTTGCCACCTTCCGAACGGCTCTCTTGGAGCTCATGAAACCCTGGATTTATCTTCCCTCTCCCAAGTCACGCCGCGCTGATGAAAAGTGCAAATTGCATCCTTCCTCTTGTTCGCTCTTGGTATTATTCCTCCGCCGCTTCCTATGCGCCTTTATACAGAAGTGCCAATTTAAAAGAGAGATAAGGAATGCAAGCCGTGGCGTTTTCTTGTTCTGGCTGCAGACTAATGTGGCGACCATTCAGGAATTTCCCAGCGAGACTAAATAAATAAAGCCACTCGCTTGTCAAGGCTCCAAGGCAAGGCGCAGATTACTTTTTTATTTTTCTAGAAATAAAAGGCAGAGATACACACAGAAAGCCTTCAAAAAACATCCATTAATTTGCTGAGTAAAGAAAATTTTGGAAGACCAGAAACAAACTGGACTTGACTCAAAACAGAACTGACACTTGGAGGCTTTGGACTCTGAGCATTATCTTTTTGGAGAATGTGCCTCTGGCGCTCTAGAAGTCTGCACTGAAGACTCAATTTCCGGTTCTCATCAAGGCGACCGGATAAATGCTCGG
Source organism: Sceloporus occidentalis (assembly GCA_023333645.1). Taxonomy (NCBI): domain Eukaryota; kingdom Metazoa; phylum Chordata; class Lepidosauria; order Squamata; family Phrynosomatidae; genus Sceloporus; species Sceloporus occidentalis. The sequence continues at coordinate 2,315,222 of JALMGF010000064.1, read as the reverse complement.
CAGGTAAAGATCTGCTTGTGCGCAAGGGCCTTTTTAGGTGCAAGGAACAGGCAGAGTTCATTATTTGGGAGACTGAGTTAAGTAATTGCAAAAACCAATTCAGCAAGAGGCTATTATCGGCCAAGACTTGGCAGAAAAGAAGCACTGAGAATGCTCCCAGCAGCATCACTGTCCTAAAGTGCTCAAGCTATTCTTCCAAAGAGTGCCACCGATTTTGCACTTTAACTATTGCTCACTGTCGAGTTACTTTCTCCAACCCAAACCAAGCAGCTCGCGTGAAAAACATTCCAACTTCCACATAATGCGCCACATACCATTATAATAGCCTTGCCATTATGCACAAGTCATTTGCGACTTACGGCAAACCTGTCATGAGCAACATTTGCCTTTGGCTTCTTCTGAGGCTGAAAGAATGTGATTCGCCCAATGCCACCCAGTGAGTTTCCAGGGCCAAGAAAGGATCTGAACCCTGGCTCTCGGGCAGAAGTCTTTCCCTCCACCTGCAACTTGAGATCTTTCTACTTGAGATGGTGACAGGGACCTTTTGCAAACAAAGTATTTGTCTATGGCCTGCCTCAAACCCAAAGAGCCAGCATGATGTACTGGTTTGAGTGTTGGACTACGACTCTGGAGACCAAGGTTCAAATGCCCACTTGGCCATGAAACCCACTGGCTGACTTTGGGTAAGTCACAATGGCAAAGCTCCTCCGAACAAAGCTTGCCAAGAAAACCCCACAATAGGTTTGCCTTAGGGTTGCCGTAAGTCGGAAAGGGCTTGAAGGTACACAACAATAACAATAACACAAACCTTTCCTTATGCTTTACATAAACTGAGCTTGCCCCCTTGGCACAATGGGAGTAGTCCTGAGGAATCAGGACAGTCTCACCATTCCTGTTTGTGCCCAGACTAACCGAACATTTTTACTTAAACACGGTGCTTGGAGATGGAAAGTTCGCTACTGGGCAAACTTGAGCAAGTCACATGCTCTCAACTTCAGAAGAAGGCAATGGCAAACCTCCTCCTTGTATTTAATGGGCCTTGAGCACCCACGGATTTTGGCATCCATGGGAGGTCTTTGAACCAAATCCTAGCAGATACCAAGATCCCACTATGCACTTAACTGGCCAAAGGAAGAGAGTGGTTAGGAAGCATATAAGTCCATGTCTGAATCTGCTTCCTAAAACTATTGGACATGGAACCGTGAAAACCACTGGACTTTTTAAAACCTTCTGTTGTTGAACTTGGCTCATTTTCTCAAATGCTACTCTCCTTTTCTTAGTTACTTTCATGTATAAACGGAGCATAATCTGAAGGTGTCAACGTTAAATTGCGCTTTGAACATATGCTAAGCGAACGTATTGGAATGTCTTCTTAAAGTGAAGTCTGTTTATAATCCTCCTTCTCAGGGCTTCACAGTTTACAGTTTGCACTGGATGGATGTTGGGCTGTGAACTGTTAGAACAGGACCAGAACAAGTCTGCGGATGGTCGCATTTTAGCACTGTTTATTGAAAATCTGAGAATTTTGACAACAAAATATTAATATGTGTAGTCGAAGGCTTTTATGGCCGGCATCCATAGTTTTTTGTGGGTTTTTCAGGCTCTGTGTCCATGTTCTGGAAGAGTTTATTCCTGACATTTCGCCAGCATCTGTGCATCTCCAGAGAATGCTGGCATGGAAGAAAGTGGGGTACATTCTCTGAAGATGCCAGCCACAGATGCTGGCGAAACGTCAGGAATAAACTCTTCCAGAACATGGCCACATGGCCCAAAAAACCCACAAAAAATATAAAAATAATAATATTTTGCAAACAAAGCAAACCTTGATTTTGCCATTTTATATGAGAGCGATGCTTTGAGCGTTGGACTCACAGCAGTGTATTTCAAGGGGTTGAATTGTGCAAGTAGCAAGACTGAATTTTCCTGGTGTGGCATCTGAAAAAGCCCAGGCACCTTGGGCACCAAGAAAGGCTACATGATAATAACACGGGGACACGCACATACGGGAGGCAAGCCAAGACCGCAGGCATGGGCTTGGCGTTTTTCGGCACCTTCCACCTCGCTGACCTCCGCTCCTATCGAAGGGGCGAACCAGTTTGGAGAGGCAAAGCGTTGCAGAAGAAGCAAGCCAAAATGAAAGGGGAGGAAGGGGAGTCGGCTGAGGATAAGCACACCCTTACCAACGCCTGAAGGGCTTCGCTTCTTCCCAAGCCGCATGTTGCAAGCAGAACATTTTTACTTCCACGCAGCAGCAATCTCCTTTGCCCCACCTTAAATTTAAAAAGTTAAAAGGCGAAAGTGATGCTTCTTGCTCCGTCAATTTATCTTGCGGTGATTCAGGCCTGCTTTGCTTTGCTTTGCCATCCTTAAGCTAAGGCACTCCTTTATCCTTCCTCGCTTCCCTCTGCCGCTTAATTCAGGACTGCTCCACATGGCAGGCAAAAAGGCTCTGAAAGCCAGCTCTATGCGCACACAGTACACACACGGCAATTTGTTACTGTGAAAAACCATCTGTTTCTCGGTATTACAATCCTCAGAGGGCAAATTATAGCCGGCGTTCAACATAAAACATCAATTTAAACCATCAACTATTCATAATTTCAATTCTTTATTGGAAACCAAGGACATAAATGTCAGGGAATAAAGCAATATTTCTTTTATTAACTGTTCCATTCATCTGGCTATTAAATAAAACCAGGACCCTAATAAATAGCATTACCCTCTGTACTGACAGCCACCCCAAGCAGCACAGCAATCCCTCAAGTTCTCCCCTCCCTTCCATCTCACTAAAAATGCATTATTTTTCTTTATGGAAACTACCGCAGAAAAAGAAAAATACTCGGGCTAAAAGCATTTTAAATATTTATAATTTTTTGGCGACTCCTATTGTGTGCTTTGACAACCCAACATTTTACCATGCTCAGTGTTGAGTAAACTGTAATTTTTTATATACATATATGCATACACATGTACGCATACACGCTGACTTGATTCCTAGCAAAGCTTCCATTGCCCAACCACTATCTTTACCTTTATGTCTGGGGTAAGTGGGATGGTTGTTGGACGCTCAGGACCTGGCCCGCAAAATCCCTGACTGATCTGCCACCTTGGAGCTTCTCAGAGGTTTATGGTTGCGGCAGGACGGTCGGTGTACCTTTGTTTCTTAAACCAGTGCCTCTCAAACCATGGGGAGCACTGGCATTATTTCTCTCCAATGTGCCAGGGACTGGTGCCACATTTGTGCCCACCAGCTACAGGTTTCTCTTTTGCTCCAGCACTGGTCCATAGACTGCCACTTTGTGAACTACTGACTTCAAATACACATTATTTGTCCTGTCCAGTTATTTTTGCAACACAACCTGTGTGAAGTACCTGGCAGTCCATCACACAAGAAGCCAAAGGGGAACCCAACTGGACATCTGTCAGGGATGCTTTGGCCTGTTACAGACTGCCAAAATAAAGCTGCTTCGGGTCTCTTTGGAGGTATGCTATTTAAATGATGCATGGGTCCTAAGAATCCGGAAGCTGCACCAAAGCTGCCCTCCAGTGCTTAGGAATGGAGTGTGGCTTTGGCGCGACCTCCGGACTCTTAGGACCCATGCATCATTTAAATAGCATACCTCCAAAGAGACCCGAAGCAGCTTTATTTTGGCAGTCTGTAACAGGCCATAGATTTAGATTTCCTGCATGGCAGGGGGTTGGACTGGATGGCCCTTGTGGTCTCTTCCAACTCTGATTCTATGAAATGGCCCTGCCTAGGCGGCCTTTCTTTCCAACCTAAGAAAAAGAAATGCCCTTGCATTTATACAGTATGGCCTCGCCATCCACGGATCTGCGCATCCATGGATAGCAAAGCCCCAATGAACCCACTGGTGGTGCATGCACATGGCTGCGCTAGTGGCCACGCATTTTTGCCAGTGAAAGGACCCGGGCCCTTGGGTTCGACCAGGTACTGATTCCCAGTTCGGTCACAAAACCCACTGGGTGACCTTGGGCACATCACATGCTCTCAGCCTCCGGTGAATCACAGGAGGATAAGAGTTGGGAGAGAGGCAATGGCAAACTTCCTCTGGACAAGTCTTGCCAAGAAGACGCCATGATAAGAGTCGCCATAAGTCAGAAATGACTTGAAGGCACACAACGACATCAATAAAACTACTGCATAAAAATGTCAGTTTCCCGTTGCTTTAAGCTACTTACAGTTCTCAAAGCAATAGCCTGCTTAAAATACTCCATTTAAAACAATGGAGCCACAGTCTGAGTCTGAGTCATCTCAATCCCTTTAAAGAAGGAGCCCTGCAAGCCTTCCTAGGAAAGGACCATCATGGATCTAGCGCCACTACACAAAAGGCCCTGTTGTGTGAATCTACACACTGTGCCTCAGAGGCAGTTAACACAATAAACAAGGGCTCACAGTATGATGGATCTATAAAGAGGACCCACAAACCCGTATGTGCGATGCATAGACTACGCCATCAAACTTTTCACTTTGTTCCTACAATCTAACATGGTTTGAGAGTCTGTTTCCGGTAAAATAGTAATAATACTTCCATCTTCATTTCGTTCCCTTTAAATTTACCAGCATGGAGTCTTTAAGATCATAACAACGAAATGCTCCCCCATCCCTTTAATCACAGAAACAGAATTGAATGTAAGAATATAGTTGCAAAGCAGAAGTGCAAAATTAATCTTCCCTGCGGCGATTATGAAACCGTAGCATCTAACACTAGAATTATGAAAGAATTTATACACTAACCCCCTTTCCCCCGACGCCGTGGGACGAACTGCGCATTGCAAATGGCTTTCCACTGTTCAATTAATGCATCAGTAATCATTGTTTTGATTATGAATGCACTTCCTTCCACCCATAACAACGTTCCAAAAAGACCCCATGCGGGAACGTTTCAACAGAAGAGAAAATATTCTTAAAGGAGACACAATGGAGAGAGAATGCATCCAGCTTGAGAAAGAAAGCATGCATCACACGCATCACAGCTACCTCCGTGTCACTCAACTTTCGAATAGCAACTACACTCATCCCTGCATATTTGCGGATTTGATTAGTCACGGATTTGATGTTTCGAAGGGCGGTATATAAATAAACCTTTAATAATAATAATAATAATAATAATAATAATTATTATTAATATGTTCTCTCTAGGAATCTCTAAGTCCTCCAGTGCAACTCTGTGGTCAACTTTAACCAAAAGTTGCACTGAAAGAGATCATTGTTGCTCCTCCAGCGCAGTTCTATGGTCAGTGTCTGTCAGATGTTGACCACAGAGTTGTCCTGGAGGACCTAGAGATTCCTAGAGAGAATACTCTACTAGGCATTTGTAGCTCCTCCAGCGCAGTTCTATGGTCAGTGTCTGTCAGATGTTGACCACAGAGTTGTCCTGGAGGACCTAGAGATTCCTAGAGAGAATACTCTACTAGGCGTTTGTAGCTCCTCCAGCGCAGTTCTATGGTCAGTGTCTGTTGGATGCTGACCACAGAGTTGTCCTGGAGGACCTAGAGATCCCTAGAGAGAATACTCTACTAGGTGTTTGTAGCTCCTCCAGCGCAGTTCTATGGTCAGTGTCTGTCGGATGTTGGCCACAGAGTTGTCCTGGAGGACCTAGAGATCCCTAGAGAGAATACTCTACTAGGCGTTTGTAGCTCCTCCAGCACAGTTCTATGGCCAGTGTCTGTTGGATGCTGACCACAGAGTTGTCCTGGAGGACCTAGAGATCCCTAGAGAGAATACTCTACTAGGCGTTTGTAGCTCCTCCAGCGCAGTTCTATGGTCAGTGTCTGTCGGACGTTGACCACAGAGTTGCACTGTAGGACCTAGAGATTCCTAGAGAGGTGTCCTCTAAAGTAAAAACATGGTGTTTATGTTATTTGCAGTTTTAAATAATAATAAAACAGATTAAAAGTACATACAAACCCCATGTCCCATATTTTCCCCCTTATTTTCCCACATTCATGTGGGTCTTGTGGCCCTAACCCCAGCAAATATGGAGGGACAAGTGTATTTAGAATCTGCGTGCATCGCTTTGGCCAAATTTGCACCAATCCGGCACAAACGTGGCTCACCTGAGAGGCGCCCAGCCAGAAAAACGAACTTACAACAAAGGGATTGGCAAAAATGGCAAGAGGCCTATTGAAGCATTTGACAAATTCTGCCTCGATTAAACTAATGATGTACCTTACAAAAGAAAACGCTCAAACATCAAAAAAGCCTCAAGTGTTTCTTTGTTCCCACACATCCCAGCACCTCAGGGAGTCCTGGGCTCTTTTCGGGTGTGGGCGAGATGCAATCTCCGACTCTAACTCTTCTAAGGAGATGTCTTTGCTGGAACTTCTGCCCCCACAAGAGCTGCGTCGAGTCATCTTTCTCAGGGAATTGTGGCCAAGCTGGAATCATCATATGGTCCTTGTTTTCTTAGGATGTTCAAAAGCACTTGCTTTCTCGGAGACCACGATCACACCAACAGTATCCTTATCAAGTCTGGAAATAGACTGATAAAGCTATCACTGTCAGTGCCATGGACCCTCAGTTGCGCTTCTGCCCCTGGCCAAATTTCACAATCTTCAGGGGGGGAAATGACTCTATGTACTACATATACTCTATCACTACACCTTGAAGGGTTATCAGCTGCGTAGGAATGCTGAAGGCAACGCTTCCTTTGAATTCCACTCTTATCCTGGTGACCTAGATGTGAATATATTCTGTTTCCCAGATCAGGATCTCGTATCAGTATTCGCTTAAACTTGGGCGCTCTTCTTCTATGCCCCCTGGCCTACTCTTGGCAAATTCCTTACTCTTCCACCTTCACCAACCTCTTTCTTGAATGGATCCCCTCCAGGTACCACAGAGTACGAACCTAAAGCTGAGACAACCCTTACTTCGTAACCGCATAGCAAGGTTACATATACTAATATTTGTGTTTATTGCACAACAGCAAGAACCCAAAGGAGTCCAAAGGGTACTCAACCCAAGAACCCAAAGGAGTCCAAAGGGTACTCAACCCAAGAACCCAAAGGAGTCCAAAGGGTACTCAACCCAAGAACCCAAAGGAGTCCAAAGGGATAAACTAGCCCACTGGTTGTCCAACGGCAGACCAGTAAAACAAGAGATTTCTTGGGCTGGTCACCATCACTACTGACTGCCATAAGAGGGTGGTTGGGCACATTTTCTATTTTGTGAGTCCCAAAAGACATGCGAGCAGCACTCTCCATGATCCATACTTACATCCTTGAAGAAAGGTAGGAAACATGTTGCCCACAGGCCAAAGTCCCACGTTGCCCCTGGGACTCAACATCAGCAAAGGCCCTGACACCCCACAAAAAATGTTTGACCTGGAAGAACATCAATTTTTAGCTAAAAGAACACTCCTCTACACAATCTAATCAAAAACCATCCCAAGAAGAACCTGAAAGGCAACTAGAAGCGATAGTGCATTGCTTCTGGTGCAGTGCATGCAATAAAGGTTAGCAGCTTTCTGGAACCTGGGAGGAACCAGAAATGAAGTGGTGCAATCCTCTAGGCTTCAGTATCTGCCCACTCCTGCCCCGGAGCAAGAACAGGGAATGTGGTTCTCCCCAAAGATTCCTGGCGATTGCTCCTATAACCCTAGCCATCGCTCCATGCTGACTGCAACTTATGGAAGCCCTGATTTCAAACATCTTGAGGGCACCAAGTTGCTTACGAATGCTGAAGAACATGTGCAAGAATCATCTCCAATGTGTAGTTCTTTCTTTCAGATGGATTTCTTGAGATATACATCGATAGGGAAAATAGCACCCGAAAGGATGTGAAAGCCATTGTTCAAACCTAGCCAAGTCAACATACTCCCGCCCAGCATCCCAAGACATGGCACCCGTTGGAGTATCATGCCACATGCCTCATTTTCCCAAAGAATGCAGATTTGATTCTCAGAGAATACTCTTAAAGACACCCCTAATTCCCCTTTTAAAGGTTATTCTGTTATGAGACTTGTGGTGACGCACAATTTCTAAATGTTTCATCCAAATCTATTCTAGCTGTGCTCCAAGACCGCAACTTCAGCCAGATTCTCGGCGGAGAGGGTGACACAGCTCTTATTTAATGCCGCGAGTGAGATATCACTGCTGTTTTAATTGATATATTGATGTAAAATATACTGCTTGCCTCCAAGGTTGATTGTCATTTGTGTGTTTTTATAGTGACACTGTTTTAAACTTCAATGGGAGCTTTCCTTGGCAGCCAGGCTGGCTGTTTTGAGTTTCTGTGGGATCTAGAGAGGAGCACTGTGGCGACCAAAGGAAATGTGGCAGTGTGACAGTCACAGCTGATATTGGAACATGACTGCAGGGAAGAAGGAAGCAACAAATAGCTATCTATGGCACTAACTCTCTTCGTTCTGAACACTGGAGCCTTAAAGCAAGACTCTTGTCTGTTTCCTTGTGTAGTTCTAGACCCTTGGGAACAAAAACCCATGAAATGAAAGATTCGCGGGAATCCAGAACTGGCTCACCTTGAGTGTCTCAGAAATGCGCATGTACCTTGGAAGACAAACAACCCTGCCACTACTTCACATAGCATGGCAGGCTGAGAGAGGAGGAGGAGGAACTCCCGAAGTATCAAGCCGACCCGTTCCTTTGGTACGCTCCTTGAGGTTGACAACTGCCCCTGAAGGGACTCACCGCCTTTTGATACCATCGGCCCAAGCGCAGAGATAAAAAGTCAGAGACTATCCCTCTGAAAGCTTGAGGAGCGAGAGAACCAAATCTGTATTCTGTGGGAAAGTGAGGATCCTCTTGTTGCTAACTGCTTGTGGCTTGGAAACCTCGCTAACGCTGCCGATCTGGTTCCTTATCGCGCGCCTGACTGTCTGCACCTTCTCCTGCAGGCACAGAAGGAATGGATAATGATCTTATGAACCACTTGACATTCACAGAATCACAGAGTTGGAAGAGACCGCAAGGCCATCCAGTCCAACCCCCTTCTGCCATGCAGGAACTCTCAATCTAAGCATCCCTGACAGATGGCCATCCAGCCTCTGTTTAAAGACCTCCAAAGAGGAAGACTCCACTACACTCTGAGGAAGGAGTGTGTTCCACTGTCGAACAGCCCTTACTGTCAGGAAGTTCCTCCTAATGCTGAGGTGGAATCTATTTTCCTGTAACTCGCATCCAATGCTCCATTGTGTCCTATTCTCTGGAGCAGCAGAAAACAAGCTTGCTCCGTCCTCAGTATGACATCCTGTCAAATACTTAAACAACCTATCATATCACCTCTTAACCTTCTCTTCTCCAGGCTAAACATCCCCAGTTCCCTAAGGCGTTCCTCATAGGGCTTCATGGTTTCCTTCACCATTTTAGTTGCCCTCCTTTGGACACACTCCAGTTTCTCAACATCCTTTTAAAACTGTGGTGGCCAGAACTGGACACAATATTCCAGGTGGAGCCTGACCAGAGCAAAATAGAGAGGCACTATTACTTCCCTTGATCTAGACACTACACTTCTATTGATGCAGCCTAAAATTGGCCAAGAACAATGCAACCGAAGCCACGGCAGCCAAAGCCAACTCAGAAGTGATCTTTTGACCACATTAGCTACTCACAATCTGGCTTGCCCAGAGGTCACCATCAGTCTGAACTGAGGAGAAATGGGACAGAATCAAGGAACCATTGAGTTGGAAGGGCCCTCGAATCCGACTCCCTATTCAATGCAGGAAATCCTAACTAGTGGTTCCCAAAGTTTGGTCCTCCAGATGTTTTTGGACCTCAACTCCCAGAGGCTCCAGCCAGGTTGGCCAACTGTCAAGAGTTCTGGGACCTGAAGTCCAAAACATCTGGGTGACCCAACTTTGGGAATCACTGAGCTAGAGCATCCCCAACCAGTAGCTTGTTCAGCATTTCTTTTTTGAAGCTGTCCGCCAAAGGAGACCCCGCCACCTCTCTTGGAAACTGTCCCAGCTCTTACTGTTAAGAAGTTCCTTCTCACGTTCAATCGAAATCTACCCGACTGTAACCAAAACCTGCTAGACCTAGTCCTACCATCTGGGGCTGCGGAGAACAAACTTGCACCCTGCCGTCTCTGACAGTCCTTTAGATATTTGAAGAGTGCATCATGTCACCCTTGTTTTCTCTCCTTCAAGTTGACCAGTTTTTTTCATTTCTCATACATTTGGTTCTCCAAAATTCTTACCATCCTTGTTGCCCTCCTCCAAACCTGCGCCAACCTGCCTACATCCTTCTTAAAATGAAGTATCCAGAACTGAACACAGTACTTGAGATGAGGCCTGATCACTACAGAATATAACGGGATTATTACTTGCTCCGTCTTGGATAAATAGGTTGGTATGAGTTCATTTCTACCACTTTATTTTAAAGGCACCCAAGTCCAACACCGACAAGGATGCAGAGCTCTCTTTTCACTGTGAAGGGGAGATAAGAATTTGCCCCATCCTCTTTCAAAGGGAAAAGGCTGGCCACAAATATTGGCCATTAAGTCCACTCTCAAGGTGCGGAGGCTAAAGCGTCACATAGTATTTTGCAAACCGTGCATCTTGATGTCAACACAAAGAACAGAATCTGGAACTTTAAACAGGACCCTTTCTCCAGCGTGCATACAAGTAAACCTATCAATAAATAATGCTAATCTTTAACATGTTTGGGTTGCAAAAGCACCACTGGGGAACGCGAGGAATCCCCAAACACATTCTTAATGTCAGACAAATTTGCTAACTGAACCTTATTACTTCTGCTTTCACAATTCTAGATCTTTCCTTTGCAAAGTGCATTGTGAGTCTCCTGGGTGCGACAACCGGCAGCGTGTCTGTTTATTCAAGGTATGTCTTTCTGCTTTTTCTCTCCCCCCCTAAAATGCAGCCTGACCTCAAATGCTTCAAACTTCAACTTGTGCGACGTCCTGGGAAAACCAAGAACCATGTTTTGTTCAGCTCCCACCGGAGCCACATTTGAATTCATGTGCGCAGAGGAATGAATAATTTGCAAGATGGCCACAGAGGGGCTCTACGAAAAACCATGTCCAAACGGATGTAATCTCTGGCTCATGCAATTGTACAACAAACTATAGAGGCCTTATTGACGCATTAAATATTAATGGATCCCTAGGTCTGGAGGGTATCCAGTCGAGAATTGGTGACAAAATTAAATATGGAATTGCTGCTCTTCTAACAAAAATAAGTACTTTGTCCCTAAGATCAGCCTCCGTACTAAAAGAGTAGAACTATTTTTTAAGGGAGGAACACTCCATGCCGTCCTATGGCCTTCTCACAGGCATCTATGGGACTGTATTCCTCTGGGATCTAGTTTATACAATCTTTGGACAAGTAAATAGATAAGTAAACATCTGCTTGGAAAACAAGATGCTAGACTAGGCAGGCCTTGACTCTCTGCTCTTAGCTTGAATCTGAAATGCTTTCCATTTCTTCTGGCAAATGGCTACATTCCATAACGCAGCAACTTTCCTTTCTGAGCATTGTACCGTTTGACCTCTCAGCTGTGAAAACCTATTGAGAAACTTGCATCATCCGTAGCAGTGCGATCTGTATTCAGAACGTCTCGGCACATTGTATTCTGTATTTGTCGTCTGCATTTCATGTTGACGCAAGCACGCATTGTTTTTTACGCTATCGGGGCCAGTTTCCTGCACAATGAGATAAATTGAATTGAAGTAATAGTTTCTTCCCCTGCAAGTATGTTCATAAGGGAGCTCAGGGCAGTTGTGTGAGAAAGACCTTTTCTCGTGTAGAGGGATCTTGTAGGGCCTTTGAGAGTAACTGAAAGAAAGAAATTGGCTCAAAGGTGCTACATAGTGATTCCACAGACTGACATGGCTATACCTTTGAATTCTATTTGCGCACATCTTGAACACAGTCCCACATATCTAACACCCATTGAAACCAGCAGAAACATACATGCAGATGTTCTGGCCACATCTATTTCTACAACTGGTAACCCAGACTGGCTTGCTGACTGTTCACTCAAATCTTCAAATCCACCTTTTCCTTTTCTATTCACTCCTATTCTGCTCAATGAAATTAAAATGCAGTGGTCCCTCCATATTCGCTGAAGTTAGGGGTGAATGCGGAAAAAATGCAAAAAACCCCCCCAAAACACTATTCTTTTTACCTAAGAAAACACCTCTCTAAGACTCTCCAGCTCCTTCTTTTGCAACACTATGGTCAACGTCTGCCAGAATTTGACCACAGAATCATGCTGGAGGACCTACAGATGCCTAGCAATGTGTTTCTTCGAGGAACATCTAGTTTCTCCAGCACAACTCTATGGCCACCTTCTGGCAGAGTTGCTCTGGAGGACCTAGCGCAGTGATGGCGAACCTATGGCATGCGTGCCAGAGGTGGCACACAAAGCTTTCTCTGTGGGCACATGTGCCGTCACCCCAGCACAGAGTTGGCCAGAGTTTGTTACTAGAAAGCCAGAGGGATGTGGCAGGTTGCGATAAATAAGTGGGTTTGGGGTTGCAGTCGAAAAGCTTCACCATCACTGACCTAATGATTCCTAGAGAGCGCATAGTCCTCAAAACCGCAAATAATCAAATCCGCAAAAGCCAAAGCTGCAAACAGGGAGGCGCAACTGTATTAACATAGTTCAGAGAACAAATATTATATGCATGCTTGCTTGCAGAATGCTTGTGCCATTCCTCCAGCAGAAACATCAGAAGTAAGGCAACAGAACTGGAAGTTCAGAGAGGTGATTCATGCCGCGCAACTGTATTTAAACAATACCACTTTACAAGCTAAAACTAGAACAGGTGGTCACTGACTAATTATTTTAATGCCGCAACTGATTCACCTGGTTTTCGAGAACCTCTTGATCTTGAGCATAAGCTGTAACGTTTTACGGTTATTAGTTTCTAAACATTGTAACCACAAATCCCAGTACCGACGATTAGCAGAGCTGCGCCAATGGTCCTGCCCTGCGCAACCGTCTATTAACACTTTATTGGGAAATTTGGCGGAGGGAGCAACCATTGGTCAAATATGCCCCCCATGGAAAGGCTTGCTGGTTCAGGATGGAGAAAAGGGTGGTGCAAGCACATGCTTGGCCTGTATTCATAACATGTTCCAGGCTCAGTCCCTCGGCATCGAAGGGTAATGCAGCTCTGGGAGTTGCGGGAGGAAAACGCTGTTGGGTCAGCCCTTCTCAAACCCCAGTCCCCAGGCTTTTCAGGACTGCAACTCCCACCATCCCCAGCCAGCATCCCCATTAGTTCCAGATTATAGGAATTGCAATCCATCAACATCTGGAAGCTGAAAATGGAGAGGGTACATAACGCTGGGCCAAATAAAGTCCAGCGATCAGACTCAGTATTACAATGCTGCTTCCCATAAAATGCCTTTTGCTTTTAATTTAATTCTGCTGTAACTTCGGACCCTGTTTTGTGTTTTGGTGACAGTTTTTACTTATGAGCCATCTTCAGTCGCCTATTGAGATGGAGAGGTACTCCACTAAACAACACATTCCTTAATATCCTTCCACATTGGTACATTATTCCCTTGCAAGCGGTAAGTCCGCACGAAGCCAGTCTTGCAGATAAGCTCCCTTCCTTCCAAAGCTTCCTAAAAAGTAATTGCTCAACGTACATTGCCCTTGGTTCAAAAACCAGGCTCATCCTGGAGCCAACCTCCAAAAACGGCACTGCCAGCGAGGGAGAAGTAAGTCAAACCCTGCCATGCCAAGAGCAGATCAAGGAAGTAATGCTCCATTATTTGGCTAATAAGATCATTGCCTTATAAACACTCAAGGCTGTAGTTAAGGGCGAAAACGGTCCACAAGTTTCACCTTGTTTTGTGTGTGATGAAATGCCAAGAATGACAACTTCTCCCCTGCTATTAAACGGCAGAAATGGGAGCCTCCCAAAGGGGAAAAAATCAAGCAGAAACATAGAAGGGGGAGAGAGAACACAATGCAAAAGCGAACAAAGGAAAACAATGAATTTAACTGCCCTCGACCCCACCTTTCCTTTATATACTCTGACGCAAGGAATAGCGAGGCAGCCGCGCCGTTCACATTAAAGAGAGCACTCAGGACCACATCCCTCCCTCTTCACAAAAACGTCAGCACCTGGGAAGTTACTTTTATGAAGAGTGAATACAGTGGTGTGCCAAAGTCATCTCAAAGAAGATGTCCTAGGAGAGCTCTGTATTCCTCCAGTCTACATGATTGAACAAAAGTATTGGTTTGAGCACTGGACTATGACTCTGGAGACTGGGGTTGGATTCCCTGCTTGGCCACAGAAACCCACAGGGTGACCCTATGCAAGTCACATTTCTCGGCCCCAGAAAATCCTGTGATAGGTTTACTTTAAGGTTGCCATATGTAGGAAACAGAATCATAGGGCCTGAACAGACAGGCCAAAATAAAGCTGCTTCGGATCTCTTTGGAGGTAAGGTCTTCAAATGACGCATGCATCCTAAGAAGTCAGAAGCCGCGCCAAAGCAATGCTCCAGGCCTAAGGACTAGAGTGCAGCTTTGCCACAACTTCAGACCTCTTAAGATGTGTGTGTCATTTAAACAGCATACCTCCAAAGTGACCCAAAGCAGCTTTATTTTGGTCTGTCTGTTTGGGCCCATAGTGTTGGAAGAGACCTCAAGGGCCATCTGTGTCCAACCGTTCTGACATAACCATAATCTCAACCAATGGCCAACAAGCCTCTGGTTAAAAACCTCCAAAGAATGATAAGATGCTGGAGTTGGAAGAGACCCCAAAGGCCGCCATCGCCGCCATCGCCATCGCCGCCATCATCATCATCATCATCATCATCATCATCATCATCATCATCATCACACTTATTTGTATGGTGCCATAGGCTTTACATAGCACCATCCAATCCAACCCCATTCTGCCATGCAGGAAGACACAATCCAAGCCCTCCTGACAGATGGCCATCCAGCCTCTGTTTCAAAGCCTCCAAAGAAGGAGCCTTGACTTCAATGACTTGAAGGCACACAGTTACCACAACCACAACCAGCATTTAACCAGAGAGGTGTGTGTGTGTGTGTGTTTGTATGGGCATGCATGTACACGAGAGAGAGAGAGAAAGCGTAGAGATTTTGTAGCACCTTTGAGACTAACTGAAAGAAAGAAGTTGGCAGCATGAGCTTTCCTAGACTACTTCCTCAGAAGCATCTCAACGGTGCTGCAAGATCTCTCTACATACCGATCCTAGAGACTAACACGGCTATAGCTTTGAATTCTATCATGAGAAACACAAAGATACCAAGAGAACTGGCAATTCGAGGGCAGGATCCAAAAGGCAAAAATATCCTTTCCATGGTGCTGCGTTGATGGTCGCCTTTCAGAAGCACCAGCTCTAAGACCCAATTCCAAGGCTAAGAGACATAATATATTCACAAGGAGAACAGCCTCGAGGAAGGAGCTTAATGTCATTTGCAGATGTAGGAACACACAACCAGCCCGCTTTGATGCCGACCCTTCCATGTGATGGCTTCAGGCAAATTACATGGGCAGGAAAGGGGTGACTATGTAAGAAGGTGAATACTAGTGGGTTGGTAAAGTTGGCATGTAGGACTGGAGCTGAAAATGAGCGTAAGAAACCCCTTCATTGAGCTGACTGAGCCTAGTCTTGGGAACCATCCCTTGGTGAAAAGCAAGAGTATAATAGGTCCTGGAAGCACTGACCTCCTCTATTCTCTCATCCTTAAAACTAGGCACAAAGAGTTATGTCTGCTGGAATTTTGTAAGTTCTTTGACACTGTTTTACTTTGCTTCATCCTTTTGATCCTTTGCTATGTGCGCTTAAGTTTTACTCTCGACTTATCCACAGGTCATAGCAAAATCCATCATTCTGGCCCTAACACTTGCCCTCGACTTATACATGAGGTCGACATACTTGAATATATATGGGTAGGTATCCAAACGCTACCGTTCTGTCTACCGAAACGGTTGAAAACTCACAGCTACCCCCCTTCTCCCCCGAAAAGGAGAAAGATTAGCATTAATAACTCCTGCAACACTTGCTTAGATCTGCCCAATTATTCCAAAACACGAACGGCGGAGGAGGAGCACGACTGGAGATGAAATCTATGCAAATCTACTTGACTTCTTCCAAATGTATGTTGTTTAAAAAGGGCTCTCTTAACGGGAGACCGAGGAGCGTAATGATCACTAATGAGCCCGGTCTACTACTGTGCGGTAAATGGCGAGCGAGGATGCTTCTTGTCCAAGCAATTTAGCAAGTCGGCCTAGTCGGCAGAAGAGCAGGATGAAACACTTTAATTGTATTAATAAAGTGCACTTAAAGCCAGCCAGGCTGCGCTATTGTTGGGCGAGACCGTCGGAAAGCTCAGCATAGAGAAACGGAGACAATCCAAACCGATGTTGTCAAGCTGCTCCTTGAATGGCGAAGGGCAGAAGTTAATCTTGAACAGTTTGGCAGGACCTTAAAGGTCCTCGGTGACAAAAGCAACCACCTCAGCAGATCTGTCGGCTTCATCTCACAGACGCGCAGAATAACCGTCTGACCGAGTGTCAAAAAACTGCCAGAAAAAGAGGGCAGGGTTTCTTTTTTAGAACCGGTTAAGGCACATCCAAGTTCCTTGGGAGAACTGGCATTCACAAGGAAAGCGCTAAAAACATGGAAATTTAACAAGATCTGGTTAAAGTCTGATTCATGCACTTCCCCTATTCTTTTTGTCCTGGCGTATATTAAGTTTAGTGTCTAGATCAAGGGAAGTCATAGTGCCAATCTTTACTGCTTTGGTCAGGCCCCACCTGGAATATTGTGTCCAGTTCTGGGCACACAATTCAAAAAGGATGTTGAGGAACTGGAGCGTGTCCAAAGGAAGGCGACTAAAATGGTGAAGGGTCTGGAAACCATGAAGCCCTAGGAAGAGAGACTTACGGAGCTAGGTATGTTAGCCTGGAGAAGAGATGGTTAAGAGGTGATATGATAGCCCTGTTTAAATACTTGAAGGGATGTCATATTGGGGAGGGAGCAAGCTTGTTTTCTGCTGCTCCAGAGACTAGAACCCAGAACAATGGATGCAAGCTCCAGGAAAAGAGATCCCACCTCAACATTATGAGGAACTTCCTGATAGTAGGGGCTGTTCAATAATGGAAGACACTCCCTGGGAGAGTGGTGGGGTCACCTTCCTTGGAGGTCTTTAAACAGAGGCTGGATGGGGATGCCTTGATTGAGAGTTCCTGCATGGCAGAATGGGGTTGGACTGGATGGCCCTTTGGGTCTCTTCCAACTCTAGGATTTTAAGTTTCCAGGCCAAGTAAAGCTACTCACAATCCTGGCCCCAACACTGTCACACACATTGAAGTCTCCTGTATCCACATGGAGAAGCGGGTAAGAAATGATGATGATGATGATTCTCCTACATCTATTCCATGCAGTCTCTCTTTTTCCCTCCTAAACTGGGGACCTCCAACAGCACTTCTACACAATGGCACCCCACCTTCCTGGCTTCAAATTCCTTCTCAAAACGTTCTCCACAACGTTTACAGCTTTGCACCAACTCTTCCCATAATGTCTACGTGGGTTATGCCCAGATGAAACAAAACTTAAAGTGTTCAGGGCAAGAGTTACACCTATCCAATATTACTCTGTTGTGTTACCATTTGCACCGCCATCACAATTTAGACCTCTTGGGGTTGTGACCTGTTTTTACCAATGCTACTCTACAAAGTGTTGTGTACAGCGATGTGTTGCTGTGTGCCTTCAAGCCTTTCCAGACATATGGCATGCGGTTTTCGTGGCAAGATTTGTTCAGAGGAATGAAGTCGAAGGCTTTCAGGGCTGGCATCCATAGATTTCTGTGGGTTTCCGGGCTATGTGGCCACGTTCTAGAAGAATTTACTCCTCGTGTTTCACCAGCATCTGATGCCAGCCACAGACGCTGGCGAAACGTTGGGAATAAACTCTTCTAGAACATGGCCACACAGCCCAGAAAACTCACAGAAATCTATATTCAGAGGAGCTTTGCCATTGCCTTCCCCTGAAGCTGAGAGAGTGTGACTGCCCTAAGGTCACCCAGTGGGTTTCATGGCTGATCTGGGCATCGAACCCTGATCTCTTCAGAGCCGTCGTCCAACTCTCAAATGATTATGCCACGTTGGCAAGTGGCTGGCAGTGATGATCCTATATGAATATAACAAATGCATTGACCTAAATCTAAACACCCTTTCAGCAATTCTAATAACAGAAGCGGTAATGAGAGGAAGGGGGAGAGAAAGAGATGGAGGCAAGGAGGGGGATATGAGAGAGAGAGAGAGAGAGAGAGAGAGAGAGAGAGAGAGAGAGAGAAAGGGAGGGAGAGGTATGTGTGTCAATCTCAAAATTAGAGAGAGAAAACAAACGGCGTAACCTTGGGGTCCCTGACGCATCCCTCCGAATCATTACAATTACCAGCCATTTTCCGAAAATCCTCATCAACCAATTTCACGCAGCCAAAATAATGGGAGCAAATATCGCAAAAGAGCAGAGAGGGCGCGCAAATGGTAATTTTACTTATGGGATGTTGGGACTTGCCATTTCAAATTAGCAGCCACTGTGAAGTGGGCATTACTGACAATGCGAATCTAGTAATTGGGGTTGATTTCGTGGCGCCTGGCCAAATCCGGCTGACTAGCGCCTTGGCGAGTTAATTATAGCTCTCCTTGCCGCGCGGGGGACACTTTTTGCGGTGGAGCGGAGACATAATTGAGTGACAAAGGCCTCTAACAAAGCAACCTTGGTGTGTCATGGTTTGCAAAGGAGGAAGGGCTGTATTAATATATATGGTGTGTGTGTATGCACATGTAATTGCTGCTCATTTTGCTCCGAAGTCTGAAAAAAGGAACAGCCGCGCACTTGACAGAGCCTGCCAGTTTCCCGGATCAGCGAGTGGCGGCTGCTTTCCCCAATGCTATTTGACACAAGGCAACAAAAATCTAAAGCCATTAAAATTGAGAGGGGACCACTTCGCTGCGGAACAGCCATCGGCGTAATTTTCATCTGACGGACCAAAATAAAATACAGTGGATCCTTGCCTTACGTGGGGGATCTATTCCAGACCCCCCCCCCAGTGTAAGGCGAAGTCCGCGTATGCTTGAGCTCCATTCACTTGAATGGGGCTCATACGTGCGACGGCATCTGAACAGGAAGTGCCACCCTTTGCGCCCCGCATGCTCAAAGCCGCGTATAACGTGGGCGCACTGTACTTGATACTGCTCCAGAGCGAATCGAGTGCCATTAATGGGAACGCACCTTCCAGGGTGTTAAACCGCTGGCAAATGTCTCCTTGGGAATGCGAGCCCAGTTTTGGACCATCTCTCATGACGCTTGTGGTTCACAAGGAAAGACGCATTGTGAAAACGGATTTTTTGGCACTATGTACCCACATCTCTGTCTCAGCCCCAAAGTTCATCCAGGTAATCCACGGGGGAGGCGTGACTCGATCCAGTTTTTCAAGGTTTCTAATCCAGCACAGATTATCTCTCTTCAAACACGCGGAGATGGTAATGGATGCCCCATATTTAGTCCCTCATTTAGCTTAGCGCAGCGACACCTTGGCATCAATCATTCTGAAGTCTGGAAAGTAGGAAGCTTTCCATAGGGAAGGCCGAACCAGGCTTCCAACAAATTTGGTTGTCTCCTTTGTACTTAGAACTGGTTGGAATCGCCCACTATTTCACCTAGAGTTGCAAACTCCTTTGTTTACTTAGAAGTATGTCCCATTGATTTCAACTGAGACTCAAGGGTCAAGTAAATATCATCAAAATCAATGAGGCTTACCTCTGAGAAAACATATACACTCATCCCTCCATATTTGCGGCTCTGATATTTGCGGCTTTGATATTCACGGATTTGATTACTATGTTGTTACTATTACTTCTTCATTAGAAGAATTAAAGTTCAGGTGCAGAAATTCACAGTGAAAGCAGTACAATGGAATATCAGCTAAAAAATAAAGACAGAGCATAACTCAAGATATCCACTGACCCTTAGTAAGAAAAAAGTATGGAGGAGATTTTACCAATACACTTTTGAGCAACCATCACTGCTCCCAAACAACGTCCAAGTTTGCCTTTCAAGTGATGGGATTTGTCACTTCAAACATAAGATGTGCAATTGGCCGACAATCTGCACTTCCAGCGTCCAAACATTTAAAGCGAATGAATTGAGAATCGGAATAATTCAAAAAGCTGAGCTTGTTGACTGCTTTAGATAATGAACTCCTCAATGTTATCATTTCATAATGAGTCAATAGATCTAGGCTTTGAAGTCTTCTGGTCTTGAATGTGTCGCGTTGTTAAAGCTCTGATCCCTGGCATGAAATTAAAAAGACCAGGTTCTAGAATATCAAAGACAGACACATTATGGCACATAAATACCTCAGTCTGAACAATGGTCGCATTAAGCAAAATCTACCCTGAAAATGGGATTATCCGAATAATAATTTGACGATTTGCATCCTCAGCAAGCTCAGAGGAAATGAGCGCACTGATGAACATAGGCAAAATGTTCGTACTCTGACGTTCTGTGCTGCAAGAAGAAATACCTGGCACATCAACAGCCACAGTACCCTTTAATGTTGCTGCTACCACCAAACACTGGGCTGGGAAGATATCAAAACAAGTCAGAAAGCTATGGAGAAGGTTGGGATGTGATACGATAGCCCTGTTTAAGCAATTCAGGGATGTCACACTGCGGATGGAGCAAGCTTGTTTTCTGCTGCTCCAGAGAATAGGACACAGAGCCATGGATGCAAACTACAGGAAAAGAGAATCTACCTCAACATTGGGAAAAACGTCCAGACAGTAAGGGCTGTTTGACAGTGGAATAGACCTCTCAGAATGTGATGGAGTCTCCTTCTTTGGAGATCTTTAAAAGAGGCTGTCAGGGGTGCTTTATTGTGAGTTCCTGCATGGAGGGAGTTGGATGGCCATTGTGGTTTCTTCTATGATTCTCCTTTTAGATGTGTCCTATGCGCCGAGCATGCTTCATGATCTCCAGGCTCAGAAGAGATGACCAAAACTAAGTCTAAAGATGCTTAGAAGAGCCCTATGTCGCCACCCCTTGGACTCATGCCTCGTAGTTATGGGTCAACCTAGCAGTTCAAATGCAAACAGATAAATAGGTACCACTTTGGTGGGAAGGTAACAGGGTTTGGTGCAGTCAAGCTGGCCACATAACCACTGGAGTTGTCTTCAGGCTCTTTGGCTTACTAATAAAGATGAGCACCACCCCCTACGGTCGGTTATGACTAGACATACATGTCAAGGGACCACCTTTACCTTTAGTTATGGGTATATCCTACCACTACTACTGATAGCATCATGAGAAAAGTCTGCTCCCCAAGCAGTCATACAGAGCAAGAACAACTGCTCCAGCTGACAGGAATTAGAATCCAAATGTAAGGGCTGTTCGACAGTGAAAGACGCTCCATCGGAGAGTGGCGGAGTCTCCTTCTTTGGAGGTCTTTAACCAGAGACTTTGAAATATGAATGATGGAGAGTTCCTGCATTGCAAAATAGGGTTGGACTGGATGACCCTTGAGGTCTCTTCCAACTCTATGATTCTATGAACTGACAGTTAAAATAAGCCATTTTCATTCAGCCACCTAATTTGGGAGAACCTGGTTGGACGTCCTACACCACGCCACATTATTAAACAGCTAAAACCAGCTTCCCGACTGTGTTGCCATCAGAGCATGGGGGGGAAAGTCACTAGGAGGAGGCTAAAACCCGATGATGAATTAGTAACTCTATCAGGTATGTGAAGCCTTGACCTATTTGACAGTCAGAGAGGCACACATTAGTACACTGCAGCCCTCCAGCGAATCCCTTTCTGAATGTAATAAACATCTAAAGCTTCCCACCCTATTGTAAACAGGAGAGAGGTGCCTGGAGCACCCTGGATTTATCAGTGCTATTAAAAGAAAGAACACAGGGCTGCAAATGTAAGGACACGTGCCGAGCAGATCTCCTCTCCACTAGCAGTCTTGCAAAGAAAAACCTGCTCCCAAGGAGGGATGGAGGAAATCAAAGGTCCCTTTCTGCTGTTAGACATTTTATGCTAAAGGTAGTTCTGCACGAAGCAAAATCCTAAGTTTGTAAAATGCAGGAATATATCGTGCACAAAGCAAAATATATGGTACTCTTAACTGAGTAGTGTCATCTTTTGTTCCAGGTGGATCCCCCAGTTCAGTTGAACGTTTAAGATTCGAATCCCTATCAAGTGGAGCAGTTGCTCTCGCTCTGTATGGCTGCTTGCGGAGCGGACTTTTCTCGTGATGTTATCAGTGGTAAAATGGTGAAGGGACTGGAAACCATGCCTTATGAGGTGAGATACAGGGAGCTGGCCATGTTTAGCCCGGAGGAGAGACGGTTAAGAGATAATATTGTATTTTATTGTATTGTATTCTCTGTATTTTTATTGTTGCAACCCACCCGGATTCCTTGTGATTGGGCGGGCTATAAATAAATAAATAAATATATTATTATTATTAAATGTCCATGTTTAAGTATTTGAAGAAGTGTCATATTGAGGATGGAGCAAGCTTGTTTTCTGCTGCTCCAGAGACTAGGACCCAGAACAATGGATGCAAGCTACAGGAAAAGAGGTTCCAGCTCAACATTAGGAGGAACCTCCTGACAGTAAGAGCTGTTTGACAGTGGAAGATGCTCCACTGGAGTCTTCTTCTTTAGGGGTGTTTAAACAGAGACTTGATGGCCATCTGTCAGGGATGCTTTGATTGAGAGTTCCTGCATGGCAGAAGGGGGTTGGACTGGATGGCCCTTGAGGTCTCTTCCAACTCTATGACTCTATGGCTAGAGAGTGTGACTCACCTCAGGTCACCGTCCTCTGAAATAAACCTACAGCACCTGGCGGTCCCCCATCCAGGTTCTCACCAGGGCTGATCCTGGTTAGCTTCAGAGACTGGACAGAATTTGGTGCCTTTAGATTTTTAGATATATACACACATACACACAACATGAACCAACGTGGACAGTTAAGTACAGTTCACGACAGTTGAATAAATGCATCGGTTAAGTAACTATTCCTAGTTAGTGCAACTCAAGTGTGGGGATCGCCACTGACTTGCCACAGGTGTAATGCTGTTTTTTAAACACAGGGATTCCTTTTCCAACCCGGCAGGCCAAGCTCAAGGCTCCTGAGAGTGTGGTAAAACTGTCCCAACGGAAGCAGGCAACATCCTTCCACGCAGCCAAGTAAGTCCCATCTATTTTAGGCAAAGTAAATGTGTGTTTACAAGAGGAAGCACAGCCAATCTTCCTTTAATTGGTTTCAAAAAATCAACTAAATAAAGCCTCCAGCCTTTTCTCAAAAAGGCCTGATGATTCTCTCTGCGGGAGGATTGAATATTTCAACCAATTTTTCTTGTCGTTGGGGGGGTTGGAGTTGAAACTGTATGCCGCACGAGGGAGATACTCTTTTGCGCCACCTGATGAAATGTTCCATGCAGATTATTGATTTGCCACACAGTTAAGATGAGACATTTCCAAGAAATCCCTCAAAGCATACCAGACATTTTTGAATGAGGAGGCTGGCCTGCCGGGGAGATAGTTTGACTCTTCTTCCGCTGCCTTCAGAAACAAGGGAGATCCTGGATGTGTATTCAGAGTCACCCTCCATTCATGCAAGCCAACAGATTTTGAAACTGGGTTTCAAGAGGAAGCACATAGCTTATGTGCGTGTGGGTGAAGGGGCAGGGTTAGCACCCAAAGACTGTTCTAGAAGCTTCCCAACATCTCCACGCAGGAGCAGGAGACTCATAGTGTGAGTCACAGAGACCACAAAGAAGATTCATTTCACAGACATCATCATCACTGAGGTCCCTTGGTGATGAGGTCCATCAGATGGAGGTCCATGATGCAACCTGGGCATCAACGAATATGTGACGTCTGGATGAGAGATGGAGGCTTAGAATCACAGAGTTGGAAGAGACCACAAGGGTCATCCAGTCCAAATCCCTGCCATGCAGGAGCTCACAATAAAGCACCCCTGACAGATGGCCATCCAACCTCTGTTTAAATAGTGTAAATAGCTATTACACTCAGGAGGTTCCTCCTAATGTTGAGGTGGAATCTCTTTTCCTGTAGCTTGCACCCATTACTCTGGATTCTACTCTGTGGAGCATCAGAAAACAAGCTTGCTCCGTCCTCAATATGACATCCCTTCAAATACTTAAACAACCTATCGTATCACCTCTTAACCTTCTCTTCTCCAGGCTAAACCTACCTAAGACCTTCAAGCTGTGGAGGAACCTGAACTTGCATTTCCCATTTCCACAGGCTAGTAGTGCTACACCATGTTGTTTCTTGCCAAAGGCTGTATCCTGGGCCCAATGATCTTCAGCTGGGGTTTTGGTACGGTTCTGAAACTGGCTATGAGGCATCCAGAACGAACAGAAGAGAGGGTGCTTACCACCGAGGGGAGAGCAGCTGAAAAAATACTGTAAGGTAAAGTCAGAAGAGGTATGTATTTAAGAAAATAATCATTAAAAAGAAAACCCAAGGGAAGGAAGCAGCGCTGAGTAATTCCTGGTAGATGAACAATTTATTTTTGGTTACAAAGGGCATGGATAGCTTGGAGGTTGGGGGACGGTCGGGAGATGAGAACATGCTTAAAGCTTATAGTTATGCATCACTCTGGGTCAAGCACCAGAAAAAGGAAGGAAGGAAGGAAGGAAGGAAGGAAGGAAGGAAGGAAGGGACTGCTAGATGGTCATCCAGCTTCTTTTTAAAGACCTCCAAAGCAGGAGACTCCACCACACTCCAAGCTATTTAACCGCCATGGCTCCATCCTATGGAAACCTGGGATTTGTAGCCTGTCGTGGCACCAAAGCTCTCTGACAGAGACTGGCCAAGTGTCGGCCCCGAACTACTACAATTCCCAGAATTCCACAGCACTCAACTATGGCAGTCCAAGTGGTATCACTTATTATTATTTCCTCAGCGTGGTTGCGGCCTCAATGGCTATAACTGTCAATGCCCATCTTTCAGTAAGGGTTTCCCGAGCGAAAAGAAGGCCTCTTGGCATTAAAGGTAAGGATCCCTTCCTAGGCTCAAATCTGTTATTCCTGACTAAAGAAAACCCGCCACGTCGGCAGAACTTTAAAAAGCGCTTCATCATTGAAAAATGATAAAAATGTTCGAAGACGCAAATACAGTGTATTGTTTGGGCTGGAACAATCTCAGTCTGTAGGACTAGGCTAGCAACATATTTGGACATGAAATTTGTGCAAATATTCATATTTACGCAACTATCTTTTCAATGGTGTGCGGTCACCACAAGCAATAAAGGTACCCTTTGCATATATTCTTATGTTCCTCTCACGAAGGCGGCAGCATCCATTATGTTCAGCAATGCATCTTGAGTGTTGGCAAACTTATCGAAGTCTCATGATTCTGGCCATTCTCCCATCAAAAACCTACTAAACACAACTCAACTCAACACCGATCTATTCAGCTTCTATAAATAAGTCTCTCATATCTTGAGTCAGAGGTAATAGCAGAGGAAGCTTATGGCAGGAGGAAGAACCTCCAATCAATCGATCGATCAATCGATCAATTGATTTATAGCCCACCTTTCCCCCAATAAAGACTGGAACCCTGCAGGCTGTCAAAACAGGTCTGTCAATACCAGTCCCGCGTTCGCTGAGATTGTGCAAATGATTTAGGTTTATTGAAACGACTTCCAATGAAGAGTTGCAAATGTACCCCTTGGCCATGAATAGAAAATTCAGACGCATCATTCATATGTATTTATTTTTCTCAACAAAGCTACCTAGACTTTTAATAACAGCACAAATCATCCACATGTTTTGGAAAGCGAATCCAGATGTTCATGTGCAACAATGAAAAAAAAACCCAGTCTTAGCCACAGCTGCCTAAATTCTTAAGAAGGTCTTGCTTAAAAGACCGTCACCAGTTCAAAAAACAATATAGTCAAGAGCTCAATCTTAAGCCGGCAAGACTCCTTAAAACGGACCGGGTGCAAACCCTGCCGAAGACGTAAAGAGAGACAAAACTAGTTTTTGCAATGAGCAAAAAAAGAAAAACAAAACCGCGGATGCGTTTTTCCACACTTCGTTTTGGCCAAGAACAAAAGCACAGTATTTCTAAAAAAGCCCCGGGAGCGGCGCTTGCCAACTAAAACACCTACCGCGAATTTAGTAATGGCCCAAGCAAACATAAATTACGGAGCCAGACGTTTTAAAAGGGGGAAAAATTGATTTATCGTCACGCTGGAGACACGACAGGATAGCAGCGTAATTTCATTTTTCCATATATTCATCAACACCGAAAGTGCGTTAATTCAAAAAGAATCCGGCCATAAAAGCCACTCTTCGTCCCTCGGTTCCTCGCACGTTCTTTAATTCACTCACAAACGGTTGTCGGGGGGCAACTTTAACACAAGGCAGGCATAATACAATGGTGGGATGGTTGAGGGGGGGGACTCTTTTCTTGCGATGGAAAGACCAAGTTTGGCCAACATCCGGTTCCTTGAATCTCCTGGAGCATTTTGAGCAAAGAAAACCTTCTGCATGGATACAGTTTTGGCCAAAACTCAGGGGTATGATGGATTGCTATGAGGAACAAGATGCTCCTTGTGACCCACGATTCACCTTCAACATGGCATAGGCGCCTAGGTATGAAATTTATGACACAATCCATGGATTTGGCATCTGGCGGTGCATTGTTATTCCCACGCAAAGATTGGGAAAAGGGGCCCATTTGCTCCATGCTCCTCAAAGTGCCCAGATTCAGAAGATTCTGGATTCAAATAACTGGGACATTTCTAGTTGGAGCATAAAGGTCTTCTGCCTTCTGCAAAAGGAGCAGAGGATGAAACCAACCTGTTCTCGCTCTCCTTTCAGCAAACCGAACAGAGGCAAACTTGATGGCGATAAACCTGTGCAAGCATGCAATACGAGACCAAACAAAGTGGGCTCCAGATCTTTCAAAAGGTTGTAGCATAAAAGGAAAAAAGATTTGACGTCTCAGACAAAGCAGAGCCTGGAACGTTATTGCTTATATTGCTTCTAAAAGTTCTTCATTGCAGTTATACTTCCCTGGTTCAAAGTAATTGTAAGTCAGAGTTATACGTCTGTGGCCCAAAAGTAGTTCAGAGGATGCTGGCATGGAAGAGAGTGGGGTACATTCTCTGAAGATGCCAGCCACAGATGCTGGCGAAACGTCAGGAAGAAACTCTTCTTGAACATGACCACACAGCCCGAAAAACCCACAAAAAAGTATGGATGCCGTCCATGAAAGCCTTTGACTTTCTTGGATGAAGGATGAAGCAAAGGTATCGTTTTCCTTTGCTTCATCCTTAGATCCTTTGCTACATATCCCTAAGTTTTACCCTCGACTTATCCATGCGTCATATCAAAATCCATGATTTTGGCCCCCGAATCTGCCCTTGACTTATACATGAGGTCGACTTACAGTTGAGTATAAAGAGTTAAGTACAGTAATTTTTAACATGCCCGTTCAAAAGTAACTTGGTTATGGAGAAATGTTTTAAAAATTGAATGCCACAAGCAATTGGTATGCAGTACAAAAGGTTTTCCTCGCACCCACAGCCGAGAAGCGCAAGGGACAGTACAAGTCAGCACTTGCACTGCAAGGCATTGCTCCTCCACTTAGTAAGGCTGCATGTATCCCTGTAACTATATCAAGTATAAAGTTGCAGTTCCAGCACAAAGGGCACAGAGCTACCCCAACCTTGCGGGGAAGCTCTGATAGTTAGAAAGGATAGATTAAAATGTTAAGTAAGAAAATATCTCCTTATTCAACAACCCGGAAGGAGACAGGTTTGTGGTTGTTGTGTGCCTTCAAGTCGTTTCCAACTTACGGTGACTGGGGTTTTCTTGGCAAGTGCCTTCAGAGGGGTTTGCCATTGCCATCCTCTGAGGCTGTGACTTGCCCAAGGTCCCCCAGTGGGTTGACATGGCTGGGCCCAGATTCGAACCCTGGTCTCCAGAGTCTAGTTCCAATGCTCAAGCCACTACGCCACGCTGGCTATCATTTATTAAGTGCCCAATTCCAAGCCCTATAGCTAATTTCATCTCCATATTGCAGGTGGGAGGGAGTCAAACATCAACCCCATCCACAATTCACCTTTGTATAGTTTTCTCAAATGTTGAATTGGAGCAGGAAAAGTCCATTAAGGCTATCACTCAACGGCGGGGATGGGAGAGAATTTTAGTCTAATTAAATAAATACAGCCATTGACCTAAAGCATTGCCATGGCACAAAAATGATTTTAGAGCTGAAAATGCAAATATATATATATATATATAATGTAAATTAACCAGATGCCTCTTAGGTAGTTCTAAGGCGAAGAGGGTGAGATCATCATGCGCTTTCCGGGAGAAAAACTTCCCCGCGGTTCAAAATTTCCATTTACTTCGGAGAGAACCTGGGGGTCAGTGGGGGGCCATCGCCGTTTTGGAAGTGTTCAGGTGCTCTGTTTGAAAGCTCATTTATTCCTCCTCCTGTCAACTTGCACAAGATCCTCTTTTTCCAGGCCGGTTCGGAGCTGTTTATGCTCAAGACGCACTTACCGCCTGGTTATGCTCAAACGCTCCCCTTGGATTCAGGCTGGATGTGACCACCAGCCCCAAGAAAAACAGATGCCACCTGGACATTCAAAGGCCATTCTGTCGCTTGCACATTTTCAGGCCAGAACTACTGCCATATTTTCACCACCAACTATCACATTTTCTATGATGCGGGAATGAATTAGTGGGCCCCTCCAGACCACATAAAACTACTCAGAGACAAAAGCAGAAGGTGCTCCACCATGATGGATGCTACAACACCATTGATGGCAGTGGTGCCCAAACTTTGGTCTTCCAAGTATTTTGGACTTCAACTCCCAGAAACCCCAGCCAGCTTTGCTAACTGTTAAGAATTTTGGGAGCTGAAGTCCAAGACTTCTGGACGACCAAAGTTTGGGCACCACTGATCTACAGTGACCAACTCTAGGTGACCACAAGTTCTCCCAGGCTTCTGTGCTGGTGGGAAAATGTTCACATCTGGACCTGTGGCACACTATAATTTACCATTACAACATTAGGCCCAACTAATT
Source organism: Sceloporus occidentalis (assembly GCA_023333645.1). NCBI lineage: Eukaryota > Metazoa > Chordata > Lepidosauria > Squamata > Phrynosomatidae > Sceloporus > Sceloporus occidentalis. The sequence goes on along the minus strand of JALMGF010000064.1, from coordinate 2,286,129 downwards.
TGAAGCTAAAGATCTGACACAGCGTTTCCCAAACCATGATCCTCTAGGTGTTTTGGTCTCCAACCTTCAGAAGTCCTAGCCAGTTTGGCCAAAACAAAGGAATTCTAGGAGCTCACGTCCAAAACATCTGGAGGACCAAAGTTTGGGAAACATTGATGTGACAGTAGGTAATATCAACAGGTGAAATATACTGAGGTCATACTTCTAACAGTGATACTGGATGCACAGACTGCCAAACCTTCAATAGTCGAGCACCCTTGGTTTCTGAATGGAGACATAGGACACACTTCTATTGGTGAAATGATTTGGCATATCCTAATAATGTGGTCCCTCCACATTCGCTGGGTTTAGGGGTGAAGGAGCCCCGTGAATGTGGGAAAACTGCAAATAAAAAAGCACTATTACAGGAATCTTCAGGTCCTCCAGTGCAACTCTATGATCAACATCTGCCAGGGGTTGATCACAGAGTCATGCTACAAATGCCTAGAGAAGTGCTTTCTCTAGGAACTTGGAGGTTCTCCGGCACAACTCTACGGTCAGAATTGCGCTGGACTTAAGAGATTCCTAGAGAGAACAAATCCGTTAATAATCAAATCCACCAATGTCCAAGCCGCAAATGTGGAGGGCCAACTGCATCAGCATGGCGTAGTGGTTGGAGCGCTGGGCTATGACTCTGGAGACCAGGGTTCAAGTCCCAGTTTGCGCATGAAAACAAACTGGGTGACCTTGGGCAACTCACACACTCTCAGCCTCAGGGGAAGGCAATGGCAAACCTCCTATGTACATATCTTGCCAAGAAAATGCTATGATAGGTTTGCTTGAGGGTCGCCGTAAGTCGGAAACGACTTGAAGGCACACAACTGACATGCAATACCTGTTCCTTGATTTGAAGACAGCAGGCTCAGAGCCCCATGACTTCATGGGGGCAGATATTTTACCATGTTCCAGCCATGCAACTGTCTCATTCAACTCACCCTCTGTGCAAAAAGCCAGCCAGAGTTGCCCACCCCTAAAAGCAGAACAAAGTGCTCCTGAGAGCAGACACTCACAGAGAGAGACAGGACTAGCTTCCCTGCGGGTAGGTCTTTGGGAACTTATAGGATCCTTTCACTCGCAGTGCAATTTCCAGGTTGAGTTTGTTGCAAACAGATTCCGACAGCACCTTAAATGCTAACACATTCATTACAGCTGGAGCTTAGTTCACAAACAGCTCATGTTATAATATATTTCCTAGGTTTTAAAGGTGCCACAAAAACATTTCCCCCCTTAACGCACTCGGGTTTTTTTCTGTCTCAGAGGACAGCGTTTGGGATTTGCCAGACCAAAGGGTTGCGCATCTGAAAGCTGAATCCAGATCAGCCTTTTAAAACATATACTGCTATTCACAAAATCTAAAAAGTAACACAGTCTGTATGAATAATATCCTAAGTATTTATATACTGCTTATTATTCTCAAACAAACCAAGGAGTACTGGAGTTACACTGTACATAAAATATAGTCGGCCCTCCTTATCCGTGGATTTTTTTTATCCACGAATTCAAGCATGCACGGCTTGAAAACACTCCCCCAAAAGTATAAATTCCAAAAAGCAAACCTTCATTTTGCCATTTGATATAAGGGACACCATTTTCTTAGGACACTGTATTCAAAGGGAGTTGAGCATCCACAGATTTTGTTATCCGCAGGGCGATACTGGGACCAAATCCTAGTGGATAGCAAGGAACCACTGGACATAGGAAAATGGTATCTTTTATATAAAATGGCAAAAATTGGAATGTATATTGGAACAGGTTCTTAAAATATTTTCCAGCCATAGGTGCTTGGATCCGTGGATGAAAAATCCATGGATATGGAGGGCTATGTAGTTCTGAATCTAAAGGCTGGAGCCAACCTATGACAGTGATGGTGAACCTTTTCGAGGCCGAGTGCCCAAACTGCAACCCAAAACCCACTTATTGATTGCAAAGTGCCATGTCCCTCTGGCTTTCTAGTAACAAACTCTGGCAAACTCTGTGCTGGGGCGACGGCACAAATGCCCACAGAGAGGGCTCTGAGTGCCACCCATGGCACACGTGCCATAAGTTCGGCATCACTGACCTATGATATCACCAGTTCTAGGCTTGATGGTTTATTTCTTTCTGTTACGGCTTTAGCATTTCGGTGCACATTAACTCTCCAGATTCTCACTTTCCTTGGCAAACAGAACAAAGCCACTGTCGGCCATTTGTGGCCGAGCCTCTCGACTGCCATCTCCGTGGAGGGTTTCAGTTCCTCGGAAGGAGTGCGGAGATGCTAAGTTATCGAGATCAGCCACGTTTTCAAAATGAATAAGGAACGCTTCGATGCGGCGCTGCAGGACCTCTAAGACGTCGCCCAGCTGGCAAAACAAAATGGCTGTTTTTAATTAAAGCCCTTTTTCCTCCCAGATTTTAACACAGTATACATTTCAGGCAGCCTTAATCCTGAAATGGCCAGAACACCCTGTAATTAACTATTACATTAAAGTGACTGGCTGCAGAAAATTCAAACCCATGATATCACCATTATGTAACAGAACTTAATGTACAGCCTGAGAGGAGGCCTTGTCCAGAAACATCACCTTTTGTTACCTGTACACAAACTCTCGTGGCAAGGTTAACTCACAACCGCCACCATCGCCATCCGCACCGACTCCTTATTTAATCCCCAAAGGTTTAGTCTTTCAGCAATCTAGATTTCAACCATTCTTTAAAAGAGAATTAACAAAGGATGTGGTTGCATGGCCAGCTTCACTAGAAGGCAAAAGGCACATTCTGCCAGTCTAAATGCAGTGTTTAACTTAGGCTGCATCCACACTTCAAAAGTACAAATCCCAGGATTCTACAGCATTGAGCCATGGCAAGTAAAGTGGAGTCAATCTGGATTGTTTCTGCAATGTGGATGCAGCCTCAAATTGAAAGATCAGGAACGGCCAAGGGTTTTAACTCTCCTTGGTACAGTGGCGTATCTGCCTCATGTTAATACATAAAATCATAGGGTTGGAAAAGACCACAAGGACCATCCAAGCCCAACCCTCTGCCATGTGGAAACACAGAATCAAAGCAACCCCAACGGACGGCATTTGTGATATATGTTATCATGAAGTCTGGGCCTAGGCTCCAAAAGCTAGCTTTGGGTTGCTTCCCTCAACATCAACATCCAGTTTAGATGGAACCAGGGCTTTTCCTAAGCCAGTGGTTCCCAACCTCTGGTCCTCCAGGTATTTTGGACTTCAATTCCCAGAAGCCTCAGTCATCTTGGCCAATGGTCAGGGATTCTGGGGGTCGAAGTCCAAAACATCTGGAGGAACAAAGACTGGGAACCACTGTCCTAAGCGGAGGTAAAAGGAGCCTGGGGAGCTGTGTATGTATGCATGTGTTCACAGTCAACAAGGGATGGACCACATCTGAAAATAATAATAATAATAATAATAATAATAACAACAACCATTACAACAGTCTTGATCCTGAGATGTTTCCTCCACTTCCATTCATCACAGAGGGACACACAAGGAAAATCAATTGGAAGCCTCCAGTCGCTCTGACATGTAATATATATATATATATATATGGGACTAGTTACTACAGAAAGGAGAAGGGTTTTTTGGAAACACCACACAGTGCCCAAGAAATCCAAACTGCCACACTACAAAACGGGAAGTGAATTGAATTTGCCATCATCTGAGGCCACGCACATGTGAGGCATTTTACAAGAGTCGGATTTAAATATTCCAAATGCATAGTGAAGCAACAACCTGAATGCGCAGCTCGGGCCTAACATGCCAAAAAAACGCTCACAAAACTAGGGTGCCAAGTGACTGAAAGTGCCTTCTGACAAGGTCAACTGGCTTCAAACATAGTTTTGGTAGCAAGCGCTACCAAGCTTCTGCTTCGAGTTGCTGAGAGACGTGGCCTCTGGCACCTGCTCCCAATGCTGTGAAGCATGACCCCTCGAAGAGATATATCCGGCATCAGATGCTTTGTAAGATAAGGCAACCAGACCTCCAGGAGGAGGAGGATCAGCTGACGAAATTGCCAAATTTTCTGTGCCAGCAATGTTTGCTTCTCAAACTAGCCCAAACAAGACCAAAACACAGAAATCAGTGGCCACCAAAGGAAGTGTGTCATAGTTTTTGTGGGTTTTTCGAGCTATATGGCCATGTTCTAGAAGAGTTCATTCCTGACGTTTCGCCAGCATCTGTGGCTGGCATCTTCAGAGAAGTGTGTCGTCTTTCTCCAGCAAGAGCTTTCTCCTAGCAGATGTTCTGCCTCTGCTGCTAAAGCAGCTGGTCCCAATGCCAAGTCTCGGAGGCGGCTGGCCAGTAGCGCCCCATGGGCTCCTGAAGGCACCTCATCTCTTCCTGCAGTTGGGAACGTGACAGCGGGCATCAGCTAAGAGGGTACGGGGCATTCGCCTAATCCAGCCTTTCCATTTTCATCTCCCAAACACACCGGCGGCCATCTCAGAGCGGTAACTGCCACTGACAGTTGAGCAGAGCCGGGCTGTGCTTTGAGGCTCTTCTAAATGCCAATTCACTTTCAAGAGGTTTTGGAGAAGGCTCTTTGGGCACCTTGGGCAGCAGCGTAGGGAGCCAAGACACACTCAGCTGCCAACCTGGGGCAAGACCCTGCTGCCAGAGGAAAAACGGGAAAGGAAAACGCTCCCAAGATACTGGCTGTCCACTGAGACTAAAAAAAACCCCAAAGCATTGGCACTGCCTCACCCTCAACACTGGGAATATGCAGGACAAACTGAGATTGCGAGATGAAATAGACACAACTATAGTTTTGCACAGACTATTTTTGTCACATTGTTCTTCTTGAGATGAATATTTTTTAATGACTGATACCCCAAGAGCTAAGAGGACTGCTGTTTCTCGCATGCGGGCATCAAAATGTGACTGGGACGGCTGGACAGCCATGAAATGTTGGCCCAGTAACATCTCCAATACAGTAGTCATCCCTTATCTTTCGGGGATATATTCCAAGATCCCCAAGTCTGAAACCAGATAGCATCAAACTCTATACCTGTAATGTTATGTTGGCTGTTTGCAGTAATAAACGAAATGAAATGTAATACCTGTAATGTTTTTGGACCATGACTGACTGCAGGTTACGGAAACTGTAAAGAGCAAAGCCATGGATAAGCAGGGGATGAAATTATATCTTTGGATCTGAAACCATGGAAAGCAAAACTTCCAATAAGGGTGGACTACAGTACCTATCTACTCCCTGATTCAATCTAGAATTGAAGAGTCTACTCCTGTCAAAGACTTTCCGAGCCTTTTTGGAATCAAAGCCTGGTCTCCAGAGTGGTATAGTCCAAGCCTCAAACTACTACGCCAGGAATGTTCAAATCAGTTTAATGTCACAGGGCTTTGCAGTGTTTTATTAATTTTTACATTGTGATTTCATTGGTTAAAAAGTTTGGTATTAGCAAAAAATGTATGTGTATATAAAACACCTACGGCGTCAGACAAATATAACGTCTCTCCATAGGTCACCAAACAGATAAGTTGGGTTTTAAATGAGTGTCACGCTTAAAGTGGAATACTGAAGTTCCTTGCAACTGATCTTGTGAATCTTTCCATCTTTCTCTACAGTTTCTTCCTTGGCTATCTATGGCGATACAAGTTGTCACCAATCTTGTAAATCACCTGAGAGAGCACAAGATGGCCCTGTCGGTTCTCCATGCCAGAGTCACATCCTCCGTCTTTGGATGAAGTGACTACAAGCATCAAGCACAGGGCCACTGGTTTTAGTCAAAGGAGTCTCTCCCCTCCCTATTTACCTGATCCCACTTTAAAGGTTAGTTCTTTAGGGAAGTGCACACAGTAAAAGCACATAGCTTACTTTTCAGGAGCTGATGAATGAGAGTTGATAGCTTCTCTTGGAGTTAAACTACAGATAGCTTCATTCACATACACACCCCGAGACACACATATGTACAAGTTCATTGTTCGGCTTTCCAAATCTGAATACATAGCCAAACCATTCAAAGAACCAATGACCAGTTGTGTACATACTCATACGTGTCTGAAAAGTGCATGTGCACACACGAAATACTTTTACACTGCTGAACAAAAGTTTGATGCAGTGCAAGAGGCTTACTGAGTCTTAATGTCAGAGGCTGGTGATCCCAAAAGACCAACAAAGCCAGAGTGGACTCATACTACCATTCCAAAATGACGAAACATGCTATATGTTTTTTTCCTTTCGTCCTTGCTGTCTATGACTGCCGTGCTAAAGAAAACAAAGTCCAGTTGGGTCAAAAGAGTTAGAAAACCAATCTTGTTTAGAACTGGGTGTCCCTCACTCGCTCAAACCTCCAACACAAATGGCATGGATCAGGGATCAGGAGACTATCTAGCTCAGGAGAGCCATGTTATCAAAGCAGTTGACACAGGTTTGCTGTGGTCCTTGAGTCAGAGGACAATTTCTTTGCCAGCATCCCAGTACCAAAGTTCCTATTACAAAGTTTCCCAACCTGGGTCCAATTCAGACGCTTCAGACACACATCCCCTTATCCTGATCAGTAGACGGTGAAAGAAACTGTAGGACAAAACTCAGAGGAGCCTAGGTTGAGAGCAACACCGTACATTCCTTTCTAATCCCCAAAACCATCATCTACAAATCCTCTTTCCTCCACGCTGTTGGAAAGGCAAAAGATTCCCTCTCGCGCCTCCAACAGCGTTCAAATACAAGGAGAGGCAAACAAAGGGACCTACTGACCACAACTCACAAAGCAAGAAGAAGTCATCTTCTGAAAGAAAGCATTTCCAAAAACCTCGACAGGCAAACAGATTTCTGAACACATGCCTGATCCATATGCCAAGACTGACAAGGTTGACGCTAGCAGCTCTGAGTCAGGTAAGAGTACTCTCAGCCCCACTATCTGTGATTCTCTGAAAGAGAAATATGGAGAACTGGACCAGGAACCTTCAAAGAAAAGCACATGTTCTGCCTCGGAAAGGTAAGCTGTAAAAATGTAAGAGGAAAAAGCAGGAAGATAGATGGACTGCATGCTCACATCTGCGCAACTCATGTACCCACGAATGGCACAGCCATTCCCAATCTGAACCTGTTGATTCTGTTTTCAGGGCGACACCTCCACAAGGAAAAGCCTATCGACTGTAGCTTCCAGCCATGAAGATTGTAATCCTACCGTGTGCAATCCAGATAATGCATAAAGATAAGGCAATGAGGTAATTTTACCATGCTGCTGATCTCTCACGTTTCAAATTGGTCACAGGAGCTTAGCAAACGGCACTTTGGCAGGATTCCTATTGCAAAATGGCATGGCTGCGACAGATGACTCACGGTCCATACAGCCAACTATTCTGCACATCCTTCGTGAAACATCAAGGACTGTATTCAAGACTGGTTTAAACAGTGGCACAAGTGAAGTATGTAACTTCGAAGGTAAGCCGATATCCAAAATTGATCAGGATATGCATCTTTTCATGCATGGTGCCCTTCGGATCTGCAGCTATAGCTCAGCAAATCAGAAGTGCGACAAGTAGGAGAGGGCTGTTTGTTCAACCAAGACACATAAAACAAAACTAAAAAAGGTGCAACATCAATGTTTCCATCCTCTAAAACACTCACAAAAAAATAAAAATGAAGCGTATCAATTCAAATCACTGTTTTTAAGAAAGAGAAAATAAAGCACGCTTAAATGCAGCTAAAAACTTCTTTCGAACTAATTCAAAACTTTACTTGAAAATGATTTCATGGAATCGATGTGTTTCCCTTGCGACACTATTTAAATGTTAAGAGAAACAAAGGAAGGATGTCACTGCTGTGGTTAACAAAGCCATGTCAGCAAACCCTAAAACCTGTGCTTTAGACGTACGGATATTTCTTCGCTATTGTAATCTGAAAAGGTTCATTAAAAGAATGCCCATTTGAGCAGTTAACTATGTAATTTCAAAATGAAGTAAGTGATATACAGTGGGCTCTGCACCACACTGGATGGTCTGTGGATCGTCGCACTCCATATTATCCAATGGAGGATCTTGCACACATTGAACCATTGCAACCACTGAATAATATGGGGCCTGAATGGCCATGTTTTTTCCCATCCATGGAAGGAGCGGAACTGAACCTTCATGGATGGGAAGGGACCACTGTACTCACCAATGGCAAGCGACAAGTCCAAGGTATAATCTTGAAGAATATGATACTTGAATGTATTGCAGTAAGAACTCCAGCATGCCTGCTGATAGGCAAGAAAAACGGAGCCTTGTAGAAGCCACATCACTACTCACCTCTGGTGTGTTCTTCTTGAACTCGCGGCTTTGTTCAATAAGTTTCTTCCTTGATTGTTCACTTTCATCTTGTCGGTTAGCCAAGACCGTCGCTGTGGCGTCAAGCTCCCTCTGTCAACACAAAAAGAGACAATATACTTTAACTACACACAGATCCCTTTCAAAAGTAAATCCGGATGAACCTGATTGTGAAATCGCCTGGACCTCAATATCCAAGCGCAACGAGCATTAACTTCAAATATGTCCCATTGGCCATCGCTCACATAAAGTCTGCTGTTTGTTGTTGACTGTCATCAAGTCAACCCTATGAATGAGGGACCTCCAAGTAGTCAGGTCCTCCACAACCCTGCTCAGGTCCTGCATACTCAAACCACCATGGCTTCCTAGATTGAGTTTTTCCATCTGGAATGTGGTCTACGTTTTTTCCTACTGCTTTCCACTTTACCAAGCATTACTGTCTTTTCTAATGAATGACGTCTCCTCCTGAGAAGGCCAAAGTACAACAGCCTCAGTCCAAAAAGCTCAGTGTGAATGCAAACCCTCATAAACCAAGACCACATCTCAGACACTGCCTTGCCACGTCATAAAACACAAATCCAGATTAGAACCGGAAGGGGTTTTACATCTCTCAGCTTTCCAATGTACAAGAACTTGATCCCTTGAGAGCGGAGGTCCCCTTGGCCATGTCTTGTTTCCAAATCCATCAAAAAGATGCGACTATTTTCTCTTACTGAAGATCGACTTCAATGAGGTCTACATCAAAAATACAGTGAATCCATAACCCTCTTGGACTAGAAGTTGATATGATCTAAGTCTACTAGGCTCCTTCTTCTACACTGGCCACACTTCCATTAAACACTGAAATGGGGACACACAAAACAACCTAGTTAGGAGATTAACTCTTCCAGAAAAGAAGAAATTCATCTTCCAAGATAATTCTGAGCACCCTGAAGCCTCCTCTCTGGACTACAACGACCAACGCTGACTCTGGGAAGAAAAGGAGCTGAAAACTAAACCATCTGGAAGGCCATTGGGTTACGGAAGGCTTGTCTAATTTCTGCGCATGTTTTAGAAATGCACAACAAACCATGAGACAAGGCCTGGCCCAAGTGCTCCAGTTCGGTGGCAGTCGGTTTCTGAACCGCCCTCTAATGTTTTCTCCATCTCTCTCTCTCTCTCTTTGCTGTATTCTCAGCACTAAATTCAAGTATGTGCTCCGCATCCCACGAAGTCAATAGAAGTTATGTTATGTACCTTTGGGGAGGATTTGCCTCTAGATTTTTCTTTACTTCTAATCGATTTCCTTTCATTGCGAATAAATCTGATGTTCATGAGAAGCGAGAAAAACAACTCACTGGCGAGGCAAGAGACGAGCGAGAGGCCGGGCCCATCTCCTCCAATAACGCCGGCGTTACAACTCAATCCTGGCCTGCAAAATCTCAAGCCAACTTTCCACGGCAAAAAGGCAACAGCAAATACAGCGCTCCCAAAAGGATGAACCCAAGGAGGAGTATTTCCAGGTGACAGAAGGGCTTGTTTCAGGTTGCTGAGATGGGTTGTTTCCTCTGATCGGGGACATACAGTTGTGCAACTACAGCTAACTAAGATGCTTATGAAAATGAAAATAAGTAAGGAAATGGAGGGCAGAAGCAGGCTGTTTAAAGAAGTGATGAGGGAATGCAAATACTCTATACCAGTGATGGCAAACCTATGGCACACGTGCCAGAGATGGCACTCGGAGCCCTCTCTGTGGGCACATGTGCCATCGCCCCAGCACAGAGCTTTTGCCAGAGTTTGTTACTAGAAAGCCAGAGGGACATGGCACTTTGCAATCAATAAGTGGGTTTTGGGTTGCAGTTTGGGCACTCAGCCCCTAAAAGGTTCACCATCACTGGTGAATGCATTAATTTAAGTCTCAAATATCTTTCACAAATATGTAACCCGCATTTTCCACCGATCGCTGATTGCTAGCCTAAGTTTTGATTCTTGATATTGGCACTCGAGAGCTAAGTGCCATTAGAATCAGCTACGATTCACTCCTTGGTACACATACAGAAGCAGGCCGTGCATCCGTTAAAATCAATGCCAAACGTAAGGGGAAACGGCGGGTTTAGTTTTGCTTGGATATAAAAGGGGGAAGCAAAGCAGGGTGTCAATAGATTTTGATCAGGAATGCTACACCAGATGGGGAAAATGGCTATAAAAACAAGGAAATCCCTGAACAGTTGGACAAGCCAGTCTTGAAACGCATCCCAGAGTCAAGAACCGGGAGAGAGAAAGAACATGCACCGAAGAGAACCCCCATGTGGCTAATTGCTAAGCAGAAGGCCTTTTAATATACACACACACACACACAAAATCTGTTAAATAGCAAGATACCAAAATATACACCCCCGCACCACTCCGGCAAGCAGGATTATTCAAAAGGAAACAAGCGTCTGAGGAGGGCCACAATTAATACAGAAAACCCCAAGAGGCAAATTTGATGTCTTTCCAACGCCAAATGAAATGTGCTTCATGTTGCCCATTTGTATAGTGGAAAGTGAGATCTGCAACAATATGTTGCACTTAAGTCCCCAACAGACAGACATGTCCTCTTCCAGGTTAGTCGATTTCGTTCCCTTTCTATTCAGGGTTCCCTTTCCAATATCTAGACCTCTCTACTCCAGAGGAACGGAAGCATAGAATTAAATAAAACCCCACAGCCTTGGAGCTTTCACTGGCATTCTCCCTACCATTCTAGATTTTGCTTTTCCATAATGTTTTGGTACATCCACAGACCTAGTAAATTCCCTACTGGCACCTTCCTTTCATGTGCAAGTGCCATTGCTTTGGCCATACAGGGATTCCCCACTCATTGAATGACTTTCCTCTTTGTTCTTATGTGCTTTCAAGTCATCTGTGACTTATCACAACCTTCCCAGAGGGTCTTCTTGGGAAGATCTCCTCAGAAGAGCTTTGCCATTGCCTCCCTGGGATAGAATAGGCAAGGAAATAGTGGTTGGTCACCAACATCGCTCAAGGTGTTGCATTCATTACCAAGTGGGGATTTTTAAGCTGGTGTGCCCAGGACTAATTCCAAACTTTAACCGCTATGCCATGTTGGCACATTCCAGAATTGTATAATATTTTATAAGGAGCCTTGGTGGCAAAGTGATTAAATGCCAGCCCTGCAGCCACCAGGTTGTGAGTTCGACCCCAGGGCTCCAAGGTTGTCTCAGCCTTACATCCTTTCGGAGGTTGGTAAAATGAGTCCCCGGCTTGTTGGGAGAAATTGGTTTACAGATCGTAAATCGTGTAGAAAGTACTGTGTTTACTGATCAGTGGTATAGAAGTGTAAATGCTATTGCTGTTTCACCCCTGGGGACCAGGAACTCCATGCAAGCTGGCACAGGAGGGAAAGCTCGCTCCAACTTACCTCCACCAGCATCCTTGGCAAAATGCAAAGGATTTGCAATCCTGTTCCTCCTGAACTACAACAGAAACGAAACAAGAAAGAGGAGATGGTGGTAGACGAAACCAGCAAGCAAAGAGGCAAGTAGCCTGTGCTTCGTTTCAAATGCAAAGAAGGGACTTCTCAGGCCGCAGAGAAGGACTGGCAGAGAGTCGCCGGCTACTAACAATACGCAAGCTGGTTAACAAATAAAAATTAACAGGCTAGTGAGGGCCCCTCGGCAAAGATGGCACGCCAGATGGTCCTGCTTGCCAGCCTTCTCTCTGTGCAAGACCTCGAATCGCTGCTGCCAGCCAGAGTCAAAAACACGGATGTCGTAGGGCCAGGCTCCTGAATCAGTCTGGCTCAAACTAACACTTCCGTCATGTCTCTTAAAATAGACTTATCAGTCTATTTTATGACTTTGACCAATGAAGGGAATCGTTGACTATTGAAATACTTTACTGTGAAACACGTTTACATATTAAATGCATAGATTCTTGTGGGTTTTTCAGGCTAGGTGGCCATGTTCTAGAAGAGCTTGTTCCTGTCGTTTTGCCAGCATCTGTGGCTGTCACCAGTGGCTGGCATTCTCTGAAGATGCCAGCCACAGATGCTGGCAAAACGTCAGGAACAAAGTCTTCTAGAACATAGCCACATAGCTCAAAAAACCCACAAGAATCTATGGATGCTGGCCATGAAAGCCTTTGGCTTCACATGTTCAACACACTTTCTAAAAGGTTACTCATGTGCTAACTGACAGAGCAGGAATTTCAATCCAGATGGGTCAAGTTAATTCCCCTTTCTTGCAGGACAAGCTGCCATCACCTCTTAGCACTCCAGGGGGACTTTCATGGGACGTGGGGGATCTTTCTGGACCAAAACAATTTCCAGTTCTAGATCCACACTAACCACACAAAAATGCCACATAAACATGCGTGCGTCCAAACCGATTGGAAACGAAGCCTCCCGCTCCAAGTGTGGCTCTGCGATCCCACAGTCATCCAGAAGCCCCCCATCCAGACAACCCAAAAGGCACAAATGCAAGGCCTGGTCCCAATTGCAACAAACAACGGAGGTTGCAAAGGCAGTGTGGTATGTTGTGTGTGTGTGTGTGTGTTGCCAATCGCTCCCCAGAGTCTGCAGCTGTCTCAATCAATGCCGATTGTCTCTTAATTAGTTCGGTTTTACAAGCCGATGGAGCAGATGACTTCATTCCCCTTCTTCCCCGGTGGAGTAATTCCTCCTTCCAGATGCAGCCACCTACCATATGTGGAAGGCCAAACTGCGGCAGGAGCCGCGGGGGCAAAACCGCCTCCCAACAAAGGGCCCTTTTTCACCGCGGCCCCTTCAGGGGCACCGCAAGGTCGAGTTCTCAGAAAACGCCGCAACTCCCAAGGGCCCGCTTGCCATGAAAGGCTCACACATGCGCCTGCACTCCGAGGTTAAAGGTTGTGTGAACGACTCTGTGTGGCCATCCTTAAGCAGTGTCTTTACTTTACGGGATTAATTACTTGTTTCAAGAAAATATACACAGGCACACATATGCACAGGCTCACCGAGGACCATTCACATCAGTTTTAGCTCCCAACAGCAGATCTGTGGCTACTGCCAGAAGAATCCAAGACCAACACGATTCAGGGTGCTTCGTCATACTTGCATCCCAAAGGTTTTGCATGTACAAAAGCGTGTCCAGAGCACATACAGAGGAGAGTGGCCACAATGGTGAAAGGTCTGGAAACCATGCATCACCATTAAAAAAGGATGTTGAGGAACTGGAGGGTGTCCAAAGGAGGGCGACTAAAATGGTGAAGGGTCTGAAAACTATGCCCTATGAGGAATGACTTAAGGAGCTGGGGATGTTCAGCCTAAAGACGAGAAGGTTAAGAGGTGATATGATAGCCCTGTTTAAATATTTGAAGGGATGTCATATTGAGGAGGAAGCGAGCTAGTTTTCTGCTGCTCCAGAGAATAGGACCTGGAGCAATGGATGAAAGCTACAGGAGAAGAGGTTCCACCTCAACATTAAGAGGAGCTTCCTGACAGTGATTGCTGTTCGACAGCGGAATAGAGAGAGTGGTGGATTCTCCATCTTTGGAAGACCTTAAGTGAAAGTTAAATGGGCATCTGTAAGTTCCTGCATGGCAGGGAGTTGGACTGGATGGACTTTGGGGGTCTCTTCCAACTCTATGGTTCTACGATTCTTCCGCATGCGAGAACAACCTGTACCAAAAAGAGGTTATCTTGCATATTTCTCAGAGTCACTGTCTAATTTTTCAGTGGGCATAGGAGAAAATGTCCCTTCAAGCAATCCCCCTTGAACTTCACAAGCAAACCATACTAATTAAGATGTGCTTTCCTGGAACGGTTTATTCATTTGTGAGATTTATGTCCCACTTTGCAAAGTCAATGGTGACTGCTGTTGCAAATGAGATCAGAGAACTATCAGCAAGTCTCAGGATATAATAAACCTAGTTAACACTGGTTATGGAGCTGGAAGAAGGACCTATGGATTCCACTGACTGTTAATAGAGACAAATGAATGGCTCCTAGAGGGAATCAAGCCGGAACTCTTCCTAGAAGCGAAGGTGACTAACCTTCAAATGCCGTGACCCAATGGAAAAGAAAAGAAGGCTTGGTAAAGAGGAAGGCGGTCAAAAAAAAAGGGAGACCACACTACAGGTGGATTGAGATTTGGTTCAAGCAAGAAAGCCATAGCCATGAGTTTGCACATTCCCCAAGCAGGACTGCTGAAGAGTGGGTTCTTGGAGTCTCTCAATCCTTAAGTCAAAGCCAACTTCACAGCCACTAACTTAAAAAAGGAAGAAGAAAGTTACGCATTCTCTTTTCCAGTCCAAATAAGCCCCTGTCTTGATATTTGAGACTAGAAATCAAAACCCACCTACTTCTACCCATATGGGAATCAGATTTCTTTACCAGTCCTTTAACAAGCTCCCTATGATGCATCAACAGTGATCCGACAGTGAGGGATAAGCTGAACATCAGAATATTTAAAGATCTTTCTCCTTTTGGAAACGTGCAGAAATAAACCTCTGATTCCATTGGAAATGTTCATATAAATATAGAGAGGTTCTTTTTTTGCTGGGTAATGCTGCTAATAAAATCGTGGGTCAAAGATCAATTACGGGAAGAACTCAAGCGTGTCCATCACATTCAGGATCTTCTGAAAGAGACACTCAGAAGAGATGCGCAGCATTACCAGACGCAAAGGAAAGCAGATGTGTATCAGACAAACCATGTAGGAGCCATGCTTATTTTGACATTCTTGAAATTTCACTGCCAACGTACTATTTATCTTTTCAGTGGGAGAGGGAGGATCCATCTGCCATTCAGTCTGAAGCTGTCCGAGACACTTATAATCTCAAAATGTTCAGATTGCAAACTCACTGGGAAACCACCAGACTTGGAATGGGCAGCATTCACTGGGGAAATGGGACCAAGCTTCCTACAAAAGGGATGTGTGCCTTGCCAAAGAAGAGCACCTGAAAAGTGAGGCATTCACTACAATTCAAAGACATACATTGTTGACCACTACATCAAGCTATGCTTTGTACTAGGCCCAGGTCATGTCACATATTGGAGTTTAAATGCGGGAGAGCACAAAACCAAGCTCATTCACGTCCGCACTCCTCTGCTTCTTTCAAACTATCTGCAATCAACTCTGCCAAGCTTTTCTTTTGTACCGAGGCCAGGCCAGAGGAGGAATCAAACTACAGTCATCCCTCCATATTTGTGGCTTTGACATTTGCGGATCTGGTTACTCACGGATTTGATTAATACGTTCTCTCTAGGAATATCTAGGTCCTCCAGCGCAACTCTGTGGTCAACTTTAACTAAAAGTTGCACTGAAAGGCCTAGAGAGAATACTCTACTAGGCCTTTGTAGCTCCTCTGTCGCAGTTCTATGGTCAGTGTCTGTCGGATGTTGACCACAGAGTTGCACTGGAGGACCTAGAGGTTCCTAGAGAGGTGTCCTCTTGGGCAAAACATGGCATTTTTGTTATCTGTGGTTTTCCCATATTCATGGGGGTCTTGTGCCCCTAACCCTAGTGAATAGGGAGGGACAAGTGTACTACACTTGGGTGTAGTATCGTAATGAAAGCAAAACCAACAGGTCCCATGGGTTGGCAAGTTGTGTTGGCGCACATAGATGTGTTACCAACAGCTCACATCCCTGAAATTGTGTTAGAAAATATCCCAGACCACCACAATAGTGAAATCATAAGAACTGGCATCACACCAGTACATATCCAGCTCTATAACAAATCTATTGTGCCCTTACAAGCAACCGAAAAGGGGAAACAACTGTTTCTGATAAATGTATCATTGTAGCTTCTTCAATCTTGCTGACCGTGAAAGATATCGTATCCATTCAGTCCCTTTAAAGTAATTCAGGTCATTTGCTTTCCTCCGATGACCAGCACCCATCGCAAAGTTAGCCATATCTTACTAGTCAAGATCAGTTGGATTTTCTGGGTCGGAGGAACCCAAGCCAACGACATTCTGCCAGTTATTTATGGCATTCTCCAACGCGTTTCCAGCTCCTACGCCGAGAGTATAATTCAAACAGCGCCCAAACTTTTGAATACCCACCGTAAGATTTCGTTTTTATAGGCCATAAACATTAAATCTAAAGGACTGGAATGTAAAAAAAAGTGTTTTAATACTGTATAAATCACTTTTCCCTAGACAGAATAACCCTCTGACGGTTTTAAGGACTGCGATATAAATTTTATGGCAAATTATCTGCATAGAAATTATCTGCCCAAGATGCACTTTTTAATACTCGCGTCTCATTGCCGTAACGCTGCCCATCTTAAACAGTTACCAACTTCGGTCCAAACCAAACATCGACACTCCGGTTAAGTTCAAAATGAATTGTTCTCGCCTTGACAAAGATTATGCTGCCTTTACCACTGCTCCAAGTTTTATCCAAATAATCCAATTTGACACCACTTTAGCTGCCATGGCTCAGTGCTATGAGATTCTGGGATCTGTAGTTTGCTGTGGCACCAGAGCGCTCTGTCAGAGAAGGCTCAATATCTCAGTTTCAAAGCATTGAGCCATGGCAGGGAAAGTGGTGTCAAAGTGAATTATTTCTGCAGTGTGGATGCAACCACTGTTGAATCTAAGGTAAGACACATGTGGATTCTCAAGCAACTTGACAAAGTGGTGTATTTTTGTGCCTACAACTTTGTCGTCATTGTCGTTGTGAGTGCCTTCAAGACCTCTAAAGTTGTGAAGCAGGCCCTAGCTGGAAGTCACAATCTGGTCTGAGGGCATAGTCTACGTATTTTTGTGTGAGCCCCGAGGACACAATGGAAGAACATGGTTTACCACTAAACAGGAGAGAGGCGTCTGGTCTTTCCTGAAGAGCAAAGGCGGTGGAAAATAATGTTTCCTCAAAACCGAACAGAAGAAACTGAATGGATGCTTTGTTATGCGCATGCAAGGGTGCGATGCAAACAAAAAATGATGCCGCTTCTTTGTATGCCATCCAAGGAAGCAATAAAACACAAGGCATATAGTAAATATGTATCTGGAAGCTGACTATTTACTTGCTGCAAACAACCCTGTAAATCTTCAGGCAGAATCTCTCAGTTTTCCATTCGAATACCCAGCTCCGTCCTCGGCTGGTCCTCAGATACTATTATTATGGGCATTAATTACTCAAACATTAAGAGTACAAATTATCACAGTGCCAAGAAATGTTTTAACGAGGCTGAGGAGGAGGCGAGGGAGTAAGTGCTACTTAAGCTTGATTAAAATCTATGTAGATGTATGCATTAGGCAGGAGGAGAGAGGCAATGGCAACCGAGGCGCATCGCTGCTCTCATGCCAACGCAAAACCCCAACCGGCTGAAGGCCACACCTAGACTGCAAGAAGAAGAAACTGCACATCCATTGTATACCCATTTAACTGTCACGTCTTTCCCCAAAAGCATCAATAAAGGTGTCGGGACTTCTCCGAAACCAGTCCACTCAACCCAACCAGTTGCTAGAGTTCGGTGGGAAGGAGGAACGCACATGAAGCTCATATATGAATATGCAGCAGAGGTGTCCTAAGATCTTCACTGGACCCAGCCAAGGTCCAGAAAATTCCTCACTGGCCTGGAAGACAATTTCATGGTCCAAAAGGTGGAGGAGGCAACGAGGGAGTCAGCCGTTTTAGATATGATCCTAACCATCAAGGATGACCTGGTTAATGGGATGCAAGGGGTGGGACGCTTAGGTGGGAGTGACCATGTTCTCCTAGAGTTTGTTATATAGTGTATATATATAAAAGCCAGGCAAGGCTTCACAAATCCTTGCAAATCAAGATATACTTGTGTTAGTCTCTAGAATCGGTATGTAGAGAGATCTTGTAGCACCTTTGAGACTCACTGGAAGAAAGAAGTTGGCAGCAGGAGCTTTACTAGACTCAAGTAGAGAAAAGAGTAATTCCTCAGCTCCATAAAGGTATCATTCTGCCACCTTTGGGGCAAGAACTATAAACATTATTATTTTTATACAAGCGTTCTATTAAGATCCATACAACTTTGAGATACTTTTGGTCCAAGATCATAAATAAAGATTGATTGATATAAAGACCCTGTTCCTACAGCAGACCAAGGAAACAAATACACTCGAACCTCTACATTTGCACAAGATCCCCCATGAAAGTGGGAAAACCGCAAAGTCTTCCAGGGCAATTCTATGGTCAAGATCTGCCAGAAGTTGACCATGAAATTGCTCTGGAGGACCTACAATGCCTAGAGAGGTATTCTCTCTAGGAATCTCTATGTCCTCCCGTGTAACTTGTAACATAGGTTGACAATAGAGTCAAGGCTGGAGGACCCAGAGATTCCCAGAGAGAACCTATCAAATCCATGAATCATCAAATCCACAAAAGCCACAGCTGCAAATGTGGACAGCCAACTGTACATGAGAGTAAACAAAAATGGAACCTGGTTGGATGAACAAGAAGAGCGAGGAAAAACAATAATGTAAGACAGCTGTGGCCAACTGTGGCCCTTGAGGTATCTTTACAATTCCCATCAGCCTTGGCAAGCAAGTAGGAGTGATGGGAGCTGCAGTACAGAAACATCTACAGAGCCATAGCAGCCCACCGTGCAGATCCCAGGCTATGATATTTACAGGTCAAAGCCAGCACAGTGTTTTCAGAGTGAAGAGGAAAGCTGAGGGGTAAATAGGGGACAAACAACAATCCCACTTACAACAGACTGGCATGACAGAGTCATGCCTTGGCATTAAAAGCTGAACGGTGGGCATTGTAAGGCTGACTATGAGCATTATGAATCCAGCTATACTGCCACCAGCACCCTACCACCCTCTTACACAAGGATTACCTGTTCGAAAGCTGGGAACACAATTGACTACTAAAATCGTGGACAAATCCATCCACATTTCCTCTTCAACATACACACATCACTGCCCTCAAAACACACAGCATGGTCAGCTTTATGCAGTGCAAGCAGTGAGTTTGCTCCTGAGACCAACCTTGTTCATTTCTGGATTATATCCTGACCTGGTTTGCTAAAGTTGTCCTATGAGCCACCGCACTACACCACCAGCACAGGATCCGTCCTCACCTCTTGCTCCTTGGTTAGTTTTGGACCTCTGCAAATGAAAAGCTCTCCAGGGAAGAATCTTAAAATGGTGGTGGGATGTCTACTAGCCACGGCTTGAATAGCAAGCCAGCCGTTCTCTTCGTTGGAACTGAAGTGTAACTTTTACCCTAGATGGCACTACAGCTCATCATTATTGTTTCAGCTTAATTGGCCTCCGCTGATAGAAGTAACAGAGCTACAGCATGCCACATTTTTGATCTCCAGAAATCGGAATCCTGTCACATTAAAAAAGCACATCCTTTGTGCGCCTTTGAGTGCTTTGGAACGACTTAAGAAAACCGCCTTTGGATATATGCATCCACCCTGAGCTCTGTACTTCAGACTCTTGGTTAATCCCACTTGCGTCTTTTAACATGTACCATCTCCATGGTCCCGATAAAAGGGGCTATACACACACGCACAACTCCTCGCCCTCGTAAATATGATCTTCTTGCATCGCCTTCCCCCTTTCAAGAAGGTTGAACAGTTGCTCTCTCTACTTAAACACGGTTCAGACTGTGAACACTGGCCATGATGGGAAAGTGTTCCCGAAAAAGGAAGGTAAATGTTGGTTAATTTACACCCATCTTTTCTCTTGACATGGGATCCCAAGTGGGTTTGCAATATGAATTATAAGAAGGGATAGCCAAAGGCACCAGGTCCTGTCTGATCTTGGAAGCTAGGCAGAGTCAGCCCTGGTTAGCACTTGGATGGGAGACTGCCAACAAATACCGGAAGCTGGAAGCGATATTTCAGAGGAAAGCCACCTTAAGAAAACCTTGTGAAATTCATAACCCAATAGGCCACACACACACACACACACACACACACACACACACACACACATCGGAAAACATAACGATAAAAACGTCATTAAGTAACGACTATATTTAAAAATAACTACTCCTTTAGTGTTAAATGATTGCATTGTTGCTTGAAATGGGATTTCAGATTCAAGTCACTACCGGTTAATAGTGGGAGCAATGGATGGATGCTTTATGAGTGTAGCTGGAGGAGACACAAAGGGAAGATGTGCACATTCCTAGATTGGGTTGTGATCTCCAGACCTCCGTTCATTGTGTTGTGTGCCTTCAAGCCGTTTCCGACTTAGGGCGACCCTAAGCCAAAGCGATTTGTTCAGAGGAGGTTTGTCATTACCTTCCTCTGAGGCTGAGAAAGTGTAGACTGCCCAAAGTCACCCAATGGGCTTCGTGGCTGAGCTGGGAATCAAACCTTGATCTACAGAAACTATCCCAGCCATTCAAACCACTATGTCAGGCTGGCTCTACAACCTCAGTTCACAGGAAGCCATTATTTTGCCTATCTCCCTAGTTCTGGCTTGCAACCCTGTACAAAAATATCTCCGTGAGACTCCTAAACCACCTTTGCAGATGAGAAATGGGAATGATTCAGATTATTTTATCAATGGGATGTCGACGCCTAGGCAGGTTTCTACATGTTTTGGAACTATTCCTCAAATTATTATTGTGGGTGCATTGCTGGAGTAGGATGATAAATAGATTGAAATAAATACATCACTGTCCAATGAAGCCCTTCCACGTCTACGTTCTTCAACTGGGTTCCATTAGAAACAAGAACAACCTCCCTTTACTATAAAAATGCCTGAAGCCTCCCCAACCCTGTAGTGACAAATTATCATCACCATCTAAACTATTTCCCAGTCTGGGACTCCAAGTTTAAAAGATCTGTATGGCTTTTAACACCTTGCCTGATGAAGACGCCAGTGGCGCTTCGAAAGCTTGCAACATGTATACACTCATCCCTCCATATTTGTGGCTTTGATATTTGCAGATTTGATTAGTCACGGATTTGGTCGAATATGTTCTCTCTAGGAATACATAGATCCTCCAGTGCAACTCTATGGTCAACTTGAACCAAAAGTTGCACTGAAAGACCTAGAGATTCCTAGAGAGAATACTCTACTAGGCCTTTGTAGCTCCTCCAGGTCAGTCCTATGGTCAGTGTCTGTCAGACGATGACCACAGAGTTGCACTGAAAGACCTGGAGATCCCTAGAGAGAATATTCTACTAGGCCTTTGTAGCTCCTCTAGGTCAGTCCTATGGTCAGTGTCTGTCAGACGATGACCACAGAGTTGGACTGAAAGACCTGGAGATCCCTAGAGAGAATACTCTACTAGGCCTTTGTAGCTCCTCCAGGGCAGTCCTATGGTCAGTGTCTGTCGGACGATGACCACAGAGTTGCACTGAAAGACCTAGAGATTCCTAGAGAGGATACTCTACTAGGCCTTTGTAGCTCCTCCAGCGCAGTTCTATGGTCAGCGTCTGTCGGATGATGAGCACAGAGTCGCACTGAAAGACCTAGAGATTCCTAGAGAGAATACTCTACTAGTCCTTTGTAGCTCCTCCAGCGCAGTTCTATGGTCAGCGTCTGTCAAACGTTGACCACAGAGTTGTGCCGGAGGACCTAGAGATCCCTAGAGAGGTGTCCTCTCTGGTTAAAAACATGGTGTTTTTGTTCTTTGCGGTTTTTCCATATTCACAGGGGTCTTGTGCCCCTAACCCTGGCGAAGATGGAGGAACAAGTGTACTGTGCATTTTGGTTGGCCAATAAAGGTATCACTGTTTGGTGGATCCTGGATGTTATTGGATTTGCTATACGGCCAACACAGCTTTAAAACAGACAGATAGGCAAGTGCAGGCCTGTATTTAGTATCTAGTATTTTTGCTAAAGAAAAAAGAACCACAACATTAAACACACTGACATTTCTGTTTTTACAAAAGCAGGCAAATTAGCAGGCCGGCTACAGCAAGGGAAGCTTTTCGGCGCAAGAGACCTGCCAGCAACAAGAAAGGGGAAGGGAGGAGAGAGAGAGGAAAAAAAACGTCGAAGCGAAGCCAAGGATTCACTTTTGATGCTGGAAAAGCTCCAGTAAAAACTGGTTGGAACATGGGAACATGGTGTCAGACTGAAAAGAGAATCAGCTTGTCTGACTTGTGGTTTGTCTTGACAACATTCATCTTCTCTTGGCCCGCTGCAGAGCAATTAGTGCTCGACAGTTGAATCATGTGTTATTAAGATCATCCAGGCATTTTTTAATTATGGTGCGCTAAACAGGCAGCGAAGGAAGACTTGGGCAACTTGACTTTGCACTTCCTTTTTCCGTAAGAGCGCCCAACACCCCCCTCCCTGGTTTTTTTGGTGTGTTATTGTTATTTCTACAAGCAGATACACGCCTTTCCCCTCCCCAACCTTAGGCTGTCTCAAATCTTCGCCCCATCTGCCAGAGGAATGGCAGCGAAAGAAAGGGCCTTCAACCCTTCCCTTGGGTAAGCAAACCCGACTCCCTCGGAAGCAGATAAAAGTTTCCCCATTCGACCAAGGATCTGTCTGGCAGCGTTAAAATAACGTTGCGGGCGTTTGGAGGATTCTGACATCTGTCTATATTCCCTGGGACCCACCAGGGTTGGTTTTTCACATTTGCAAAGGCTGCTCCCGCTGTTTCAGTCGCTTTCATCCTGGGACATAAAAAGAGGTTGTACACTACGACCACAAAGATTGTGGAACTCACTGTCGCTAGATGGGCAAGTTGCTCTTGGTCTACATGGCCTTTTTAGATTAACCCTGGATAGTCAAAGGCCTGATACAGACAGGCCAAAATAAATCTGCTTTGAATCACTTTGGAGGTATGGTGTTTCAATGATACATGTGTCCTAAGAGTCCAGAAGCTGCACCAAAGCCATGCTCCAGGCCTAAGGACTGGAGTGCAGCTTTGGTGCAGCTTCTGGACTCTTAGGACACATGTATCATTGAAACACCATACCTCCAAAGTGATTCAAAGCAGATTTATTTTGGCCTGTCTGTATAGGGCCAAAGATATAGTTTGTAGAATCAGTAGCTGGAGAGATCTTGTAGCAGCTTTGAGACTAAATGAAAGAAAGAAATTGGCAACATGAGTTTTCATAGACTTCAGTTTACTTCCTCAGATGCATTTGGTGGAGCACAGACATATACTGTATATACTTGACTATAAGTCAACCTCATGTATAAGTCAAGGGTAGGTTTGGGGACCGAAACTATGGATTATGATGTGACCTGTGGATAAGTCGAGTGTAAAACTTAGGGGCATGTAACAAAGGATCTAAAGGATGAAGCAAAGGAAAACAATGCCAAAGGACTTCCAAAAATCTAGCAGACATAACTGCTTGGACCCCAGTAGGAATTTCTAGCTCTACTAGATTTAAATTCTAACACAAAGAATGCAAGAAAGAGTTCCCAAAGCCTTGGTTAGCAGCATGGAAGGTTTTCTTTAGCTGCTAGTTTGCTCCTTTTCCAAACCAAACCCCCTCCGGGTATCATTTAAGACCGCTTCCTTCACAAGTCCGGCCAGAAGGTCAGAAACAAGGAATCTGCGATAAGGCTATGGGCGCCTCTCCCCCGCTGCCTTTATTTCATTGCTTTCAGGGAAATGTTACTCTCGCCAAAAGTGTGCACAGGTACACTGCAAACACCAAAATGTTCCAAAAGGCAAGAAAAACCAAGAGTCTTCACAAGTATAACCGCTCGGCTAGGCATAAGAGAGATACAGCTTGCTGATCCACAGGGTTGGGAGTGAAATACATTCAAGGACATGTGTACTGATTCTGATGCGCTTATCTGGTGCATGGAGATTTTTGCATTCTATTCGAATCTAACAGTCGGAGCTGGGGACAGAAAACAAAAGGGTTTGCCTTTCAGCGCCATCATCTTTGCCTCGCATCCCTGTTCAATTAGGTCAGAACCAGGAAATGATTAGGAACGAGGCCCGACGCAAAGGAACCGGCTTTGCCCCGCAAACCTGGGCAATGATTCACCGACTGACTCATCGAGTATGACTGAAATGCAAGGGTGTTTTTTTTTTTCAGCCACCAATTCCAACACAGGTGATTCACCGATCGCTCACACCGCTGTAGCGCATTGAAGGTGAACTCACAAGGCTCCCTCATGCGACGTCCGCGAGAATGCAAACGGCAAAAGAAAAACTGCGACGGTGGGGTAGTTAATCCATGCCTTCCCCAAGCAAGGCTTTGAGAAATCTTCTCAGCACAGCAACCACGCAGCTGGATCCTGGAAAATATATGACCGAAAAGGCTGGCCTGAAGCTGCTCAGGACATCTCAAGGCAATGGCACTCAACCAGACACTCTTCCTCTCCATTAGGAAAGCCCAGCAAGTGGCACCATCCTCTCTTGGGCACTGTTTCCCCCTGCTTCATCTTTAAGACCCTTGGTTACATGCCCCTAAGTTTTACCCTCAACCTATCCATGGGTCGTATAGAAACCTGTAATTTTGGCCCCCAAATCTGCCCCGACTTATACACAAGGTCCATTTATAGTCGAGTATATACAGTATTGTTCTCTCTAGGTATCCTTAGGCCCCCAGAGAAATCCTGCTGGAGACTGACGACAGAGTTGCGCTGGAGGATATTGAGATTACTAGAGAAAACACTTCTCTAGGCAAAGGCTTTGACGGCCAGCATCCATAGTTTTTTGTGGGTTTGGGGGGACTACGTGGCCGTGTTCTGGAACAAGAAAACCCATGACAGGTTTTGCCATAAGTCGGAAATGGCTGGACGGTGCTAACGCAGCCTCTGGTCCTCCATTTGGACTGCTGTCCATTTTGGACGTCAAACCCAGAAGCCCCAGCCAACTTGGCCAGCAGTCGGGAGTTGTGGGAGCTGAGGTCCAAAAACATCCAGAGGACCAAAGGTTGGGAATTACTCCTCTACCCCATCAGCCTAAATTGAGTATTGTTGCTGTAGCCAAGAAGTCTGAAGCTACACTCCGTCTCCATGAATAGGAATGACTCACTGGAAGGTGTGCAGGTTTCAGGTTGCACCCCTGCACAGTAGGATGGAGGAAAAAAGAGAGGCTGCTCTACTTTTCTATCCATCGCTCCAGGCAAAGCATAAAAGAACAGCGAAATCAGATCACCTTGTATAAAAGTCGTTCTGCTGTTCTTTGGCTGCAAGAAAGAAGAACACAAGAGTGCTGAGGCATCTTGAGATGTCTCAGGAGCAACAGTTCTGTGAAAAGGACAAAGGATTCTGTCCAGAGGAGGGCGACCAAAATGGCGAAGGGTCTGGAAACCATGAAGCCCCACGAGGAGTGACTTAGGGAGCTGGGGATGGTTAGCTTGGAGAAGAAACAGTTAAGAGGTGATATGATAGCCCTGTTGAAACATTTGAAGGGGTGTCACACTGAGGATGGGGCAAGCTTGCTTTCTGCTGCTCCAGAAAACGGGACCCAGAACAATGGATGCAAACTGCAGGAAAAGAGATTCCACCGAAACATTAGGAAGAACATCCTGACAGCAAGACCTGCTTAACAGTGGAAGACACTCCCTCGGAGAGTGGTGGAGTCTCCTTCTTTGGAAGTCTTTAAACAGAGGCTGGATGGCCATCTGTTGGGGATGCTGGGATTGTGAGTTCCTGCATGGCAGAATGGGGTTGGGCTGGATGGCCCTTGGGGTCTCGTCCGACTCTACGATTCTATGATCTTTGAGAATTCTCTGTACTTTTACAGGACAAGAATTCACAACAAAGCTATGGGCTATGCAGCCACTATGGAAAAGTATGTGCCTTCAAGTTACCTGTTGATGCATGGTGAATTTTACAGGGTTTTCTTAGACAAAGAATCCTCACAGGTGGGTTTACAAGTTCCTTCCTTCATCTGAAACATGGCCTACAGCACCGGGTATTCATTGGCTGTCTCCCATCCAAGTAGTAACTAGGGCTGACCCTGCTTAACTTCCAAGATCAGACAGGATCCGATGGCTTTAGAACATTAGGCAGAGTTCTTCTGCTACTATAAAACCCTCCATTGAAAAGATAGTACAGTCAGCCCTCTGTATTCAAGGATTTTTTATCCACGGATTCAACCATCCATAGCTCGAAAATATCCCAAAAATATATAAGTTCCAAAAAGCAAACCTTGATTTTGCCATTTTATATAACGACACCATTTTTATGATGCCATTGTATTCAATGGGACTTGGATCATCCACGGATTTTGGTATCCAGGGGGTGGTGGACCTGGAACCAAACCCAAGCGGATCCCAAGGGCCCACTGTATCAACATCTTTGAAATCAATAAAATACTATACTGAGTATGTGAACAACAGTCACGTGAGCTACAAGAACCAGCCACAAGTCTGCACAGCCAGTCCATCATTAAAAGCAATACACAGAATTACACCACGTCTTAAATAAATAGCCTCCTGCATTGTGTTTGAAATTAGCATCCCTTGGGGTAATCTTCACGCGGAATTCGGCTTCAACGCTAGGGAGCAAACCATGAGAAAACTCTGAGCACTGGAGATACACTCTGTGCAACAGGCTTGGGACTTTGTATTTTAATTAAAGTAGCATTAGAAAATGGACAGGAGCAAGAGAGAGCTCTCCTTAAGCGGCAGTATCACATATTTGAGCCCCTCGTACCTCCTGCAACAAAGAGGAGATGTTCTCACAGCGCCAGCCGCCGCCACTTGGGACGGTGCCACTCGCTGTCACAGCACAGTTAAAGACTCAGGCCTAGAATATGACAACAACAAAAAGAAAACCGCAAAGGCAGACCAAATGCATCCCTACCACTAGGAAAACCCCACAGCAACTGCATCATGATCAGGTTCAGCTAACCCACAGGATAAAAGGATGTTGCCAATCTGCAACCGAAATCTCTAAGTGTGTCCAGCTGCCCTCAGAGATACTTCCTGGCAAAAAAGGCCACTAGCCATCCGAGGGCCTGCTTCAGCTTCTCAGACTTGCCATCTCTAGCCAGGATGTCCTTTCAGCTTCATTTCTTGTTGTACGCCCTCCAGTTGCTTCCAACTTATGGCGACCCTAAGACAAACTCGAGTGCCAGTGTGGCACAGCGATTTGAGCATTGGGTTACAGGAGTTCCCAACCTTTGGTCCTCCAGATGTTTTGGACCTGGGTGTCTGTTGGCCAAGTTGGCTGGAGCTTGTGGGATTTGAAGTCCAAAATGGACAGAAGTCCAAAACTCCAACTGGAGACTAAAGGTTGGGAACCACTGTAAAACCATGATTTGTTTCTGCCAATAGAAAGACTACAAGAAGGGAGGCCATTCTAGCCTCCAGAGCCTAGGAGGCAATCACAGAGATGCCCTCTCCTATGCCCTTACCAGCCATGCCTACAAGGAGGGAAGGAGAAAAGGAGCTCCTTGGCTTGTATGTGGCAATACAGTCTGTCAAGAGTTTATAAGTAGTCCCTACTCCACACATACCCTCCAGGTTGGAAAAAGAATAGCTCTTGCAGAACAACCATGCATGCCCTATTCTAAAGGAGACTAGTTTGCACTGAAAGATCGGACAATAACTGATACAGAGACGTGGCATCATCTGCCTGTCAGCACTTCTTTTGCAGAAGATGGCTGGAAGGCAGCCATCTACTGAGCAACAAGTTCAGTGGCAACACAGTGGGCCACCTCCTCCACACTTAGGGACGCATGTGATCTTTTATCTGATTCACTTGATTTCTTATAACACACTGAGAATTTGCTAACACAACCCAGTTGGAGAAATACCAAGATAGCCAGAAGGCCAGCAGCACCATGCCTCCCTCCCATTTTCAGAAACTCAGGGCTTTCAAGCTGGCTTGCTCAGCAAAAGCAGTCAACCCACTGGCTTCTTCTTAACCATGACCTAACCACAACCTGTCACCCGAGTGGGAAGCACCCGGTTTTGCACATCACAACGCCAAGCTGGCTTCAAGAGGGCTATGTCAACAATGCCCCTTGGTCAGAGAAGGCTCCTCAATGAACCTGCAAAGGACAGGTCAAGAGTAAAGTTCTTCCATGGCTCCAAAGGGAGTGGGGAGACGTAGGTTAGAAGAAAGCACACCGTCAAAATTAAGACAGGAAAAACATAAGCAGTGGGACCCACTCCCCGAGAATTGCATAGCATCGCTCCATTTGACCACAACTTAGTTGGAAGAAGGCCCAAATGGCCACCAACCTTTCTTCAGCAAAGAGATGCTTTTCACATCTGCCAAGCCATATTGCAACTCCTTCTGCTTGCTCCCTGGGGGAGTTGGGTAGCACAAGAGATATAAAAGATGCATACAGATATTCTCCTCTTCTCTCTCTTGAAACATATACGTGTATTCCTCCCTCTCTCTCGAGAAACAGAGAGAACGAGCAAAAGGAGCTGCGAGTGCCAAAGAGAGTCCATGGCCAAATACATGGCTTTGTGTGCAGAGAAGCTCAGGTCCATGCCAGTATCTGTGGATGGCAGGTGATGGAGAAGACCTCTGAGTAGATCCTAGGCGGCTGCTAACAATCGGTATAAGATTAGGATAACAAGTCGGGGCCGGCTCCTTACATTACTCATCTCTCCAAAATGGGCAATGCAGCTAAAATAAGGAGAAAGTCATTCACAGTAGAATTTGTTTTTCAAATCTTGCCTTCAAATGGAAGAGAGGTGGACCTATATTGATGCAGACTAACCTAGCTGTAAATGAAGTTATCAAGAGGTATAATAGCACAGGTAATGCAAATGCCAACACATTTGCATGCTATCACAAGCCTAAGCACTATACTAGGAACTATATATAGGCCCCAAAAGGCTAAATGGAAAGTCTTGCAATGCAACCAGAGGAATCTAAGAGGTACCCATGTGCAAGAAACGGCACAAAATCCGGGCAGGCTGGGATTTCTGTTTCAGAAAAAGGGTGACTGCAAGAGGAAGGGGACGGAAGAAGGGGGGAAAGCCATAAAAAGAGGGACAATAGTACTTTGAAGTGTTTTTCTTTCACACCTTTTGAAGCCCAAACTCATCCAAGAATCCATAAGTAGGTTCACAGTAAGCAGTACTTTTTTTATCCACGGATTCACGGCACTAACTGCCACAGCAACAGTAGGCATAAAGGGCTTTTAGACTAGTGATGCCCAAACTTTGGTCCTCCAGATGTTTTGGACTTCAGCTCCCAGAATCCCTGACTGTTGGCTAAGCTGGCTGAGGCTTCTGGGAGTTGAAGCCCAAAACACCCGGACGACCAAAGTTTGGGAATCACTGTAATTTAGACCGATTTCTCCATGAGTCTTCTGTAAAAACCAGAAGCCGTCAAGACCGAAAGCTGGATGGCAGAAGCAGCCTTCCTCCATAGCCTGACAGTTCTTACACCCCAAGGTTGCATTTAGTTTTAAAACTTCAATTACATAAGCAACACATTAACTTTCAAATAAGTGACACCTCTGGAGATCTTTAATGTGTTGCTGCTAATCAAATGCATAGAAAGCAACACATTTATTCCAAGAAGCGTTGTGAGTAATTTCCCACCACCTGCTCCACCTGGCGTTTGCCTTCTTCTCATCAGTATCCAAGTAGTTACAAAAGGCATGTTTTGAAAACTGGGGTGAGCAAACTAAAATAAAATAGACCCTCGAGTCAAATAGCATGGCACCCATGGTATGGGTTAGGTCTGCAGGCCATAGTTTGGATGCTACATGACCACAGGCAACAGGAACATGTCCATTGGTATCCACTGAGGTTTGGTTCCAGGATACCCCCTGGATACCAACATTCGTGGATGCTCAAGTCCCACACATTGTCCAAAATACAGACCTTGGCGATGATGCAAACCTGCTAAACAGACAATTCAAAGGTAAAAATTTCATATGCAGTGCATGCTGAAAGGGAAGCCTATGCATCTTTTCCTATGCATTAGTATCATGATGCCAATCCTTGACTTGACTATGGACTCCTTTTCTACAGAAATCAAAGCAGACAGTCACTTAACATGGAAGGTGGCTTTACATGCATCTTTCCCTGGTAGAGGGAGCAGCCCAAGCCTTTTCTTGGTCAGCAAACTGGGAACCCTAAGCACAGAAAGTATCACATGCAAACCTTTTTCATGCGCCGTTCATAAGAATATGCGGCTTGTCAAGTCTTCTACAGGAAGGTCACCATGCGCCAAGTGCAAAAAGGCATTGCCAGGATGCGAGTCGAGCAAACAAAGCATCGTGGGGAGTCCACAAGAGGAAAAGTATGGAAGGAAAGTTGGTTCCAACACTGGGCTTCAACAGTGAAGTCGGTCTGGAGCGGACTAAATGGTAGATCACCAGCTGACAAGCCATCATGATAAAACAGCATTTGAAAAGTATAAAATCATTTCAATAAATGATTAAACGTATTGAATCCCACTAGTCCCTCCATATTTGCTAGGGTTAGAGGCACAAGACCCCTGTGAATATGGAAAAACCGCAAATGACAACAACGCCATGTTTTTACCTGAGAGGACACCTCTCTAGGAATCTCTAAGTCCTCCAGTGCAACTCTATGGCCAACGTCCGACAGACACTGACCATTGAACTGCACTGGAGGAGCTACAAATGACCCACCGAAGCGCAAACCAGCCTTATATCAAGACTGCTCCACCGCCACGTCGCATCCAACACCCACAAGACAGCTCTCGGTGCCAGAAAAAGAACGCGTCCCGGCCGACCAAAATAGCAACGCGTTCTCACTTGCAGAGGCTATTAGGAGCCTTCTTCTGATAAGATCTGTTCCACAGGGCAAAGGCAGTATGGGATTTATTGCCAAGTGCTACCTACCCAAAATATCCAATACTGTTAAGTCAATATCTGCAAAGCTGGACAAAAATCTACTTCTGTCATGAAAGATGGACTGGAATTCAACAGACGTTAAGTTTTTGTTATCATCTACCTATTGAAAAGACTCAGGCTGTACATCCAAAGGGAAGATTTTGGAACGGAAAATGGTTTAATGGCACACTGTCCTCTTTGTATTGGTCAGATCATAGTAATGCCCAGTCCTCTTCCATTACAACCTCCTAGACTGGCTGGCAAACATTACAAGCTATGTATAGGATCAATACTGAAGGACGGTGAGTGACAAACTTATATGCTCCAGATGGCATGTAATCGTACATTTAAGAGGACAAGTCCAAGAAGCTAAGAAATGCAATTGAAATTGGACAGTTACGCATCCCAGTCTCAATTTGTGCCCAGAAGGTGGTCCTCAACTGTTATAGGAAATCTTATATGTTGCATTTCTCTAGTTAAAGAGCAATGAAGAATACAGTAGTGTGTATTGTTTCAGAAAATATGCTACTGATGACAAGATAAGAAACCTCCCAATACAGTGGTCCCTCCATATTCGCTGGGGTTAGCAGTGAAGGACCCCATAAATGTGAAAAAACCACAAATTAAAAACAAAACACTACTCTTTTTACCTAAGAGGACACCTGTCTAGTGATCTTCAGGTCCTCCAGTGCAACTCATGCCAGAACTGGATCATAGAGTCATGCTGGAGGACCTACAAATGCCCAGAGGAGTGTCTTCTCTAGGAACTTCTAGGTTCTCCAGCACAACTCTATGGTCAACGTCCGGAAGAGTTGCGCTGGAGTCATTCCTAGAAAGAACATATTCATCCAAACCACTAAACTGAAAGACAAAATGTGGAGGGCCAACTGTAAATGTTTTAAGCCTACAGGCATGTCCCAGCGTTGGTGCACTTGTTTCCGACTTGCGGAAACTGTTGAGCCAACCAACATGTATCATAATGCTCCACTGTCAAGACTTTTACCCTAAACTAAAAGTTCCTTCTTTACTATAGTATAGTATACTATAGATACTCCCCAACCATGCAGAAAGAAATGCCTTTTCATAGACAGCTGTGCATTCCCTCCTCTCCTTGCATAGACAGCTTAACAGATTTCTCCCTGATTTGAGGAAGGCGTTGCATTTGAACAGCAAAACAGCTTCAGAGAGCCCTACAAACCGGAACTGAAATGGTGCGCCTGCTCCAATGTGTATGGCCCCACCTAAGGTTTGGTGTCTTTCTTGGTAAGCGTGACAGATCTTGCAAAATAATAATAATAAAAAAAAAGTAAATAGCTGCATCGAACAAGTTTCGACAACCCCGGTGTGAAAATATAGCCATCCTATCCACATTTTATCGCCATCTACAATACAGGCATCCGTGTTTTATACTTGCATTTACAAGACATAATGCGCTGATTACAGATAATTGACTTTTATGCCTCTGTTTGCCATTAACAGGAGGGGAAAACACACATTTTCCAGAATGATGAATTATGTTTTTAATCTGAATGGGTCCTCCACCCTAACCCTAAGGCGGAGCGTGGCTGTTTTATAGCAACACAGCAGCCTGACTGAACAGGACAAATAATGAATTACAAAAGAACAGGCCTGGAGTAGAGCAAGACGGGAGATTGCTAAACTTGCTTCTCCTATCACTTTTCCCCCTCCTCTCAAGAGCAATTGGGGCCAATCTTCTCCCAGCCAACTTTCAGCAATGCGCAGCGCAAGCACAGGGGAAAAGCCTTTGTATGTATCTATAACACGAGAAAAAATGATGTTCGCTTCTGTCTAATCATTTTGAAGGCTCTAATGTTTTCTTGAGTGATCTGTGATGATGATGATGATGATAATAATAATAATAATAATAATAATAATAACTTTAGAGAATGCATCTTCAGAAGATGTCAGCCACAGATGCTGGTGAAACGTCAGGAATAAACTCTTCTAGAACATGGCCACATTGCCTGAAAAACCCACAAAAATCTACGGATGCTGGCCATGATAGGCTTCGACTTCACAAATAAACATAGATTTTATTCAGTAGACTAAACCTATATGATTGACTATGGCCTGTTCCAGACTGCCAAAATAAAGCTGCTTGGGGTCTCTTTGGAGGTATGCTGTTTAAATGATGCATGCATCCTAAGAATCCGGAAGCTGCACCAAAGCTGCCCTCCAGTGCTTAGGAATGGAGTGTGGCTTTGGCGCAACCTCCGGACTCTTAGGACCCAGGCATCATTTAAATAGCATACCTCCAAAGAGACCCCAAGCAGCTTTATTTTGGCAGTCTGGAACAGGCCAATGTTTCCTTTAATTGGCTGGGAACCCTATTCGTTTTGTATCATCTACAAGTTAACTCAGCCCTACCCTAAACTCTGAACTTGGTAGCCACCTCTCTTTCCACCCATAGTGACTAGAAACCTGTTCTTCTTGCAAATTAAAAGCTTTTCAATTCTGCAGACAAGGTCAAATTATCCACTTATATCAAAGCCCTGTATCCAGACCAGGACACCGACTGTAGCAAGAAAGATACAGCCAGCTCCACTGATAGCTCATGATGCAACCATACCAATCATGCGCTGTATTTGGTGGGTTTGCCAAAAGCAGGGATGGCTTCGGTTGCCATCCGTCGAACCCAGTGTTTCCCAAACACTGGTCTTCTAGGTGTTTTGGACTTCAGCTCCCAGAAGCCCCCGGCCATTTGGGTCAACAATCAGGAATGCTGGGTGGTGAAGTCCAAAACATCTGGAGGAGCAATGTTTGGGAAACACTGATCTAGCCACTTGCGACAGAAGAAGCCTTACTCATGGCCCTTGGCCCAAGGGCAATTACGATTTGCCTATCGTTCTCAAGAATCAAACGTCAAGGCACAATACACTGCCGAGTACGTAATATTTGCATCCTTCCTGTTAAGAATGTAATGTTCTCATTCTGAATCCTCCTAATGTTTTTTTCATAGCTGAGTTGGTCTTTCCAAGGAAGAGCTATAAAAGGCAGACCTGAAGTGAGAACATTTAAAAATGTAGGTTCTTCCCCCAAGCCCTCTTTTATTTCTTCTGTTTGCATTACTTCCCCAAAATGTACCTTTAAAGCCTTTCTTAGTTCAAAACAGAGAAGGCAATTCTTCTTTTCCAGATCCCAGGATGCCTAGGTTGAGTCTCCCTTACCTGGAATTCCCAAGTCCAAAATGGTCCCCGTGGGCGAGACAGTGACACCTTTGCTTTCTGATGGTTCAATGTACACCAACTTTGTTTTGTGCACAAGGATTGTATATATAAAATTACCCACAGGCTTTGTGTATCAGGTATACAATGAAACGTAAACGAATTACATGGTTAGACTTGGGTCCCATCTCCAAGACATCCCCTTAAGTATATGCAAATATTCCAAGATCCAAAAAACTCTGAAATCCAAAACACTTCTGGTCCCAAGCATTTCAGATAAAGGCCATTCAACCTATATAGGTGAAATCTAATACCTTCCGCATCACTAGACAGAATGTCATTGGAATGTCTGCAAACATTTCTCCTCCATTATATCTCAAGACATTCTGCACACGGTTCTTAAAGAACAATTTTTGAATTCATCTTATGACGAACATCCATGCAAATGACAAGAGATCACACAGTTGCCTGAGTACCAAGACGGTCAGTTCGAACGTTGGACCTCTGGAATAGCTCCAGTTCTACTGACATGCCAGCAAAAAACAAGCAGTGTGGCTTCCCTGTTTTGTAAGCCGAAGACTCACTGGACATCACACCCCGCACTAGATACACAGAATGCAAACCACTCCATATTTGTTCTCTTCTGGACTGCTAACAAGCCAACTGATCTCACCGCCTGAACGCAACGCAAGAAATAAATCCGCCACCGATGAATTTCGACTGGCAACAAATCAACTGGCCAAGTG
Organism: Sceloporus occidentalis; assembly: GCA_023333645.1. NCBI lineage: Eukaryota > Metazoa > Chordata > Lepidosauria > Squamata > Phrynosomatidae > Sceloporus > Sceloporus occidentalis. The sequence continues at coordinate 2,251,268 of JALMGF010000064.1, read as the reverse complement.
ATGAATGCTGCAGGAGGCACCCGGCCATGAGCCAAAGACTTTCCTGCCCCCAAAGTAAAGCAGTCACTAGATCCTTTGTGACTAGAGAGAAAGCTATGTCGAAGAGGGTCCCATTACTGACAGCTGCAGTGGTCATTGCGGCCCCAGCCCAAGGGTGCCATCCGGGTGCAGTTAAGTCCTCCTGCGTTCACTGGGAATCCAATGCGATTAACCGTCTGATGGGATTTCAGTATCAATAACCTTGGTAATATTTGGATTGATAGGCGTTTGGACACCTCCAAAGGCAGTGACCTCCAGCCTTTTCAGTCCTACGACACACTTTCAGGCGCGAAAAGCTACAAGGGGCTACCGACGCAGTGTAAAGCTGCTTTGTAAAACCATGGTGGAAATCATTGCCATAGGCCTCTGCAGCATAGTCACACTTGGGACACAATTTTGGACACCGTACTCAAAAAGGAGATGGAAAAGTTACATGAAAGGGCCATCAGAGACTTTGGAGGATGGACACCAGTCAGGTCCGACACCACTGGGCCAGAGGGATGAACCAATACTCACTTCACAACAGCCAGCTTGATCTTTGAAAAAAGAGACAGGCCTCATCCAAGGTGTAGAGGCCAAACGTCAAATATACAGGAACAGCCATCCTCAATTGCAGATTTATCGGCACAGGCAAAGACAGACAGTTAATTCCCCCTACAATCGTAGATATCTTTCGTTACCAAGTCTTCAAGAGAAACAGAATCCAGACAACAAGGTTTGGCACCAAATGCTATTTTTCTGTCTGCATGCAAACGTCTGTTAATGCTGGGCCTCCCATTAGGGTTGCTCAACCGTTCACAGAATAACACGACAGACAGGATTATCTGTACCACCGCCATGATTTCTCCGTCGTGGGTCTCATTGCAGAATAGGTTACGGCCACCAAGGGCTGTTGGTCTTTGTCTGGGACAAGGCTGGGGTACTTTTTGGTGAGGCAAGCCATTCTCTTTCAGTCGCAGTCCCTCCGCTACAATATGGAGGTCATAATAATGTTCTGCCTTCCAAAGTCATCAGGATTATAGAGGAAGTGAAGCCTTTTCAACACATGAATACGAAGTATTCAACAGAATTAAAATGTTCATTTTGATTGGAAGAGAGCCCCAGGGCCATTCAGACCAACCCCATTTTGCCATGCAGAAACTCTCAATCAAAGCGCCCACGATAGATAGCCATCCAGCCTCTGTTTAAAGATTTTCAAGGAGGGAGACTCTGAGACCACATCTTCCACGGTCAAACAGCTCTTACTGTCAGGATGTTCTTCCTAATGTTGAGGCAGAATCTTTTTTCCTGTAGCTTGCACCCATTGTTCTGGGTCCTAGTCTCTAGAGCAGCAGAAAACAAGCTTGCTCCATCCTCAACATGACACTCTTTCAAATATTTAAACAAGGCTATATCATATCACCTCTTAACCGTCTCTACTTCAGGCTGAACATACCCAACACTGTAAGTCTCTCCTCATAGGGCTCCATGGTTTCCAGACCCTTCACTTTTTGGTTGCCCTCCTCTGGACATGCTCAGGGTTGGAGGTCTCCCATTGCTGTAAGAGAGAGCCAGTGTGGTGTAGTGGTTTGAGCATTGGACTATGACTCTGGCGAACAGGGTTTGAATCTTGCTCAGTGATCTTGGGCAAGTCACTCTCTCTCTCTCTCAATGGCAAACCCCCTCTGAAGAAACCTGCCAAGAAAACACTTTGATAGGTTCGCCTTTGGGTTGCTGTAAGTCGGAAACAAGATGAAGGAACACCACAACCACAAGTCAGCTTGGTTTAACAACAACAGAAAATAAAAGCAACACCACCACCCCATACCAGCTAAATGCCTTACTTCTCCTTCCCAGCCCCATCCCAGGCACTGAAAGGTCAAAACAGGATAGAGAAGCAGGGAAATATTAAGGACTCCAGGACTCAACTCCCCAAAGGCCCTTTTACTCCATGCCATGGGAAGTCACAAGTAAGGGGGAACAGCACGGCACGTAATGTTTCCAAATACTGGCTTCTTATCACCAATGTATGCCAACAGGCAGCAGCAGTAACCAGAAAGGCAACTGCCTGCTCCTCCAACGTACAACCCCAAAAAGTATCCGTCGTCGTAATCTCTCAGACAAAGGCCTTGGAGCTATGGGAGCTGTGCCAGGGAAACAAGAAACCAGAAGAGCATGAACATGTACTAACCTCGGCGTACATGTTCTCTCCTTACCGCACCTCCCCTCCTCCTCCTTATCGCACCTTTTGCTGTCTCCTCCTCTGTGTTTTTCCTCCGACTCTGTCTCCAGAGTAAATGCTCTTTGCCTGCAAGATGTCTCTGCTCTCTTCCTTGCCTTCCATGTTTTGCCAACAAGGAGCCAAAGCAGCAAATATGAGGGATGAGTGTATTGTTTTAGGAACTGGAGGGAATGCATAATGGTCTGGGGGAAGGAAAGCCGGTTATTTATTTTCTCTGCTGGCAAGGTTTCTCTCCTTTATAGAAACACCTTCTCCCCACCATCATTTCTCCTTATCCCACCACTGCGGGCAAGCCACCAACTTACCGCAGAACTAGGGCTAACGGTTGAAGGCGCACAATGGAGTAGCCATGTTAAGACAATATTTGAAGGAATGTCATATTGAGGATGTAGCAAGCTTGTTTTCTGCTGCTCCAGAGAACAGGACCTAAAGCAATGATAGATGCAAGCTGCAGGGAAAGCGATTCTCATTCAACATTAGGAAGAACGTCCTGACAGTAAGAACTGTTTGACACCTTTTCCACTGGCATTGTTCATGTAAAGTAAGGCAATGAAAATGTTTGGGTTCTGGACAGGTGGGCACCCCTTAAGGCAGCTATTTCTATTTTAAACATTATCCGTGCCTGTTGCATTACCACAAAGTTAAAGAAGTTTATGATTATGACCAACCCATAGCCCCCGTCAGCTTCGCTCAGTTTACACAGGCCTCTTAATTATATCTTTAACTAGGACATGAATAACCTAATTACTTAGTGTCTTATAGCACGAACTACTACAGACATCTGCTTTGGCAATTGGCAATGGGGCTTGTGAAATAAAATATGCGCATGCAGCCAGAGCTCTGGCTAACCAGAGCACTTGGAAACCATCTTTACGTCCAGCAGCTTCCAACTTGCTTCTCATCTTCCTCAATTAAGATTCTGGACTAAATCCAATTATTAGTCCCATTTTTGGACGCATGTGTGAATCGGTCCCACTGATTCAGTGGGGTTCAGGTTAAGTGTCGACCGAACAAGTGCCATGGACTCAATGGTTCTCTTCTGTCTGGAATTAGCAGCTGGGTTTCATATTTTCTGTTCTACTAGATCCAAAGCTTTTCACTACAGATTCGAACGCCTCCAAAACAGGAACAGAGCAGTGCCAGCTTGGGAATAGCCATGCGTCAGAGTGCTTATAGTGAATGAAACTTACCTTCTGACAACCAGATAAAGAAAACTTTTTAAAAGACATATAAATTTTGGTTACATATGATTAAACACAAATCTATGCGGACAAGAAACTGGTGTTTAAAACAATTAAAGTACAGTACCTTCACTTTTGCTGGAGTTAGGGGCACAGGACCCTCATGAAAATGGGAAACACGCAAATAAAAAAGCACTATCTCTATCTTTAACAATCTCTAGGTCCTCCAGCACAACTCTATGGTCAACCTCCAGCGGATATTAATCATAATCACGCTAATTATAGCCTACAGCGCCTGGTTGTTTGTTGGCAGTCTCCCATCCAAGTACTAGCCAGGGCTGACCCTGCTTAGCTCCCTAGATGAGACAGGATCCAGTGCCTTTAGGCCCAAGGAGTAAACTACTACTTAGACAATTAAAAAACCAGCCTCAACCCCTTAAAATATCAATTAAGTCGAGGAAAACATACCATCAGGCTCAAGAAAACAACTCAACGAATCCACACTAAATCCCTTGAGGTGCACTGCAGAAAGAATCCAGTTTGAGACCGCTTTAACTGCCCTGGCTCAATGCTAGAGTCTTCTGGGAACTGTAGTTTTGTGAGACATTGAGACTTCTCCGTCAGAGAGCTCTGGGCCCACAACAAACTACAGTTCCCAGGATCCCCTAGCACTGAGCCATGGCAGTTAAAGCGGTCTCAAATCGGATTATTCCTGCAGTGTGTCTTGGAACTGAGTTTATTTTAACACATATTACTATTACGTTAAAGACCTTTGGAGCAGCTTAAGTATTCAAACAAAAATCAAGTGCGTTACAGAATAAGAAGCAGCAACCTCAAAACAAAAAGATGCTAAAATGAGAGCCATACAAGACCTGGAAAATAAAAAGTGCGCTCACCTGGCAAAGCTGACACCAGGCAAGGCTTCCTAGGCACCGCAAGAGGGAAGATCCTCTCCCTTATGTTTAACTTCAAGGGATCAAAAGACTCAAGAGAATAATTCCAGGGATGATCTCAAAACCTGGGCAGGTGAACAAAGGCTACAAAGACGAAGCAAGGCGAAGACCTGAAAGCCCCGAGTGTCAAGGTGCGCAACTCTTGTCAATGAGCCGCTGCGGGGGCGCTTTGAGAAAAAGGCCCAGGATTTCTTCTGCCAAGCAAATCTAAAGAGCTGCAAAGGCCTGCGTTCAATTCACTGTCGGGCAAAAAGAATAGGAAAGCGATTTGATCCAGATGCGCGTCCTGAAATAAAAACCTGTTACTCTGACTGAGCCTGCTAAATTGGAAATCTCAACCATTAAAAAAGGAAATAAAGTCCTTATCGTAACACCGCATGCAATGGCACACAACCCAGCGAATGATTTCCTACAAAAGACGTGCAAGGGCTATGCAAGAGCGCTCTGGTACCTGCTTATACTCACATATAGCCTTACTCATATGCTGGTACGGTCGCTATGAACACACACACACACACCCCAAACAGAGAAGACGAGGCGACATGGATGTTTGGGATATATAAGCCGGCGCGCTCCCTTTGCAAACAGAAACCATCTCATCCAACACCCATTTCAAACACCTGACTCAAAGCTGTCTTACTGTTTGCTTCGGGCTGTATTGGCCAATAATGAGAGCGGAGCAGGCAGGAGATAACATTCGGCTCCTGATAAGAGTTTCCAAAGCCTTCCTAGGTCGCTTCATTTGGATCCAAGCCAGATGTGAACACTACAGAGCCCTAAGGCTCCACAAAGAAGAACCACCACCACCGGATCCAAAGGAACCCAGGTGGCCACTGCCAAGAAGAACCACCGCCTTTCTTTGGCTCACAAGAAAAACTTGGTCAGAAATCCTTTGCCTTAGGTTTCACCATCTGCGAGGATGATATAATCATTCTGCACCCCGAGGGCTGTATGAAAAAGGAGGGTGCCTGAAAGCCAAGAACCTGTTAGGATGACTTGAGCTACGGAGACCAGAGCCACTTTTGATCCCTCTGCCTTGAAACCGCCATGGATTGTTTCTGGTGATGGGGAGGTGTTGCATCCAGAGCTATAAGATATCTCACATACACTGAAAAGGACTGTGAAGTTATGGATTTATCATTCATCTCCACTTTTGGCGAAAAGACAGATGGATGTCAGGAAAACCGTCTGCTGAAGTCAATGCCAAATTACATTCACATCATTAACGCAGCCTAGAATTGCATGCGGCAGCTAAAAAGGCAAATGCAATTCTAGGATGCCTCAATAGAAGTATAGCATCTAGATCAAGGGAAGTAATAGTGCCACTGTATTCTGGTTTGGTCAGGCACCACAACTCAAAATGGATGTTGACAAGATGGAGCGTGTCCAGAGGAGGGCCACCAAAATGGTGAAGGGTCTGGAAACCATACCTTCTGAAGAAAGACTTAGGGAGCTGGGTATGTTTAGCCTGGAGAAGAGATGGTTAAGAGATGACATGATAATCCCATCTAAATATTTGAAGGGATGTCACGTGGAGGATGGAGCAAGCTTGTTTTCTGCTGCTCCAGAGAACAGGACACGAAGCAATGGATTCAAACTACAGGAAAAGCAATTCTACCTCAACATTAGGAAGAACTTCCTGAGGGTAAGAGATGTTTGAAGGTGGAAGACACTCCCTTGGAGTCTCCTTCTTTGGAGATCTTTAAACAGAGGCTGGATGGCCATCTGTCAGGGATGCTTTGTTTGAGAGTTCCTGCATGGCAGAATGAGATTGGACTGGATGGTCCTTGGGGTCTCTTCCAACTCTGCAATTCTCTGATTCTAAGTTAATTTAGTGGCAGAGAATATGAAATTCAGATACACATACACCCCACCTGTTCAAACCTCACCTGAACCACAAACTCACCTGGACTTGGTAAGCAAGCACAACTTTGTGACTAGGTGCATTCTGGGCCAATACAGTTGCAACACCAAAGAAGCCCTACGATTAAACAACACGGATATGATATGCTCAATCTGATTTCCTAACGTAATTCCATCTGAGGGCAAACCCTAGTTTGCCACTGTACCTGCGCCAGGCAAAGTGTGATTCGCCACAGGGAAATAGGTGAGCTTCTTCAGACAGTATCAAATCAATGTTTGGCGTTACATCTTGGTAGAGTCGTGAGGCCTTCCTTTTCCACAAAGGCACTTTTTCCTTTCTTCATTCTGAGCTAGTAATGGTTATGTTTACACCTGCCAATTCAGTCACATGCCACACAATGCAACTCAGCACGCAAAGCTACCAAGTTAAATACAAAGCTAAGTACAATAGAACGCATAAAACAGACAATTTAAAAAAGGTTTACCAATCAGACGTAGAACAGTCAATACGAAAGCTTACAGCGATGGCATAAAACAATGGAAATAAAAGGGAACACACAGCTCAAAAGAAACACAATGCAAGCACAATGCAGTGTAAACAAAGGAAAAGAAAGAACAACAGACAAATGGAGCTTCTGAGTATTAGATTGCCTGTTACATGCAATTATAAGGTATGTAGTTTAACAGAGTGTTACACCAACAACGTTGTTACCTTTGCAATGTTGTTATACCTGCAACAACGTTTTCACAAACCACAGCACTGACTAGTTTGTAACTATGGTCAGACACAGGAGAATACAACAGCTTGGACGAGTCAAATTTTGGTGCTCAGTTGTCTTTACGCTTTCAGATCTTGTCTAGTTCTTTCATAGGTAGCCTTCCCAATCCTAGTCTTCTTCTGATTTCTCGTCTCTGTTCTGATCAATGTTTGATCCAAAATATGGGATTAAACCAAGGCAGCACACCATCATCTTATTTATTCAACCTGTATGCAGAGCAAGAAGAAGGAGGAGCGAAGATCGAAGGAAGAAACATTAGCGACCTAAAAGACCTGAAAGAACACTAAAGCAAGACAAAGAAGAAAGTCCTATGGTATCCTTAATGCTGGATATTAAGACAGTAACAATAATTACCAAGGAAAAACTTGGTACAGTACATTAATTCTAGATAACAGAATAGAAACAGTGAAAGAATTCCTGCACCTTGGATTAAATACTGATCAGAATGGAGACTGCGGTCAAGACTAGGAATAGAGAGGGCAGCTATGAAAGATCAAGACAAGATCCTAAAGTGCAAAGACATAACACTGACTACTGAATTTAGGATTGTCCAAACCATGGTATTCCCCATCATCATGTACGGATGTGAGAGCTGGGCAGTGAAGAAAGCAGATAGAAAGAAAATCCATTCATTTGAGATGCGATGCTGGAGAAGAGGGATGAGGAGACCATGGATGGCCAAGGAGACAAATAAACGGGTCCTTGAGCAGATCAAGCCCAAACTCTCCCTGGAAGCCAAGGTGACAAAACTGAGACTGTCGTACTTTGGACACGCCATGAGAAGGACAGACTCCTTAGAAAAGGCAATGGTGCTGGGGAAAGTGGAAGGCAGCAGAAAGAGAGGAAGACCACAAGCCAAATGGCTAGACTCTATCATGGAGGCTTCAGGACTTGAGTAGAGAGGTTGAGGACTGTGGAGATGTCTCATCCACAGAGATCTTGCAGCACCTCTGAGACTAACTGAAAGGAAGAAATGAACAGCATGAGCTTTCCTAGACTTCGGTCTACTTCCTCGGGTGCATTTGGTGGAGTGGAAGCCAGGTACAGACATATAGATGCCATCGGTATGTGAGGATGTCAATTCAAATCACAAATCCTTTGTGTACAGAAATGGGTTGAGGTTGATTTGAGGGCAGCTAACAACGACAACAGAGCTGCCAAAGAGCAATCTCTTCACTGCACAGGCTCCCTTTAAGTATCATGAGAAATATTATAACAACATGAAGACGCTTCTGAAAGACCACAGCGACAGCGGGCTTTGTGAAAATAACTTCCTTGCACAAAGTGCTGAAGCATTAGCAATGCAACGGGTCAAATAAATCCTTTGCCGTATTGCTATCGGATACCACAACTGAGCCAGCAAACCAGCACAAATAAACAGCAACTAAGGCAAAGACAGGGACTGTAACTCCCATTACTGCAACACCTGGAGAGTCAATGGGGCATTTGGTGAACAAGGAAGAGAGTCTTCTTCTTTCCACTGACTAACTCTCCTATAAAATTCCTGGCTGAGCAAAGATCTAGCTCTCCTTTAACATCACCTTCCCATGTTAACAACACAGATCTTCTAAAGCAAAATGCCAGGGAGCCACCGCTCTTGGGAGCATGTCGCTCTGCTGAACAGAGCACAAGCTGTGCCACAATGTTCCCATGATGCAAAAGGGAACCAGAGGTTTGCATCAGACGAGATGCAACTGAAAGATGGTTCTGAAGAAATAGACCAACAAAGGAAGAGGGTAGAGAGATGCAAAGACTCTCAAGTTTTCCCTGCAGAAAGCAGGCTCCAAATACTGAGCAACGTCATTGTAAAAGCTATTCAAAGATGGGATCAGTCACTACTATTCTCTACAGAGCACCCATGACCAGGGCTATGGCTCCTGCCCCTTCCGTTTTTCACAAAAGGTCCAAGGCATGGTTACAAATTCAACCTCTGCAAGACATGGCTCAATACCTCAAGGCTACTCATCCCACCCTTGAGTAGCTCTACAATGGAAGAGAGATGCGGCTGGTGAACAGGTACTCACAAACGCGTCAAAAACGCATACACATATTTCAAGTCCTATCAGACAGCGTGGTAACCGACCCAGGCGTCGCCCGCATCCACGAAAGCAGAAGTCCATTTGGCCACGCAAAATCTATGAGCAAATAAAGGCGATGAGGAAAAGCATCCCCACAAGAGAGGCAATTTTCTTTTTGAGATATGCTTGCTATCTCCCCAGCTCCGGCTTAATACAGTCATAAAATAAGCACCGCTCCCATATGTGGTGAAAAACGAGCATAATAAATAGTGGCTTACGACCACATCCCAAGGAGATGTATATTCAGAGAGGCTCTCGGACCATTTCTCACTCCGGCAGATCCCCATTAGGAGCAGAGCTCTTTTGACTAAAGAGTTGCTGCTCAAGGAACAGAAAGGACAGCAGGTGCAGGAACCTCCGAAGGAACTTGGTAGCTCTTGTTTCTGGAACCATTTATAAGGTTCAAGTGAGGAGACCATAAAGTAGTATCCGCCCCCAAAGGAAGAGACAAAATGGAAGCCGGTCTAGCTCAGTACTGTCACCGCAGGTGGTGACTCTGCTCTACTGGATGGGACTTTTCCCTGAGATACTAGGGTCTATTTGCACATGAAAATACGGTGCTTAAAGTGAGAAGGAACTAGCCTCTGAGTATTCCTTGTCTAAGAAAACCCTATGAAATTCATGGGACTACCATAAGTCAATAGGTGGCTTAAAGGCCCATATTCAGAGAGATGACATTCTTCACCCCACAGTACTCAGACCAAGAAAGAGACTTGGGCCTGTTACAGACTGCCAAAATAAAGCTGCTTCGGGTCTCTTTGGAGGTATGCTGTTTAAATGATGCCTGGGTCCTAGGAGTCCAGAGGTTGCGCCAAAGCCACACTCCATTCCTAAGCACTGGAGTGCAGCTTTGGTGCAGCTTCCGGATTCTTAGGATGCATGCATCATTTAAACAGCATACCCCCAAAGAGACCCGAAGCAGCTTTATTTTGGCAGTCTGTAACAGGCCTTGGTATTCCCATCACCCCAAAGTTAGAATTGCATTATTTATATGATTCCAGCTCACCAAATGTACAGTTGGCCCTCCACATATGTGGCTTTGACGTTTGTGGATTTGGTTATTTACGGTTTTGATTCATATGGTCTCTCTAGGCATCTCTAGGCCCTCCAGCGCAACTCTGCCAGAAGTTGACCATAGAGTTGTGCTGGAGAACCCACGCATTCCTAGAGGAGACACTTCTCTAGGCATCTGTCAGTCCTCCAGGGTGATTCTATGGACAGCTTCTGGCAGATGTTGACCATGGAATTGCACTGAAGATTCCCAGAGAGGTGTTCTTTTAGTTAAAAATTGCTTTTTTATTCTGGGTTTTCCCACATCCATGAGGCTTCTTCACCCCGAAACCCAGCAAATGTGGAGGGACCAGTGCAGCTTGTTCCAAACCTTTACTCCTTCCATGGAATATACAATCTCCTCCCTTAATCGCCCCCTTTTTAAAAAGCCACAGCGAAAACACTAGCTTTTTAAAAGAATAGCTTGTCCTGCGTGTGATACACAAAAAGGGTTGGATGGCCTACAGAAAGGTTACTAGACTCAGATTAATTCCAAGCCCATTAAGGATGGAAACTTGACATCATAGCTATTCCTAACTACAAGACGCACTAAAGCAGGGGCTGTACTTTGGTTACAACAGAATGCAGACTGGAGGAAACTCCGTGAAGTTCCCAACAGCAAGAAAATGCTTCATAAATTACTAATATGTTACCTGGCCTCCTTTAAAAAAAAACTGTTCAGGGTTTCAATAAGCCAAGAATAGTTTAAGTAGAACAAAGGGGGGAATTTTGGGTTATCTATAAAATGAACTGAGTTATTTCATGTGTCTTGATGGCAAAAAACCAATAACACATCATGTACCAGAATGTGCCACAATATTATTCTTGGTCCAGCGACCAACTAGCATAGCTATGCTTCTCAAATCTGTATGGATTGCTACTTTTATTGGTTCAGAGTCTCAGCCGTACAACCTTTTTGGTATCTTTCTACAATCTTTTTTTGTCAAATACCCTCCAAAAAAGCATGCCAAGCCGCCTCACCTTTGGCTCCCCTGACAGAAAATGTAGACAAGGCAATATTTCCCTAGGACAGCCCCGTTCCATCTTCGAGGACAGATTGGATCCAGTAAGATTTTCCTGTTCGCTATGTTGAATGTGTAAAAAAAATTGCACACTTCAGCAAGTGAGAAAACGCATCAAGCATGGTAAATGGATTTTAAGAGACACTCCGTTGTTACCAGAGCACTGTCAGCTGTCAGGGAAAAAAGGAAAGGAAAAAAGAAAGAGAAGAAGAGGGGGGGGAACCTCACACGTCATTTAGTTTTGAGCTGTTTCTGAGCTGCATTTTGTTGCAACTGACTCCCGTTTCCACCTTAAAACACACACACACACACACAGGAAGGTTCATGAGAAGTGGCAGGGATTGTACAACCGTTTTTTAAACGCACACTGGCATCATATAGAGCCATGCTACGCAAAGTAGTGGCCTATGGACTGGCACCTGTCCCATCTTAATCTGATGGGAAGGGTCTGCTATTATATAAATTCACACACAAAGAGATCCTAACTCCGGATCATCCACCGGACGCTTCATGTGACTCTCCGAAGTTGCCATGTTCCTATTACTCACGTCTAGATTTGACAAGATGTTTGGATTATAAAATGATTTGTTTGAGCCACTGCAAGCCGTGCCCTTACGTATTAACCCTGGTTTAAATAATCATACTTGTAGTTACAAAACTGGGTATGGAGAGAGGAAGGGTGAAATGGAGAGGGGAAAAGGGGGGAAAGTTTCATGCTGGTTCCATCACCTGATTTTTAGTCACAGTGCCTCAGTGTCAACACTGATAACTACAAGTCGCTTGCAACATCTCCCAACAGCCATTGGTTAGCGGCATGGAAGCTATTGGCAGAAAACACAAAGGAAGTCTTTCTCTCTCTGAGGTATTCCTTCTTCCCACGCTTCCTCCAAAGTCCTGGAGGTGGCCAAACATAACCACAGGCCAGCCGGGGAACCTGGCGCAAAGGTAGCATGGAAGCAGGCTGTTCCTTGGGACTTGGCCTGATGAATGCTCCGTGTCTTTTTGCAGCACGCTGCCAGGAGGGCAGACATGGTACATCCCATCTTCCTTCGTTCCCAATATAATTACCCTTGCAAACCAGTCTTTCGAACAAGGATCAGAAATACACGTTGAGCAGCCCTGAATTGAACAATATGAACAAGTGGAACCTCATATGGACAGATTGTTAGTAACAAATGCAAAGATGTTACCTTATCTGAATGCACCCCTTTTCCCACCATGCAGAAAACTCAAAACACTGCCATGGTTTTTGTTCTAAGACCTGATACAGTGCAGCCCATATGGGCAAAAATGCACCCTATATGGGCCATTCCCAACTTCAACAATACACTCACTTGGCACAATTGAAAGATATAGCTGTGTTCGTCTATAGAATCAGTATGTAGAGAGGTCTTGTTAGGTGCTACAAGACCTCTCTACTCGCTTGGTACATTAGGCTTAGCAGAAAACACTCAGTAGCTTTGACTTTTGCGGCTTTGATTATTTGCAGATTTGGTTATTATGATGTTCTCTCTAGGTCCGCCAGAGAAATGCTGCTGGAAATTGACCCCTGAGTTGCAAAGCTGACCATTGAGTACCCTAGAGATTACTAGAGAAAACACTTCTCTAGGCATCTATAGGTCCTCCAGCACTGTTCTATGGTCAACCTTTGGTAGATGTTGACCACAGAGCTGCGCTGGAGGACCTAGAGAGGTAACCTCTCAGGTAAAAAAAGTCGGGTTGCTTTATTTGTGGTTTTTTCACTTTCACAAGAGTCCTTTGTCCCTAAACCCAGTGAATGTGGAAGGCCTACTGTAAAGTCTTGACCTCCCCAAGGAAAGCCAAAGACCACAAAGACGATCAATAAAGTACAACCAAGAATGCAACAAGAGCTCTTTAAGTCCAGAATGATGGCACTGCCTAAACCAGAATCCTGAGACTCACGGTGCCTCACAGACACCGCAGGGAAGGCCACAAACAGTACAAGAGAACCTTTAAAAAGTCATTTTTAAAAAGCAAAGAACAAAAACCTATAGAAATACATAGAGCTGTGCCAATATTCTCCTTCTGCGGAAGTAGTTACTCAACCGCATTCAGGAAGACTCCAAAGCATATGACCCTTTCATGAGTCCCCCATGAAGCAAAACTGAAATTACGCCTTTCGTCTTGTGTCCCTTTGCACCGGTACACACTGTCCTTTTCTCCTCCGCACAAACTGAGACATACACACAAGGGCCAAGAGAGTGCAAGAACTGGTAGCACTGCTGTTAGTAACTCTTGTTGAGACTGTACCTTCTGGAAAGAAGGGCATGGGCCTGTATTCTTTCACAGTTCAGACACAACACCGAGTCTCTGCAAGCCCCAGCAAAGCCTTGGTCTTGTCTACTCTCAACTCTTGCTACACGGGGCCAGAAGAGAACTTCACCAGATGTCAGTTCCTACAATTCCTTGCCTGTCTTTACATATGTTTTCCACAGCTCCAGGACCAGGAGTAATGGATTCAAACTACACAAAAAGAGAGTCCACCTCAATGTTCAGAAGAACTTCCTGCTAGAGCTGTTCGATGGTGGAAGACGTTGCCTCGGAGGGTGGTGGAGTCTACTTTTTTGGGGGTGTTTAAATGGAGGCCGGATGGCTATCTGTCGGAGGTGCTTTGATGGAGAGTTCCTGCATGGCAGAATGGGGTTGGACTGGATGGCCCTTGGGGTCTCTTCCAACTCTAGGATTCTATGTAACAGAAATAACGGCTTAAGAACAACTACAGTAAATTGCAAAATAAGCCAGCTATAAATCCTTGAGTGTTTTATCATTTCAAAGCTAGCACAATATAGCCTCAAGAGCACATGCACGAAGCCACTAGACTGAACATAAAACTCTCTTCCCTCCAAAGCAACCCACGAATTGTACTTTCACAAGGGTACACAAAAAAGAAAAATCCCATTAGCGGTTCTGAAGCCATTCTTCGAATTACAGTCCGGTGTTTCCTTAGGGCCGTGAGTGACTCTCACGCCCATTTCAGCCCACACTTTGCGTTACACAGTTCACCTGCGCGATGGATGTGCTCCCGTTGTTCAATGCGAGGAAGCAGTCAAACAGCATAAATTGGGCAAATGAGCAGAGCGGGTTTTTTTCCCTCCGCCTAATAAATATTCATCGTGCATTTTAATAAGTTACGATGTTTTCCGCCGCACAGGTAAAGTTGTCAGCCTGTTTTCCTGCTTCCTTGTCATCTTCAAATATCTCGGCTTTAGGTTTTGGCAGTATCCGGTATCTACATCTCCTCAGATGAGGCTCTCTCTTTGAATGTATTTCTCTTTGGATCTCTTTTCCAACCAACTCACTTTTGCTAGGCAAAGCCTTGTTCGCTCGGTTTATTATTTTAACGCTAATGAACAAAGGAGCCACCACTTCGTGCAGATGATACAATAAGCGCACCGCGCAAAGACAGAAATGTTTGTGTCAACAGGGGCCAGATTTCTCCATTCCTCCGCCATTCCCATAAAAGGTTGCGCATTAAGTGCGTTAATGATTTCACTACTGAATGCATTAATTCATGATAAGTGGAACGCAGAAGAACAACAAAAAAAGATACGTCACACAATGTTAATGACTGACTACTTACAAGGAGTTTGGCGCTGCCTCAGTTTGAGAATGCAAGCTCCTCTGAAGAAATGCAACTCTTTCCAAGGATTTAAAGCTGGCCTCTGATATCTAAGGCCATTTAAACCAAAGTCGGTGAGAATCCCAAACCAAAAGAAACATAAGAGAGCTGAAACAGTGCAATCGTTTAGAAATTAGGGTTTCTAAAAGAAGCATCAAAGTCGTTGTGTGATGTATTTACTGTAGGAAGAAGCATCATACACATCTGTGTAGGTTCAACTATAAACACCCATGCGCAGGTTGCTAGTAAAGCCGAGTCAATAAGGCTATGCAAAGACATGCATCGAGAAACAGTAAACACCCTCCCTTTATATATTTTGTATAGGAAAAGCTGGCAGGATTTCCCAAAGCAATATAATGGCTAGACTTGCCTCAGGAGTAGGGTGGCCAGATGCCAAAAAGAGACAACCCTACCTATCCTAACTACACCTTAGGAAGTCCCTGGTATGACTCTCACCTTAAACTACAATAGACCAACGCAGAAGACCCTCAAGTGTTTTCTGAAGCTCAGCCCCAGACAGAAAATAACGGGGAAATAAATGTGGAGTACATTTTCAACCCTCAAGGAAGGCTTGATATAAACGCTAAGTCGTTCAATATCCACTTCTGGGCAAAGAGAGTTTGGATCCAAGGGAAAATATCTCAAGCGTTCTGCATTTCTCATCACAAGAATGAGGCTGCTTTTATCATTTTGAAGGAACAATCAGAAGTGTGTGGACTCCATGGCACTTTTCCCCCCTGATACTCTCCATTGAGTAACCCAAGAGGAGCATCTGAGGAAGCTGACCAAAGCCTACAAAAGCTCTTTCTTTCAGAGTCTCCAAAGTGATACAAGGGCCTGTTACAGACAGCCAAAATAAAGCTGCTTCGAGTCACAGTGGAGGTATGGTGTTTCAATGATGTATGCGTCCTAATAGTCCAGAAGTCGTGCCAAAGCCACGCTCCTGCCCTAAGGACTGGAGCATGGCTTTGGTGTGGCTTCTGGACTCTTAGGACGCATGCATCATTGAAACACCATACCTCCACTGTGACTCGAAGCAGCTTTATTTTGGCTGTCTGTAACAGGCCAAGGTCTCTCTGCGTACTGATCCTACAGACTAACGTGGCTATATCTCTGAATTCTACCAAGAGAACTGAAAATGTTTGCTGTCTGCAGCGGAGAACTTGTTCACCGTGCTTTATCTCCGTTTTAAAGAAATGTACAAATGGAGGTGGCTGTGAAGACTGGGAAGATAATATAATCTATCCTAACACTTGATCGCTCATGGGAGGGAACCACAGTTTCTTGGCGGAGCATGTAGCCTCAATGCTAGGGAATCCTGGGAACAGTAGTTTTGTGAGACGTTTTAGCTTTCTCTGTCAAAGAACTCTTGAGCCACAATAAACGACAGGATTCCCTAGCACTGAGCCAGGGTCTCTTGTGGTCTCTTCCAACTCTATGATTCTATAGAAAGATCATTGCTTTCAAGAAAGAAGTGTGTATCTCCATAGAGAGAGACAGTGTGAGATAGTGGTGTGAGCGCAGGACTAGGACTCTGGAGCCTGGGATTCAATTCCCCTCTTAGCTATGGAGACCCGCTGGGCAACCTTGGGCAAGTCACCCCTCTCAGCCCCAGAAAACCCCGTGACGGGCCATAGGTCAGAAATGGCTACAAGGCACACAACAACAACAACAACAACAACAACAACAACAGCAAAGCTCTACAGAAGGAAAACAAAAAGGCTGGTTGACTTGCCCACTGTATTAGCCAGATGAAATCCACGAAGAAATCCCAGCTGCTGGCAGTTCAGGATGGGCACAAAAACTACACGTCACAGACCTGTATGTAGAGAGATCTTGTCGCACCTTTGAGACTCACCGAACAAAAGAAGTTGGCAGCATGACCTTTCCTAAAGTCTACTTCCTCAGATACATACAGACCTTGTATCTCAAACTATCTGGTGTGGAGGACCTGCAATTTCCCCCAGTCACCAGTGTGCCGTGTTTGTACCCATTAACCATGTACCATATTTATATCCACTTGCTACAGCTGCTTCTTTCTTCCATGGAAACTCGCCAGGGACTAGCAGCCAAAGGCTTCTGGACTACCATTACTTTTAAGTAGCACTATCATAGATTCTCTATATTCCCTCTCAAAGCCAGTACTAGCAAGAAGTGCTTCCATACGGCTTGGATACCGAGAAGATACCATGCCTTTCATTGCAACCGCTAACTGGAAGTGGTTCCTGTTTGCTCCCCAAGTAGCTAACCTAACATGCAACCCTGTATCTGTAGCAACATGAGGAGCTGGAGACCCTCTTCGATGCCACAGCGCAGCACTTTAGCTGCCCGCTTAAGCGTTTAAAAGCCATGCTCATCACCATGGCATTCAAGTGCCTCCGGGGCTCTGCTTGCACTACAAAGTTTATTATTAATCCAATGAGTAGCCCCTTCAGCCCCTGTTAAATACGATTTGGCAAGGACTTACCATGTCAGCAGCTCCAGATACCTAATTTAGAAAGCGCCATTGTCCTGAAACAGAGCTGACCACAGCTCTTGTTTCCAAGAGAATGGGAGCCCCATATTCTGTGCAGGAAGAGCCTGCATAAGGTATAAAACAAGGCCATCCTTCCCCTGAACTCTACATTAATGGGTTTCAACATATATCCCTTGAAACATGTTCCTCCTCTTCTCTCTTCAACGCCTTCGCACAAGAATTTTGGTACCGAGATATGGACACTATGCTCAATCCCATGCTTTCTTGCCTTCAATGCGCACCTCACCAAAGGAAAAGATCTCCCACGCATAATTCAAAAGAAAAGTCTGTCTTTACAAAATTGAACTAATTTTGAAAGTCCATGATCCAACGAAATGGGTTTAGAGCATGGACACTATGTAAATCAGTAAGGTCAGCATTCGCCAACCCTCGAGCAAGACTTTCCTAGCACCAAAAATTCAATGCAAGAGAGACAAGCAGCAAACAGGTTACTCTTTCTAGAACAAAGTCTACAAAAGTTCATGCTACCAGCAACTTTCTTTCCGTTAGTCTCAAAGGTGCTAGAAGATCCCTTTGCATACTGATTTTCGAGTCTAACACAGCTATGCCTTTAAATGGTTTGACTGAATATATGGAGACCCAGGTTCAAATCCCCACTCGGCCTTGATTCTCGCTGGGCACACTTTGGGCAAGTGACCATCATTCAGATTTGGTTACTTACAGGTCTTAGTTTTAAGGCTATGTAGGTACTATTCCACTAATAACAAAGCTCCACAGAAGTTCTGCTCCAAATCCGGGACACAATCCAAATCCCTAGCAATACAAAAGAGTTCATTGTTTGCAATTAGGTTAAGAGACAGATACGATAAAGTAGCATCTCCCAATCTGGGGGTGAGGAACTATCTCAGAGTAAACGTTGCCTGGAGCACGTACAGGTTGCCTGAAGTCGGCATTGAACAAACTCAGAAATGTCAGTGTTTGAAGAGGTACGTATGCACTAAGAGACATTTAGTGTAGATTTTATTTGGACAATAATCTCAGCAAAAGGGTCAGTCACCACCTTTCTAAGGGTTGGAGATACCTGAGATACATTTCAAGGAATGCACTTGGGCTCAGGTTTCTGAGAAAACTGATACTGCCAAATGCAAATTGGGTTCAAAAGCCAGGAGAGAACTCTGTCACAAAGGTAAACGGAAGTAATCCAGGCTTTAGATAAAGCAGGATGATAGTCCTAAATCTGGCAACAGGGCACCCATGCAGCAACCACGCCTGAGGCTAACTTATGCCCATACAACTGGTTAATAAGAAATGAATAAGGTTTCTTTGACTGCTTGGATGAGCAAAGAAAGAAAGAAAAAGGGAGAGGCACAACGAAGGACACAACTTTGGGGGTCCGCTGAACCCGATTCAGAAGATGATAGACGCTTAAAAGAACAATGAACCAACCAGGAATGAGCTGCTGCTCCCAAACCTAGCTATGTTGTCTGAATATAGAAAGCTTGCACTCCAGCTCCACTGTGTCAGTCTTTGATAACAGCCTAAAATGTCTGAGATGCTCTACTCTGGAATAACTGTCCCACGAGCAAAAGCCTTCGCAGTTCTCCAGGCTCTGCCTGGCAGCTTCTCCTGGAACCACAGTGAGCTCACGAAACGGAGAGCAAACAAGGATGTGTCAGTGCCACACCATGTTTTTGGCTTCTTAAAAATTCACGCTGATACGATCTTGGGTGTAGAGCGGAGCCGCCTGAAGCTGTATATTACGAGGCGGGAGAGGTTCAGGCGCTGTGCCTCCGTCTCTTGCTGTCAGGCATCCGAAGGGCCAGTTACCAGGAGCCGGCCTGCCTACCTGCCTTCATGTTATCTCCCAGCAGCAGCAAAGGTTCATCTGAACTCCTTGCAGGTTTTCCCAGGGAACCAAAAGGGTGGAGCAGCGACACAGAACTGATATGGACTCACAGTCAATCCCAAACTACAGAAGATTTCTATGTAAGAGAGCAGAAGCGGCAGCTAGTTACTTATAAACAGCACAACCATACACAACTGGGGCAGAGAAGTGGGGAGACAAGAACAGAGCGCCCCAGATCTAATCCCAAAAGGACTCCAGACGCATGCGTTCAAATCTGAATGAGATTCCCCAATGACCAGTCCCAACCAGATACTGCTTTGGTTGTTCAAGCCCATAAAAGGCAACATGGTGCAGATCCAGAAGACTTAACAACTCAAGCCACCTAACTAACAGCATTTATTTTGTGTAGCCAACTGGGTTATGCATAGTAGGATTTACAAACTAAGACGTGAGCCCCGTAGGCACTACATGCACAAAGGCCTCTGTATGCCTGCAGTCCTTTCTAGTTCAAAAATCCTCTCACTCTTCAAGCAGAAACCTTTCCCACGGCAAAGGAGGATGGAGGAAGGAGGAGTAAAGGATGGAGGAAGGAACAAGGGAATGTCACCGTGTCCAAGGAAAAGTGTTTGGCTGCATTGATTCCAAACCAATCCCCCCCCCCCCACCGCAAAAATTGTACGTCAAAAGGTTGTGTAGGGAGCAATGGCAACCCTCCTTCCTAAGACTACAGGGCAAGGAGAAGACTAAAAGTTAGCTTGCCACATGCAAGTGGTCAAGAACTCATAGCCATTGCAATGTCACGGCGGCTTCTGTGTGTGCAATTGGCAACCGCATCTGTGCCGCCTTGTTTCCCATGGCTCTTTGTCTTCTCTACAGGTAGAATAGCTATAGTTACTTACTCATCTTCTCCGTGCGACGGCCAATTAACGCACAGCCTTGACACACTAAGCATAAATACTAACCGCTTTGCTGAAGAAATTTTAATAACCAAGAGGAATTCTCTGCCAGTATTGCCAGAAGGTTTGAGCGAGAGATCCAGCGCAACTGAGAACAGGGTCACATTTAGTTTGACAAAAACAAGATTGGAGTTTACACAAATGTGCCAAAACCAAGTTTTACAGTAGGCACAGGAATTAAGCCGAGCTATTTTTGCAAAGCAAGAAGAAAAACAATTTATCAAACCGCCGCTCGGCTGCATTCTTTTCCATTCCAGAATTGTGTTCACACACACGTCGACGCGCTGGACACATCGGCTTTAGTCAACAGACGGGGGCCGAAACTTGATTTCTCGACGCACCTCCGCAGTAGCAAACAAAACATTTGGGGGGACAAACCTCGTGGGATGCGCAAACTTTTCCATTCAGGGCAATTAGAGGCAAAAGCGAACGCGGCTACAATTAAAGTTGTCAGGCCATGTTTAACTACATCTTCATCTAATCCATTTTATTTTATACAATCCCGCATCTGGATCTCATTTCCTGAATTCCTGTAGGTATTCCGGGACACTTTTAGAAACCCTTTCAAACAAAGCAACTTCAACCGAGTCGGCCTTGATCTAAAACCCATTTCGGTGATGTTTTAAAAAGAAAAAAAGAAAGAGCAGAGTATGGCAATAAGTTGCTTTCTCTCTTAATCTTTCCTGAAGGAGCACATGCCTATTCCCTCTGACAACAGATATCGGCTAAACAGCATTATACTGTACATAGAGAGATTATTATATACTGTGAACATGCTTTTAGGAGCCCAGTCTCGCATTGGTTTGGAACAACAGAAGCACCGTCCCCACAAAGTTCCCCAAGGGAAGTTGTATCACCATCATCACCTGCCCCCCACAAATACACACATTTATCATAGGGATGCAGAGTCCAATGCAATACCCTGTGCTTACACACACACACCCATGAAATGCTCATACACACACTCCAGCTCACCTTTAATTCTACTTCAGCTATGCCAAACATCTATGGTCAGAATCACTTCCGGCTCCTTCCAAGCTGAAGGGCTCTGGGCTCCAACATGGGCATTGGCTGAACAGACTACTCAGCAGGGGCAAGAAGGAGAGAAAGGAGGGGGAAAGGCAGCTTTCTAGCCAAATTAATTTACATGTCAAGCACTTAAAGAGGCTGAACGCAATTTCCCTGCCCCAGATCCACCAATCCCTACCGCAAAAGCATTGATCGACAAGGAAAACTCCCATGACTTAGGAACACACACACACACACACACACACACACTTAGGCTTTGTCTAACCGTAGATCTGCAATCTCCTCGGGGAAGCAAGGAAACTGTTCAACTTGGAGACTCCATTTCTTCTTGGCTCCATACTCCATTCCAACTCCCAAACAGGATTTCGGAGCTAGGGATGCATCTATCGGCTCTTGGTGTGAAACAGAGCAACGGCAGAGGCACGGTTTATGGGGATCTCTTCCCCCACGGAGGCCCCTGTCACTGCCAAGAATGGGCACGCTGGAGATAAGGAGGCTAAGGTTGGCACTGGGCCCCCAAACCGCAAGGAGGAAACCAACCAGGAAGGCCCACCCATCGGCCCAATCCTCGGCCCAAGAGCAGCCAAACAACTCCGACACCCAGAGGCCTGCTCAAAGACCCCTGCAAGTAGCCCCAAAATACTCCCTCCACCCCTTTGAGACCATGAAAGTCAAGTCCATGAGCAAACAGAAAGCCAAGATAAACAGCCCAAAGACTTAGTACATACATACATGCAAAGACATATCATACGTACTTCTCAAGCATCCCCTTCCCAATACCAAGCTGATGGTAAGTCCCATGGCAATATATATTTAAAATATATATATAAAAGCCACAGACTCCCCAGGTGAGACCTCCACCTTGATCCAAACAAAGCCTGACGCAAGGTAACTTTGCCACTCCACTTCGGTCGGTTGCACTCAAATCCTCCCTGATGGGAAAAGACACAGACAGACAAGGAAAAGGTTTGGGACACATGCGTAAGCCCAGACTCACAAATGCAAAAGGAGGAGAGAGGGGGGGAGCAGACTTCATTCACTCCAATGTGACGTAACGCTGAACCCCTTCAAGTTGTGAAAAGTGCCACCGACAGTAAGTCCCTCAAGGAAAGTAGGAAGAGGACACTTGCCTGATACTAGAGGACCCAGCACACATGCACATATGTGTTGGGTTTGAGCAAAACCAACAAAGCATATGGAAAGAGGCGGCAGAGAGTGATCATTGGGCACCCCTTTCTCCCCCAACAAAAAAGCCTTCGAGGATTCGGGAAGGAGCTTCTGGAACTAACAGTCTCCTGATGATGGAGAGCAGCATCTCTCCAGGAAATTGTACATGGCACACGGAAGAAATATGGGAGCTTCAGCTAAAATTCAGAGGGGCTGAATAATATGGTGCCCCCACAAATGACGACAAGGCAATACCTCAGAGGTTCCTTCAAGGGTTCTCCTCCTCCAGGATCCAGCCAGCTGTGTAGGATTCAAATCCCCGTCCCCAGACTGTCGCCAGAGCCCAGGACTGAGGCTGAGCTCCTGGACAGACGGATGTGGAAGCAGTGAATTATTATGAGACTGGCTTGAAAACAAACCCAGGGTGGGGAGGGGGATTCGCTCACAGCCCGGTTTCACCCCAAGGGTCTTCACCGCAGGGGCTTTAGCAACAGAAGAGACACCCTCTGACCACTACAGGCTGCCTCCTGAAGGCAGGGAAGGACCCCCAAGCCCTTCCTTGACCTTATGTGCTCTCCCTCCCCACATATCTACTCCAAGGCAAACTACCAACCATTTCAAAAACCCCAACGCACTTTGAAAACTCTGCTTCAGGGGGGACAAGATGGAAAAGGATGGGGAGGGAGAAACATGTCCCCTAAATATTGGGATAGCACTATGTGCAGACAGCTGGCATTTCCCTTCTTGGATTCCCTTCAGACTTTTGAAACATGTTGGAAGGGGGACTATAGGAAGGGCTGTGGGGTTAGGGATGAAACAAACGCATGCACAGCTACTAGGACTCATTCGCCACCCCACAATTTATAGGGACTCAATGTAAGTTTCTCTATAGGGGGAGCGAATAAGGTCCAACATTAAAACAAGAATTGCATTGTTATAATACAGGCCAGAGACAGGAAATCTGGAAGCCTCATTAGATAAAAAGTGTGACAGTTGCCATCCCAGTGGATCAGGTCTCCTTAAGCCCTTGCCTTTTATTTTGGGGAAGGGGTTTCTCTTAATAATGGAGCTGACCAAAAGGCATTTCTAAGGGAAACCCCTTCCCCAAAATGAAAGGCAGCAGCTTAAAGACTCCAGATCCACTGTTATGACAACCTTCACCCTTTCCAGTCAGAGGCACTTAGAATCAGAAAATGGTCCTTCTCCGTAAAAAGGGGGGCTTCTTTGGGCCAAGATTTGATAAGGAGAGATCCCCCTCCTCCTCAAAACTAGAAGTCCTGATAGGAGGATGTAAGGCCCTCTCCCTCTTGTCAGCAAAGTCCCACAAAGTTTCCCAGGAGCTTCCAACCTTTTTTTTTTTTTTTGGGGGGGGGGGCATGCAGAAAAGAAAAGAAACGAAGAGCCGGAGCAGAAATATTATTTTTGCTGAGAGGGGAAGACAAAAGAGAAGCACACAGTCCAGCTACCATTTCCTGTTAGCATTTCTCCCTTCTCCCCCCATTGAATGTGAAGAAGGAAGGCAGTATATTTGGGGGGGCAGAAAAAGAAGACTAACGATAAAGATTATTGGGAAGGAGACAGAATGACAGTGATGTAAAAGGGACTATTTTAACACCCCCCACCTTATGAAGCAGGACTTTATAAAAGTGGGGGGCTTAGTTGCGTCATTTTGGGGGCAAAGAGGTACCAAGAGAGGGAAACTCCAGAGCCCCCATTTGCTGGCGCACATACTTCCTCCATCACTATGCTTTCGGCCTTTCTCTGGCTCTATAAAACTAAGCAGCTATTAAAATAGGGGTGTTAATATTCATGGAGGGGGGGGATCTCCACTGGTTTTCTTCCTTATGCTCTTAGGGGGGTTGCTTAAAAGGGGGTTGTTGAAAGAGGGAGGGAGGTGGGGAAAGTAAAATGGGGGGAGAGCAAAGGAGACCCCCCCCCCAGCCCACTTTCACAGGTCAGAGAGACAGTCTAAAATGGGGGTTCAAAGAGACTACTGGTCAGAGGGAACAAGTCTGTTGTGTTTTTGGGGGGGTGATAATAATAATAGGAAGAGAGGGAAGGGACACCCCCTCTTTACAAAACTGGGGAAGGGGAGAGAAGACCCAAAGGAAGTAAAAAAGCAGTAGGGTTTTTGGGTATGGATGGTTAGTATCCTCCATTCTGGGACAAACTGGGGGAGGACTATTAGAGGAGACTGAGTACTGGGGGGCTTGAGAAATAAAAGAGAAGTTTAGGGGGGTCTGGAAAAATAACTTCAGGCAGGGATGCTTCTTCCTTCTTTCAGAAGTGTTAGGATTACTCCATCCTCCATACTTTCTCCTCTTTGGGGAGCAGAAGAGGAGGCAAATGAAGTATTGGGGGGGTTGGTATGGGGTGTGTGGAAAGGGGCTGGTTAGTAGCCCAGATAATAATAATAATAATAATAATAATAATAATAATAATAATAATGCCCCCCTCTTTGTAAAACTTGGGGTGAGCAAAGGAGAAGCCAAATGAAGGAGAGAGGGGTCTTATTTGGAAAGCGCAAAGCCTTGTGAGATACATTCAGGAAATGATGCATCCAGAAGAAATCAACACAAATGGCTAAACAAAAGGAAAGAAAGGAAAGAGAAAGCAAGGAATGGTTTGGAAGGGGGGGGGGGCTTCTGATATGGGCCCAGTTTGCCATACTGGGACAAACTGGGGTGGAGGGGGGACTCTTGGAAAAGACTATAAGTAGTGGAAGGGTTTGACCAAATAATTCAAACAGGGAGCACCTCTCCTTCTTCCATTATTATTATTATTATTGGGGGGGGGTGTAGTTGTGTGGGTTTGTGTATTTCTGTGGGGAGAACCATGGGGAGGGAGGTTGTAGTGGTCCCACTTTCTCATCCCCTCCATCCATTTTCCCCTCTTTGTAAAATTAGGAGGGAGTTGGAAGAGAAGAAGGGGGCAAGGAAGAGGAGAGGGTTTGTGTGTTTGTGTTGTGTGTCTTTGTGTGGGGGAAGTAGTGGCTCTAGCTCCTTGCTCCCTCCCATCCATTTCCCCCTCTTTGTAAAACCAGAGGACAGTTGGAAGAAGGGAGCACCCCAAAGAAGAGGAGGGTTGTGTAGTTGTGTGTTTGTGGGGGGAAGCCATGGAGGGTGTTGTGTCCCCCCACTTTCTTCCTCCCTCCTTCACACTTTCCCCTCTTTGTAAAACTAGAGGAGAGTTGGAGGGGACGAAGAAGGGGGCCCTTCAAGAAGAGGAGAGGCTGTTGTGTGTGTGTAGTTGTGTGTTTCTGAAGGGGAGAGCTGTAGGGGAAAAGGCATGGAGGGGTCACTGGGTCCCCATTTTCCAGCTCCTTCCTCCATCTTCCCCCTCTTTGTAAAACTAGAGGAGAGTTGGAGGGGAAGAAGGGGCAAGGAAGGGAGAGGGGTTGTGTAGTTGTGTGTTTCATCGTGGGGGGGGTGGGGTGTTGTGTCCCCACTTCCTCCTTCCCTCACACTTTCCCCTCTTTGTAAAACTATAGGGGAAGATTTTGAAGGAAAGAAGGGAGCCCCCCCCCCCAAGAAGAGGAAATGGTTGTGTAGTTGTGCTGTGTGTATGTTTGTGTGTTGAGGGGGTGGTTGTGTCCCCACTTCCTTCCACCTTCGCACTTTCCCCTCTTTATAAAACTGGGGGAAGAACTAGAGGAAAAGAAGGGGAAAGAGTTGTGCAGTTGTGTGTGTGTGGTTGTGTGTTTTGTGGTGGGAGGGGGTTGTTGTGTCCCCCACTTCCTCACACTTTCCCCTCTTTGTAAAACTGGAGGGGGGGAGGTTTGGAAGGAAGGAAGGAAGGAAGGAAGGAAGGAAGGAAGGAAGGAAGGGGGCAATGAATGGAGAGGGTTGTGTAGTTGTGTTGTGTGTGTGTGTGGGAAAGCCATGAATGGGGGGGTTGTTATGTCCCCACTTTCTTCCTCCCTCCCTCACACTTTCTCCTCTTTATCAAACTGGGGGGAGGGGAGGTTAGAGGGGCAAGGAAGAGAAGGTTGTATAGTTGTGTTGTGTGTGTTTGTGTAGGAAAAAAACAGGGGGGCTTGTTGTGTCCCCACTTTCTTCCTCTTTGTAAAACTGGGGGGGGGGGGGAGTTGGAGGGAAAGAAGGGGGCAAGGAAGAGGAGGAAGGGTTGTGTAGTTGTATTGTGTGTGTTGTGTGTGTGTGGGAAAGCCATGAAAGGGGGGTTGTTGTGTCCCCACTTCCTCCCTCACACTTTCCCCTCTTTGTAAAACTAGGGAGGGGGGCAAGGAAGAGGAGGTTGTGTAGTTGTGTTGTGTGTGTGTGTGTGAAAGCCATGAAGGGGAGGGGGTTGTTGTTGTGTTGTTTCTTGTGGTGCCCCTTCCCTCCATCCCAGGACGAGGCAACATGAGCCTCCTCTTCTTCCTCCTCCTCCTCCTCTTCCTCTTTGGCGCCGCCATTTTGTGAGGAATCGATGAATTGAACAAAGAGGATCAATTTCTGATCCGGCGGAAGGTGATCGATGGGGGGGGAGAAGAAGAGAGGGAAGGAAAGAAGGAAAGAAAGGAAGGAAAGGGGGGGAAAGAGGAGGGAGGCCTTGCTGAGGGGTCGGCCCTCCATTTTGGGGGGCCAATTAGATGACCCCCCCTTTTTGCCCCCCAATTCGGGCCCAAAATAAGAAAAGGAGCCCCAAAGGCGCCCGCCCGAGCGGCTTCCTGCCCCCCTCTTTCTCCGCGTCCCTCTGTATTTCTCTCTTTGGGGTCCGAAAGGGCTCCCCGCCGCCGCCCCCAATCCGCCCCCTGCCCCCCCCCCCCGCGAGGCTGACCTGCAGCTGCTGTAAATCAAAGCGCTTCCAATATTGGAACATCGATCCCACATTGGCCGCCATCTTGAGACATATTGAGGCAGAAGTGAGCGGACGAGAGAGAGAGAGAGAGAGAGAGCGAGGGCAGCGAGAGAAGGAGGAAAAAAGGGGAGGGAGGGAGCGAGACACACAGGGAGAGAGAAAAAGGAGGGAGGGGGAGGGAGAGAGAGAGAGGGAGGCCGGCCGCAGCAGAAGCAGCGAAGCCAAGGAGAGGGACACTCCGAGAGAGACAGAGGCAGAGCCAGGGAGGCTGGAAAACACGGAACGGAGCCACTGGGAAACGGAAGGGAGCCAGCCTCGCTGCTTGCTCCTCCTCACTCTATAATCAATCACCACCATCATCATCATCATCATCATCATAGATATAGGGTCAAGATTGTTATTGACTATAAGGATAGATAGTAATACATATCAGTCCAAGGTTATTATTAGTATTATTTATAGTAATAGATAAGAGTTCAAGATTATTATTATTATTACTATTATTTATAACAACAAACAGGAGTTCAAGATCATTTATTAATAATAATAATAATAATAATAATAGACATGAGGTCAAGATATGATTACTATTATTTATCATCATAGATATGGGGTCAAGATTATTATTACTCTTATTATTATTAATAGATATGTCTTCAAGATTATTATTATTTATAGTAATACACACGACTTCAAGATTATTATTACTCTTATTATTATTTATAACAGACATGAGTTCAAGATTGTTATTATTATTTGTAATAATAATATAAATAATTTACACGCTTTATAAATAAAATATAATAATTTACAGTGCTTTGTAAATAAATATAATAATAATAATAATAATAATATGAGTTCAAGATTATTATTATTTATAGAAATACATATGAGTTCAAGATTATTATCACTATTACTGTTATTTATAACAATAGACATGAGTTCAAGGTCATTTTTTATTATTAATATTTATAATAATAGATATGAGGTCAAGATTATTATTATTATTATTCATAATAATAGATATGAGTGCAAGTTTGTAAATAAGAGATAGGAGGTCAAGGTTATTGTTGTTGTTGTTGTTTATAATAATAGATATGAGGTCAAGTTTATCATTATTATTATTTATAATAATAGTTATGAGGTCAAGATTATAAATAATGGATATAAGGTCAAGAATATATTATTATTATTATTATTATTTATAATAATACATATGACTTGAAGATTATTATTATTTATAATAGATATGAGTTCAAGATTATATTTATTTATAATAAGATATGAGTTCAAGATTATCATTATAAGATATATATATATATATATATATATGTGAGTTATTATTATTATAATTATTATATGTTGAGCTGACTGAAGAGGAGGCTGAGAAACATAGTGCAGCCTTGCATCTTTTTCCTTTCAAGCCCTCCCTTGTAAGTGTGAAGATTGCAGGTTCCTCTCCCTCTCTCCCTTAGTTCCAGATATTAGGATTATATATAATACTTCAAGATATTACCATTATTATTATTATTATTATTAAGTGTTGTTGGTCTGGCTGAAGAGGAGGCTGAGAGACGTAGTGCAGCCTTGCATCTATGTCCTTTCAAGCCCATGCTCTCCTCTCTCTCTCTCTCTCTCTCTCTTAATTCAAGATATTACAATAATATATGCATAGAATATTTACTAAAGCGATTAACCAACAACTAGATTATATACAACACATAAATATATAATATATAAATATATGAAATCTCTACCTCCACCGTCTTCCTTTTATAAAGATGACTCTTAATCTCACACACAAACACACAAACACAAACATACAGTGATTTAATGCATCCTCCTGGGATCCCAGGCAAACTTGGAAGAAGTGCTTTTGCTACGCTTTTTAATCACCTATATGTTTGTATCTATATATGCAGGCAACAGATATATACATTGTCATACACACACACACACACACAGTTGTGTTATTGTGTATATGGCATGATTTGAACCACTGCGTTGTAGTGGTTGAAGGTGGGAGACCAGGGTTCAAGTCCTTGCACAACCCTGGAACCCATTGGCAGGGCCTGGGCGAGTCACAGACTCTCAGCCTCCTTGGAACAAATCATGCCAAAAAATGATAAGTTGGCCGTAGCATCAGCACAAGTCAGATGTTGAAGGCGCACAACAACAACGAATTGTATGCATTACACATGTATGCATCACTATGCATGTCGGTACATATATACTGAGCTGGTGTAGTGCAATGGTTTGCGCACTGGACTATAACTCTGGAGACCAGGGTTCGAATCCTAGCTTGGCCATGGATACCAACACTCAGCCACACTCTCTCAGCCTCAGAGGTTGGCAATGGCAAACATCCTCTTGCCAAGAAAACCCTACGATAGGTTCACCTGAGGGTTGCCATAAGTCAGAAATGACTTGAAGGCACACAACAACAGCAACAACAACACACACACACACACACATATATATGCCCTTTGTTTTTGGGGAGAGGGGATACCTAGACTATGCTACCAGAGCTATCCAAAACGCTAGACCCGGTGCTTTCTCGCATTGCGCAACTGAAACTCTTTGATAGCACTTGATCCGCCATGCCTCCGTCCTAGAGACTCCTGGGATTTGCAGGTTCATAAGGTATCTTTAAGTTCTTAGCCAAACTACGACTCCCAGGATCCTGTAGGATGCAGCCGTGGCAGTTAGCAATAGCAGCTTCATTTATATACCGCTTCATACTGAACAAAGCAGTCTCTAAGCGGTTTACAACTGTAAGCTAAGCGGGCGCCCAATGGTTATAACTGCGTAGCATGAGCATGAAAGCGACCTGCAACTCTAGGGTCTTTCTCCATGTCCATAAGAGGTACAGTCCCAAAGAACATTTGTACGCTTCAGCATTCAGTGTGAATGTTATTTTGGGTGTATAAAAGTGGCTGGTAGCCGATGCGAAAAGCATACAAAACAGTCCTCTAGAACCCCTCCATCTCTGATCAAACATCACCATTTCTCTTCTGCCAATTTAGGATGACACCGAATTAGGAGGAATAGCGAATACTCCAGAGGACAGGATCAAGATTCAAAATGATTCAAGATTCAAAATGACCTGAATAGAAAGCTGGGCCAAAGCTAACAAAATGAACTTCAACACAGCGAAATGTAAGGTACTGCTCTTTGGACAGAAAGATGAAATGCACAGATATAGGATTATGGGGGACACCTGGCTTAAGGAGACTTATATGTGTGTGAAAGGGATCTGGGAGTCCAAGTAGACCCCAAGTTGAACATGAGTCAACAGTGTGATGCGGCAGCTAAAAAGTCCAATGCAATTTTAGGCTGCATCAATGAAGTATAGTGTCTAGATCACGAGAAGTAATAGTGCCACTCTATTCTGCTTTGGTCAGGGCTCACTTGGAATAATACTGTGTCCAATTCTGGGCACCACAATTTAAAAAGGATGTTGAGAAACTGCAGCCATGTGTCCAAAAGATGGTGACTAAAATGGTGGAGGGTCTGGAAACCATGAAGCCCTACAAGGAACGACTTAGGGAGCTGGGTATGTTTAGCCTGGAGAAGAGAAGGTTAAGAGGTGATATGATAGCCCTGTTTAAATACTTGAAGGGATGGCATATTGAGGAGGGAGCAAACTTGTTTTCTGATGCTCCAGAGACTAGGACTCGGAGCAATGGATGCAAGCTCCAGGAAAAGAGATTCTGCCTCAACATTAGGAGGAACTTCCTGACAGTAAGGGCTGTTCGACAGTGGAAGACGCTCCATCGGAGTCTTCCTTCTTTGGAGGTCTTTAACAGAGGCTGGATGGCCATCTGTCAATGGGGATGCTTTGTTTGAGAGTTCCTGCATGGCAGGATGGGGTTGGACTGGATGGCTCTTGGGGTCTCTTCCAACCCTATGGTTCTATGATTCTAACTGCAAACTCTCCCTGCAAATCCTGGCCTGATTCCCACTACCTTTTAAACCGAATCACAGCTCACCCCTCCCTGCCTTTTACTTGAAGCCATGCCTCAAAGATCGTGTACAAATAGGCGTTTCAAGCAATTCAGCTTTCCGAGTCTTATTTATGTAACTTTCAAAGGGGGATTGTTCATCCCCTTTGGTTGGGAAATCGATGAGAGCCATTCCACCAAAGCGGTGCGCTTTCGAACCACGGCCACCGTTTCCGTGGCTGTTTTTCAGGCTCTATTAGCAGGGCCTTGGGTTCTGTATATGGTTTCATTCATGCTAAACCTGCTTGGTGCATTTCAACTAAAGTGAAAGCACTGAGAGCCAGTGTGGTCTTGTGGTCTGAAGGTAGGATTTGGACTCTTGAGATCAGGGTTCGATTCCTTGCTCGGCCATGGAAACCCACTGGATGGCTTTGGGTGAGCCGCACACTCTTGGCCCCAGAAATCCCTAAGCAGGTTAGCAGCAATCCAGATGATGGAGGACCCATGCAAACTCTCCGGATTACATATAGCCACTTCAGCACCAAACTCCAAGTATACAATGGGTCAAAATAGATCACCTTTTGCTCCAGATCTTCCTGGAAGATCAATGCTGGGCACCTCATTTCGACCTCAGAGAGAACAACTCGGGTCAATGCAACAGGAGTTTATCACATGAAGGCGATCAGGTGTTTATCTCGTAAACATCCCAGAAATGTTGCTCAATTACGCAAAACGATTTCGCGCAGCGTCACACAAAACCCGCCATTAAAGTGGTCAGAAAGAAGCATCAACGCAGCTCTCTTTACATGCGGGACTGCAGCAACAATGCATTTCCGATATCACTTGCACAACTGCGTGTGATAATCCTTTGCGCAAGTACTCACCATTTCCGTTTCGTTTGCGGGATGCTTTAAGTGCGCTTTGACCTCTCTTCAGTGTCAAAATCAACCCCAGTGCGATACACTCCAGAGAACCCAAGGGAATGGGGATTTGGGATCACCTTTGGAGCCAAACTATCCCAAAGTATTGTGGAGCTGGCCTCGGTTTGCAGCAACCAAAGCAAGCTGTGGATGAAGGGAGGAAGAGGACGGAGAAGAGAGAACTACTGGGACTTTTAAAAAGCAGCTGAAAAGAGGAGGAAGACAGAGGATTTTGCAGGATTGTCTCTGCAAAATGGAGACAGTTGGGGAGTACGCAGTTCAGTTTATAGACTGTAATGTTACCTTTTTGATGACAGCTTCCAGAATTCCTCAGGCAGGACGGCCACTGGCCCTAATGGATCTGAGCTGTTAAGATCTGGATCATCTCATTGTATTCAGCGCTTTCATGGGCGACGTTCCAGTTTTAACAGCAAGAGAATAAAGTGGGGCGACTGAGGTGGAGGGGGGAACAAGAGTAAGATATCTGCTCAACATGAGCCAACTTGCTGGAAACACATCTGGTTAACATTCGGGGGCTTTAAATCCGCAGCCATATCTGAGCGATCCATTTGGTAAGTATTAAACGGATGCGTTGTCGCTGGTAATATTTACGATCGCAACGTGTTAAGCGGAGGTTTAGCGCTGTCAGAAGAAAGGAATGATTGTCATATGGCCTAACAAATGGGGCGAGGATATAAATTAACGTTTTATTGTGTTAAAAACCTTTATTACGATCTTGTTCAAAAAGAGCTGTGCCTTTGACAAGTTGTTGCCTGTTAGAAAATAAAAGAAGGGTGGTGTGTGTGTGTGCGATTTTCCTATGCCACTGTACAGACGACGCCTGAAGTGCCACCTTTAGCATGGGAACAGTGCCGACGTTCTCATAAATACCAGGCAATTCGATCTCAAATGGAAGATAGATCACATATTCTGGGGAAAGGATGACCAACTGCACACTCCTAGTGGATACTAACAGCCGTGCCTCTTAGGGCCCTTTAACGTTACACAAAAGGTACATGCGGCCCTTTGGTACTCCAAGTATGGTCCCTGAACACAACCTCAGACTCAAATAAAACTGTTGCATCTTATTTGTATTCAGAAAATATCATAAAATCAGGTTTAGACTCAGAGGGAGGAGGAAGGAAGGGAGGAGGAAGGAACGGCAACAATCTAAGATATGTAGACTACTAGCTGAAAACATCACAGACTTGGAACAATTGCTAAAGAAAGTCAAAGAAGAAACACTGCTGAACACAGGAGCTTATCACACGAAGGAGATCGGGAGTTTATCCCGTGAACATCCCCGAAAAACTGTGTTATTACACAAACTATTTCACATGACGTCGCACCAAACCCACCATTAAAAAAGCATCAACGCCTGTCTTTTTTACTTTCAGGTTTGCGGCGACAATGCGTTCCCGATATCACTTTACTTGTGCAATTGCGCATGACGATCGTTCGCGCACTTCCTCATCATTTTCGTCATTATTTGCAGGATGCTTTAAGCATGCTTTGATTGCTCTTTAAGGCCCAAATTAGCCTCAGTGTGATAAACTCCACAACGAGAACAAAAATCATGATCGTGGCAGAGCTGCAAGAATTCATCTTGGATAATGAGAAAGCTGAAACAGTCATACCTTGAGTCAAGCTTTGATCTGAATGGAGACTGCAGTCAAGAAATCAGAAGAAGACTAGGAATAGGAAGTATGTAGAGAGATCTTCTAGCACCTTTGAGACTAATTGAAAGAAAGAAATTGGTAGCATGAGCTTTCCTAGACATATCTACTTCCTCAGACGCATCTGGAAGAAGGAGACTTTAGTCTAGGAAAGGTCATGCTGCCAACTTCTTTCTTTCAGTTAGTCTCAAAGCAGCTATGAGGTCTATCTACATACTGCTTTTACAGGCTAACATGGCTATATCTTTGAATTCTAAGAATGGGAAGGGCAGCTACGAAAGAACTAGACAAGATCCTGAAGTGTAAAGGTATATACGCATACCTCCATATTTGCTGGGGTTAGGGGCACAGGACCCCCGCAAATATGGAAAAGCCACAAATAACAAAAACACCATGTTTTTACCTGAGAGGACATCTCTCTAGGAATCTCTAGGTCTTCCAGTGCAACTCTGTGATCAACATCTTCCAGACGTTGACCATAGAAATGTATTGGAGGAGCTACAAAGGCCGAGTGGCGTGTTCTCTCTAGGAATCTCTAGCTCATTCAGTGCGACCTTTGGTTAAAGTTGGCCACAGAATTGCACTGGAGGACCTGGATATTCCTAGAGAGAAGATATTAATAATCTGTGAATAATCAAAACCGCAAAAATCAAAGCCACAAATGTGGAGGGATGAGTGTACAACTGAGCACTAAAGTTAGAATCATCCAAGGCATCGTATTCCCCATCACCATGAAAGCTGGACAGTGAAGGAAGCGGATAAGAAGAAAATCAACTCATCCGATATGTGATGCTGGAGAAGGGTGCAGAGGATCCCATGGAAGGCCAAAAAGACAAGCAAATGGGTTCTTGAGCAGGTCAAGCCTGAACTCTCCCTGGAAGCTAACATGACCAAACTGAGGCTGTCGTACTTTGGCCACATCGAGAGAAGACAATAATGCTAGGGAAGGTAGAAGGTAGTAGTAAGAGAGGGAGACCACAAGACAGATAGATGGATTCAATTGCGGAGGTCATGGGCATGGATCTACAAGAACTCCAGGGCAGTGGAGGACAGCAGGGCTTGGAGATGTCTCATCTGCAGAATCACCAGGAGTTGAGGCCGACTCAAAGACAGTTAATAACAACAACAAAATAAGAAGTCGAAGGCTTTCATAGCCGGCATCCACAGTTTTTTGTGGGTTTTTCAAGCTATGCGGCCATGTTCTAGAAGAGTTTGTTCCTGATGTTTCGCCAGCATCTGTGGCTGGCATCTTCAGAGGATGCTGGCATGGAAGAGAGTGGGGTACAGTCTCTGAAGATGCTGCTGAAATGTCAGGAATAAACTCTTCTAGAACATGGCCCCATAGCCCAAAAAACCCACAAAACCCAACAAAATAGCATTTTAGTCCCCACAATCCCTGAGACGTCAGCGCCCAAACAAACTACAATTCCCAGAATCCGATGTCATTGAGCCAGCGGTGTCAAACCGGGTTAATTCTGCAATCCGGTTGCAGCCTTTGAGCTCATTGAAGGGAAAGTGGGGTATAACCGTAATCAATAAACACGTACATGTATCTGGGAGCAATTCCCATTGAAAACAGGAGTAACTTATGAGTTAACGGTGGCAAAGCCTGTGGTCGCAATTAATATTAGACCCGGGATGTTGCGATCGGACTGACCTCACATAACTGCCCTCAAACGGGGTTATTAATTAATAACGCCACCAAACGGTATGCTAAGCAGTGCTAATTTGCAAGGCGGTTGTAAGTGGCCATTTTCAGTTTCGAGAGCCTCAGTTCCCTCCAGGGTCCTCGGCTGCCACGCCACCGCAGGCGCCTTTTCATCCTTTCGGAAAAGGAAGCCGTTTCTCTCCCCCACAAACCTCTCCCCAACGAAAATTCCTGCTCTAATTACTTTGCCGTCTCCTCCAGCTTTCCTCCCCCTTGGAAAGCCGTCGGGGAGTTAATATATTGACAAATCTCTTTTGTTTATTGACCATGGTCCCTTCATTACTTAGCAATACTTCATCTCGGTTTGGGCTTGAACCTGAACCTAAGGTCAAAAACCATCTGCTCCGCGGAAGGGAAGTTCTTTGGTGTCAGGGATAATGCACTTTATTCCTTGCTGAGAGGTAAAAACAAACAGGGCATTTTTCACAATGGAACGGCTTTTGTATTAGCCGTATGTCCCTATGCCGCTGTCGCCATCTTCTTCTATTATTATTATTATTATTATTATTATTATGCATACTGCTTTATTTTCTGCTACACTTGCTTCAGAGCTTCCATAGTTATGATCTGTATCCGTTCTACAATAGCTGCTGCAGTCCACAGATATGGAGTCTAGATTTAAAGTGTGCTTTTGCTTTCGTCTAGGGTTGGCACTCTGTCCACTTCCATCTCATGTGCCAGTTGTGCCACTTTGTAGGGAGGATGGGTTGGATGCAGTGATGCATAACTTAACGCCTGATTAGACTACTGCAATGCGCTCACATGGGGCTGCCCTTGAAGGCTTGATTCCCACTACCTTTTAAACCGGGTCGCAATTCGGTTTGAACCGGTTCAAATGACCCTGGTTCCCACTTGAATTGATTCGCTGGAAAGGGAGGCCATGCACCAGACCCATTTAACCTGCGTCTTTTTTTATGCTGATGTTTTCCGAGTCTTTTCGGATACATCGATTCCGCGCAAGTGTGAACCAGATGCGGATTGGAATCGATTTAAATTTGCCCTTCAGCCGGCTGGAGCATGGGTCCATTTTGAACCGATTCATTTGTGAATGTGAACCATAAGTGGGTTATTTTACAGGGGAACAATGTGACCGGGGCAAATGCATTGGGAACCACACTCCGCTGTCGAATCGATCCATTGATTCGGATCGCAAACCGATTTATTTGTAAGTGGGAATGAGGCCGAAGAGTGTTTGGACGCTGCAACGACTGCAAATTTGGAATAAACAGCTTGTTGTCTGTGGGGTGTGTGTTACAGAGCATGTATCACCTGTCCTGAACCATTTGCCCT
The DNA here is from genome assembly GCA_023333645.1 of Sceloporus occidentalis. Lineage (NCBI taxonomy): Eukaryota > Metazoa > Chordata > Lepidosauria > Squamata > Phrynosomatidae > Sceloporus > Sceloporus occidentalis. The sequence goes on along the minus strand of JALMGF010000064.1, from coordinate 2,214,630 downwards.
GGTTTCCAGCTTGTTTCTGAACTCAGTTTAAAGTGCAGGAAGATCTTCCTGACAGAGCTTTTTCAAAGTGGAACAAACTGACTGAGGCTGCATCTGCACTGCAGAAACAATGCAGTTTGACCATGCTTTACCTGCCAGGCTTAATACTATGGGATTTTGCAATTTTGTGAGATATTTAGCCTTATCTGTCAGAAAGCTCTGGTGCTACAATAAGCTACAGATCCCAGAATTTCACAGCATTGAGCCATGGCAGTTAAAGTGGGATCAAACTGCATTGACTCTTCAGTGCAGATCCCGCCTCGCTCTGTCTGTTTCCTAACGTCAGTACGATCCAAAGTGGGGTTAAATAAACTTGCACATAGTTGCTCTGCTCCCTGTTTTATATAGTCAAACACAGGGATCATGCAACTGTTTAACAAGGAAAGGCTTCATATTAAATTTGCACACACACAAACACACACACATATATATATTTTAAATGAAACATGTGAAATGTATTTCCCTTTTTTTATAGGAGTGCTATAAAACATTCATCGTAAAAGCTTGCCTTCCTGTTCTCTTTTCTTTTCTTTTGTGTATATATGTGATTGGGGGGGGGGGGGCATTTAAAAGTTGATACAGGTGTACTGAGATGTGTATTGGTTTGGTGCACCATTAAAAGCAACCCACTACTCCAAATGCCCAGTTCCCCTGGGCTGCCTCCATTTATTACTTCGCCATGTTATTGCACCAGATCCGCACCGGGGATGCAAACAGATTTAATAGCTGCTCCCTCTTCTTTAGGATGCCTTGGGAATGATCGCTCTTTGAGGCAACACTAGGCGCCTCGGAGCAGACCATTCCCAGCCCCGACGTCATCGAGACGCAATTCCCCGGATTCCAAATTTGGAGGCTAAAAGTGGTTATCAATAGGAAGCCAAATTAATTCTGTACGACAAGCGAGGCCTTCCTTCTGCGCGGTTTCCTGTTTCTGCCTTTTAGCCGAAACCTTACAAGTGCGTTTTGAAATCCATTTCCTTTTCAAATGGCAAACCACATTTTCACACCCGGAGACATTTCAGACTACACAGTTACGTACCTCCCAACTGCCCCGATTTGGCAGGGACAAATCCTCAATCACTGACTGTCCTTCAACTTTTCCAGCCACTTTCAAAATGACCCAAGTTCTCTCTCCTTGACCCCCGCTTTGTTCAACCTGCAAAAGCAAAAGACCATAACGCTTGGTAAGTCGGAAGGCAACCGGAAAAGAAGGCAAGCATGCTACAGGTGGATTTGTTCAGCCGAGAAAACCATGGCAGTCCTGGCAAGACTTGAGCTGATGACTCTGGAGGTCCCTCATTCATAGGGTCGCCATAAGTCAAAGTCAGCTTGGTGCCAAATAACAACAACAAAGCAGACATTACATGATTTGGTGGTCAGTACGCTGGCAACTAACTCATTCCAAGCCATTGTATTCCCCATCACCATGGACGAAAGCTGGATAGTGAAGAAAGCGGATAAGAAGATTGACTCATTTCAAAAGTGGTGCTGGAGAAGATGCGGAGGACCCCATGGACAGCCAAAAAGACAAACACATGAAGTGATCAAGCCTGAACCCTCTCTGGAAGCCAAGATAACCAAACTGTCATGCTTTGGCCACATCATGAGACGAAATTGGAAAAGACAACAATGCTTGGAAAGGTGGAGGGAAGTAGGAAAAAAGTGGTTCATGTCATCGCACGATGTGCCCAAAGTAGGACATGCTCAGCTTAGGGCTTGTCTACACATACGTATATTATGTTCAGTGCTGCAGATTTTGCATCAATGCGTAGTTGTCTTCATTTTTCTGCACACGTTCCTATCTGTTTGCATCTATTCGCCCTCCCTCTGTCAAAATGCGACGGAAGGCCATACATGCGATAATGTGCATTTCTGCAGATTTTCTCTGGACACTCCAGGAAAATCCACAGAGCCTTCCCCACGGAAAAAGCCTGAACTCCCACAAATCATGTGTGGCCGGGTCGCATTTTATTCAACTGGAAGGAGGTGTATTTTAATGCTGTAGACAAGCCCTTAGCCATATTTGCTTGCAATGAGAGTTCAGGTTTGTGAAGTCCAAGGCTTTCATGGTCGGCATCCATAGTTTTTTGTGGGCTTTTCGGACAATGTGGCCATGTTTTAGAAGAGTTTATTCCTGACATTTTGCCAGTATCTGTGACTGGCATCTTCAGAGAATGCTGGCATGGAAGAGAGCATAGAAGAGAGTTCAGGTTTGCTCTCAGAACCATTTAGTGGTCTTTTTAGCATTTCATCGCATCCACAGAACTCTTCTCCAGCATCGCATCTCAAATGAGTTGATTTTCTTCCCATCAGGGTCTCCACTGTCCAGCTTTCACATCCGTATACAGAAATCAGAAAAGCTATAACATTTCAATACCATCAAAGCTTCCAGGGCAGCTCACAGAGGAAGCTGAAAACAGCCAGCGTTCAAAAGAGAACCGGTAAAGCAAAAGAAAAGGCAAGCTTTCAGTCAGTCGCATGCGGAACTGCAACCAAATGTTGCAGCGTGACGCGCTTGTGTTCCAGACAGAAGACGCAATTGCGCTGTTTCTTTCCTCTTGGTTTTCTGAGTCATCTCCTTACCCCAAAGAGATGTGCGACATGTTAGTCTGTGGCAGGAAGGATGGCTGTGCCCCCTTTAAGTTTCCCCCATGAATTGTTCACTATTGCACATTTTGGGTTTTTCCTGAAATATGCAGTTACCTCTTACTTGTTTCACAATAACCCCTGCTTGGGAAACGCCGTTGTGGTCTTAATTCAGCGCTCGAGTTCACAATTCCTTGACCCTGCAACAAAAAGGGACAGCGTGGTTCAGCACAAGCTAAACTGGAATTAGGCAGAATAATAAAACGGGTGCTTGGCATCCACTGTGGTTTAGTTCCAGGAACCTCCAGGATACCAAAATCCACAGATGCTCAAGCCCCATTGAATACAATGGCATAGCGACATGCAGTATGCCGTGGCGCCAGAACTCTCTGGAAGAGAAGGCTATCCCGGGATTCCATAGCATTGAGCCAAGGCAGTTAAAGCGGTGTCAAAGTGCATTCATTCTGCAGGGCAAATCAGACCCAAGACTTCAAAAAATCCTTAGGACTAGAAACTTGGATTTACGGCTGACGTAAAAGCAGCAGTTCTCACAAAAGCCTAAGGGACAACAGCGAACCCGTATCTGTGATTCTAACTTTCCCCCCTCTGTTTATTTGAGCATCTGTTTCGATACGCATACGGCCATCATTCCGAACCCATAAATCAGATTGCAAAGGAAGTTCTGCTAATGTAACATGTTCGGATCAGACATACAGACATACCCCCAGCGCTACAGTAATGGAAATCAAATTTATTTATTACTCCATTGGCTTGGCTTGGCTTGGCTTTCAACCCCGCCTGCAGATTCGGGGAGCCAACTTTTCTCTCTGAGTGGGGCACCTGTCACTTGAAGGCAAAATCTCTTATTGATTGTTATTAATGGTTTCGCATTTAGCTGCGCGGGCCCCGAACCAGCCAGAGACGCTGGAGACAAGCTGTCTGGGACTCCCTGTGATGTTGTAAAATGACAGCCAGGCAAACCGCCCGGAGAAAAGGTGTAGCCGGGATTTTTCAACTGCGTCCCCACCTCAAAATGTTCCTCTTTGGCATCTCGCAACAACAACAAAAAAGAAGGCTTGGGAATGATGTCAACCTGCAAAAGGAGAAAGGAAGAACAGAAGAGAATGGAAGAAAAAGATGGTTTTGTGACTTTGCCGAACTTTACAAGCTGGCATCAAAAAATCCACTATCCAGGCATGCCCTCCAGAGACTCATAAAAAGATGATGTTTGGCAATTGCATGCCGTCGAAGGAAGGTTACTGCAGGGCTGGTTCCAAGTTTTGGAAGGCCCTTAGGAAACATACTCTCTATCCCACAGCTCCCAACTTTCCCAGTTTTGCCGGGACGATGCCAGTTGGTCCTCTCTCGTCCCACTTTTTCGGCTGCTTTAAAAAATGTCCTGGTTCTCTCCACTTTCCCCCTTTGTTCCCAGTATACTTCAGTTGCAGCAAGCCGGGTACCAAGCGCAAAAGCAGTTTGCACTCCAATGTGAAGTCGAAGGCTTTCATGGCCGGCATCCATAGTTTTTTGTGGGTTTTTCGGGCAATGTGGCCATGTTCTAGAAGATGGCCACATAGCCCGAAAAACCCACAAAAAACTCAGTTTGCACTTCATTAACCCAAGAAGAGAAAAGGGAGAATCTTGCTCTTTCCAGTCGGCTCCGGCAAAAGCAATCTGCAGAAGCCGCTCCTAGCTTGTCTGTTCCTCTGCATTAATAACTGTTGCCAACTTGGCCACACTTGGACATTGGTCATATGTATCACCATTTTGGGCACCAAGTTTATTTGTCTTTGGCACAACGTCCATTACAAAATCTCACAGCTTTCATTCATGGGATGCTGGAGGGGATGCTGTATTTATTTATTATTTCTTCGCATGCTCTTAAAGTCGGCTCCTGGATTTAAGACTCAACCTTGCAAGTATCTTGCAAGGATTCCAGACTCAACTTGAGACTTGAAGGTAGAGACTACTAGACTGTAGACTTGGAGTAAAAGACTTGAATACATCAGGTCTTTGAATACATCAAGCCCTCTTCTCTCTTCTTCTTCCAGGTTCTGGCGGAGCTGCTGGCCAGGCAGCAAAGAGAAACGAGTTGTTCTCTGTGGGTTTTTCAGGCGACTTGTGTTCCCATTTGGCCAACAAAGCTGCCAGGCCTGGAAGGCCTCCTTTGAGATGTCACCTGGTGCCATCTGCACTCCCTGCACCCTTCTAGTGATGCCCCCGAAGCAGTCCCACTCTTGCCAACTGGTGAGGTGAGACGACCGAGGGAGATGCCCCCAAAGGGCTGCAAATGGTTAGTTGCTTCATTGATCTGGCAAGGATGGGAAAAGGTGTTAACCACCAATGACCCAGCGACTGTCTCAGCCCTTAACTGATTTACAGGAAAGAGCTCCGTTGGCACAAGATAACAACACTTTTCCAGGCCTGTGCCCAAGTGGGTTGCAACCTGGTGGTTTCCATCCTGACTGACAGCAATGAGACTGGCTTAAAGGTTGCTTGAAGATGAGAAAGTGCCTGACTGAATTCTCATGTTTGAATTGAGGGGAAAACACTGCATCCCCAGGGATGGAAATAAGCGCCAGGCTAAAAGTACTGGCTTTTGTCGGGCGATCCGATGTTATTTAATGGCTGGCCAGCCAATGTTTAATGCAGCGTCAACAACACTGAGCTCAATGCAGATCTTGGGTATGTTTTTGGGGAGGTGTACAACCATATCCTCCACTTTGAAAGAGGTTGCATCTTCACTGCAGAAATAATGCACTGCTAAGGTTCAATGCGATGGAGTCCTGGGAATCAAAGTCTGTTGGGACACAAGAGCTCTCTGACTCAAAAGGCTAAATATCTCACAAAGCTTCAGTTTCGGTTTGAGTGTTGGACTAAGACTCCAGGAGACCAAGGTTCAAATCCCAGCTTTGCTACGGAAATCAAAGCAAGTCATGCTCTCTCGGGCCAGAAAATGGCAATGGCACAATTCTTCTGAACAAAGAAAACCCTGCGATAGGGTTGTCATAAATCAGAAATAATGCGAAGACATACAACAAACAAAACCACAACTTGTTAGCCCAAAGTGCAGCAGCTTTGGACTGTGAAGTCGAAGGCTTTCATGGCCGGCGTCCATAGATTTTGTGGGTTTTTCGTGCCATGAGGCCATGTTCTAGAAGAGTTTAGAGTGCTTGTTGTTGTTGTGTCGGGGGGATCTACAGATCCCTGGAGGAAATGGTTCTCTAGCCATTTGTAGGTGTTAATATATGGTTGACCACAGAGTTGTGCTGGAGGACCTAGAAATTCCTAGAGAGGGGATCTCTCAAGTTAAAAATAATAGCGTTCTTTTTTTATTTGCCCTTTTTCACTTTCGTGGGGGTCCTGGACCCTTAACCACAACAAATATAAATGCATAGTGCGAAAGGGCCGGATATCTGCCTGACTCCGGTCCGTAAACCTGGTCGACTATGAAATTGATTGACGACGAAGATAATTAATAATAATAATAATAATAATAATAATAATAATAGCTATTTTAGAGGGAAAAACCCCAATCTTTTCTTTGAAATGGGCCCATGCTCCCTTAGGAAGAAGGCTGCTAATAGCTATATGTCCCAAATATCTGATTTCCTCTAGGATATTTTTCTCTTTCCCTCTCTTTCTCAATCTCTCTTTCCCTCCCCCTTTCCTTTCCTCCCTCCCTCGTTTTCTCTGTGTAATTATTGTCTATAATTATAGGCTGATAATTATATAATTCACAGAATGTATATCATTTGGGAAAGGCTGGGCAAGCTGGCAGAGAGGAAGGGCGTAACCTGTATTGTAAGCTATTTAAAAAATAAAGTTGGGGGGGGGGGGAGCAAAGAAAATGCAATTATATTTCTTTCTGATGTGGCTCTGATCTTCCCAGTCAAGATGGGAACATCGGGGAGAAAATATTGGGGAGGTCATGGAAGGTGAGAGAGATCTCCCCATCGGGATTTCACAGATAGGGAGCCCAAGTCCATCTCAGAGAAGGCGAGCCTATCCCAGGGCTTTCTTGGTTCAGAGATTTACTATTGCCTTCTCTGTGGCTGAGAGTGTGTGACTTGTACAAGGTCACCTTCAGCCAGAAATAAGACCCTGGTTTGAGCATTGTAGTCCAGTGTTCAAACCACTACGCCACGCTGGCTCTCTGGAATCAATCTGCATTATTTCTACAGTGTATATGGCATTGTAGGAAGGATTAAGAGGGTACCTGACTGCATGCCTACTCCAGAGGAAGCCCTGCTGAGTTCACTCCTGCAATCCAGCACTTATGTACCTGAATTTAATGGGACTGATACATGTATCATGCCGTCAAACATTTTGTGGATGTGGGGTATGTGTGGCCAAGCAAAACCCGAGCGTGCTCAAGGTGGCAAAAAGTATTAATGGTTCAGGAAAGCTAAGAGAGCCTGCATTGGTTTGCTTTTCTATGAGACTTCAGGGAAAGACAAGGTTCAGCCCCTTTTCTCCTTGCCTTCCCCAATTTATTGAGGTACAAACTACTTTGAAGTTGGTTTGCAGCGATTGAAGCAGGCTGAGGATTTAGGGGAAGGTGGGAGAAAAAGAGAGAAACCAGGACATTTTAAAAGGAGCGGAGAAAGTGGGATGACAGAGAAGTAACTGGGACTGTCCCTTCCGAATTGGGACAGTCGGAGCGCATGCGATTTATGGAAGTTAGGCTGTTTACATGTCATTTCCAATAGCAGAAGACTATAAAAGCATCAGATCTTGGAAGATAAGCAGGGTCAGCCCTGGTTTGTACTTTGATGGGAGACCACCAACCAATATCAGATGCTACAGGCTCTGTTTCAGAGAAAGGGACTGGCAAAGCCAATCTCTGTGGTTTCTTTGTTTAAGAAAACCCTACAAAATTCAAGGGGTTCAAGACTGGCATTTACGCAAACTAGGTCAGCTTTTGGTCTGATCCAGCTTGGTTCTTCTTCACGTTCTTAAAAGGGGCAAAGAACCAACAGGTGGACACTTCAGGAAAATATATTTTGGCGCCAGATACAGAGAAACGTACTGGCGGAATGGGATGTTTGCCAGTGGAACAGACTGCCTCAGGAGAAGGTGGAGGTATTTCGGCAGATAGTAGGTGGCCATCTGTCAGCAACGCACTAAAGTGTGAGAATCCTTCGCCCCGGAGCAGGGGTTGGAGTAGATGACCTCAAAGATCCCACCCAGCTCTCGTCATCCGACGGGACAACGTCTGACAGTTGCTGCAGAAATCGCGAAGCGCCCATTCATCAGTTGAGAAAGACAGACAGATTCCCTCGCGAGCGCCTGACCCTCGTCGCCGAGAGATTTATCTGTATCTGTATGCCAAATGACAAATGCGAATTTCAAGACTCTAGCATCCAGATGGCTAATAATCTAAACATTTACACTTACATTTCAGTTGCTTCTCAAGACGCATGTCATTTGAATAAACCTCCTCTGAATCTTAATTCCTGTGTTCAGTGTGGTCCTTCCTTCCATAGGGCCATCATTTTCTATAGTTTTGCTCCTTGCGTTGGATCTTTGAGTTGCTAACAGATTTACGGCGCAATCCTCCACACTACACTGTCACACTGTTTTGATTTGGAAAGGACAGTCCCAATGAATCCTCTGCCGTCCCATTTTTTCAGCTGCTTTTAAAATGTTCCAGTTTCTCTCTCCTTCTCCCACTTTCCCCCTTTGTCCTCAACTTACTCCAACTACTGCAAACTAAATTCAAATGGCAAAAGTAGTTTGCAATTCAGTTACCGCAGCAGGGGTGAGAGGAGAGGAGGAGATGGGAGTCTTGCGCTTCCCAGTAGGCTCTGTAGGCAAAAGCAAACCGCTGCAGCCTCTCCTCGCTTGTATGCTCTTCCCGTTGCAGCCACACACTGGCTGCATCTGGATTCCTGAGATAAAGTGGTTTGATATCACTTTAACCGCCATGGCTATATGCTGGGATCTGTAGTTATTTGTCAAGGGCATTCTTGTTCCTTTCCTTTCCTTTTTAAAGTTCTTACGGGCTTTTAGCACCAGAGTTTTTGAAAGGGAAGGGCTTTGAAGGAGCGCTTTAATCGTCCTGTTGTTAACTGTTCTTTATTGTTTTAAGTGCATGCTCTAAATTGTTTTAATACTGTTACTAGTTTAGTTCTAATATTGACTTTTTGCATGCTTTGACTAAACATATGAGGAATGTAATTATTTTAATGTGTAAGATGCCTTGAGTATCAATTTTGCAGAGGGAAGGGAGGTATAAAGATGATGATGATGAAGATGAAGATGATGATGGACCCCAAGGGGCCATCCAGTCCAACCCAATTCTGCCATGCAGGAATACACAACTAAAGTCCTCCCTGTGACAGTCGGCCATCCAGCCTCTGTTTAAAAACCTCCAAAGGAGGAGACTGTACCACCTCATGACGGCTGACATTCTGGGGGTGGGAGTCCAAAATAACATTTCTAAGTGCTCTCAACATAGGCCCAGATCTCAAGAGGATGACCAGGGATGGAGCATGGCTCCCATACATGTCCTTCTCCGTCCGGAGAGCACCCTGATAGGCGAAGTCTGAACCGCCGCGATGCTCACATCAAAGACCCGCAAATGTGCCAACTCTTGGAGGGTAGTGCAATTTTCATTTTAAAATGACTCGGGGGCACTGCTTCTTGCATGTGCGCCTTCAATTTTTAATGTTCCCATCTACCTGCACTGAGGAGTCCCGCTGAACCCAAATGGCGAGGCTCTCGATGAATGGATAAGGCTTGAGGAGGGATTGAAAATTACCTTTAATCGTGGCGCTTAGCAGGGTGGGGCAGCCATTTTAATGCTGGGGCAGATCATACAGTTTTCCAAAGGATGAGGAACTAGAGTTCGAGGCTGCATCTGCACTGCAGAAATAGCTAACTCGGCTCCCTCCCACCCTGAGCCCTATTTTGGAGCCATCTAAAGCCTGCTGCGACGATTTTAACAACTTCTTTGCGGATAAAATCTCTCGGGTAAGGGCTGATCTCGACGCCAGTTTTTGTGCAGATCCTATAGGAGAGGTGTCCAAAGCGTCCGTGGTCCCTGTTATACTGGATCACTTTGAGTTTGTTAGTACCGATGAAGTGGACAAGATCCTCCGAAGTGTTAGGAGGACAACTTGCTCTCTTGATCCCTGTCCCTCATGGTTGGCAGCTCAGGGGGGAGATGTGGTGCGACTAATGTTGCATCACATAATCAATACATCTCTAAGTGAGGGTCAGTTTCCATCTAAATTAAAATTAGCAGTGGTTAAACCCCTGCTAAAGAAGCCCTCCTTAGACCCCCTGCTTCATAATAATTATAGACCCATCTCGCTGCTACCTTTCTTAGGGAAGGTGATCGAGAGAGCAGTCGCCTTCCAGCTTCAGTCGATCTTGGACGACACCGATTTTCTGGACCCATTTCAAACTGGCTTCCGGGTGGGCTATGGAGTTGAGACCGCCATGGTCGCCTTAGTTGATGATCTCCGTCTGGGCATGGACAGGGGGAGTGTGTCCCTGTTAGTGCTCTTGGACATCTCAGCGGCCTTCGATACCATCGACCATGGTATCCTTCTGGGACGCCTGAGGGAGTTGGGAATTGGGGGCACTGCTTTGCAGTGGTTCCGTTCCTACCTCTCGGGTAGGTCCCAGATGGTGGAGCTGGGGGACTGTCGCTCCGATAGGAGGGCCCTGACATCTGGTGTCCCTCAGGGAGCGATTCTGTCCCCTATGCTATTCAACATTTACATGAAGCCGCTGGGAGAGATCATCCGGAGACATGGGGCGCGGTGTTATCAGTACGCTGATGACACCCAGATAATTTTCTCTATGTCTCCGACTGATGCAGTAACTAAGGATGGCATCTCTCCTCTAGATGCCTGCTTGGCGTCAATAATGGGCTGGATGAGGGAGAACAAACTCAGTGTGAATCCAGGGAAAACGGAAGTACTGGTGATAGGTTCCCCGGTTTCTGGTGGTGAGATCTGTCACCCGGCCCTGAACGGGGTCACGCTCCCCCTGAAGGACTCGGTGCGCAGCTTGGGAGTACTCCTTGATTCGTCGCTCCAGCTGACTTCTCAGGTGGATGCGACGGTCAGGAGTGCCTGTTATCAGCTTCGGCTGATACGCCAGCTGCGTCCCTACCTGGACCGAAAGGACCTAGAATCTGTTGTACATGCTTTGGTAACCTCTCGATTGGATTTCTGCAACGCGCTCTACATGGGGCAACCCTTGTACCAAACTCGGAAGCTACAATTGGTGCAGAACATGGCAGCCAGATTGGTCGCTGGTAGCTCCAGGTCGGACCATATAACACCTATTTTAAAAGACCTTCACTGGCTGCCTATTCGCTTCCGAGCTCAATACAAGGTGTTGGTTTTGACCTATAAAGCCCTCAATGGCTTGGGCCCAGGGTACTTGGAGGACCGCCTCTCCCCATATAATCCACCCCGCACACTCAGAACATCCGGGACCAAATTGTTGGAGGTCCCTAGGTCTAACCTTACCCGGACCTCACAGAGGGCTTTTACTACTGCTGCCCCTTTACTTTGGAATAAGCTCCCTGCAGAGCTTCGCTCCGCCGCCTCATTAGCTGTTTTTAAAAAACAGCTGAAAACATATCTATTCCGGCTGGCCTTCCCACCTTAATTTGTTTGTCTGTTCTTCCTGCCCCCTTTTTTCCCTTCTGACCCTGGATCGATGGAACTTTTTTGCATTTTTCTTCTGCCCCTGATATGTGTATTTTCCTATTTTACTGTTTCCTGTTCCTGTTTTTTGTAGTAATGGTTTTAACTGTTATATTGATTTTTTAATTCTGTATTGTAATGTTTTTATAAATTTTGTAAGCCGCCCTGATCATTTCCATGGAAGGGCGGGGTAGAAATAAAATTTATTATTTATTATTATTATTATAATGCCGCTTGACATCGCTTTAACTTCCATGGTTCAGTACTATGGGATTCTGGGATTTTGACCCATTTGTGAGCTATTTAGCCTTCCCTGTCGGAGAGCTCTGGCTCCACAACAGACTACAAACCCAAGATCTACAGCACAGCAATTAAAACGGTGCCAAACAGCAATAACTCTGTAGTGCGGATGCAGCCTGAAACATGACGGTTCAAAAAAACAAGGTCAACGGGCCTCTGAGTGATGGAAAGCATCTCAAGACGTCAACTCTAAGTCTGCTTCCAGTGGTGTAGCTATGGGCAAAATGAGGCCATTGCCACCCCACATAAGAATTCTGACCCCAATTTTTCTTCAGGCCCCACACTTCTAGCATCGCAGCGCATGAGACGCTGGAAATCATTCCCACCTAAAGCTATTTAGGTGTACAATAACATCCCAAATCCACAAAACAGTGGTTTTGGTATCCACTGGGGGTCCTGGAACCCACTCCTAAATGTGATTTTTCCCAAGCTCTGCAACAGATGGACTAAAGAGGTTTCAAAATGCACGGGGCCCAAACGATAGATTGCTATTCCCCAGGAGCTTTCCATTTGAAACTTGACAATGAGGAGGATCAAAGGGAGGAAAAGGGAGAGGCAAATGATAGAGAGGAGGAGAGAAAGCAAGGGATGGCAGGAACGCGCAAAAGGCCGTGCTTAGCATTTGGCCCTCATAAAGATGCTTTGCTGCAGTTGCTTCAGGAACAATTACCTGGCTTAATCCCTGCGCAAGAGCTGAGGTGTGCAGAATCTTGTCTTGGGGCTGGAGTTTGCTTGTAAACAGCTTTTGTGTCCCTTTCCGGATCAGCATGCCCACAAACAGAGCCACGTACGATAAAAGGAATGGCTTGCTTGCTAATCTCTTTGTGGCTTTGCTGCCTTCAAGTTGACCCCGACTCATGGCGACCCTGTGGATGAAACATCTCCAAAACCCTCCATCATTTACTGCTCTACTTAGGACTTGTATATTCATGCCCATGGCCTCTCTTATTCAGTCTCCCCATCTCTCTTTCTGCCACCTTCTACCTTTCCTAGCATTAGTGTCTTTTCTATGACAGGTTTTCCCTGTGGCACCCCAATGGTCACTTAAAGATGAAGAAGAGGAGCCATTGCTGAGCATCTTTTGGGTTCGGCCGGTTGACTAACCACAAATCCACCCAACAGTTGCATTACTAGCATTTTTGCAAAGATATCATGGGGGACTTTGCCAAAGGTCTACTGAACTCAAGATATGCTACTACATCCACAGCATTCCCGCCATCTACCAAGTTGGTCATTTTAAAAAACACCCTCTATGATATGGACTAGCAACCTGGCTTTTTAAAAAGCCAAAGTTACTGTACTAATACAGATGAAAGCAGTGCTCCTTGAGCAAAGGGATCCATTTGGAGGGATCACTGCTTGGTCGCGTCAAGGCTGCACATCTTAAAACCTCTACCTGGCTGCCAAAGACAAGATGTTCCCAGGCTTCTGTTTCCCAACCGCCGTGGCACGGTGGTAACCCTTGGCCCGCGACTGCGAAATCTTGAGGATGGCATAGCTATCTTAGGCTCGTAAAATACTTGGAAGATTAAAGGCCTCCGCGCACCATTCATCACCCAGGTTTTATATGGCAATGATTATCAAAGTGGTGGGAATGCACTGAGAAAAGCTTCAGCATTTATAGGTCACCATGACTTTGCGTTGGGTTTAATATGAACGCCAGGATTAGCCATTTCTCATGAAGAATTGGGTGGGAGATGTGGGGTTCTTTCACAAAGTATGGTGCCACACAGCTATTAACTTATTGATTCAACTGCCAGGGGAGTTTCACATGTGCCTTCTCATATGGAGTCTCTCCGCACTCCAGAGTTGTACCACTTTCATGCCACTTTTAAGTGCAATGGCTCCATCCTATAGAAATCTGGGATTTTGGGGTCTGAAGTGTGTTTTCAAATACATGACTGCAATTCACGCAAGTGGAGTGACCACAGAGAATCCTAAGTCTTTCACCAAACTACACATCCCAGGATTCCATAGGATGGAGTCATCACAGTCCAAGTCCTGTGTCAAACAGCTATGGCTTTCAGGTGACTTAGGCTGCAGCCATACTGCAGAAATAATCCAGGTTGGCGCCGCTTTAACTGCCATAGCTCAATGCTATGGAAATCTGGCATTTGTAATTTTGTGAGACTTTTAGCCTTCTCGGTCAGAGAACTCTGGGGCCACAGCAAACTACGGTTCCCAGGATTCCACAGCAATGAAGCCAAGGTGGTTAAAGTGGTGTCATCCTGGATTCTTTCTGCAGTGCGGACGCAGCCTACAATTGTGCAATGTAAATATACCCTTGGACTAGATGGAACCAGGGTCAGGCTGACAGCAGACGCTTCCTCAGCCTGTTTACCCAACACTCCTATCACAAATGGTTGTTAATGCTTAACAATGCAGGTGTTGTTGTTGTCCGGCAGCTATGTTCACAAGTGCTTGGCTGAGGCCCTAGTCCAGGCATGCGCATATGCTCCTGGCTCCGGGTGCTTTTGCAAAGATTGTGAGTTGTCCTATGTGGAGATTGCCAGTGGCAGAAAGAAAGAAAAGTGAAGGCAGATGTGCAAATACCAAGTCACACAAACAGGCTAAGGAGACGGCAATAACATCACAATTTAAAAATAGTTGCTCATAGCAAGGAATGCACTTGACACACATCCATAATATAACCATAACGTTAACTGTTTTGACAGTCCTGATGAGAAATCTGTACTTAGGGACAAGAGGCGACAGAATAAGGAGAAACAGAATGGTCCCCAATTGGCAAAAGGGTCAGGCGAGACTCTGTTTTATCACTCTACTTATTCGACTTGTATGCAGAAAATATCGTCTGAAAGAGCAGGTTTAGATTTGGTGGAAGGAGGAGTGAAGACAGGAGGAAGGAACCTCAATAGTCTAAGATACGTGGATGATACCGTACTACTAGCGGAAAGCACCGCAGGCTTGGAAAGATTACTACGGAAGGCAAAAGAAGAGAGCGCAAAGGCAAGCTTACTGCTGAACATAAAGAACACAACAATAATGACCATAAAAATCTACATCAATTCAACCCAGGCAATGAGAAAATCCAAACAGTTAAAGATTTCCTGTACCTTGGTTTGAATGTTGGGGTAGAAACCTGGGAGACCTGGAGTCCAAAGCCCTGCTCAGGTTTCTGGGAAATAACTTTGCAAGCAGTCCAAGGCTGTTCCTTGGTTCAAAATTTCAAAATCAAAATTAGGAATTCAGTCTCGTATTCTCTGGGGGAGAGGGGCAAAATGAGGACATCCCCCCCCATATGAATTGCCTCCCAAATGAAATTTTCCTAGCGTTGCAGAGAGCGAGACATTGAAAACCATTCACACCTAGAATCTGCTGCGTTCACCGTCCGTTTTCGCATTCCAGGGCTGCATCTGCATGGCAGAAATAATCCCGTTTGGCACCACTTTAGCTGCCATGATTCGATTCTGGGAACCGTCGTTTGTTGTAGCAGGGCTCTGGTGCTGCAACAAACTACAGTTCCCAGAATGCCCTAGCACTGAGCCATGACAGTTAAAGTGGTGCCAACGCAGCCCAGATCGCTTCGCCTGCCTCTTTTCTTTGGAGGCCTAAACCGTAGTTTTAAAGGTTAAGCTGAAGTTTTAAATTACTGCCATGCTAGGAATGTGGGGATTGAAGGAAACTTTCAATTGGAGGGGCATTTGGGAGGGCAATGCCCTCACTTTCGTTACACCCCAAAATGGCACCCCTTTAAACATGGGTCAAAAGGGGCATTTCTCTTTTTCTCCTGCTTGCGGCAATTTGAGTTAAGGAGTGGTATAATCACTCCGCACCTGAGGAAGTGACTTCATTTCCTCGGCAGTAATGTGCCATTAAAAATTTCCATCCGCTGTTTTCTTAGCTTCCCGCGAGTTGCCTTGCCGCGCATGGCTTCTCCTCGGTTTCAATGCCTCCATTTCTCAGGATCATTCTGTTGAAAATTGGGCTCCCGCTCCCCTTCTCTTTGTGATTTTTGAGTCAAAACCCCAAAGAATTAGAACCAACGGAGTTCCAGTTTCCCATTGAGCACACGCAAGATGTCCAGGGCTTCATCCACACTGCAGAAGTAATCCGGCACCACTTTAACTGCCATAGCTCAATGCTATGCGATTCAGGGAAGTATAGTTTGTTGCGGCACCCTATGGTTTATTTCTGCAGTGCGGATGCAGCCTAAGCCACCTGAGACATTGCATTGGCTCATCTTCTTTTTTGCCCTCCTATCCTTGATGCCAGGCATCTCCAGAACGGATGCGCTCTCTGCTTTGAAAATAAAACGTCTGGCCACAACCGAGGACAAATCACTTCTTCGGTGTGGCAAATCCTGACAAGGAAGAATTACGACAGCTTGAAATGCCTGAAGATTTATTTTTATCATTTTCATCATTACTATGTTTTAATGTGGAACCTGTGAGTCAGAATGGAGTAGTGGCACAACTAGGACTCTGGAGGGTTAGGTACTTGTCTCGGCCTAGTAAACCCACTGGGTGACCATGGGCAAGTCACGCTCTCTCAGCCTCAAGGGAAGGCCATGGCAAACTTATTCTGAACAAGTCTTGCCAAGAATACCTCATGACAGTTTCACCTTAGGGTTGCCGTAAGTCGGATATGACTTGAAGGCACACAACAACAACAACCCCAAAAGGATACCCAACACCATGTACCATCAGAAAACACCCCTTTTGGGGGAAAAAATAGAAGTTGACTATCTTTCTTTGCAGTTTTGACATGGAAGGTCTTAAGGTCTGAAGAATAGTCCCCAGATTCACCTAAGCTGCCCAACTTTAATGCAAAAAGTGGCAGAGCGAGGCGGGCAAGGCACTGCCAAGGTTGGGCCAATGTCTCTCTGCCTGGCAGGCTGACACCTACCTGTATGCCCTTCTTTGATCTAAATGCAAGAGGATGACTCCTGCCAGGGAATATTTAGACTCAGGTTGGCAGAGAGAGTCTGACAAAGAGCGGGCAAATGGGAGGTGGTGTGTCCTACCGGCGCCATGGCCCTGACAAATAACCCGTCAGGCTGACAAAGATATACAACTGAGCACAAAGGTTAGAATCGTACAAGCCTTTGCATTCCCTATCGCCATGTATGGATGTGAGAGCTGGACAGTGAAGAAAGCAGATAGGAAGAAAATCAATCCATTTGAGATGTGGGGCTGGAGGAGAGGGATGAGGAGAGCGTGGATGGCCAAAAAGGCAAACAAATGGGTCCTAAAGAAGATCAAGAAATCTCCCTGGAAGCCAAGATGATGAAGTTGAGGTTGTTGTACTTTGGTTACATCATGAGAAGGAATCACTCATTGGAAAAGATAATAATGTAAGGAAAGGTGGAGGGATGTAGAAAGAGAGGAAGGCCAAATGCCAGATGGATGGAGGTCATGGGTATGAATTTGGAGGACCTGAGCAAGGCAGCGGAGGACAGGGAGCCTTGGAGATGTCTCATCCACAGAGTCCCCATGGGTCAAAATCAACCCAAAGGCAGTTGACAACAACAGCAACAGGCTGGCTCCCCAACCCAGTGTCTCCAACACTTCATGCGCTACGAGTTCCCCTTCATTCCAGAGCAGCTGATCTCATAACAACAGTTGTAGGGAAAGGGATGATCTAGGACAAAGCCCCTGGGGAAAGAAATGGATCAACACTGCAGAGATAATCCAGGCTGACCCAACTTTAACTGCCATGGGTCCATGTTATAGGAGCCTGGGATTTGTAGTTTGTCAGGGCACCAGAGCTCTTTAACAAGGAAGGCTAAATATCTCACAGATGCACAGAATTCCATCGCACTGAGCCACGGGAGTTAAAGCTATGTCAAACTGGATTATTTTAGCAACGCGAATGCAGCTGAGGTTACCAGAACCAAGCGTTAAAACAAGGCTGACATGGAACAAGCAGCAGCAAGTCTGAACAAGCCAGAATGAAGGGCTTTTGAAAGTGCAGAAGTGGTATCACCCTGGATTATTTTTGCAGCGAAGACATTCATTAGAGGGACCCAGAGCAAAAGGCACGGAGAGGCCCCAGCAATAAACCAGAGCATGGGGAACCGTCTCTCTATCCGCCATGTAAAATTGGGGTCACCAGTCCCATGCTTTCACTTCTGCTTCAATCGCACCTCATAGATCCAGCCTTCCTCGGTCGGCCCTGTTATCGGACCTCCCTTTCAGGTTGATTCATGAACTGCGGAGACGTCAAATTATGAAAACTCTGGCTTTTTCTTTTTCTAATGCTGGGGAAATTCTTGCCACACTTGAATGCTTCCTTTTGCTCTTTCTAACAATTCCTGGAGGACCCATGGTTTGGCTCTTGTGTGGCTTGGCAACGGGGCACCTATAACCTCTGGGTAAAACATGGCACACATGGGGCCAAGCATCCTCAGAGTCTGGGCGAAATGGTACAGCGGACGAAAAACGTTATATACAAACCTGCGATAATGTTTCTTTTTTAAATATTGTACCTAACGTATCCAGGAGAGCCAGTGTGGCATAGAATGCTGGCATGGAAGAGAGTGGGGTATATTCTCTGCAGATGCCAGCCACAGATGCTGGCGAAACATCAGGAAGAAACTCTTCTAGAACATGGCCACATAGACCGAAAAACCCGCAAAAAACTATGGATGCCAGCCATGAAAGCCTTCGACTTCACATAGTTCGTTTTTGTTCACATTCTGTGGTCCAGAGCCGTAGTCTTTCTCCTTCCTTGGACTTCTAGAAGACAGTCAGCATGCTTTGAGTAAAAAGATGCCCTAGTGATCCTGGATCCAAAAATAAAAAATAAAGAGGAGGGAGAATTTGGAAAGTCACAAATCTCCTTCCACTCCTTTATACTTTTTGCACCCCTCGGCCCAAGATATTGGAGGGAAGGAGGAGCATTCCAGCGCGCCATAAATCCAAGGGCACGGAGGGCATTTTGGACACATTTGGGCTGCTGTTGCGTGCCTTTGCCGGGTCAGGCTATGAACTTTTGAACGCCGATAGATCAGCCGGTTTCGCTCGGCACTTCCAAAAAGGGAAATGGCTCCTTCGTGAGCCGAAGTGTGAGGGGAAATCTGTGACAACAGGATGAAGCTGGAAAGCGATCCTCCGCCAGACAAAAGCAAATCCGAGTTTATAGGCTGATAACAAGCATCCAGCAACAGGCTTTTGAGCATGGCTTTAACCTCTGACCACACATATCATGGCCATGATCTTTTCAGTATCTTTATAAATGTGTCGGTTCACCTCCCAGAATGGTTAAGCATTTGTATCGGATTGTGGAAGGGGATGATGGTGATGAATCCATCGGAGGATTCATCTGCACTGCAGAACTAATGCAGTTCGACAAGACTTTAACTGCCATGGCTCAATGCTGGGATTTCTACTTCTGTGAGCTATTTAGCCATTCCTGGCTGAGAGCTCTGGTGCGTGGGATTTGAACCCTGGCCTGCCTTGAGACCTGTTCCAACATCCAAACCACTACACTTTGTAAAATGTAGCATTTTCCTTCTCGCGGAATGTATAAATTATTTTATTTTCTTATATACGTGTGTGTGTGTGTGTGTGTGGTTTTGTAAAGGAGAGGGAGAGAGAGAAGGAGGCAATTTTAATATTATGTTAATATTATGTAATTGTGCTCTCTCCGTGTTACCTTTCCACACTTGATCCCCCGGAGGAACCTCTGACTCATGCATCTTGCTTGTTTGCACAAAGGGAAAAAACGCGGGCGCGCTCCCCGTAAATGGCGTGTTATTTTACATTGCAAAGTAATGGGTACAGATCTGGAAGTGACAAGGGGGAAACAAAGGCAATAATTCATCCTTTGCCCAATTTCTCCCGAAGCAGCGTAGGTTTCGCCGCGAGGGGAAGATCTGTCATTCCACTCCAACAGGTCCTCTGTGTGCGTCTTTGCATGTCAGTTAATGTGGCAGTATGCATATTTCGCAGCACACTCCAGAACGAGGCAGGAAGACTGAAGTGCTGTGAGGAAGACATTTACTCAAAGGCTGAGCAAGTCACGCTCTCTCAGCCTGAAAAGAAAGCCATGGCAAATCTCCTTGGAATTAACCTCACCAAGGAAACCCAAAGATACTTATCTGGGAGGCAGCATGGTCTGAGCATTGGACTAGGACTCTGGAGATCAGGGTTCAATTCCCCGCTTGAGCACAAAAAAAGGCCACTGGGTGACCTTGGGCAAGTCACACTCTCTCAGCCTCAGAGGATGGCCATGGCAAACTCCCTCTGAACAAATCGTGCCAAGAAAACCCCATGAGAGGTTCCACCTGAGAGTCACTGTAGGTCAAAAATGACTTGGAGGCACACAACAATAACACAATGTAGTGGTTTCAATGTTGGACAACGGCTTCTGAAAGCCAAGGTTCAAATCCCTCCCTCAGGTGTGGAATCCCATTGGCAGATCACACTTTGTCAGCCTCAAAGCTAGGCAATGGTGAACCTCCTCTGAAGAAATCTGGCCAAGCAAACCACCCTACCGTAGGGTCACCAAAAGCCATGGTCGACTTCAAGGCACATAGCAACAACCGGGATCGAAGGGGTAAGGAAGGAGCTGCTGCATGGATGTTGTTGTACTGCAGGCAGCTCCCATCAACCCAAGCCAACATAGATAAGGGTGAGAAACTGTAAGAGTTGCAGGCTAATGTGAAGGTGGCTGGTGGCTTCAATGTTAGTGGAGCATTGAATCCATTCCTGGTTTTTCATCCTGGACTTGGAGGCATACTCCAAGGTGGAGCATGCTTTGAAAACAAGCCAAAAGCTGGCATGGAGTTACTGCCCAACTGACCTGGGAACTACTCCATCTTGCTCATCCTCGGTCTAGGAGGTTGCCCACTGCATCTCTGTATGACTCAATGCCAATCTTCCTCTTAAAGTAAGCTGAGAAGGGGGAAACTAGGAGGAGGAGAGAGAGACGGGGACATGTTTAAAGCAGCTATAAAGGTGGGATAACAGAGGATAAATCAGCATTTTCCCTACCAAATTGGGACAGTTGGAGGGTGTGCAAACATCATCTCCCAAAGTCATAGATCCAAAGTGTTTTGTGATATCCTTGAGAAAATAAACAAATGAAGGGCCATTAGTTTGAGGGAGGGAGTGTTATGGCTTCTGCCTTTTCTTGAATAGGGGCCTTCTTTGCTCAAGGCTGTATTTATTTTCTCAGCTGCCTGTCTTGGTGGTGTTAATTCGCCAGGCGCTGGTTGCCTTTCCCTTTCCCGTGATCGCTGGCAATTCCTGTCAGGAACTTTGCAACTCCCAACGGCTTGCAAATCCAGGCTGAGCAGAGCCAGGAAAGTCTCTGAAGATCTTGGCAAAGGAAATGAGGCAAACAGAGAATTTGGAGGTGTCTAGTTTGCAATCCCAGTCCACAAGATGGAGGCTGGCTCTTGGATGGATTGCCAAAGAGGATGCTACCGGGTTTAAAGAGGAAGGGATTTGTGATTTGCAATTGAGCTGCAAACGGTAACTCAGCCCAAAGGCCAAAGCACCTCGTCCCTTAATAAATCCAAGAAAATGATATGGTGTCGCCTTAGGGGCACCCTATATTAACAGCCCCTATGAGGAGTTGAAAAGGACCCGAAGGCCCACTAACAAACCTGCTCCTCTGTTGCAGAGAGCCATCATGGCTAGCATGGATAGATGGGCCTCTCCACCTCTTTGGTGGATTAGCTTAAGCCTCTTCTGAAAACATCTAGATAGGGGACTGTTAACTCTTTTGGCTGCAAATTCCTCTGTTTGACTATGCCCTGAGTGGAGAAGCATCTTTTATTTGTCAAACAGTGTTCTGACATGGAGAAAAACCTTCTGCTCTTCCTCCTTCCGTTCTCCTCTTCTTAAATCTCCTTTTCCTTTTCCTCCTCCTCCTTCTCTCTCCTTTTCTTTCTTTTCCTGTTCTTTCTCTTCCTCTCCTCCTCCTCCTCCTCTTCTTCTTCCTCTCTGTCACTTCCTCTTCCTTCTCTTCATCTTCTTCCTCCTCTCCTCTTCTTCCTTCTTCCCTTCTTCTTTCTCATCCGCTTCCTCCTCCTCCTCTTCTTCTTCCTCTCCTCCACTTCCTCTTCCTTCTCCTCCTCTTCTTCCTCTTCTCTTCCTCTTCCTTCTCCTCTTCTTTCTCTTCCTCTCCGCCTCCTCTTCCTCCTCCCCTATCCCTCCTCCTCTTGTTCTTCTTGTCTCCTGCTCTTCTTCCTCTTCTCTTCTTCTTCTTTCTCGTCCTCTCCTCCTCTTCTTCTTCCTCCTCTCTCTTTTCCTCCTCCATTTCTATACCTGATCCCCTTCCTATCCAAGGATCATTTGAAGCAGTATCCTCTGTGTGTGTTTGTGTACCTGTCATAACCCTAGGAGTGCATTTCCATAGTCCTCCCTTCTTCCCCTGCCAGGGCTGTCAATGAAAGCAGGACAGGGCATCCTTCTGGGGTGGGTCATCATGTCAGAGGCATCCATCAGCCTTTCGCCCCTCGATCGATCTAGGAAGCCTTGCCAGAAAATCCCCTCCTTCACATACCAGGAGACAGCATGGCTGCTTTTGCTTTTTTTATTCCCTTCCAAAAAAGCCAAGCCAAGCTAAGCTCTCTCATGCCAGCTTTCAAACAGACCCGAGTTGCCTTTTTTTACGGCCCCCCCTTTCCCCTCCCCAGCGCACTTGTCATCTGTCCAAGGAGTGTCTCATAAAACAAATTGAGAGGTTTAAATCTCCAAGACAAAAATCAATATGGGGGATAAGTAAAGAATAGGAGGAAGTCAGGCGGCGAAGATTTATTTCCCTGGAAATGTTTTTTCAATGGATTTACTAATAAATCTAAAGTGGCCCAATGCTCGGGCCTTTGATATGCAATCTCTCCCCCTTTGCTGAGATGAAAGGCCTGCATGAAGAAAGGAAGCCTGCCTTATTGATTTTAACAAGGGAATAAATCAAGGAAGGCCCACTCGCTGCTGCACCAACCTGGGAGAGGGATTCCCACCTTCCAGGCGCATGGGCGCGCACATATGCACCCAGGGTAACCCCATACATGCGCCTCCTCCCTTTTAATTTATGGCTATGGAAAATTGCAGATGTAAACCACTGACCGGTCAAAGACAGGTCCCTGCAAGGGTTGTCTTCTTGAGCTGTTACCATTATAAAATCATAGAAGAGACCACAGATGCTCCAGAGGTCCCTGTTTACAGTGGTCCCTCCACATTCTCTGGAGTTACGGGTGAAAGACCGCCAGTGCACCTCTATGATCAACATCTGACAGAAGTGGATCATAGAATCATGCTGGAGGATCTACAAATGCCTAGAAAAGTGTTTTCTCTTGGAACTTTTACCAGCACAACTCTATGGTCAACTTCCAGCAGAATTGCACTGGAGGACTTAAGAGATTCCTAGACAACATATTAACCCAAGTCACAAATAGTCAAACCTGCAAAAGTCAAAGCCACAAATGTGGAGGACAGACCTGATCTCCGTTCTTGTCCAGTTTTGGCTGTGTTTGCTTCCGAAGGATGTTTAAAGGAGTGCAGCAGGGCCTCCAGGTCCATGGATTCTTTAGCTGCGAGGAGTCAACCATCCACATCACCTTCTTCTTTCCAAAATGACCTGAAGGAGCCAAATTTGAGACGGTCTCAGTTAGATACTTCTTCTCAGCCCTTTCACGGAACAAGAGGTGACAATAAAACTTAATAGAAGATGTTCAAAACAGATAAGAAAAGGAGGAAACATAGTAAAGGAAGTGTAAAAATGATTGGTTATCAAGGTAAAAACAAGATAGTAAACAACAATGACCAATACACACACACAAACATACTTCTTAAACAGAGTTGACTATGGTCCAACACGCAAACCACTATGTCAAAGATGGAGAGTCTGCTACCTTTCCTGGTAGTCAAACAAGTCTTACAGAGAAGTTCTCCTTGACATTTTAGGTGGAATCACTTTTCTTGTCCTTTGCATTTTCTTGTCCTTTGAATTGGTTCCTGTCCCAGTCTCTGGAACAAGCAGAAAACAAGCTGCCTCCATCTTCTACATGACATCCTTTCAGATATTTAAAGACAGCGACCATGCCATCGCTCAGTCTTCTCTTCTCCAAGCTAAACATACTCAGCTCTCAAAATAGTCCCTCGTAAGGCTTGGTTTCCGGATCTTTGACCGTCCTGGTTGCCCTTCTTTGGACAGGTCCTGGCTTCTCAACATCCTTCATGAACGATGGTGCTCAGGATTCCTGGTGAGATCTGGCCAAAGCAGAATAGCGTGGCACTTCTAATGCCCTTCAACTGGACAGTATATTCCTGTTGACGCAACCTAGAATTTCCTTGGCATTTTTGCCAGCTGCGTCACACGGCTGCCTTGTGCGTTTCGCTTGTGGTCTACGAAGACCCCGAGATCCTTTTCACAGATACAGCTGTTTTTCCCAGGGAAATATTTCGCAGGATATGCCTTGAATTCTGAAATGATGCAACCACTAAATACATCTCTGAGACCTTTGCATTCATTAGAGAATAAAAGGGGGAAAGTGGGAGGAAGCGAGAGAAAGCAGGACATTTTAAAAGCGACTGACAAAGAGGAATGGCAGAGGAATAACTGGGACTGTTCCTGTCGCATTGGGACAATTGGAGTGTGGCCTATCACTGGCAGATGCTTCAAATTACTTTAAACATTTGCAGAAATCCTAGATAATAGTATTCTTAGGGGAGGTGTGTAGGAGAGGAGAAGGAAAATAAGGCACAATTGCAGGAAAAGTTACAGGACAAACAAGAATTCTCTTCTGTCTACACTGGCTGGGAGATTCTGGGAGTT
Organism: Sceloporus occidentalis; assembly: GCA_023333645.1. Classification (NCBI taxonomy): domain Eukaryota; kingdom Metazoa; phylum Chordata; class Lepidosauria; order Squamata; family Phrynosomatidae; genus Sceloporus; species Sceloporus occidentalis. Next base: position 2,190,286 of record JALMGF010000064.1, on the reverse strand, counting down.
GTAGTCCAAACAAGAGGTCTACATTCCATAAATGAAATGGCTTTCCTTCACAAAGGAACAGCAGTCCGCAAGATGCTACCAGCCAGGCCCTGGCTGGGATGGAAAGAAAAGAAAAGGAAGCAACCATGGGAAATGATTTCCTGCCTTTGCAAAGCGGAGGCTGGGTGGGGCAGGGCAGGAGCAGGGCCACCACAGAAGCCTGGGAGATGCCTTCAGGGGAAGGATTGCTTAGGAACAGCCCAACTGCACCTTGCAGAGCCACAGGGAGTAGGTGCAAGGCACTCCGGCTGCATCTACACTGCAGAATTCATGCAGTTTGATCCTCTCTTTGGTCCCAGGTTTTGACTCAGGACCTGGCATAGACCTGATCTGGCAGCCAGAGATCATACAACCATAGAGTTGGAAGAGACCCCAAGGGCCCCCCAGTCCAACCCCATTCTGCCATGCAGGAACTCTCAAACAAAGCATCCCCGACAGATGCCCATCCAGCCTCTGTTTAAAGACCTCCAAGACGTCACAGTGAAAGGTATCTTTAGTGAACATTAATGGTTGGGCAGGTATATTATGTCATTGTTGTTGTTGTGGGCCTTCAAGTCATTTCCAACTTCTGGTGACCCTAAGGCAACCCTATCATAGGGTTTTCTTGGCAGGTGTCTTCAGAGGGGGCTTGCCATTGCCATCTTCTGAGGCTGAGAGAGTGTGACTCATCCAGGATCACCCTTCTTGACTGAGCTGGGATTCCAACTCTGCTCTCCAAAGTCATGGTCCAACACTCAAACCGCTACACCATGCTGGCGCCTAGGTACATTATAGAAGACAGCAAAGTGAAATAGTTTTAGTGTTGGATTAGGATTTGGAGTGGTCCAAATCCAAACTCAGCTATGGATGACTTTGGCCAAGTCACACTCTCTCAGGCTCAGAGAAAGGCAATGGCAAATCCCTCCTGAACATAACTCGACAACGAAACCCCCATGCAGCATGTGTATGTGCCTTCATCTGTTCAGCTATGGCGAATCCAATGAATTTTATAGGTTTTCTTAGGCAAGGAAGACTCAGAGGTGGTTTTCCCAGTTCCTTCCTCTGATACATAGCCTACAAGATCTGGGATTCTTTAGTGATCTCCCATCCAAGCACTAACCAGTACTGACCCTGCTTAGTTTCCAAGATCAGAAAGGACCTGGTCCCTTTAGGACTTAATCTAGGTCCTTAGGTTGCCATAAGTGGGAAAGGAGTTGAAGGCACACAACAAGCATCTCTACACTTGTATATATCCATAGCTATATCAATATATAGATAGAGATATACACTCATCCCTCCATATTTGCGACTTTGATATTTGCGGCTTTGGTTATTCACAGATTTGGTTAATAAGTTCTCTCTAGAAATATCTAGGTCCTCCAGCGCAACTCTATGGTCAACTTTAACGAAAGGTTGCACTGAAAGACCTAGAGATTCCTAGAGAGGATACTCTACTAGGCCTTTGTAGCTCCTCCAGCGCAGTTCTATGGTTAGTGTCTGTCGGACATTGACCACAGAGTTGCATTGGAGGACCTAGAGATTCCTAGAGAGGATACTCTACTAGGTCTTTGTAGCTCCTCCAGTGCAGTTCTATGGTCAGCGTCTGTCGGACATTGACCACAGAGTTACACTGGAGTTTTACTAGAGAGGTGTCCTCCCAGGTAAAAACATGGTGTTTTTGCTATCTGCGGCTTTTCCATATTCACGGGGGTCTTGTGCCCCTAACCCTAGCAAACATGGAGGCGCAAGTGTACAGAGATATAGATATAGATGGAGTAATGCTCCTTTATGTGTCAAGATCTAAGGCTATTTCAGTGGCTCCCATCTTGTGTGAAGCGAGTGTATGGATTTCCTGGAACGCTTCTTTTTTTATTCCTTTCCTTTCCGGAATATCGACTGCACATCTCTCTCTTTTTTTCCCCTCCCGAACCCGATAATAGATGGTGAAAGCGCAGCACACCTTAATGATTGCTTTTAATTGCTGTTTATTATGATCAGAATCTCCCTTTTATCTCAATGGGCTCGACTCCTCCCAACTTAATAACAGGAATCTGCCCTTCTTTTTCCCCCCCTTTTCTTCCCAAAGCTGGCACCCACGGATCAGAATGTACTTTGCAACCAGACTGTCTCCCAACGTCCCTGGAAGGTAGGAAAAACCAGTTTGCATTGTTTCCCGGGCGAGATGCAGAGAGGAGCCTCCCCCTCGCCTTGGGTCCCCACCCCTGCTATCTTGAACCAAACCGATGGGAAAAAGTTTCGAAAGCTCCCCATCAATTAGATCTCGCACTTTAAGCCACAAACGGGGTGTCCTTTTTTTTGTTTTTTGCAATTTAGATTTTCAAAACCTATTGGGGACGTTCCAGATTTCTTTATCAAGAAGAAGAAGGACGGATAGGTGTGGGTTCTTGCTTCTGGGAGGTTGTAGGTTTGCTCCTACTTGTATTTCTGAAGAGGGAACTGGAGCAACTAGATTATTTTCGGGCTTGGATTTAGTGGAACTGCACCCAGTTCCTCTGAATCAATTCGCTAACTCTTCTACTCTCCTCTCCCATCTGCTCCATACTTTACCACAAATAAAAGAGGAACAATAACAAAACTTTTTGTGTACTCATAAAACTATATTACAGAATTGGATTTGTGTACTCATAAAGCTATATTACAAACGTGGACAAGTATATATTACAGAGATGCAGAGATATACATAATAATAATACAATAATAATATTGTATTATCACAAGATGCCAAAAGGTTTGGCATCTTGTGATAATAAGAGCCCTCCACATGCAAGGTTGACCTGAGATGCGTGGAAGGAGTTGTCCAGAAAACAAATTTTGCACCTCTGTAATATACACTTGTCCCTCCATATTTGCCAGGGTTAGGGGGCACAAGACCCCCATGAATGTGGAAAAATTGCAAATAACAGAAAGAACATGTTTTTACCTGAGCGGACACCTCTCTAGGAATCTCTAGGTCCTCCAGTGCAACTCTGTGGTCAACATCCGACAGACACTGACCATAGAACTGCGCTGGAGGAGATACAGAAGCCTAGTAGGAATCTCTAGGTCTTTCAGTGCACCTTTTAGTTAAAGTTGACCATAGAGTTGCACTGGAGGACCTAGAGATTCCTAGAGAGAACATATTAATCAAATCTGTGAATAATCAAATCCACAAATATCAAAGCCGCAAATATGGAGGGATGAGTGTATATCCAGGGTCTTTTACAGACCACCCAAAATGGGCGATCTGCCGCTGCCGCCATTTGCAGCGCGGAGGAGCCCCAGCATACAAACCGTGCGGCTCCTCCGCGCTGCAAAAAGAAGCCCCAAAATGGTGCTTCTCTTTGCAGGGCGGTTATGACGCCTCGAGGCGCCAATGGCACACTTGCGGCATCATTTGTGCTGCGTGATGTGCGGATGCAATGCGTCCACTACATCAAGATGGCAGCCCCCGTGTGGATAGGCGCTGCCATTTTGTACGGACTCAGTCCGTACTAGGGTTGAGGGGCATCCGGAAGTGACGCCCCTTCTCAACCCTACTACGCCCCTTCCTAACCCTAATACGCCCCTTTGGCGCGTCTGTAACATGCCCAAGTTTGTAATATAGTTTTATGAGTATACAGAAAGTTTGGGTTTTGGTATTCCATTGCTCTGTTATTTGTGATACCGTAATTGGCTTTTTAGGGAGGTTGTTCCATACCTTACCACTGGCTCTACGTTCCTACGTGGTTTTCATCTGGGATCACATATGAGGGATCGTATCCTAACATTTGTCTCACTAAAAGTGAAGACGACTAAACCGAGGCTGTCGTACTTGGACATATCATGAGATGCATACCTTCCAAGTCTCTTCCCACTCTAGGATTCTATTATGATTCTGTAATTCTAGAAAGCAATGTTGAAATGGGCAGTCTGCTCCTAGAAATCATAAACCGAAGGGAAGGATGGCAGGGCACAGCATAATGGGTTGAGTGCTGGACTATGACTCTGGCTCAGCCCTGAAAGCCACTGAGTGACCCTGGGCAAGTCACACTCTCTCAGCCTCAGAGGTTGGCAACGCCAAACCCCTCGGAGGAAACTTGCCACGAAAACCCCATGACAGGTTCGCCATAAATCGGAAAGGTCTCAAAGACACATAACAGCAACAACAACCCCACATTCAGAACCGTCATCCAAACAGGTCCTGTTTTACGGCTGAATCCCATAAATTTCCTTCCGCAAAGCAGGAAAGATAGCAAAGCCTCCAAGATATAAAATGTCCACCTGAGACAAAAGGGAGAAAGAGAGAGGGGGGGGGGGGAGAGAGGAATACAATGGGAGCAAAAAGATCAGCTAAAGAGACGGTTTCCAACAAATCCAGCCTTTCTGAAATTTATGGCTTGCAATTATGCTCCCTTTGCTTGGTTTTCCCTTCAAGGCTGGGCTGGGGCTGGAGGGTGGGCAGAGGAGGAGCCCCAATCTACTTTCTTTGGCTTTGGAAACCTTGGCACTGGCAAAGGGTGCCCGATGATAGCATTTTCCCAGGTTATCACAGAAGACAACTTAATTGTCGAAGGACAGACAATCTGTCTCCAGTCGTTCAACCGCCTAGGGATGCCTGCCGAGGACTCCTTTCGTCAGGCCTGCCTGTGCTGCTCGCCTGGCTTTCTCAAACTTGTCCCTGCAAAACAGACTGCCTCTTCCCTCTCCCTCTCATTTCTTGGCACCCGTCGGGAGCATTCGGGGCTCTAGTCCAGGCAAAGGGGAGCCACAGGTGGACCCCAAAGTCCCTCGGCTCCTCCACATGCCCAGAATTGCAAGGACGGTCCCAATGGTTGAATCCGTGGATGAAGAACCCGTGGATAAGGAGGGCTGGCTGTCCAGTGGCAGTTAGGATTTAGAGGACAGAAATAAGGAACAACAGCATCTTCTGTACACCAAGCAATCTTTAACTGTATATTCAACTTCTGTTCAATAAAAGATATAGCCATGGCCGCATTCCCGTTTAAAAATAAATCGCTTTGCCATCTGAATCAATGGATCGGATTTGCAGCACAGCGTGGTTCACAGTACATTTGCCCCAATCGCATTTTCCTGCTGCAAAATAAAGTAAAATGACCCACTTGTGGTTCACATCGACGAACGAATCAATTCAAAATGGAGCCGCTCCAGCTGGCTAAAGGGCAAATTTAAATCGATTCTGATCTGCATCTGGTTCACACTTGTGCGGAATCGCTTTATCGAAAGAGACGCGGGAAAATTCAGGGTCAAAAAGACGCGGGTTAAATGGTTCTAGCGCATCTCCCTCCTCTCCGAATCGCTTCAGCGATTTGGTCCAGGCGTGAAGCAGGGTCATTTAAAACGCTTCAGACCGATTTGCGAACCGGTTTAAAACGCAGTGGGCATGAGGCCAGAGTTAGTCCACAGAATCAGTACGTAGAGAGATCTTGTAGCACCTTTGAGACTCTCTGAAAGAAAGAAGTTGGCCGTGTGAGCTTTCATAGACTTCAGTCTACTTCCTCAGATGCATTCTGTTCAATAAATGATTCTTATGGTATATGCATGTGTCCCTGGAAAGACTAAAGCGGTGCTATTGGAGTGGGTAACATCAGACCTATAAGGTGGTTAAAGGGATGGTAGTGTCCAGTGGTGGGATTATAGGAATAAAGTCTCGCATTGGAACCATGAGGACATCTAGAAGGTCCCCATATTGGTAATAGAGGCAGGACAAATGGATGTCTTGCCCTTGCTTTAGGTTCTTAGTTTGGGGGCATTTTGGACAGTCTGTGCTGCCCGTTTTTAAACCGTAAGCCACTCTGAGTCCCAATTTTGGGAAAAGCAGGAAGGAAAGAAACAACAACACAACAACAACAATACAGAGGATCATAGAGGGAGAAAAAACTTGCAGTCCATCCCTTTCCAGCAGCATTGATGGTAGGCTTGTAGGCCCAGTCTTCTTCTGCAGAATGAGGGAATTCAGTGTCATTGCCGTTTTTCTTTTTCGCACAAGTACAGTCAAGGAGAACGCATACACACCCACTCATGTCCCAGAGCAGGAAGAAAATTGGCCCCGGGCCCGACAACATTGCAGGGTTCAAAATAGAAAGACCTGGAAATGCTTGCCGGGAATTAAAGCCCCATGCATCCTAGGTTAGTCCAACTACTCTAAGAGGCTGCATCTGCACTGCAGAAATCATGCTGTTTTATACCACTTTAACTGCCATGGCTCAGTGCAATACAATTCTGGGATAATGAATCCTGGGGTGTTCAATGATCTGTCTTTAGACTTCTGAGACTTGCCCCATTCCTTCGAAGCTGCCTTTCCACCAACATTTCACAAGTGAAAACCAAGCAACATTAAAGTGCCTTATGGCAAAAGTTACTGGTGAAGAAGAAGACACAAGTCTGGACAGATGACACCGGTTTGCTTTTGCCTGAACTGACGGCAAAGATTCTGCCACCTCCTCTCCTGTAACAACAAGAACCACAACTGAAAATAATGTTACCCCCAAAATATCTTGGGACGCAGGGGGAGGTACTAGATAGCCAAACATGGTTCAAATATAGGCCCCATTTTCTTCATCGCAGTGTATAGCCAGACCTCCGTATCCACAGATTCCTTATCCATGGATTCAACCACCCACGGCTTGAAAATATTCCAGAAAGGCAAAGCTTGGATTTGTCAAGGGAGGCAATTTTACTACACTACTTTATTTTGGAACTTGAGCATCCATGGATTTGGGAATCCGCATAACCAAACCCCAATGGAAACCAAAGGCCCACTGTGTAACCAAATAATAATGTTTAAAACAGAAGGAAGAATAAAGTCAGAGCTTGCAAATGTGTCTTCTTGAATGGCAGCTTTTCAAATCCCTGACCAGCATAGCAAGTGATGGAGGGATTCCGGGAGACGCAGTTGTAGAAGGAACTTTCTCAACCTCTGGCTGCATTTTCTCTCTACGTTTCCACCCTTCATCCCCAAAATATCATTTTTAGAGCTTCTCCCTGGCCAGTTCTCAAAGCTTTGCCTTCTCTTGTTTAGGAGAGGAGTTCCTATCTATCTGTCACCATTTAATTGATGGTTTGTACCCAAGTTGGCTCTCTTTGCATTCTTTGGCTGCAACGATGACGGAACTTGTTTTGGGGGAACAAGAAAGTTTCCCCGTTTCAGACGGCAAGCCCTGGGACGCCTGAGATTGAAACCCGTCGTATATTATCTATCTGACAAACCATGAGTAAATCTATTTATCATAAGGGCAGGACAAGGACAGAAGGAGCGACAAGAGGAGGAAGAATCGGGTCTCACTGGGCTGGTTTTTGGGTGACTAGGATTTTGAAAATCAACCCAGGATGGAATTAGGGGACAAAATCAGAGCAAAATCTAGTCTGTGGCCAAAGATAGAATAGCCTCCAACTGTCCCAATTTGGTAGGGACTGTCCCGATTAATCCTCTATCATCCCATATTCCCAGCTGTTTTCAAAATGTCCCAGTTTCTCACTCTTCCTCCCACTTTCTTTTAATCCTCAGCTTGCTTCAATTGCTGCAAACTCAATTTTGGCCTCACGACTCCTGGTTTTAAATGCAGGATATGTACTTTGGAGTCCGTATTTCAGACTTCGGAGCCAGCATGCCACGGTTTGAGTGTTGGACTACGACTCTGTGGAGGCCAGGGTTCGAAACCCGGCTCAGCCATGGAAACCCACTTGTTGACCCTGGGTAAGTTGCACGCTCTCAGCCTCAGAGGACGGCCAAGACAAACCTGCTCTGAAGAAACTTGCCAAGAAAACCCCACGATACGTTCGCCTTAGCGTCAGCGTCTCCCTGTTTCCGAAACTCAGGCTGGGCGAGTGCCAATTCTGATGTAGCCCAAATAGTCCCCTCCAAACAGAACAGAGAAAGAGAAAGAAAGATCATTAGGATGAGAGGATATCATGGATTTTATAGGAACGCTTTAAAAAACCCAAACCAACCCCAAATCTGTGGATGGTTGAATACGTGGATAAAGAATCTGTGGATATGTCATTGAGTGTAATTGACTATACAGATGGAGAGACAGACCGGCGTAGTGGTTTGAGCGCTGGACTCGGGCTCTGGAGAGCAGGGTTCGAATCCCAGCTCGGCCACGGAAACCCATGCTCACATGCTCTCAGCCTCAGAGGATGGCCATGGCAGACCCGCTTTGAACAAACCTTGCCAAGAAAACTCCTTAGGGTTGCCCCAAGTCGGAAATGGCTTGAAGGCACACAACAACCATATATAGAGATATTGATAAGATGATGAAGATGCTGAAGCTGATGACAGAGTAAACTGGTCCGCCAATTCCTCAGAAGCTCCCAGGCATGATTCTCAGGCATGAATGATTCATGGGCCCAAATTATAGCCCTTTGTGGGTGTGGGGATGTGCTATGGGTGAGGTTTTGGCAAACAAAGGAGTCCAGGATGGCAGCGAACATTCAGGATATACTATTTAAAAAGTTTAACAAGACCAGAAGTGGCTTTTATTTAGCTGATAACACTCAAAGGCAGCAGAAGGCTAGGGTCTTTCGGTGTGTTTGTGGGAAAGGGGCAAAAGAAATACCCGGATGCAGCAAAGGTGCGCAAGGCACACTGAAGTGAAATCCAAAAGATCTTTAGTAGTGGAAATCCACACCTGAAATCGACAAAAGAGCGATACTTCTCTTGTCTAACCGAAAGGCCTCAAATGCACCCTGCAAGATTTCAGAGCTCCACTGGCTTCTTCATCAAGCAAAAGATGTTTAAAAAGTCAGGATGGCATAGTGGTTTGAGCATTGGACTGCGACTCTGGAGACCAGGGTTCGATTCCCTGCTCAGCCATGAACCCCACTGGGTGACCTTGGGCAAGTCACACTCTCTCAGCCTCAACAACAACAGCAACAATGATTCCTTACCCAGATCGAGGCGGGAAAAAGCAACAGATTAATATATAACATCCAGCATCAGCACAACAGAAGATGGCACAACAGTGCTTAAAGTAGTGTCAAACTGTGTTTTGTAGATGGACCCATAGATATTCTACAATGAACCCTGAGGGTTTGTTTCTTACTCGCTTTTCTACAAGAAATAATCCATAGAGGAATACACTGATAGGTTCTCACCAGGTACTCCATTCCTCGACCAGATCAGTCCTGGGATCTTAGGATGTGAGCGGAGGGAGGAAATGATTTCTAGCGCGGTCGGTGTAGGCGGGGAGGCTGTTCAAGGACAATCCCAGTCCGGCAGGACAAAGAAGTTTAGCAGATCTGATTAATTCCATCACAGATGCGGAGATGAGAGCTGGCAGCTCTAAAGCAGCGGAAGTGATCAGTTCGGACTTTGAGGAGCTCTTGATGGAAGAGGCCTGGGAGCAAGACTCAAAAGCATCCAAGAGCTGCAAAGGGGGGAAAAAACATTGGTTACATGAAAATGGGTTCGAAATTGATGAGGCTGGTTGTGTGAAAGAAATAGCGTAACTCCCCATTTCGGACCCACTTTTGGCAGGGAAAGTCCCAGCTACTCCTCTGCCATCCTACTTTTTCAGCTGCTTTTACACCGTCCCGGTTTCGCTCTCCTCCTCCCACTTTCCTCCTCTGTCCTCAACTTTCTGCTGCAAGCTGAGTTCAACATGCAAAAGTAATTCGTTATTGCGGCTGTGTGCCTTCAAGTCATTTTCGACTTAAGGTAACCCTATCATGGAGTTTCCATAGCAAGTTTCTTTAAAGGGGGTTTGCCATTGCCTTCCACCGAGCCGGAGAGAATGTGACTTGCCCAAAGTTACAGGTCTAAGTAAACCTAAGTAACTGTTTCATGTTCTTTGGCTATGGCCACACTCCAGAAATAAAGCAGTTTGGCGCCGCATTAACTGTCATGGATCCATTAGGAGGAATCCTGGGACTTGTATGTAGAGAGATCTTGTAGCACCTTTGAGACTAACTTAAAGAAAGAAGTTGACAGCATGAGCTTTCCTAGACTTAAAACCACTTCCTCAGATGCATATGGGATTTGTAGTTTGGTGAGGGATTCAGCCTGGTCTGTCTGGTCCCTCACCAAACTAAAAGTGGTGTCAAAGTAGTGTAGCTACTTCCTTAGGGCTCCCTCCACCTTCCATTGTCTTTTTCTTTCCTTTTGCGCAGAACTAGGGTTGCCATATCCCGCCAGGGGGCGGGACAATCCCGGTTTGGGCGGTGCCATCCCAGTCCCGGTCCGGTTTGGCGCCCAAACCGGGACGGCCCCGCCCACCGCGGCCACCTCCGCCGCCGCGGCGGCTCCAAGGCCTTGCTGAGGCCTGGGAGGGCTCTCCGCGGTTGGAGCTCCAGCCGCGGAGACGCTCCCTCCCGGGCCCCAGCGAGGCCAGGGAGGAGGAGGAGGAGGCAGCCGCTTCCCACCGCGGTGATCACCGCAATGAGGGGCGGCCTCCGCCTCCTTCCCAGCCTGGGAGCCGGCCGAGGCTTGCTCCCAGACCGAGAGGAGGAGGAGGCCGCTTCCCACCGCGGCAATCACTGCAATGAGGGGCGGCCTCCGCCTCCTTCCCGGCCTGGGAGCAGGCCGAGGCTTCCTCCCAGGCCAGGAAGGAGGGGGAGGCCGTTTGCCACCGCGGCGATCGCCGCGATGACAGGCGGCCCTGGCCTTCCTTCCCGGCCCCTATGGAGGCCCAAGCCTTCACAGAGGCCGGGAAAGGGAGTGGGGGCCGCCCGCGATCGCGGCGATCGCGGGCGCTCTCCTCCCTCCTTCCCGGCCCCTATGGAGGCCCAAGCCTTCACAGAGGCCGGGAAAGGGAGTGGGGGCCGCCCGCGATCGCGGCGATCGCGGCGATCGCGGGCGCTCTCCTCCCTCCTTCCCAGCCCCTATGGAGGCCCAAGCCTCCACAGAGGCCGGGAAAGGGAGTGGGGGCCGCCCGCAATCACGGGCGCTCTCCTCCCTCCTTCCCGGCCTCTATGGAGGCGCAAGCCTTCACAGAGGCCGGGAAAGGGAGTGGGGGCCGGGAGGAGGCTGCTTCCCACCGCGGTGATCGCCGCGATGAGGAGCAGCCCTTGCATCCTTCCCGGCCTGAGAGGAGGCCGAGGCTTCCTCCCAAGCCAGGAAGGAGGAGGAGGACAAGGTTTTAAAATGTAGGACCTTTTTTAAAAAATGGTCCTACATTTTTAAGCCTTGTCCTACATTTGTCCCAGTTCGGAGCTCCTTATTTATGGCAACCCTACGCAGAACAGATCTGGGTGGATTTTAAAAACATTCTTCCTTTATAAGGTAATTTTGGGGGGCTTTTTTAAAAGCCAGGTGACAGTCTGGGTGATGTAGCGTTTCTCCGAAAAGGTTTACAGTCTCAAAATGAGTTTGATTAATAGTCGAGGTGCAACTGTTGGCGAAAAGGGCGAAGCTAGGCGTGGGTCCCTTGAAAATACCTGGGAGAAATCAGAGGCTGCCCTGGGGAGGGCGAAGGTGGCACCACCCAAGAGATGCCAGGAGGAAGGGACTGGCTGGAGAAGAATTGGGAGGGCGGAGAGCTTAAAATCCCCCCCCACGCCAGCCAACATTTCCTTCACGCTTGGGGGTAAAATTCATGATAAAAACCTAATTTCATACATTTTATTCAGTGTGTAAAAGTAATGAGTTGAAAGTACCTAGTTACATGTAATGAGTTACAAGTAATTAGTCAATCCGGGGCCACAAGGGTGCAACAGAGTTACCTCTCTCCCACTGATCCAAGTATAAATGCAGCATGGTGAAATGCTTATTTATTTAGTTTATTCAGACGCATGGGAGCCCTAGACTAGAAGTAACTGGTTGCATAGAATCACAGAGTTGGAAGAGACCCCAAGGGCCATCCAATCTGACCCCATTCTTCCATGCAGGAACTCTCAATCAAAGCATACCCGACACATGGACATCCAGCCTCTGTTTAAAGACCTCCAAAGAAGGAGACTCCACCACTTTCCAAGGAAGTGTCTTCCACTCTTACTGTCAGAAAGTTCCTCCTCATGTTGAGGTGGAATCTCTTTTCCTGTAACTTGCATCCATTGATCCAGAGCCTATTCTCTGGAGTAGCAGAAAACAAGCTTGCTCCATCCTCAATATAACACCCCTTCAAATAGTTAAAACAGGCTATCCAGAGTGGCACATAACAACAACAACAATGGTCCTTTAAGGTGCCCTGGGAGCCCTAATATAGCCCCCTTGCAACCTATAGTTGCCCACCCATAATCTATATGTATACCTACCTACCGTTCCAGAGATACTAGGTAGGAGTTGCCAACCTGCCTAAATCACTTTTCTAAGCTATGCTCTCTCTCCCATCTTCTCTTTTTCTCTCATGCCATCCATCCCATCTTCTGTGTTGCCTATCTATTAGAGGGCAGGGAATCCGCTCCGGGCATGAGTCCAAACTTTAAGGAAACTATCCAAGTTGCTCATTCTGTTTGGGGGAGAGATGTAAACATCTTGTATCACTCCAGCGCAGATCCACCAATTCACTGATGTAAAGGAAGATACTGCCTTGGAGTGCCAGTTAAAGGCCTTGGCTGTGATTGAAGGGCATTATCAATTGGGAAGAAAGAGTTTGCCCATGTGGAGCCAATACAGCTGACCATCGGTTGGGAATGTGTTGACTGCATCTTGGGCTGGATGGCCCTTGGGGTCTCTTCCAAAACTATGTTTCTAAGTCACCATCAGCCCCCATCCTTCTGAAACAAATGAAACAACTCGTAAAACAAGGGAGTCTTGCAAAGTCTGATTGAATCTGAGATGTGGCAGGGACCCCCAAGGTTCATCTATCTCAACCCTTTGCCATGCAAGATCAAGATGTTCTCCTGCAAAGGATGGAAAGTCGCAGGAGATGTTGGGCTCTCTTGGGACAAAATGGGACAACTTGGCCAAATCCGACCCAGGCTTGTATTTGCGTTCGCCTGGAAGGAAAGCCAAATGTGGCAATCTTAAAAGCTCTGAGAGAAAGGGAGAAGAAAGGAGCCAAACTACCCCAGGCGGAGCAAAGCATTCCCGTGTTAAGTGAGCAAGCTTTTCTGATTTCCTTTGATGTCAAATAAGATGGGGGGAAAATAATGAGATTTCCCATCCCTCACTCCACCAGACAATATTGAAGTCATTTGAATTTTTCTGACAACTTCCTAACCTCTTTTGCCTTTGGAAAGGTCCCATAAATTACCTGGAGAAGGCTGCATCCGCAGTGCAAAAATAATCCGGGTTGACACTTTAACTAGCATGGCTATACATATATGCATGTAAATAGCCGCAAATATCAAAGCCGTAAATATGGAGGAATGAATATATAATGGGGCTCAGTGCTATAGTTTGGTGTGGCACTAGAACTCTCTGACCGAGAAGGCGAAATGTCTCCCAAAACTACAATGTCCAGAATTCCATAGTATTGAGTCATGGTTAAAGTGGTGTCAATCAGCATTATTTCCACAGTGCAGACACAGCCTAGGTATCTCTACGTCTTCCGGTGCAAGTCTATGAGCAACATCTGCCAGAAGATGACCACAGAATTGCAGCGGAGGACCTACAAATGCCTAGGGAAGAGTTTTCTCTAGGAATATCTAAGTCTTCTAACACGATCTGTGGCCGACATTGACCACAGAGTTGCAGCGGAGGACCTAGAGCAGGAGTTCTTGAACTTTGGTCCTCCAGGTGTTTTGGATTTCGTCTCCCAGGTTCCCCACCAGCTTGGCCAACGGTCAGGAACTCTGGGAGCTGAGGTCCAAAGCATCGGGAGGACAAACGTTTGGGAACCACTGATCTAGAAGCTCCTAGAGAGAACAAGTGAATCAAATCCGTGAATAATCCAATCTGCAAATAAGCCTCCTTTCATGGATCCTCTTTTGTATCTGTAGCTCTGACCCTCTTCTCAGTTATAGATGACCTGACCGGGGGGGGGGGGACCAAAGTGAGAGTAAGGGAGTATTAAAAGAAACATTAGTAATGCAACAGAGAACATCCCGTAAAGTTCAGCAGATAAGAAGAGCAGGGACTGTTCCCATTGCCTTGTAACATTTCGCAGCACAAGCTGTCCTTGCTTACAGTATTGGGAGATGTCCCAGGGCCGGCTTGTAGGGAAAGTATTGGCTTTAATATATCAATGCTAGGGGTTTAAATGGCCAAAGTTATTCCAGTAGCAAAAGTCCAGTCCCCAAAGCGGTTTCTTTGTCAAAGAGGCGCCACCTAGTGGTGCATTGGGGTACTGTGGTGGGATGCAACAGTATTCATAACCAGGGAAAAACCTATCATCATCATCATCATCATCATCATCATCATCATCATCATCATCATCACTACTTTATTAGAGACCAGTAAAGTAGAAAAAACAGGGTGCAATAGGCAGATTAAAGTAACTTTTAGGACCCCTTGGGTCTCTTCTATTGGGAAAAAGGTGGGTGATAAATGAATCGACTGGTTGCACACTTCGGTGGCATTTCGTTGGATCCCAAGAAAAGCCTTCCCCAGCAGTGTGTTTTGTTCCCGTCTGAGAGAGTCAATCCGACTCTTGCCTCACTTCCCGGCTTGGTGTGTTCTCCGCGTCTTCCACGTTGCATGGAAAAAAAAGCGTGTCTCGCAGGCATATCAGATCTCTCGGCAGATAGCAGCCAGGGAGCATAATAGCCGCCCTCCTAATTCAGATTTTTTCCCTTCCCTTTCCCAATGACATGTTTCGGGTTTGGCAAACCGATGTGCAAAGAGAGAGGCAGGACAACCCAGTTAATTCCCCTGGATTGCGCTCAGTCGGCTTGGATGCTCCCAGACGCAACATCCCCCTGAAGAGTCGGAGCTCAGAGGTGCCCCAATCCGACCCAGACGGACATTTTCAGATGGCATTGCTGGGCAAGTAGTCCTTTGCCCCATGACAGTTATACATTTATGTACGTGTTTGTTTCCAACAAGTTCAAGGTGGCATATATGGCTCTCCCCATTCCTACTACAGTGAGCCCTTGGTATTCGCTGAGGACACCTCGGACTTTATCACACGGGGAAAATTGGAAGGTTAACCAAAGGTTAATCTGGGGGTCATCCAAGGCATTTCACGTAATTTCACAAAAGATTTTCAAACGGTGTCACATGCAAACGGAAGGGAATCCAAATGCAATCGTGAGACATCAATGGGAAGTTGAATCTGGATCGCACAAAGTTTCAGTCAAATACTCCGACAGTGTGCTTCAACATCATTGTAATATCTCCATGAGATCTCCACGAAACCGTTGAAGGAGGTCATCTCACTGAGCTTAGAGCAAAGTGTCTTTGGATGAGCTTGGAAATTGTGGGTCAGAATTCCCTTCAAGGACTTACATCTTCAGAAGTGGACTTCCAAGATCCAGTGTAGTGTAGTGGTTTTGAGTTCTGGACTCCAACACTGGACATCCTTTAAATATCTAAATGTCTCTGACGGAGTGGTGGAAAAGGTTTGTTCTCTGCCGCCGCAGAGGGTAGGATCCAGCCACAGGAGAGTAGATTTCAATGGAACATGAGAAGGAACTTCTTGTCTGTAGGAGCTGTTCAGCAACAGGACTAATTCCCTGGAGAAGTGGTGGGTCTCCTTCTCTAGATGTCTTCAAAAAGAGGTTGGACATCTCTCTGCTGGGGATCCTTTCGCCAGAGATCCTGCACTGAGCTGTGGCTCGGACTGGATGGCCCACGAGGTCCCTTCCAGCTCTAGGATCCTATGATTTTATCATATTTGATTTGGACAAGCAACTCTGGTAAGATGGAAACGTGTTAGGAGCCTACATCCAGTTCTTAGTCTCAACTAGAGTAGACCCATGGAATCAGTGGCAATGGGGCAAACTGTTGCTTATGAAAGCATCATTCGTTCATTGGGTCTCCTTAAGCCATGGTTGGTTGAATTTGTGGAAATGTAGGTCCAACTGTACTGAATAGCCATCCAAGTTCCTTGGTACTAACCATTGGGTTTTAGGCCAAGGCCTTTTCAGTGTGGCTTTTCATTGATGGCATCCCTACTCAAGAGAAATAGCTCTGGTTCCACTTGCATCTGCCTTCACAACTCAGTTTTTGCTACAGATGGGCCTTTTATACCATGCTTTATCAGGAGCGGTTTTGTTTCCAATAGTTTATATTTAATCCAGGCGTAATCTCTTTCTACGCAATGACTGACATCCAGTTAGGGACACGCATAGCTGGGATTCCCTTGGGGACTTACGTCTTCCTAAGTGGACTTACCTCTGCAAGACATATAATTGAGCAATTTTGCAATGCCTGCATCCAGCAAGGGGCTGCTGTCATGTTACTACATAGGAGAATCTGCATAAAGGGTGGTTGCATATCTAGACTGATGCACAACAGACCGCTGTGCAGTGGGACACCTCCCTCTATTGCGCATGAATGCATTCTGCCGATAGCAGCAGAAACAGAGTTGCACTGACAAGAGTTCCTCTGTGACTTCCCTTTGCGCACTGCAGTGGTACATTGCAAATTGCCATTGCACATAAACGGTGCATTGTGATTGTTCGTTTGTGTTGGACGTTGCACAAGGGAACCCAGTCATCGGCACGAGTTGCGCAATGTTGCTGTTTCATGCGAGGGTTGTTTGGTGCTCACATAACACATCTCTGCATGTGGATATATATTAACAGTCCGCCGAGGGGATGTTGGATTGCCGCTTGTATATATTACTTAAGGCCCCTTATGGCATTGAAAGATGGCTATGGATTGGCTGGAATAAATCAAAGAAACAAGTATGTTCTTCAGGGCTTATCGGGATGCAAACTGAATCAATTTGCCCAGGAAAAAATATGCCCAGACCTACTGTAACGTTTCTATGCCATTTATATTGCTTCCTTCGTCCCGTTTTATGAGCCCACTTACTTCTGCTTTTCTACATTTTTACGTCTTTCATAAACATTTATCCCATGTATAACTGTAGCATTTTATTGTATATGTATAAGAATTTATTTTTATTTTAAATCACACTGGCTGGCATCCTGTATTGCAGTTACGGGTCCATAACTGATCTGTAGTCAGTTGCACTATGCGTTTGCAAGCGTGGCACGACTGCCGTGATCGTAAACGGCCCACAAATCCCACGCAGGGAGCTGCTTCAAGCGATGGAGCTCTGTTCTTGCTTGCAACCACCAGAAACAGGACCGCTTCCATAATTCCTTGTTGCACGATGGATCACTGGCCGGAGGGAACTGGAAACATTATCCTAACCACCAGCAGAACAGACATCAGTTCATTCCAGTGGTTGTTGACTGTTAAGATTGGTTTGGGAGGTCAGGCCAGGAGATGATACCAAGGCCTTGTCTGCATGGCCAAAGGCCTGTCCCACCTCTTGTTCTGGTGTCATCCTATTCAGACGATGCACATCCCAAACTCTGGTTCTTGTGCAAGCAGTCTGGATGATGTTCACACCATAAACAGGTTCCCCGACCTTAATCTTTAGTCTGGAGAAGAGAAGGTTAAGATGTGACACAATAACCCTATTTAAACATGGACAACTCGGCCTTCCATCCTTTCGTGGATTGGTAAAATGTGTCCCCAACTTGTTGGGGGCAATTGGCAAACTCATTGTAAACCGCTTAGAGTGCACTTGGTTCACTATGAGGCGGTAGGGAAATGTAAAGTGCTAAGTGCAGGATGCTCCTGGTTGCCCCTGGTGTATCCTGGCCAGTGCGGACAAGACCTTAGATATGCATTCACGATGGTCAGTGATGCACTATCTCAGCCACTGGTCATTCTGAGTCCCATTTTTAAACAAGCTGGACATTTCAGAGCCATAAATCCATACTCCGCATTAAGAAATCGGAGCAGCTTCGTCCATCATGGGATGCATTTTGGTACGTTTGGTTACCCTTCTATGATCAGTAAGCATTGCTTGTGAGAGACAGAGACACCTCTCATACCAATAGCAAATAGAACCCGGCTGGTATCTTGCACATGCCTAAGTTCTTCTATGGATGCTGTCGGATACTTGGATAGGCTCAGCACTTTGCATTCTCTGAAGATGCCAGCCACAGATGCTGGCGAAACGTCAGAACATGGCCACATAGCCCAAAAAACCCACAAAAAAACTATGGACGCCGGCTGTGAAAGCCTTCAACTTCACCTCAGCGCTTTGTGTTTGGTTTGCTTTGGAAGAAGGGAAAGATGGCCCCTAGTGAGGGAAATAAATTCTAGACATGTTCAGAGGCACTCATTCTGAGCTGTTGAATTTTTTTTAAATTAAACAATACAAGATCTGAACCCAGATTGTGTGAAATAACCATCGACTCTGTGAGAGCAAAATACAACAACGCAGCTTGGTTTTTCTTATTAAAAGAAGAGAGCCCAGTCTGTGGCCTTCCGGGATGAATTATGGGTTCTCCGCTCTTCCCCTCCATCGGGAAGTCTGTGCCGTTTCCCTCTGGTTGTTGTGCCACTCAGACGGAGTTAAATTTATGTGTGTAATCATCTGTATAGTAATAACTAGCCGTTGAGCTTATGAGTCACTTGCCAGAGTAACTGACTTCTCTGCGGGGGAAGGCTGCCGTCAGCTGCCCAGAGTTACCCTGAAGAGGAATTCATCACAGAGTCCAGAATCCTGTTGGTGTCATGCGCCTGGATAAGGTCCCCTATGTGAAACGCTGTATGTTGGTCTAATGCAAAATGTTTGACTGAAATGCACTCAGTTCAAGGGTGCAGAAGTGGAGCTGCATTCCTGATTTCATTGCACATGGATGCATTACACATGGGTCTGCATGCACACTTTGGTTTCAGATTTGGGCTGGAATCCTGTTGGTGTCATATTCCTGGATAAAGTCCCTCCATTGCAAGGGGCTGGACTTCTATCTGCTGCAGAACGATCGCATTCAATTTAATGTTGCTCCTGGTCTCGTTACACATGGATGGTTGCACATGGGTATGTGTTACACGTTTGGGCCAGAATCCTGTTGATATCTTGTTTGTGTGCATGTGTGTCTTCAAGTCAGTCGGCTTATGGTGACCCCGTGGATTTTGTAGGGTTTCCTTAGAAAGTATCTCAAGGCTGCATAAATTCCTGAGCATTGTTCTGTGTAATATCCATGTTCACATCAAGGCTGAGAAAGGGGAGTTTTGCATGCTGGGCATATGGATACACATGTACTATGTGCCTCTTGCTGCAAGTGTGCATCTGCATTTGGTTGCGCCACACCACAATTGACGAACGAGGTGAAGTGGTGCAATGCTGCACAACTTTGTAAAAGTGTAAAATTACATTTTGTCTTCTCGATATAGGATCTTGGGTCAAATGCACAACACTGCAATTCCAACACAAGGGTTGAGTAGCACAGTTAGACTGGCATCCCGGCTGTGAGATATGCAAACGTAAGTCCTTCTTACACCTGTGTATGTATTTGGGCTGCTGTCGAAGTTGGTATTACCTTTCTCCCTCAACAACATACAAAGCCACCTCTCCAGGACTCACTGTTACAAATCCCAGGACTTGGTAGGATGCCACTGTAGCCGTGAAAGTGGGCACAATAGGTGCTGCGATCGTGTTGTTCGAAAGAGCCCTTGGAAGTCTTATTCAAGTCCGTCAAAATCAAGTATTTCTTCTTTTGTTACATTTTCCAAGCTTTTCCTTCTGCCGTTGGGAAAAAAATGCTGATTTGGACTACCATCCCCTAGCATCCTCTTGCCATCCATTGGAAAGACAGAGAGCAGTGTGCCCCAATTCCTTCTTCCAATGTATATGAAGAAGAGGGAATGGAATGGGGAGATGATGTCCCCAATTTCCTTCCAAAGAACTTCTCTGGCCCCCTCCAATCTTTAATTGAATCTGTACTCCTTTGGAAGTCCCTCCAAAAAGCACCCGAATGCTCAATCTTTTCTCTCCCTACAGCTGTTTAGCCCAATTTGATTATTGATCCTTCAGCGGCTGGTATGTTGACAGTCAACTCTGCTTTTGTCCCACATCCATCTTGTTCCATCCCTCTCCTTGCCCACAGTGGTTGTTTCTTGTCTCAACAATTCAGCGGGCCCATTTATTTCTATCTCTCCAAGAACCATAAACTAATTCAACGGAGGGCAAAAAGGGTGACAGGAACAGGGAGGATTGGGGAGGAGAAGATGCAGAATTTGGTTGAGTGCTTTTGACAGGAGTCGCTTATCAATTCCCTTCTCGGATCAGATGCCATGAGGTTTTTGAGATGTCTGAATGGAGAGGGACCACACAACACATGCTTTGACACTGCTATGTCATGAAAGACCCTAAAGGCACTTGTCTGATCTTGGAGCTAAGCAGGACCAGCCCTGGTTAGGACTTGGATGGAGTCCCAGGTGCTGCAGGCTATATTTCAGAGGAAGGAACTGACAGGGTGTAATGGTTTGAACGTTGGACTATGACTCTGGAGACTAGTGTTCAAATTCCTGCTCCGTCATGCAAACCCATGTGCTGACCTTAGACAAGTCACTCTTTCATTCGGAGGAAAGCAATGGTAACACCTCTCGAAATCTGACTAAGAAAAACCCCATGATAGGTTTCCCTTAGGGTCGGCATGACTTGGAAACGACTTGAAGGCACACAACGGCAACGAAGGGACCAAAGGAAGACGAACATAGCAGATGTAAGTCCTGGGTGAAAATGATTTTCAAGGTCTCACCTCTTGCAATGCTAGGATCAGAGAGAGAGGTGTTTGTCCCAGCGGCCCTGGCTGACCAAAAGGACAATACTTGTTGCTCCATTTCCGCGTCTCCCAAATAGCCTCCTCGCTAAGACCTGGGGGATCAGTTGCCTCCATTTGGCACTGGGAGTGATCTTCCTGCGAAAGGTCAGCGTTGCAAGATCAATATTTAATGGAATTGCAAAGCCAGCCGTTTGTCCGTCAATCATTTCGAGGCGGAGGGGGATTCTTTCCTTAACCTGTCTTTGTCACCCAGGTGAATTTATCTTTCTGGTCGGGCTCCTTGCTTCCCTCCGTGACAGCTGCAACCTTCTGTCTTTAGCCTGTAGGCTTAAGGGCATGACAGGAAGGTCTGAGTTTATCCACACACACCCCACTCATCTCCCATGGATTTTGGCAGCTCCACTCACAGCCTGGCTAATGCCAGTCTCTCTCTACTCCGAAACAGATGGCAGGAGAGAAAAACGAACCCTCGACCAAAGAAATGTTAACAGTGGAAAAAAAGAACGCTATATTCTCACGCAACGGGGCCTCCTCCATCTGGAAGAAAGGAATTGAGAGTCAAAACGATGCCAGTTTCGTCCATGGCAGGCACGGGAATTTGGAAAAGAGGCATTTAAAGTCAATATATAGGTAGTTCTCCTGATTCAATGGGTCTACTCTGGTTGAGTCCAACAAGAGAGTTAAGGACAAAGAGAGCTGTGCTTCAAAAAGCCATGTAAAGCGCACTGGTGGTGCAGTGGTTCAAATGCCGGTTACTGCCCCCACAAGGTTGTGAGTTCGATCCCAGGGGCTCCAAGGTTGGCTCATCCTTTCGTAAGTCAGTCAAAGGAATCCCCAGCTTGTTGGGGGCAATTGGCTTACAGATTGTAAACCGCTTAGAGAGTGCTGTGTTCGCTGAGAAGCAGTACAGGGAATGTACACGCGATTGCTATGTGCCCACAGTGGCCAGGGATTGCGTCTTGATTCTCACCCAGGATCTGATTCTCCCTCTCAGAAGGAAAAAAATACCTTCTAAAAACAGGCTTATTATTCTAAAACACCTCCTCGCTGTTTGCAACTGGGTTATACCCGTAAGGGTGACCTAAAGCCAGAGCCAACAACATTGCACAGCCATCCATGTTAGGCATTTGGGGACGGTTCCCTTTCAAAATGTGCAGCTGTTTTTAAGGTCAAACAGACTTAAGGGGCTTTATAGCAGCAAACAATAGAGACCCACCGGCTGCCAAAGAGAGGCTTTCCTCACTCAGATGGTGGTCCAGTGGAGGAAGGGAAGTGATCCAATTTTACAGGATCCTCCGACATGTTTCAAGGAGAGCTGGGAGCTATTTCGGCCGTATTAAAGATTGGCATCTGATTCCTGGCGGCCGTCTGGAACATATATCTATTCCCTCCCCCCCCCCCCCCCCCATGATCAAAGAAGTTATGCAACATAGGCATGGAGGATCAGAAGGGGCAAAGGAGGCACTATGCCAACCTTGGCAAGGGCATGTCCACCCCCAGCCCCTGCCAAAGCACGCTCCGTGCCATCTCAAAATGGAGGAGATGCAAGCCATGGACCTTTGTAGGATGGGGAAAATCCTTTGGAGACACCTCTTAAACAAGATCCATGTCAAGGTACAGGATTTGGACACAAGCACAGGAGAAATAGGCCACCTTTGCAGATTTGACTCCTGCGGATTTGATTGTTCACGGATTTGTTCAACATGTTGGACATCTAGGCAGCGTGACTCTATGGTCAAGGTCCACCGAAAGGCAGCATGACACTATGGTCAAGGTCCACCCAAAGGCAGCGTGACACTATGGTCAAGGTCCACCCAAAGGCAGCGTGACTCTATGGTCAAGGTCCATCCAAAGGCAGCGTGACTCTATGGTCAAGGTCCATCCAAAGGCAGCATGACACTATGGTCAAGGTCCATCCAAAGGCAGGGTGACTCTGTGGTCAAGGTCCACCCAAATGCAGCGTGACTCTATGGTCAAGGTCCACCCAAAGGCAGCGTGACTCTATGGTCAAGGTCCATCCAAAGGCAGCGTGACTCTATGGTCAAGGTCCATCCAAAGGCAGCATGACACTATGGTCAAGGTCCATCCAAAGGCAGGGTGACTCTGTGGTCAAGGTCCACCCAAATGCAGCGTGACTCTATGGTCAAGGTCCACCCAAAGGCAGCGTGACTCTATGGTCAAGGTCCATCCAAAGGCAGCATGACACTATGGTCAAGGTCCACCCAAAGGCAGCGTGACTCTAAGGTCAAGGTCCACCCAAAGGCAGCATGACACTATGGTCAAGGTCCACCCAAAGTCATACTGGAAGACCTAGAGCTTCCTAGAGAGAATGGATCCACAGGTGCATTTATTTCATTCATTTATGCCACTGTTCTCCCAGAAAGGGACCCAAAGGTGACTCACGAATAAAGATATCATTGGTAAAGATATGGAATGAATTGTTTTACAGGGCTTTATTGGGGAAGCGTATTCCCGTTTGCGCTGGCTGTGTGCCGTAATATAGATATATACCCGTTTAACCATCCAGGGCTAGATCGGTTGTTTTGATTTTTACAGTGAACTGAATATCAAAAACATATGGGAAGTGGGGGGGGGGCTGAAAAAGTTTGGGAAGGACTGGGGCTGCATCCGCACTGCGGAAATACTCCAGCGTGACACACAGAATCACAGAGTTGGAAGAGACCCCGGGGCCATCCTGTCCAACCCCATTGTGCCATGCAGGAACTCTAAGTCAAAGCATCCCTGACAGATGGTCATCCAGTCTCTGTTTAAATTATTATTATTGAATCACAGACTTGGAAGAGACTACAAGGGTCATCCCTTGTGGGATATGTATCACAATCCTTTGGAATGGCTTTAATGTTTGGCCAGCCCCGTCCTTAATTTCTGAGCAGTTGCCACGGACCATGGGGACACAGTGGCGATGGCTCTTCTGCTCTGCACCAGGAATAAGGAAAATAGACTAGAAAGCTGGGCCAAAGCTAACATAATGAAGTTCAACACGGAGAAATGTAAGGTACTGCACTTAGGGCGGAAAAACAAAAAGCACAGATATAGGATGGGGGACACCTGGCTGAATGAAACTACATGTGAAAGGGATCTGGGAGTCCCAGTAGACAACAAGTTGAACATGAGTCAACAGTGCGACGCAGTAGCTAACAAGGCCAATGCAATTTTAGGCTGCATCAATAAAAGTATAGTGTCTAGATCAAGGGAAGTCATAGTGCCACTATATTCTGCTCTGGTCAGGCCCCACCTGGAATATTGTGTCCAGTTCAATTCAATTCAAAATTCAAAAAGGATGTGGAGAAACTGGAGCATGTGCAAAGGAGAATGACTAAAATGGTAAAGGGTCTGGAAACCATGCCCTAGGAGGGAGCTGGGTATGTTTAGTCTGGAGAAGAGAAGGTTAAGAGGTGATATGATAGCCCTGTTTAAATATTTGAAGGGATGTCATATTGAGGAGGGAGCAAGCTTGTTTTGTGCTGCTCCAGAGACTAGGACCGAGAGCAATGGATGGAAGCTCCAGGAAAAGAGATTCCAGCTCAACATTAGGAGGAACTTCCTGACAGTAAGGGCTGTTCGACAGAGGAACACACTCCTTCCTCAAAGTGTAGTGGAATCTCCCTCCTTGGAGGTCTTTAAACAGAGGCTGGATGGCAATCTGTCGGGGATGTTTTGATTTGGATTTCCTGCATGGCAGGGAGTTGGACTGGATGGCCCTTGCCATCTATTCTATGATTCTATGATCCCGCCATTCCTGATTTGGCAGTCTTGCCCGTAACAGAGGGGAACTAATAATTGCCATGGATCAATGCTACATCATTTTGGGATTTGTAGTTTTGTGAGGTGATCGGCCTTCTCTGTCTGGTGCCCCAACAAAGGACAATTCCCAGGATCTCCATAGCACTGGGCCACAGCATTTAAGGTGGTGCCAACCTGGAGGCTTTGGATACAGCCTAGACAGGGAGAGCAAGGTGCGTGATGTCACAAACACCTATTTGTGCTTTACTCCACTGAGTAGCAACTTCCCTTTGCTCCTCTGGTCCTGCAGTGCCAGAGCTCTGGAGCGCAGCACATGCCTCTGTCTGGCAAGATGTGGGGCCAAGCGGCTGCACAACTCCTCCTTGCTTGGGGTAAGGGATCAGGGTTCTTTCCCATCTGCTTCCTTATTTGCATGACTATGATTTGCTATTATTTTAGCTATTATTATTATTATTATTATTTGCTATTTGACTATCATTTGCTATTGATTGCCTGTTTTATTGAACCCTTTCCTGTACTGTGAAGCCAAAGGTTTTCATGGCCGGCGTCCATGGTTTCTTGTGGGTTTTTCAAGCTATATGGCCATGTTCTAGAACATTTTCTTCCTGACGTTTCGCCAGCATCTCTGCAGAGAATGCTTTCCTGGACAAAGTTGGGTGTATATATATATTGTGTGAGCCTGGGAATATATACACCCAACTTTCTCCAGGCAAAGCATCCTCTGAAGATGCCAGCCAGATGCTGGTGAAACGTCAGGAATAAACTCTTCTAGAACACGGCCACGTAGCCCCAAAAAACCCACAAAAACCCTTCCCTGTATTGTTATGTATTATGTATATGTATTATGCTTTTATTTCATAGACTGTACATCACAGGCAGCTTGACTCTTAACTATTCTATTGTTTGTATGTACAGTACAGGGCTGTGCAAATCTAGAGTGCTCTATAGTAATAATAAAACCATTGGGGGATACTTGTCCATAGAGAATCATTGGGAAATATTTGCCCATATAGAATCATTGGGGAATACCTTCCTATACAGAATCATTGGGGGATACTTGCTTATAGACAATCATTGGGTGATACTTGCCTATAGAGATCATTGGGGAATTCCTGCCTATAGAGAATCATTGGGGAATATTTACCCATAGAGAATCATTGAGGAATGCTTGCCTGTAGAGAATTATTGGGGAATACATGCCTATAGAGAATCACTGGGGAATACATGTCTATCGAGAATCATTGGGGGATACATGCCTATAGAGAATCATTGGGGAATATATGCCTCCAGAGAATCATTGGGGAATACATTCCTCTAGAGTATGATTGGGGGATACTTGCCTATAGAGAATCATTGGGGAATACATGCCTATAGAGCATCACTGGGGAATACATGCCTATAGAGAATCATTGGGGAATATATGCCTCCAGAGAATCATTGGGGATTACATTCCTCTAGAGTATGATTGGGGGATACTTGCCTATAGAGAATCATTGGGAAATATTTGCCCATATAGAATCATTGGGGAATACCTTCCTATACAGAATCATTGGGGGATACTTGCTTATAGACAATCATTGGGTGATACTTGCCTATAGAGATCATTGGGGAATTCCTGCCTATAGAGAATCATTGGGGAATATTTGCCCATAGAGAATCATTGAGGAATGCTTGCCTGTAGAGAATTATTGGGGAATATTTGCTTGTAGAGAATTATTGGGGTATACATGCCTTTACAGAATCATTAGGGAATATTTGGCCATAGGAAATCATTGGGAAAAACTTGTCCATAGAGAATCATTGGGGAATACATGTCTCTAGAGAATCATTGGGGAATATTTGGCCATAGGGAATAATTGGGGAATATTTGCCAATAGAGAATCACTGGGGAATACATGCCTATAGAGAATCATTGGGGAATACATATAGAGAATCATTGGGTGATACATGCCTATAGAAAATCACTGGGGAATACATATAGAGAATCACTGGGGAATACATGTCTATCGAGAATCATTGGGGAATATATGCCTCCAGAGAATCATTGGGGATTACATTCCTCTAGAGTATGATTGGGGGATACTTGCCTATAGAGAATCATTGGGAAATATTTGCCCATATAGAATCATTGGGGAATACCTTCCTATACAGAATCATTGGGGGATACTTGCTTATAGACAATCATTGGGTGATACTTGCCTATAGAGATCATTGGGGAATTCCTGCCTATAGAGAATCATTGGGGAATGCTTGCCTGTAGAGAATTATTGGGGTATACATGCCTTTACAGAATCATTAGGGAATATTTGGCAATAGGAAATCATTGGGAAAAACTTGTCCATAGAGAATCATTGGGGAATACATGTCTCTAGAGAATCATTGGGGAATATTTGGCCATAGGGAATAATTGGGGAATACATGTCTATAGAGAATCATTGGGGAATACATGCCTATAGAGAATCACTGGGGAATACATGTCTATCGAGAATCTTTGGGGGATACATGCCTATAGAGAATCATTGGGGGATACTTGCCTATAGAGCATCACTGGGGAATACATGCCTATAGAGAATCATTGGGGAATACATTCCTCTACAGTATGATTGGGGGATACTTGCCTATAGAGAATCATTGGGGGATACTTGCACCTAGAGTATGATTGGGGGATATATGTCTATAAAGAATCACTGGGGGATACTTGCCCATAGGAAATCATTGCTACCCAGCTCTCTGTTACCCATTGCCACCCCATCTTTCTGCTCATAGCACCCATTGCCCCATTGGAAATAGCAAGAGGTGAGGCAATGTTTGAACAGGGCTGTGATAGCTTCCAAAAAAAATTGATGGGTAAATGCCATGGTGTCCATCTTCAGAGAAGGTTTACCCTTGATGTCTTTTGAGGCTGAGAGAGTGACTGAACAGGAAACAGGATTCATTACAAACGTACAGAGAGCCAGGTGGCATAGTGGTTTGAGCACTGGGCCATGACTCTGGAAACCAGGGTTTGATTCCCACTGAGTGATGGAACCCAATTGGGGACCTTGGGCAAGTCACATGCTCTCAGCCTCAGGGGGAGGCAAGGGCAAGCCCCCATTGAACAAGACACAGGTTTACCTTGCCTCTTTTGTTCGTCCCTACAGCTTTCTTGCAATGGGCTGTTCCTGGGGACAGTGCTCCATTTTTCCAAAGGAAGGTCCTGGCGCAGAGGGGTGACTCCCTCTGCAACCTTCGACTGACCCACGGCTGCGACCACCCCCTGATCCAGATGCTGGACAGGGCGGAAAACCATGGAGAAGTCCCCAAAGGTAAAGCAATGGCAACCTTCACGCAGACTGCAAGGATTCTACTATGGTTGCTGAAAGGCTATGCCTAGAGAAGCCATAGCATCGTTGCCGTCTGCGTGGTTGGGAGTGTTTTCTCTCTCTCCGAATGTCAACTTAGCTAGATGCCAGGGCCGGGAGGGCCTGCTTTGGCTGATATGCCAAGTGTGGCCCTTCCTAGAATCAGGGCAGTTAAGATGGGTAGGGTATGGTTGTGTAGTATTCTATTTTAACTGTTGGGTTTCTTTGTGCTTTAAATTGTGCTTTGTATTTTAACATGCTCTATCCTGCCTCCAGCCTTGAGGAGAGGTCAGAAATAATAATAATAATAATAATAATAATAATAATAATAATAATAATAATAAAGATCTTGTAGCACTTTTGAGACTAACTGAAATAAAGAAGTTGGCAGCATGAAGATTCACAGACTTCAGTCTACTTCCTCAGAAGCGTTGACCCTTTGGAAAGGCGGTATATAAATAAAATGTATTATTATTATTATTATTATTATTATTATTATTGGATTAGGAAGTAGCCTGAAGCCTAGGAAAGCTCATGCTGCCAACTTCTCTATTCCAGTTAGTTGCAAAAGTGCTACAAGATCTCTCTACATACTGATTCTACAGACTAACAAGGCTATACCTTTGGATTCTTACTGTATTATTATTATTATTATTATTATTATTGAATCTCAGAGTTGGAAGAGATTGCAAGGGCCATCCATTGTGGGATACGTATGACAGTACTTAGCAAGACTCCACTTTAGGATGGCTTTAATGTTTGGCCAGCCCCCCTTTTATTTCCCAGCAGTTGGCATAGATAGACCATGGTCACACAGTGGGGATGGTTAGGATCATAGAATCATAGAGTTGGAAGTGACCCCAAAGGCCATCCAGTCCAAGCCCTTTATCCTGCCATGCAGGAACTCACAATCAAAGCAGCCCCGGCAGATGGCCATCCAGCCTCTGCTTAAAGACCTCCAAGGAAGGAGACCCTGCCACACTCCAAGGGAACATCTTCCACTGTCAAACAGCCTTTACCATCATGAAGTTCCTCCTAAGGTTGAGGTGGAATCCCTTTTCCTCTAGTTTGCATCCCCTGTTCTGTGTTCTAGTCTTTGGAGCAGCAGAAAACAAGCTTGCTCCATCCTTCAAATACTTAAACAGGGCTACCATCTTGCCTCTTAACCTCCTCTTCCCCAGAAGAAACATGCCCAGCTCCCTAGGTCTTTCCTCATAAGGCATGCTTTCCAGGCCCTGTTTGCCCATAGAGAATCATTGGGGAATATTTGGCCAGAAGATATCATTGTGGAATACTTGCACATAGGAAATCATTAGGAAAAACCTGCCGATAGAGAATCATAGGGGAATACTTGCCTTATAGAGAATGATTGAGGGATACTTGTGCATGGAGAATCATTGGGGAATATTTGCCCATAGAGAATCATTGGAAAATACTTGTCCATAGAGAATCATTGGGAAATATTTGCCCTTAGAGAATCATTGCAGAATATTTTTTCATAGAGAATCAATGGGAAATATTTGCCCATAGACAATCATTGGGGAATATTTGTCTATAGAGAATCATTGGGGGATATTTGCCCATAGAGAATCATTGGGGAATATTTGCCCATAGAGAATCATTGGGGGATTCTAGCCCATAGAGAATCATTGGGGAATATTTGCCCATAGAGAATCATTGGGGAATATTTGTCTATAGAGAATCATTGGGGGATACTAGCCCATAGAGAATCATTGGGGAATATTTGCCCATAGAGAATCATTGGGGGATTCTAGCCCATAGAGAATCATTGGGGAATATTTGCCCATAGAGAATCATTGGGGAATATTTGTCTATAGAGAATCATTGGGGGATACTAGCCCATAGAGAATCATTGGGGAATATTTGCCCATAGAGAATCATTGGGGGATTCTAGCCCATAGAGAATCATTGGGGAATATTTGCCCATAGAGAATCATTGGGGGATTCTAGCCCATAGAGAATCATTGGGGAATATTTGCCCATAGAGAATCATTGGGGAATATTTGTCTATAGAGAATCATTGGGGGACACTTGTCCATAGAGAATCATTGGAAAATACTTGTCCATAGAGAATCATTGGAAAATACTTGTCCATAGAGAATCATTGGGGAATATTTGCCCATAGAGAATCATTGGAAAATACTTGTCCATAGAGAATCATTGGGGAATATTTGCCCATAGAGAATCATTGGGGGATACTTGCCTATAGAGAATCATTGGGGAATACTTGCCTATAGAGAATCATTGAAGAATACTTGTCCATAGAGAATCATTGGAAAATACTTGTCCATAGAGAATCATTGCAGAATATTTTTTCATAGAGAATCATTGGGGGACACTTGTCCATAGAGAATCATTGGGGAATATTTGTCTATAGAGAATCATTGGGGAATACATGCCTATAGAGAATCATTGGAAAATACTTGTCCATAGAGAATCATTGGGAAATATTTGCCCATAGAGAGTCATTGGGGAATACTTGCCTATAGAGAATCATTGGGGAATATTTGTCTATAGAGAATCATTGGGGGATACTAGCCCATAGAGAATCATTGGGGAATATTTGTCCATAGAGAATCATTGGCCTGTTACAGACAGGCTAAAATAAAGCTGCTTCGAGTCACTTTGGAGGTATGGTATTTCAATGATGCATACGTCCTAAGAGTCCAAAAGCCGCACCAAAGCTGCACTCCAGTCCTTAGAACTGGTGCATGGCTTTGGTGTGGCTTTTGGACTCTTAGGACACATGCATCATTGAAATACCATACCTCCAAAGTGATTCGAAGCAGCTTTATTTTGGCCTGTCTGTAACAGGCCATTGGGTAATATTTGCCCATAGAGAGTCATTGGGGAATACTTGCCTATAGAGAATCATTGGGGAATATTTGTCCATAGAGAGTCATTGGGGAATACTTGCCTATAGAGAATCATTGGGGACTATTTGTCTATAGAGAATCATTGGGGAATATTTGTCTATAGAGAATCATTGGAGAATATTTGCCCATAGAGAATCATTGGGGAATATTTGCCCATAGAGAATCATTGGAAAATACTTGTCCATAGAGAATCATTGGGGAATATTTGCCCATAGAGAATCATTGGGGGATACTTGCCTATAGAGAATCATTGGGGAATACTTGCCTATAGAGAATCATTGGAAAATACTTGTCCATAGAGAATCATTGGGGAATATTTGCCCATAGAGAATCATTGGGGAATACTTGTCCATAGAGAATCATTGGGAAATATTTGCCCATAGAGAATCATTGGGGAATACATGCCTATAGAGAATCATTGGGAAATATTTGCCCATAGAGAATCATTGGGGAATACATGCCTACAGAGAATCATTGGGAAATATTTGCCCATAGAGAATCATTGGGGGATACTTGTCCATAGAGAATCATTGGGGAATACATGCCTATAGAGAATCATTGGGTAATATTTGCCCATAGAGAATCATTGCAGAATATTTTTTCATAGAGAATCAATGGGAAATATTTGCCCATAGACAATCATTGGGGAATATTTGTCTATAGAGAATCATTGGGGGATATTTGCCCATAGAGAATCATTGGGGAATATTTGCCCATAGAGAATCATTGGGGGATTCTAGCCCATAGAGAATCATTGGGGAATATTTGCCCATAGAGAATCATTGGGGAATATTTGTCTATAGAGAATCATTGGGGGATACTAGCCCATAGAGAATCATTGGGGAATATTTGCCCATAGAGAATCATTGGGGGATTCTAGCCCATAGAGAATCATTGGGGAATATTTGCCCATAGAGAATCATTGGGGAATATTTGTCTATAGAGAATCATTGGGGGATACTAGCCCATAGAGAATCATTGGGGAATATTTGCCCATAGAGAATCATTGGGGGATTCTAGCCCATAGAGAATCATTGGGGAATATTTGCCCATAGAGAATCATTGGGGGATTCTAGCCCATAGAGAATCATTGGGGAATATTTGCCCATAGAGAATCATTGGGGAATATTTGTCTATAGAGAATCATTGGGGGACACTTGTCCATAGAGAATCATTGGAAAATACTTGTCCATAGAGAATCATTGGAAAATACTTGTCCATAGAGAATCATTGGGGAATATTTGCCCATAGAGAATCATTGGAAAATACTTGTCCATAGAGAATCATTGGGGAATATTTGCCCATAGAGAATCATTGGGGGATACTTGCCTATAGAGAATCATTGGGGAATACTTGCCTATAGAGAATCATTGAAGAATACTTGTCCATAGAGAATCATTGGAAAATACTTGTCCATAGAGAATCATTGCAGAATATTTTTTCATAGAGAATCATTGGGGGACACTTGTCCATAGAGAATCATTGGGGAATATTTGTCTATAGAGAATCATTGGGGAATACATGCCTATAGAGAATCATTGGAAAATACTTGTCCATAGAGAATCATTGGGAAATATTTGCCCATAGAGAGTCATTGGGGAATACTTGCCTATAGAGAATCATTGGGGAATATTTGTCTATAGAGAATCATTGGGGGATACTAGCCCATAGAGAATCATTGGGGAATATTTGTCCATAGAGAATCATTGGCCTGTTACAGACAGGCTAAAATAAAGCTGCTTCGAGTCACTTTGGAGGTATGGTATTTCAATGATGCATACGTCCTAAGAGTCCAAAAGCCGCACCAAAGCTGCACTCCAGTCCTTAGAACTGGTGCATGGCTTTGGTGTGGCTTTTGGACTCTTAGGACACATGCATCATTGAAATACCATACCTCCAAAGTGATTCGAAGCAGCTTTATTTTGGCCTGTCTGTAACAGGCCATTGGGTAATATTTGCCCATAGAGAGTCATTGGGGAATACTTGCCTATAGAGAATCATTGGGGAATATTTGTCCATAGAGAGTCATTGGGGAATACTTGCCTATAGAGAATCATTGGGGACTATTTGTCTATAGAGAATCATTGGGGAATATTTGTCTATAGAGAATCATTGGAGAATATTTGCCCATAGAGAATCATTGGGGAATATTTGCCCATAGAGAATCATTGGAAAATACTTGTCCATAGAGAATCATTGGGGAATATTTGCCCATAGAGAATCATTGGGGGATACTTGCCTATAGAGAATCATTGGGGAATACTTGCCTATAGAGAATCATTGGAAAATACTTGTCCATAGAGAATCATTGGGGAATATTTGCCCATAGAGAATCATTGGGGAATACTTGTCCATAGAGAATCATTGGGAAATATTTGCCCATAGAGAATCATTGGGGAATACATGCCTATAGAGAATCATTGGGAAATATTTGCCCATAGAGAATCATTGGGGAATACATGCCTATAGAGAATCATTGGGAAATATTTGCCCATAGAGAATCATTGGGGGATACTTGTCCATAGAGAATCATTGGGGAATACATGCCTATAGAGAATCATTGGGTAATATTTGCCCATAGAGAATCATTGGGGAATACTTGCCTATAGAGAATCATTGGGAAATATTTGCCCATAGAGAATCATTGGGGAATACTTGCCTATAGAGAATCATTGGGGAATACTTGCCTATAGAGAATCATTGGGAAATATTTGCCCATAGAGAATCATTGGGAAATATTTGCCCATAGAGAATCATTGGGGAATACTTGCCTATAGAGAATCATTGGGAAATATTTGCCCATAGAGAATCATTGGGAAATATTTGCCCATAGAGAATCATTGGGGAATACTTGCCTATAGAGAATCATTGGGGGATACTTGTCTATAGAGAATCATTGGGGAATACTTGCCTATAGAGGATCAATGGGAAATATTTGCCCATAGAGAATCATTGGGGAATACTTGCCCATAGAGAATCATTGGGGAATATTTGCCCATAGAGAATCATTGGGGAATATTTGCCCATAGAGAATCATTGGGGAATACTTGCCTATAGAGAATCATTGGGGGATACTTGTCTATAGAGAATCATTGGGGAATACTTGCCTATAGAGGATCAATGGGAAATATTTGCCCATAGAGAATCATTGGGGAATACTTGCCCATAGAGAATCATTGGGGAATATTTGCCCATAGAGAATCATTGGGGAATATTTGCCCATAGAGAATCATTGGGGGATACTTGTCTATAGAGAATCATTGGGGAATACTTGCCTATAGAGGATCAATGGGAAATATTTGCCCATAGAGAATCATTGGGGAATACTTGCCCATAGAGAATCATTGGGGAATATTTGCCCATAGAGAATCATTGGGGAATATTTGCCCATAGAGAATCATTGGGAAATATTTGCCCATAGAGAATCATTGGGGAATACTTGCCTATAGAGAATCATTGGGAAATATTTGCCCATAGAGAATCATTGGGAAATATTTGCCCATAGAGAATCATTGGGGAATACTTGCCTATAGAGAATCATTGGGGGATACTTGTCTATAGAGAATCATTGGGGAATACTTGCCTATAGAGGATCAATGGGAAATATTTGCCCATAGAGAATCATTGGGGAATACTTGCCCATAGAGAATCATTGGGGAATATTTGCCCATAGAGAATCATTGGGGAATATTTGCCCATAGAGAATCATTGGGGGATACTTGTCTATAGAGAATCATTGGGGAATACTTGCCTATAGAGGATCAATGGGAAATATTTGCCCATAGAGAATCATTGGGGAATACTTGTCCATAGAGAATCACTGGGGGATACTTGCCTATAGAGAATCATTGGGGGATACTTGTCCATAGAGAATCATTGGGAAATACTTGCCTATAGAGAATCATTGGGGGATACTTGTCCATAGAGAATCATTGGGAAATACTTGCCTACAGAGAATCATGGGGGAATTCTGCTCTGCACCAGGGATAAGGGGAATTCCTGCCTTGGGTTTCAGTCGGGATCAATGGGAATCACCACTAGGCACGAAGACCCTTCCCTAACTCTCTCCTCTTTTTAGGGCCTGTGTGTTCAAATGTGGACCAACATCCCACCTTCCCCAGTTTTTGCAGCCTTGCCCTTTATCGCTGCTCAGAGGGCAACTATTTTATCAAGGTGAGGAGGGGAATTCTGGGAAGAATGATGATTTTCATTGGGATTGTAAATGTGATTTCAAAAATAGTTAAACCTTTTTATCTTGTGAGCCACTTTGGGTCCCTTTCTGGTGGGAAATAAGTCCAATGAGTAGAAATAACCCAGAAGGGCAAGACTTGACTTAGAGAGAAGAAGGAGAGGATCATATTCTTCTTCCTCCAAAAGTGGGATCTCAAGTGACTTACAAATTTAAAGTATAGATAGAAAGGATAGTGGGGGACATTCCAGGTAAAGGAAGCGGGGGACAATGTCAAGGTTGTAAAAATTCTGTTTGGATCGGGTGGTAAAGACCTCCAAATGTGTTGGGAATGCCTTCCATACTCCTAGAAGGCTTTGGGGAGAGTTTGGATCATAAACTATCCTTACGGTCTTTTTGTTGTTGTCCTTCTGGGGTGTTTCAGGGAGCGAGGGGTTACGTATAACCTGTCGGCTGTTGTTTGCCCAGCCTGGTTTAGGAAAGTGGGCTATGCTCTGCATCTATGCGCTTGGGCCATCTCTGTTGGGAACCATTACAGGCTGAGTCTCCCTTGTCCAGAATAAATCCAAAAATCAACATATTTTTCATGGGAGGGGGGGCTAAGAGAGCGACATCTATGCTTTCTGATGGTTCAATGTTCATATAGTTTGTTTCATGCACACAGCTATTAAAAATATTGCAGGCTATGTGCATAGTGCGCATGTGAAACATAAATGAATTTTGTGTTTAGGCTTGGGTCCCATGTCCAAGATGTCTCATTTATTATGGAAGCAGATGCAAATACTTGTATTCCAAAATCCAAAAACACCTCTGGTCCTAAGCACTTTGGATACGGGAAACTCAGCCCATTTCTCCTGAGTCAATATCCTGTACTTCTAATGGGGATCCCTCCAGCAGAAGCCCCCTTGAATCCCATTTTGATAGACAGAAAGAGAGAGAGATGGAAGGAGGGGGGAAGATATAAATTGAATAAATAACCAAGCTCTATAAAGACCACATTTCCCCATCGCTGGGTCACCATTCTGGCACAAGCTCTACCTGAAAGAGTATAGGAATCTCCCTTTGCATTTCCAGAAAGCCAAACAAACTCTGTGTTTCTCTTTAGAGGGTTCCTTGCCCAGGTGAGAGCAGGGAGGCAGATGGACACGGCACTGACCAAGCGGAGACCACACCAGACCACACCTTTCCTTCCAGTCCTTTGACCACTCCTGCAACCACTCCTGCGACCACTTCCAAGTCTCCCCTGCAGAAGCTCGTGGATTTGCTTATTTTTAAGCCAACCACCACGGAGGTCCATGCTCCCCCTCCAACGGTCATGGCTGCCTCAGCCACCATGAAGGTCCATGCCACCATGGAGGTCCATGCTCCCTCTCCCACGGTCACGACTGCCTCAGCCACCACTCCTACGCCGGTTCCTCAGCTTCCCACAGGCACGGTCACTGCGAGAAGATCCTTCAAGCTGCGGATGAAGTTCTCTAACCCGCCTTTTATCCCCACGGCTGCCTCCACCACTCCAACATCACCTCTGGTGTCCACCGTGGCCACGTCCACCGCCACACAGCCACCTGTGGAGTCTACTGGTCAGCCTGTGGCTACATCCACTGCCACAGAACCAGCTGTGGAGTCTACTGGTCAGCCTGTGGCTACGTCCACTGCCACAGAACCAGCTGTGGAGTCTACTGGTCAGCCTGTGGCTACGTCCACTGCCACAGAACCAGCTGTGGAGTCTACTGGTCAGCCTGTGGCTACGTCCACTGCCACAGAACCAGCTGTGGAGCCTACTGGTCAGCCTGTGGCTACGTCCACTGCCACAGAACCAGCTGTGGAGTCTACTGGTCAGCCTGTGGCTACGTCCACTGCCACAGAGCCACCTGTGGAGTCCACCAGTCAGATGCCTGTGGCCACATCCACCACCACAGAGCCACCTCCAGAGTCTGTCGGTCAGCCTTCTACAACTGTGGCTACCCCTACCACTCTGCCGCCAACTCTAAAGCCTGTAGAAGAAGTTACCAGCACTGAAGGCCACACCATCATAATGCCAGGAACCAGCACCACAGGATCTCTTTCCCAGCAGCCGGGGACTGAAGCAACCAAGACCAAGCCCTTGACGGACTTATTATTAGAGTCTGTGCTGGAGCTTCTGGTCCCCAGTGCTGCCAGGCCGAAAATACAACGTCTGTTGGGGAAAGTAATCTCGTCAGAGACCGCGCCACCTGTGGAACATGGTCAACCCACCTCCGCTTCAACAACCACATCAGCGGTTCCTGAGATTTCCACCACAACAGGATCTGTTGTTCCCAAGCTGACCAGCACCATGGCGTAATCCTCTGCCCAGTCCACCACCATGTCCTTTATTACCAACATATGACACCCACCAACCAATGTTATCTTTATTGGACCACCCAAAATGCCCAGTATGCATGTTGCATGCTTTTGAAGCGCCACTGGCTTCTTCTTCATCAGGCAAGGTGTTAAAAACCTTACAGGAGAATAAAATGGAAGATGCCAGTCCTAGGCCTGAAGGTTTTCAGTTCAGATGGTACGGAGGGAGATTTCTTTTAGGCTGGCCCCCTCCTCCTTCTGGCCCTGTGGCTACTGGGGGATTCCCAAAGCCCAGGAAATTGAACATTCATTTGCAACACACACTTTCTTTGCAATCCAACCTGTCTCCATCCTTTTGTGAGGCCACAGACCCTTTGGTTAGGCAGACGGCACTGAATTTCTCAAGAAGCCTTCATGCTTTCTGAATCAGGAAAATGTTATGCAAAAGCACAAAGGCTTTTTTGTGGGTTTTTCGGGCTGTGTGACCGTGTTCTGGAAGAATTTATTCCTGACGTTCCGACTGCATCTGTGGCTGGCATCTTCAGAGAATGCTGGCATGAAAGGGAATGGGGTATATATATAATCCTATATATACAGTCCGCTCTCCAGATCCATGGGCTTGCCACCCATGGATTTGAGCATCCGCGGATGGCAAGCCCATGGAGGTGAGGGTGGCAATGGAAGAAGAGTAGAAGGAGGGAGGAAGAGTGGAGAAGAGGAAAGGAAAGGAGGACTAGCAGTGGCAGGGCGACGGAGGGGGGAAGAGGAAGAGGAGGGAGGCGGAGGAGGTGGAGGAGAAGTGGAGGAGGAGGAAGGAGAAAAGGGGAAGGAAGGGCTGTGGCAGTGGCGACAGGGGAAGAGTAGAGGTTGGGAAGAGGAGTAAGAAGAGGTACCCCTTGCCGCTCTGAGAGCGACAAAGGTGGCACCCGGAAGGGGGGGGGCAAAGTGCCATTGTCCTCAATGTTGGCACAGCCACCATTGAGTACTATGGGACTTGACCATCCACAGATTTTGGTATCCGCAAAGGGTCCAGAAAAATATCCTTAGCTGGAAGGAGATGATATGCATGTTAATCTGTGTGGTGGTCTGTGTTTGTCAGATAAACACAAGGATTTACATGCCAATCGCTTCCTCTCAGCCAAGAGCCACACAGGATATATACCCCACACACTTCCATGCCAGCATCCGCTGAAGATGCCAGCTTCAGATGGAGGTGAAACGTCAGGAATAGCTTCTTCCAGACCACGGCCACATAGCCCCAAGCCCCCCACCAAAAAGCCTTTTGGAAGGCTTCTTGAGAAATACAGTGTCCTCTGCCGATCCAAGGGGCCTCTGGCCCACAGCGACTGGAGACAAATTGGGTTGCGAAAGAATGATCTTGTCTTGCAAGTGAACGTCCAATTTCCTGGACTTTGGGAACCCCCCAGTTGCCCCATGGCCAGAAAGAGGAGGGGGGCAGCTGGCCAAAGAGACCCCTCCGTACCACCTGAACCGAGAAGAGAAACAGCAACATCCAAGCCTTGCTTTGCTTTTCTCCTGTATGGTTTTTAACGTTTTGCCTGGTGAAGAAGAAGCCAAAGGAACATAGAAAGCTTGCAACATGCAACATATAGTAGAGGCAGATAAGAGAGTATTATGAGTATTATTAATTATTATTATTATTTATTTATTTATTTATTTATTTATTAAAAATATAGTGTTTCAACTGTGGGTTTCTGTGTTTTTCATTGTGATTTCTATTTTAATGTGCTGTATCTAGGATTGGTGTCACTCAGTGCATAACTTAGGGTGTCTCACACACAAACACGCACCATGGATCTCCTCCCATAACAGACTGCATACCGTATCCTCCCTCCCTGAGGCCTTGCCATTCAACAGCAGACCAACACAGACATTCACATGGATATCGTTTCCTCCCAGCTGAGGGTCATTTCCAACTTATGGCGACCCTATCCTGGGGCTTTCTTGGCTATCCTCTGAGCTTGAGAGAGTGTGCCTTGCGCAGGAGCACCCGGTGGGTTCCATAGTCAAGCTGGGATTCAAACCCTGCTCTCCAGAGTCATAGTCCAAGGCTCAAACCACTACTAATACCCAACAGTCTTGCATAGAAACGGTCCTCCAGGAATCTCCCTGGATAAAATGATTACCAATTAAGGGGAAGGAAAGGAAGAGGAGAGAGACAGATGTGTTTTCAACCAAATTACACGCTCCAGCAAATAAAGCACAACCAGCCTGAAGACCAACCAGCAATTGATAGAGCATCATCTAGGACAAGGGTGAGAATTTATCCAGGGCTGGTAGCCATGTTAGCCCTAGAGCAAAGCACAGCATCATCCCAAACAGCGATACTTTTATGGGGCCAAAAAAGGTACCAGTCTTTTGTGGATTTTGAAGGATGAGAAGGGTATGCAAGGGAAAGTGCAGCACTTTGAGAATGCCATTTGCAGCATAAGCTTTGGTAGCCTGAGTCTACTTCATCAGATGCATGTTGGAACTGTGCAGCCTGTGGGCCATATGTGGCCCATGGGGACCTTTCATGTGCCACAGGGTCCCCATCACAGTGCATAATGTTTGGCTAAAACGGTCCCTCTTTCACTACCTGCAGGATGTTGTCCACTCTTCCAGAAAAATCACTTTTCACAGATCCAGAAGTGATCTTCTGGTCATTTCCAGTTTCTTTAGAAACATGTGGCTTGTAAAGCCAGTTGTAAAAACAACAGGCAGAAATACACAAGATATAGGATGAAGGGGGCACCTGGCTTGATAATAGCACATGTGAAAAGGATCCAGGAGTCCTAGTAGACCACAAGTTGAACATGAGTCAAGAGGGTGATGCTGCAGAGGGAAAAGCCAATGTGATTCTAGTCTGCATCAATGGAAGCATAGTGTCTCGGTCGAGGGAAGTAATGGTGCCAGTCTTTTCTGCTTTGGTCAGGCCTCATCTGGAATAAAACTGTGTCCAGTTCTGGGCACCACCATTCAAAAAGGATGCGCACAAGATGGAGCATGTCCAGAGGTGGGCTTCCAAAATGGGGAAGGGTCTGGAAAGCATGTAGTCCTATGGGAAGCTGGGGATATTTAGCCTGGAAAAGAGACGGTTAAGGGATTAGTGTGGGGCAGGGGGAGGTATGGCGGTAGGAGAGTGGACCAGCGTTACAGAGGAAGGCGAGATCGATGCTTAATATGTATCCTTCCTTCCTGTCCCTCTTCTAACCAAAGAGATCTGAGGGTCATTCCAACCTACCACAAACCCTGTCTCTGCTCCTGTGCAACGCTAGGTCCATTAAAAACAAGACCCACATTATCTATGACTTGCTGGAGGATAACAACTGTGACCTGGCTTGCATTACTGAAACCTGGCTTGGGCCTGAAGGGGAAGCTGTGTGGGCTCAGGCCCTACCTGCCGGGTACTCAGTGAAGGACCAGACCAGGTTAGGTGGGCGGGGGGGGGGGGGGTGTGTTGCCTTGATCCATAAGAACACCTTGTCACTATCCAGGAACCATGTCAGACAAACCTCCTACATTGAGTGCATTTACTTGACCCTGAAGGCCAGGGACAGTCTAGGGATTCTGTTGGTCTTCCGGCCACCTCGTGCACTAACAGATTCCCTGACCGAGCTGACACAGTTGGTCTCGGAGCTGGTGCTGGAGTCCCCCAGGCTTTTGGTCCCGGGGGACCTCAACATCCCCTTCGCGACCAACTATATTCCATCAGGTGCGGCTCGGGAATTCATGGATACCATGACAGCCATGGGTCTGTCACAACTGGTCACGGGGCCCACACATTCTGCGGGTAATACACTTTTGTACGGACATGGAAATTCCGTGGGCGGAAATAACTAACATTTCTGCCCTGTCATGGACGGATCATTTCCTGGTGGAGGCAAAAATCAAGGCATCTACCCAGATCCCTCCCGGGGGTGGCGGACCCATTAGAATGGTCCACCCTCGAAGGCTGATGGAATCCAATAGGTTCCAAGAAGCCCTAGAGGGCTATATGGTTGAAAATGACGGCGATTCTGTTGATGCCTTGACTAACATCTGGGATACTGATCTCTCCAGGGCTATACACAGCATCGCTCCCAAGCGTCCTCTCAGGCCTGCTTCCAAAAAACAGCCCTGGTTCACAGAAGATCTCCGGGCTAGGAAGCGGGTGCTGTGACGTCTAGAGTGCGACTGGCGTAGACACCAGTGCTTACCCGACAAGGCTCTCCTAGACCTCCTATTGGAGGACTATGGAGAGGCGATAGATGCAGCAAAGAATTCGTTCTTTGCTGCACGCATCGCGTCGTCGGAGTCGCGTCCAGCAGAGCTGTTCAGGGTAGTCAGGGAGCTCACCCGGCTCCCCCCTGCCCTGAACCCTATATTGGAACCATCTAAAGCCTGCTGTGACCAATTTAACAACTTCTTCGCGGATAAAACCTCTCGGATAAGGGAAGGTCTTGATGCTAGTATTAGTGCAGATACCAGAGTAGAGGTTTCCAGAGCTTCCGTGGACTCGATTGTATTGGATCATTTTGAGTCTGTCAGCACCGAGGATGTGGACAAGATCCTTAGAAGTGTTAGGAAGACAACTTGCTCTCTCGATCCCTGTCCCTCATGGCTAGCGGCTCAGGGGAGGACGGTGGTAACTTCCATGTTACACCGCATAATTAATACATCACTGAGGGATGGGCAATTTCCATCTAGCTTAAAATTGGCCATTGTAAAACCCTTGCTAAAAAAGCCCTCCCTTGACCCCCTGATGCATAATAATTATCGGCCAGTATCGCTATTGCCATTTTTGGGGAAGGTGATCGAGAGGGCAGTTGCAATCCAGCTTCAATCGATCTTGGATGAAACGGATTATCTAGACCCATTTCAAACCGGCTTTTGGGCGGGCTACGGGGTTGAGACTGCTTGGTCGATGATTTCCGTCTGGGCATGGACAGGGGTAGCGTGTCCCTGTTAGTGCTCTCGGACATCTCAGCGGCTTTCGATACCATTGACCATGGTATCCTTCTGGAGTGCCTGGGGGAGTTGGGAATCGGGGGCACTGCGCTCCAGTGGTTCCAATCGTATCTCTCTGGGAGATTCCAGATAGTGCAGCTGGGGGATGTGTGCTCCGATAAGAGGGCCCTTACATCTGGGGTCCCTCAAGGAGCCATTCTGTCCCCCATGCTTTTCAACATTTACATGAAACCGCTGGGAGCGATCATCCGGAGACATGGGGCGCGGGGTTATCAGTACGCTGATGACACCCAAATAGTCTTCTCTATGTCTCCGACTGATGCAGTGACCGAGGATGGCGTCTCTCCTCTCGTGGCCTGTCTGGAGTCGGTAATGGGCTGGATGAGGGAAAACCGACTCAGTCTGAATCCAGAGAAAACGGAGGTGCTCGTGATAGGTTTTCCTGGCCCGGGGATGGCGGTGGTTCCACCTGTTCTGAACGGGGTCACGCTTCCCGTGAAGGACTCAGTACGCAGTCTGGGGGTGCTCCTTGACTCGTCGCTCCACCTTACATCTCAGGTGGATGCGATGGTCAGGAGCACCTGTTATCAGCTTCGGCTGATACGCCAGCTGCGTCCCTACTTGGGCCAGAGGGACCTTGAAACTGTAGTGCATGCTCTGGTAACCTCTCGCTTGGATTTCTGCAATGCGCTCTACATGGGGCAACCCCTGTACCATACCCGGAAGCTACAATTAGTGCAGAATATGGCAGCCCGACTGGTTACTGGCATACCCAGAGCCAGTCGCATAACACCAGTGCTTAAAGATTTGCACTGGCTGCCTATTCGCTTCCGGGCGCAATACAAGGTGTTGGTTATTACCTATAAAGCCCTAAATGGCTTGGGCCCAGGATACCTTGAGGACCGCCTCTCCCCATACAATCCGCCCCGCACACTCAGGTCTGCCGGGAAGCAATTGCTAAGGGTTCCAGAGGCTAGATATGTCACCACCACGCAGAGAGCCTTTTCTACCTCGGCCCCCAAGCTCTGGAAACTCGCTTCCCGTCGAGCTCCGCTCGGCCGCCTCGCTGGAACAATTTAAAAAGGGGTTAAAAACACACCTATTCCAGCAGTCATGCCCTGACCCCTGATGTACTCCCTTCCTCTCTCCTCTCAGCAGCATTGTTGAGCTAGCGTGAGACTGTTTACTGTATGATTTGTTTTTATGACGTTTTTAATGGTTTTTATTGTTATATGTGTTGTGTTGTGAAACCGCCTTGATCTCTGGAAAGGCGGTATATAAATAAAATTTTATTATTATTATTATTATTATTATTATTATTATTATTATTTATTAAGAGGTGATAGGATAGCCCTGTTTAAACATTTGAAGGGATTTCATATTGAGCAAGCTTATTTTCTGCTGCTCCAGAGAACAAGACATGGAGCAAATAAATGGAAGCTACAGGAAAAGAGATTCCAGCTCAATATTAGGAGGAGCTTCATGATGGAGAAGAGAAGGTTAAGGGGTGACATGATGCCCATGTTTAAATATTTGAAGGGATGTCATATTGAGGAGGGAGCAAGCTTGTTTTCTGCTACTCCAGAGAATAGGATATGGATCAATGG
This sequence comes from Sceloporus occidentalis, assembly GCA_023333645.1. NCBI lineage: Eukaryota > Metazoa > Chordata > Lepidosauria > Squamata > Phrynosomatidae > Sceloporus > Sceloporus occidentalis. The sequence goes on along the minus strand of JALMGF010000064.1, from coordinate 2,146,620 downwards.
ATGCATACTACAGGAAAAGAGATTCCAGCTCAACATTAGGAGGAACAGTCCATTCTTTTTATACAGCTCTCTCGCAAGCCCTTCTCACTTCCAAAACACACTGCAGGGAAACATTCCGGTTTGAGACCCCTTTAACTGCCCTGGCTCAGTTCCAGGGAATCCAGGGAATTGTAGTTACTTCTGGCACCAGAGCTCTCCGGCGGAGAAGGCTCAATGTCTCCCAAAACTGCAGTTTCCGGAGTTCCCTAGCATTGAACCAGGGCAGTTAATGCGGTCTCAAACTGGATTATTTCTGCAGTCTGTTTGGGACCTGGGTGTTGTCTTTCCTCTGTCAATGGTCAGTTTTTCCTCCTGTCCTGGAGGCACAGATGGCAACAAGGCAAGCAGAAAGTGCTGGACTCACCAGATGAAGGCGGACCTGAGTTCCAAACACGAAGGAGGACCAGAAGGTTGCCTGGAGATGCAAAGATCCTTGAGGGCTGTCATGTTCTAGGCAGCCTAAAGAAAGACAGACAGAAGAAGAAATCAGTCTCTCATTTAAGGACCTTTCTTTTTCTAAAGAAACTCTGGAAGCAGAAACGATGGAGTTTATCAAACGGGAGGAATTCCTCTTAAATTCAAATGAAAAGAAAGTGGGGCCAGAACGCATTCACTTAAAGTCGCTAGTTTAGCGCAATTGCGTTCGAACTGGCTTCCCATTGCCCCAAAATAGCATGCCATTGCATGTGGCAGTCTATCACGCAATAATGTGAAACCACAGGATTGCGTTCAGATTGCCATTGGTTTCTACTTCCAGTTTCCCTTGTCTGAGAAACTCCAGTAATAACACAGAAAGGATAGAGACAGATTCCTACCCCACAAATAAAGAAGAGGCTGTTGTCTCCACGGCGGAAGTCATTCAGTTTGTTTTGTTTGTTTAACTAGTTTGTTTTATTACGATGTAAAAACCACATAGATAAACTTACAAATCAAGCAACAAAACAAACAGCAAATCCAACCGCTACAAAGTGCCCCCCATTTAGAATCATAGAATCATAGAGTTGGAAGAGACCGCTAGGGCCATCTAGTCCAACCTCCTGCCATGCAGGAAATCTATATCAAAGCATCCCTGACAGGTGTCCATCCAGTCTCTGTTTAAAGACCTCTTTCATATAATGTCTTTTCCAAAATTGCAGTGACTCCCGTGGCGGCAGACACCCTTTTTTTCCTTATAAAAGATACAACTTTGAAATTACTCCTTTTACATAACCCTTTTTTAAAAAACACTTTAAGTCAACCTGCTAATTAACTGCTAATTAACAGCAATATCCCAGACTTCTTTATGCCATTCCTCTGTTTGGTAACCACCTTGGATTTTCCCGTTTTCTTGGCATTATCAATCTGGCTGCTGTCAATAAATATGTAATCAATTCCTTAAAAGCCTGAGCACATTTGATCTTGATAATAATGCAAAATCTGGGCTTTTTTCAAGATCTTGCCCCATGATCTCTCTTATCTCTGAAATAAAGCAGACTAATCCCACTTTAAGCGCTGCAACCCTTATGGATCCCTTGTGGGATCTGTAGATTTACAAGGTCTTTGGCCTTCTCTGCTGGTGCCTCACAAAACTAGGGTTCCCAGGACTCCATAGCACTGAGCCAGGGCAGTTAAAGCAACCAGTTAAGGCAGGGCCATTAAAACGGCCATTTGAGTTCCATTAGTTTTCCATTAGTTTTAGTTCCATTAGTTTTCCTAATTCTTTCTCTCAGGGCAAGATAAAGATTATGGCGGCCATTATGGGTCTCAGTGCAGAGCCCACCATTTTCCCCTCAGAGAAGGGTAAAGATTATGGCGACCATTTTGGTGTCAATGCAGAAGCCACCATTTCCCCCTCAAAGCAGCATAAAGATTATGGCAGCCATTTTGGGTCTCAGTGCAGAGCCCACCATTTCCCCTCAGAGCAGGGTAAAGATGGTGGCCATTTTAGATCTCAGTGCAGTATAAAAATTGAAGGAGGCCATTTGAGGTCTCAGTGCAGAGACCACCATTTCCCCCTCAGAGCAGGGTAAAGATGGTGGCCATTTTGGATCTCAATGCAGTATAAAAATTGAAGGTGGCCATTTGAGGTCTCAGTGCAGAGACCACCATTTCCCCCTCAGAGCAGGGTAAAGATGGTGGCCATTTTAGATCTCAATGCAGTATAAAAATTGAAGGTGGCCATTTGAGGTCTCAGTGCAGAGACCACCATTTCCCCCTCAGAGCAGGGTAAAGATGGTGGCCATTTTGGATCTCAATGCAGTATAAAAATTGAAGGTGGTCATTTGAGGTCTCAGTGCAGAGACCACCATTTCCCCCTCAGAGCAGGGTAAAGATGGTGGCCATTTTGGATCTCAATGCAGTATAAAAATTGAAGGTGGCCATTTGAGGTCTCAGTGCAGAGACCACCATTTCCCCCTCAGAGCAGGGTAAAGATGGTGGCCATTTTGGATCTCAATGCAGTATAAAAATTGAAGGTGGCCATTTGAGGTCTCAGTGCAGAGACCACCATTTCCCCCTCAGAGCAGGGTAAAGATGGTGGCCATTTTGGATCTCAATGCAGTATAAAAATTGAAGGTGGCCATTTGAGGTCTCAGTGCAGAGACCACCATTTCCCCCTCAGAGCAGGGTAAAGATGGTGGCCATTTTGGATCTCAATGCAGTATAAAAATTGAAGGTGGCCATTTGAGGTCTCAGTGCCAGTGTTGCCAATTTCGCGACTTTCACACGAAAACGGTGACTTTTCAGAGCTTTTCGTGTGATTTCCGTGCCCTCCTCTATTTCAGTGCATTTTCGGCGACTTTCAGCTCCAGCCTGAAAGCTGCCTGCAGCATGCAACCAACCCTTTGGATTGTAACAGTTTCAGCCAATCAGAAAGAGGGCTGAAGAAAAAACACACTCTCTCTCTCTCTCCAACGACTCCCTTTGAGAGCCAGAAGTTCAGAACGGAGCAAAGAGCAAACCAACCAACTCTGGAATCACACTAACAGTTTTTTCAGCCAATCAGAGAGAGAGGAGGACAGTGATTGATTGCCCCCCCCCCTCAGGCATTCAGGCTCCGCTCCAGGCAAAGCGGCTGCTGGAGAGAGAGAGAGGCAGGCATTGGGCAAGCAACCAACCCAGGCACAAAGTGTTGCTGCCCAGGAGGAGTGAGGGATTTGGCTGGCTTAATCCCAATTGCCTTGAATTTCCAAGTCAGACATAAGTACTTTTAAGGCACACAATCACAAAGGCAATAGTTGATCATGGTATCATGGGTTGATGTTGGGACTACTGTGTGTGCCTGCTGAGAGTGACATTTGAATTTCTGAATTCCTGAGCTTGGGCAGAGTGCCCCAAGCCTACCTCTCAGGGTTGTTGTTGTACTGTGAGGAGGACCATTTGGGTCGATGGGAGGAAAATCTAGTAGGGAAAAAGTAGAAGAATGGAGGAGAAAAAGAGGTGGAAAGGTGCTTCTGAGCATGGGCAGAGCACCTGGGTAGAATAATCAGGGATGTGTTTATCTCCATCTTCCCTCCCTTCCATGGGCTGCCCTACTAGTTAGTTGTGTGATGTGAATGTGATGTCCCTGAGACTGTGTGTGTGTGTTAGTGATTAAATATGCCTCTGAGCATGGGCAGAGCACCTGGTAAGTTGGCATCCCTGCTCTGTCTTCCAAGAAGTTTGTTTTGTGGCTCTCTTTTTCGTTCTCTTTTCCATTGCCATCCATACTGCAGAAATAATCCAGTTTGGCACTGCTTCTAACTGCAAGGCTCCCTGCGATGATGGGATTCTGGGCACAACAAACCACCAAGCCCAGAATTTCATGCATGGAGCCCTGGCTGCCGGTAAAAGCAGTGTCTCATGTCACAACAAACTACAATTCCCAGGATTCCCTGGTTGAACAAGGGAATTGCCTGCACACTTCCATATCACAGCCCCAGAGAATGAGTCTACAGGATTCAGTGTTGCCAATTTAAGTCCAGTTCTTAAGCTGCATTTGGATTTGATAATGATAATAATGATAATAATAATAATGGTGATGATGATAGAGAGATCTTGTAGCACCTTTGAGACTCACTGAAAGAAAAGTTGGCAGCATGAGCTTTCCTAGACTTAAGCGTATTTCCTCAGATGCATGGGAATTGTAGTTCATTGTGGCACCAGAGCTCTTTCTCACAAAACTACAATTCCCAGGGTTCTCTAGCACTGAGCCAGGGCAGTTAAAGCAGTCTCAAACTGGTTTATTTCTTCTGTGTGTCTTGGACCCAACTCAGGCTGCATCTTCACTCCAGACTCCAGAGACAATCCAGTTTCATACTGTTTTTACTGCCATGGCCCAGTGCTATGAAATCCTGGGAATTGTAGTTTGTTGTCACACCAGAGTTTGCTGAGAGAGAAGGTTAAATGTCTCAGAAAACTAGAATTCCCAGGATTCCCTAGCACTGAGCCATGGCAATTAAAAGGGTGTCAAACTGGATTTATTTCTGCAGTGCGGTTGCATCCGAACACATTTCTATTTGGCACAAAGCTTCCTGAACCCCCTTCATGTCAAAATAAATATCTTAAAAGGACTGAAAGATTCTTTGTTTGGTTCAATGGTGATTTTGAGGGTTGAAATAAGTTACAATTATTTTTATTCAATTATATTAACGTTTATTTGCAAAACATCCGCCATTTTAACATTATGGGAATTTTCTGGGAATTGTGACTGAAAATTCAGTGTGATGTGAGGGGATTCAGCGGGTTTTGGACAAGCATTTCCGGGAATTATCTCCGAGGCTTGTTGGCAACACTGCTCAGTGCAGAGACCACCATTTCCCCCTCAGAGCAGGGTAAAGATGGTGGCCATTTTGGATCTCAATGCAGTATAAAAATTGAAGGTGGCCATTTGAGGTCTCAGTGCAGAGACCACCATTTCCCCCTCAGAGCAGGGTAAAGATGATGGCCATTTTGGATCTCAGTGCAGTATAAAAATTGAAGGTGGCCATTTGAGGTCTCAGTGCAGAGACCACCATTTCCCCCTCAGAGAAGGGTAAAGCTGGTGGCCATTTTAGATCTCAGTGCAGTATAAAAATTGAAGGTGGCCATTTGAGGTCTCAGTGCAGAGACCACCATTTCCCCCTTAGAGCAGGGTAAAGATGATGGCCATTTTGGATCTCAGTGCAGTCCACCATTTTCCTCTCAGAGTAGGATAAAAATTGAAGGTGGCCATTTGAGGTCTCATTGCAGAGACCACCTTTTCTCCCTCAGAGCAGGGAAAGATGGTGGCCATTTTGGATCTCAGTGCAGTCCACCATTTTCCTCTCAGAGCTGGACAAAGATGGTGGCCATTTGGGGTCTCAGTGGAGCCCACCATTTTCCCCTCAGAGCAGGATGAAAATTATGGCGCCCATTTTGTGTCTCAGTGCAGAACTATGATGAATTAGGACCACAAATTAAATTATGAATTATGACACTTTTAAATGCATGGATCGGAAGGATGGTTTTAGTATTGTGTAGTCTAGTCATAGAATGTTTTTAGATGTAATGTGGAAGATGGTGATGTGATAGGATGTTTTTTGTATTTGTGATGATATTACCATCATTTCATTTTGTTTTTGTTTATTTGTTGTTGTTGTTGTTGTTTTCTTTTTTACTTTTCTTTTTGTGTTTGTATTTTACTTTTTTTATTTGATTTGATGTATTATGTTCAATTTTATGTGCTATGTGTTTTGATAAATGTTATAATTCTCAATAAAATTTCTATTTAAAAAAACAATATAGGGTATTGTTATTAATAGAGAGTATTATTAGGGTATTGGAGAGGGGTATTTCTACAGCAGAATTAGAAACTACATGGGCCTACAACTCCTGTAGCCAGTTTGGAGAGAAACTGCATAAAATGCCATGCCAGTATGGCATTATGGTTTGGGCATTGGACAGTGACTCTAGAGACCAGGGTTCAAATCCTGACTCGGCCACAAAAACCCTGTTAATAACCTTGGCCAAGTCACACTGCCTCAGCCTCAGAGGATGGCTATGGCAAACCCCCTTTAAAGGAATGGAAAATCAAGATTTGCTATTTGGAATTTATACTTATTTTGGAATATTTTCAAGCCGTGGATGCTTGAATCCATGGATAAAAGAACTGTGTATGTTCTTGGGATGTATTAAATGAGGTTTTACTACATAAATGTCAGACCCAGTGCCTCTTAGTCCCTAGAATCAATCGATCTTGGATCAATTTTCCTCACATTTTCTTTTCATTCCTGGATCTAGTGTTACAAACAGAATAATAAACAGGCCGAGCTTTATTAAATAAAATTCCAGTCATAAAATTCACATTTTATTACTATTATTATTATTATTACTATTATTAATATGCCTTGAAACAACATGAAAAATATTTTGATTTGACAGAGTTCAGGTGACAGTTGGAGGTTGCCAGTTGGCACTTTGGAATGTGTAAGTTGACAGTTGGAAGTTTCGGTTGGCTGTGAGCGCATAGCTGCTTTGCTACTATGAGTTTGTGTGGATTAAGTTTGGAGCTGTGAAGCAGATTATAAATCTCATATCTATATATCTATATCTAAAAGAAAAATTTAAGGTAGATCAGAAAGACAATTCAATAACTAAAGAGGATT